>CAUIUS010000005.1:21620000-22220000 GCA_961210405.1 Drosophila mercatorum | reverse complement strand
GTCTCACTTGGCCTAAATGTCTAATACCCTATAATATCGTTTAATCCCACTCAACGTGCTTTAGTTTTGCTCTGCTTACAGAAATACAAGGCGCATCGCATTGCAGTTGACAGTTCCAAATGAGCCCAGTCGACAAAGTGAAAGAGAGAGCGAGAGAGAGAGAGAGCGAGTCTGTGACTGCGTGTGTGTGGGAGGGAGGGAGAGGGCACGCTTTAATTGCAATTGCAAATTCTGTAGCATAACTTTGAGCGCAAGTTCGAGCTGTCAAAGTTGCTAATCACAAACTAACAGCGTACTAGCCACAACAACAACAAAAAAAAGGCAAAAATAAAACTGTTTGAGAGCGACAAGCCAAGGCCGTGCGACCTTCAATGGGGCGGAAGAGGAAGGAGAGCCAGTGGAGAAGACTGATGCCAAAAATATGCTGTGCCACCTGAATTATTTACCGTTGTGTTAATTAACTTAAGTAACTGTGACAAACACAAATCAAAAGTGGGAGGGAAACATCGAGAATAGGGGGTGGGGCAGAGGTCTCGAGGTTACGTGTTGTATATGCAATGTGCACATTATGATCATTGGCGAGGGTAGGCTCAAAAGTTTGCGAAAGCAAAATAAAAAAATATGAAAAAAAATATTAAAAAAAAAATTAAATGAAAAATTAAAGAAAATAAAAAATATAAAAACAGAAAAATAAAATAACATAAAAGAAAAAAGAAAAAGAAATAGAAAAATATAAAAATTAAAATAAAATGTTAAAAAAATAATAAAAAATAAACAAAATTAAAATTTAAAAAAATAGTAATAAGTGTAAAAAAAATTTGAAAAATAAAAACAAAACAATATTGTTTTTTTTCAAAAATTAAGAAACTATAAAAATGCAAAAAAAAGTATTCTAAAATAAAATTTAAAGTAAAAACAAATAAAAATAAAATATTAGTAAAAAATTAAATAAAATTTAAAAAATGAAAATAAAATATAAAAACTAAATTATATAAAAAATAAAATATTAAAAAAATAAAAAAAATTAAATAAATAAAATAAATAAAAAAATAAAAATATGATACAAATAATTTTTGTTCATATCTTAATTTCCTTTCAAATGAAGCTTAAATAAAAACAACTATAAAATACCAACAAAATACCACACATCAAATGGAATAAATTGCTCAACGATAAAAATTTGCTTTAATTTCAAGTGGGTTATGTTTTTATGTTAAACACTGATTAGAATTCGACGTTGGGATTTACACAGATTTCGCTTTGCTAGTGGATTTTCGGCTACCCTTCACAGCAGAGCCCAACCACGCCCCTTCAGCCACCCGGAGCCCCTTTCCGGGCCACGCCCTCTGCTGATAAGCCTAAAGGAACAGTAAAAATAAAAGTAAAAGTAAACGAGGCGACAGACAAAAGAAACGAAAAGAAACTTAAAACAGCGACAGGAACCAAAAAAAAAAAAAGGAAGAGGAAAAGGGACGAAGTAGAAGAAGAAGAAGAAGAAGAGGAAAATGAAGCGAATCCCACATAATTTGGCTTGGAAAGCATTTTGCTTCAATTTATGCGCATTCCAATCAATAACTGTGACACATGCAACCAGGACCAAGCAAGGACATCAAGGAGAGTGAAAGTGCTAAGATATGCCCCATGGCACACACACGCACACGCACGCACACAGGATGCCCCCAAAGGATGCCAAAGGATGAGCAGCTTTTGCCCAGCTTCTAAGCAGACACAAACACACGCACACATAGATAGAGGCAGAGCAGAGGCAGAGGCAGAGACGGCGGCAGAGGCAGCGACAGCGGCAAAGGAATGGATATGAATGTGTCAAACTTATGCGGGCACACACACACACATACAATCGGGCGTATGTGTGTGTGTGTGTGTGCGTGCAGAAATTGATAAGAAACAAAATAACCCTGAAGAAGAAATTGTGCAAAGAGCGGCAAGCCAAGCAAATAAGAGAAAGAGCGAATGTGCCTCTGTGTGTGCCTGTGTGTGTGTGTGTGTGTGTGGGTGAGAGAAAATGGAAAACAAAACCAAAAAATGCCAGCACAAATAACAATACAACAGCAACAAAGACAATTCCGAGAAATTCTATTAGCAGCGCGTGCTTATGTGTGTCTCTATCTCTCTCTCTCTCTCTCTCTCTCTCTTTCTCTCTGTGTGTGGGTGTGCGTGCTTAAGCCGTGTATGCAGATCATAAGCTCTGCAGAGTTTGTGCAAAAGTCAGCAAATCTCAAGCCTGCAGCTAGTCGCAGCACTCAATCGATATCGATACCGATGTGGTATTATAATTCGGTCAAATTGTGCGCTTTATTAGCTGCTGCTGGGTCTTGCAGCTAAGCGATATCGATAATTATGCAAATGTGCCAATTTGGTATTTAAATGAGTATTTATGTGCAAATTTAGTAATTAATCGACATCAATGTGTAGATAAAAATGCCAAATTCAGGCAATTTGTGCGCTTTGTGGGCGACGATCAGCATTGACAGTGCCAAAAGCGAAATGTGTTTAAATTAAACATTTGATATCGCAATTGTAATCGAAATCAATGTCTACCTTGGCACACATACACAGACGGGGCAGATAAGCGTTACAAGGACGCCGCCGCCGCAGCAACAGCAGCAGCGGCAGCAGCCAAAGCAAGCGGCAAGGATTTTGCGCAGTTTTGCTGACAGCCAAGTGGCAGACGGTCGGGCAGGCGGGCCAGCGATTTCTGCTCTTTTTGCACGCACACACAACAACAACAACAACAATAAAAATATGAGAAGAAGCAGCAGCAGCAGAGACAGGCAAAGGCAACGCAAGTTTTGTGAATGAAATTTCGCGCAGGCACAAAGCGCACAAACAACGTTTAGCAGGCACACAGACACACGCACACACACACACACACACACACACAGAGAGACAGACAGTTGCTCCCACTCACTCACACACACACAGAGTATGGAAAGTCACGCGGCTAGCGTATGCACAGATGCGAAGCACATAGACAAAAGGGAATGGCCGAAGGGGCGGCAGCCCAAAAGCAAAGCAAACAATGCCGCCGCACGCTCAGTGTTTGGGTTCAAAGCGACTAGAAAAAAAAAACGAAACGAAACGAAACTTAAGCAAAGCAGAGCGGAACGTGTGGGATGGCAGAACAGAACGAAGCAGAGCTGATTGGCAGGGAGAACCCAAAAGGGAATCAACATCTGCCGCTGCCGCTGCCGCTGCCGCTGGGCAGGCAGACAGTCGCTCTCGCGGGCGTGGTGGTCGGTCGAGCTTGGAATGCTGCTGCTGGAAGGCAGAAGCCGAAAAACTAAACCTTAATGCTCAACATTTATCGATGATGACGGTGCGAGCGAGCGAGCGAGTGGAATTGACCCACAAATATAGCCATAGATAATTATGTTAACCTCTAACTCTCCCTCTCTCTCTCTCTCTCTCTCTCTCTCTCTCTCTCTCTCTCTCTCTCGCTCTCTCTCTCTCTCTTTGATCCTCCAGCCAGTGTAAATTCAAGTGCAAGTAAACAGCTGAGCGCATAAAGCAGCGTTAAGATCAGATGCGGGGCAGAGAGGTAGCCATAAACATGCACAGACATGCACACACACACACTGCATGTGGTTTGTGTGAGCTTGAGCTAGAGTTCAGCTGAAAAGTATGCACTGACTTTTATGCTTAACGTAGCGCATTCGCTGCCCACACACACACACACACACACACACACACATGGGTAAAATGTAAATTCCGCTCTGTGTGTGTGTGTGTTGGTTGGGTGATAAAGCCATAGATATAGCTTGGCCTGCATGAGTGTGGATAATGGCGCGGCGAAAAGTCGAAACGCACACAGCACACACCAACACACACACACACACATGCGCGCACATAATAAGGTGCGATTTGTCTCGCGCATAAAACGAAATTTCCTGCAAATACACACACACACACACGCATACTTGGGCAACAATGCTCACAGCAGGTAGAGAGAGAGAGAGAGAGAGCGGGAGAGAGCGAGAGGAAGGGCTGTATAGGGAGCCCAGTTTCGATTGCTTTGTTGCTTGTATATGACAGCGAGTCTCTGTGTGCGTGCGTGTGTGTGGAGGACATCTTTGTAGGTTAAGGCTCATGTCAAAGCTGGCAAACTGGTGCGACAAAAAGGGCGTAAGGCTTTAGGCGTGGCAAACTCGTTTGCCATAATTATTGCCTTTGTTGTTGCCTGCGTGTGTGTAGCATTATTATTTTAACCGGAAATGTGCGCTCCCTGCCCCCTTTGCCCCCTCGCCGCCCACGAGCGGCAGAAATTTGTGAACTGCATGAACTTTTTGTACACCATAGAATGTGGAGCAGAGAGGGTATGATAAGTGGGGCAGCGAAATGGCAGTTGATATGATAAAGATTGCAAACTAAAAGGGAATTTGACAAAGGAAATGTTATCGATAACAAGAAAAATCGTTTCACTTTATATGACAGTGAGTAGAGAAATAAAAGTTGTTACGGAAAAATAAAACAAAAATAATTGGAGTTATCGATACCAAAAATCGATTAATGAATTTGAAGCAAAAATACTTTGTTAACAATATTATAAAATGAAAATATAATATATAATATACATTACAGGGTATGTGCTAGTCGAGCGTTGTAACTTTATCAGATATATATATTTTGTTCTTCAAAAAGGAAATTTATAAAAATGTTATCGATGAGTAAAAATACTTTAAAAGCAATCATAACAAAATGTTAAAAGATATTTCAGGGTATGTGCTAGTCGAGCACTCTGATTTGATTTTAATACTTTTTTTTACGAAGAAAATATAAAAAATATGTTATCGATAGCAAAAATCGCTTAGGAATTTGTAGTAAAAATACTTATAAAATTGAATATATATTATTTTAAATGCAGGATATATGCCAGTCGCGCACTCCCGCTTGTTTTTCATATATACATCTTCTTTTTTTTTTTGTTGCTTTGGCGGAAGCTTTTGCGCTGTGCCGGCGACAACATTTAGCAAATTTTTTATGACAATGTCGAGCGAGCGCTCACTCTCTCTCTCACTCTCTCTCACTCTCTGTCGCTCTCTTTTGTGCGCTGCTTAACCTCAGCTGCCGACAGCGCCCACTTTTATGACAAATATTATGTTAAAGACCGAATATGCGCTACGCCATAAAAGTCAATCATTTTTCATTTCGCTTTGCGCGTCGCTGCCAGCTGCGACGTCGCCGTCGCTGAGCTGTCCGTCAGAGTCACTCTCGCAGCGCCCGCCATCCGCCATTCACACAAAAACCCCAAAACGTTCCGCGCTGCCTGCGCCGCTGCCGGCGCTGCTGCCTGCTGCTGCTGCTGATTTCGCCTTTGGCTCTGCTTGATTTTGCCTTTCTTCTTGCTTCTCTTTTCTTTCATTCTTTTGCTTGTCCGCTGGGGACATTTAATTTTTGGCGGTCATTCGTTGTGATTTTCCTTGATATGCGATATAGTACTTTATGTACAGTGTGTGTGTGTGCGTGTGTGTGTGAGTGAGTGTGCCTGTATTTGTTTCAGTGTATTTGTCGCTGGCTTGGCTCGGCTAAGCGCTTGTTGTTGATATTTGGCGCGGCTTGCTTCAATTTATGTGCTGTTTGCCTTTATTGTCGACTTTTACTTGTTCCCATTCCCATTTTTTCTCTCTTCTTTTTTGCCAACTTTTTTTTTTAAAGGACCTTTTTTTAGGGTGCGTGGATCACATTGTTGTATTGATAAGTTCATTTAATGGGCACGGCCTCTGCCTCTGCCACCCACACACACACACATATACTTGTCCCTCTCTCTCTCTCTCTCTCTCTCTCTCTCTCTCTCTCTCTCTCTCTGCGTGTGGCATTTGTTTGAGTGCGTTGCGCCTAATGAGTTTAATGCTTTGTTATCAGCGCTGTAATCTGCTTATGTAATATGCGGCCAAAACTTCAACATAATTGAATCACAAATTATGTCATTTTGACTTTATTTATGTGTGTGTGTGTGTGTCTGTCTGTCTGTCTGTGAGTTTTTATACACACACACTCACGAGCGCTGAAGGCCTTGGGCGCAACTTTAAACGCATTAATTGCCAGATTGTCAGCAATTGGAGTGAGTGGCAATTAAGCACTGCGCAGATAAACGTTTTAATGGCAAATGCTTAAGCTTTGCGCTACTGACTTGACATATGTCCTGTGTGAGTGTTAGAGTGAGACAAGCATAGCAGCAAGGTGATCACATGAGCTACAGCATAGCCTCACTAAGTTAAACAGTTGCTAGCCATTACTAACATATTTTTATCATAGCAAAATCTATAGTAATAATTGATTAGCTCAAAATGAGAATAAATGTAATTTTGTCTATATAAATATTATTTGATCTTAACATGAATCTTTAATAAAGAAAATCTAATATTTAAAAAAATATTTTATGAAAAACACTTTGTTAAATAAAATAAATATAATTCATGAATATTCATACAAATTTCCTATTTTAATATTGCTCACAATTCAACATTGTTTGATAGCATATGTATTCCAATTAGCGAAGCTTGCCTGTAAATCCACAGCCTTATTTGCCATTGGAGAACTTACATTGCAGCTTAGTCTGGCAAATTTCATGCATTAGAGCGAGACATAAATAGCAGCAAAAGAATTCAAATTTTATGCCTAAGCGCCATTTGCACTTCAGTTGCGTCTGCTGCTCAGCTTGCTAGAGCGAGACAAGTATAGTGGCAAAATGATCTCTACACTCTTTCGTTAAGTAAGATTAGCCTACTGCTGGTGTTAGAACGAGAGCAATATACAAGTAAAGCTGCTCAACCAATTGCCCGCTTTAAACATGAATTTTAGCACAAAAATGAGCTAATTTGAAATGTCTCATCAATTAGCGTTGCAAAACGAAAAGCAAACCATTTAGCGCAGCAATTGTCGCAAAGCAATTAGAGTGGGGCAGACCACACCTGATCGCTTTCTGTTTGTTTTTAGAGCAATTTTGTTTTCTTGTAATGCAGTCTCGGTCTTGGCTGGGACACGTGCCCCGGGCCTGTCTTCCGCTGCTGCTGCTGCGGCTTCTTCTTCTTCTTGCGCCCATCACGTTGGCTGTCAATGACGGAAGGCCACTTTCATTTTGTAGGAAAAGCAAATGAAACTTAACGGAAAAGAAAATTACATCATGCTCGTTTCAATGGGTCGACATAATATTATTTTCCTTCGTTTTTTTCTGTTTTTCTTCTTTTTTTTTGTATTTTATTTTTGCTCTTCTTCTGGTGCGCACCCACTGTTTGAGCCGTATACACGTGCAGAGAGAGACTGTGTGTGCGTGTGTGTGTGTGCGTGTGCTTCATCATCATCTTCCTTCTGTCGATTTTTTATTTATTTATTTTATGCCTACGCACATACGCGCCAAGCAGTTTGACAGGTGTCGCCGACTGAGTGGCTGCCTGATAAGAGGGGCGAAGGGCGGTCGGTCGGTCGGTCGGTGGGTGTGGGGGCGTGGTCTCTGTGTGTGAGTGCCTCGCGGGGTAGTTGGCATCGAATGAAAAATGTCGCCCTATTATTCTTTGTATTGTTTTTATGCGGCAGTTATACGCTTATTTTTGTTGTCTTTTAATAGACGTGGCAAAGTGCGCCCAAAAGACAAAGGCAGTCGCTGGGGCTACTTTACCTACTCAATAAAAAAAAAAGAACAGAAACAGAAACGGAAACCCCCTCGCACAGGCAGAGGCAGACAAGCCACACCCAGCCCCTGCGCCTGGAGCCAGCGTCTGCTGGCGTTTTATCATCATCCAATCAGTAGATAAATAACACATAAAATGAGGTGCTTAATCGGGTTTGAAGTGATGAAAGTGAAACTGTGCTGCTCCTCTCGGCGGCTGTCAGTCTGCCTGTCGCTCTGCCTGTCGTCTGTCGCCATGGGGGCAGGGGCTGAGTCTTTGTCTTTGGCATAAATCTAAGGTAACAACTTGATATCAGTTGCTCGAGAGCTTGTCAATTGTGCGTGACAACATAATTTGCCATTAAATTGTACGCGTAGACAAGTAATTTGTCAAGATTTATTTGCATTAGATGCAAAAACAAGTTAATACGATTGATTGACAAGCAGCTACGCAGCTCGCAATTTAAATTTGGCGCGCAGCTTAACGAAACTTTAATTTAAATTTGAGGAGTAACTTAACGAAACGCCAGTTTAAATTTGGCGCTCAACTTAACGAAGGACTAGCTAAACTTAGCACGAATTGGCAGCACATGCGGCACAGCGTTAAGCCTATCGAATTGCCGCCACATAAACAATCGATAGTTCAGACAGCTGTATTGTTTTTTTTAGTGTGTGCGCTTTTAGTAAGCAAAGTTATTGTACGCAAACAGTATTAGAAAATCGCTGCAAATTAGGAATATCAATTAGCAAAACTTAAATACTAGTCTATTGCATAAGCAATAAGAATTAAGTGTGGCTACATAAGTTGCAGTCGCGAAATAAATAGTATTAGTTCGACGCCTGCCGCTGCAGCAGAACACAGCTTGGAAAAGGCCAGAAAACGGCCAGGTAAAGCGAAGCGAAAAAAAACTAGACTACAAAAAACTGCATAAATTTAGCATAAAATTAAGACTTAACTTTGTACAGTTCACTGCGAACACTAGCCAACATGTGACTTGTTGAGCACTTATTGATTTTTATGCCCAATTTCTCTGAATCGAAACAAGAACTAGACAGCTGTTATGGCTGTAAATAAAGCTAAACAAAAGCTAATACTCAGAGCGCTTATCAGGCTGGAGTGCGGGGGAACTTTAGATTGAGGTGTTTTTTTATCGGTCAGCTACGCATTTATTGCTGGTGATTATCACGCTGACGCCTCTGCCCCACCCACAAAGCGGAGCTGTTCAAGTGCTAAGTGATTCGAGCCGCTAATTGATCCAAATGCTTGTTAATCAAATTTCGGCTACGATTTGTGGCTCAATTAAAGCCGTTAAGTAGCCAAACAGGCGACAAAAGTTCAAAAAGCGAAATGCTTAATGGAAATATACTAATAATCTAATTACTTCAATTACAGCAATGCCTCATTGATCAAAAGTCAAAGCAGAACCTCAAAAATGAAACAAAAAAGCTGGCGACACAAGCGTAAATAACTAATTAATAATCAATCAAAGTTAGCTAACGGTAAATAAGTAAATAACTAAAGTGACAGAAGTTAAGCGCCAGAAGGAACATGCTTGGACGCACACAGAAGCTGCTGCTGGGACTGGCCATCCTGTTGCTAGTCAATGTGCTCTGGGTATCATCCAGCGAGCTGAGCAAGGTAAGATATAAATCTATATCTATCTGAACTAAATGCTAAACAAAATCTCCATTTTATACAGTTTCTATATGAGGATGACAAATATGACAAGCCATTCTTTAGCACCTACTTCAAGACCTCGATGTTCAGCATCTATTTGTTGATCATTGGCATTATAGCGCCCTGGAAGGAGTCGTGCGAGCGTCAACATGGCAACTATGCGGTTTGTATAGCCTTCAAGATGCCCTATAAATATACTAATCTATATCTTATTACTCTCTTCAGATGATGGAACAGCATGCCGATGAGGAGAACTACTATACCAATCAGGCTGCTCTGGTTAGACAATCAACTCTTGACTTTCTCGTTGAGAATCCTGATTCTAACTCCTTTCGTTTATCCTTATAGGGCGATTCGACCTTTGTGCCCATACGCGTAGCTAATCCTATCAATGGCATTGTTTCCGGCACGGAGAGCGATGACTCGAGCGTGCGCAGCGTTCGCTTTTGCAAGATGGCCGAGGTGCGTGAGATGTCGGCGCATGAGGCAACGGATGCTTTGATGGCTCGACTATCCTATGCCGCTAGCATGAGGATTAGACGACAGAAGACGCATCATAAGACGGCCAAGACAGCGTTGCTCTTCTGCCTACTCTGGTTTGCTGCCAACTACTTTTCACAGCTCGCTTTGGATATGGACGAGGAGCCCATGATAACGCTTATCAGGTTGAGTCAGCTAGACTTCAGCTATAAATCAAGTTGTTAACTTAAGCTATATTCTCTTGCAGATCCACTTCAGCCACATTGTTTACCATCTTGTTGGCTGCGCTCTTTCCCTCTGCCATGGGCGATAAGCTGACCATAACGAAGCTAATTGCTGCCACCATGAGCGTCGCTGGCGTGGTGGTTATCAGCATGAATGATCTGCACGACTCGAAGATGACGCGTGGCGTACTCTTGGCTCTCTTCAGTGCTTTCTTCTATGCCTCGTATTTGGTGTTTGTCAAGCGAAAAAGCGATACCGAGGAAAAGGTGGACATTCCGTTGTTTTTTGGTAAATTAGAGGCTCTGGGTATCTGCTAGTCGGGCAGTCCCGTCCAGAACATACTTATTTGTTTATAATCTATATTTTCTTTGCTTTGCAGGCTTTGTCGGTCTCTGGAATCTGTTGCTGCTGTGGCCCATTTTCTTTATACTGCATTTCACCAAGATCGAGACATTCGAGATGCCCAGCCAGGGACAGTTTGGCATGCTCTTCTTGAATGGTTTCATTTGCACCGTGCTCGCCGTAGCTCTGTGGCTCTGGGGCTGTTTCCTCACCTCCTCGCTAATTGGCACGCTGACCATGTCGCTGCAAATACCTTTGACGATTGCATTTGATGTTCTGATCAAGCATAAGCCGTTCTCCTCGTTCTACTGGATGGGCTCGATGGGCCTGATAATGTCTGTGCTGCTCGTCGTATTGCTAATGCGCAACGATGATTCAGATCCGCTAATGAAACTATTCAAGGTTATATACAGAAAGATCTGTGGTTGCCGCAAGCCAAGCATTGTTAGGTAATATCTTAATTGTTGTTCTATATATTTATTATTATTATTTTTATATATTTAAACTCTGCAGAGTCACCGATGATGAGCAACAGGAATCTCTTATCAATAGCAGCGATTAAAGTCTGACAATTGATGTTCTGGAAAGGCTTTTGGAAAACGCGCTTTCTCAACCATTTAAAATTTTGCTCACTGCAGTTGCATTGCAAATCCAAAACTTGGCTGTTCACGACTTCGTTTCGAATCGTTCTTTAATCCATAGCGACAAATATATATATATATATATATATATATTATATATATATATATATATATATATATATATATATATATAGACATACATACATATATAAACATAATATATACATATATGTGTATGTAGGTAGTTGTAGTTGATATTTCGCACAACTCTCATATATATATATATATACATTAACTATAGCGAACTTTTCCTGATTGGTTTTTAAGTTGAAAAAGCTGATTTATCCTGATTTGCAATTTTACGTACAATTAAGCTAATATTTGTGTATATCTTATATATATTTATTATATACATTATTTTCTGTGTGTAAATAGCTTTAGTCTTAGTGTTTATCTCTCTATATGTGATAGTTCTTTCGATTTGCTGAAGCTCAGTTATAATTTACGCTATATTTAATGTTATCTGCTTTAGTGCTCGACTTTATAATAGACATACTATACATATACACTTATATATACACACCTACATATATATACATACATACATGTACACATACCATACACATACTCCATACTCAAGTCTAACATTTCTAATGTTTTGTGCCTAATATACCTTGTATATCCAGCACATAACAGTTCATTAATAATTTATATAAACCGCAAAATGTGTTAATAATCGTATATAAATACCTATACACAATTATATATGTTCGAAACTATGTAAATCTGTCTTAGTTTGCAGTTGTGTCCCATTTAAGTGTGCTTAGTTTAGCATAAACATATACATTTATGTATAGTTGTCTATCGTTAACAATAAACAAACAAAAGCTAATTAATAAAAGTGCATTGGTATGTAGTAAATTTTACTATTGTCAAACAATAATAAACAGTAATAAATAAATAAAAATACTTTTTAAAAATTTAACATTTTGCGCCCACACTTAACATAGCTGTTATCGATATATCACTGTAAAATATTACAACCCTGAAAAGCTCGAGCGCTGTTAACTAGCATAAAGAGTTTATGTTACTAACAGAGCTGTGGCGGCAACTAACATAATTGAGCCCCGTCAGTCTTTTTCGAGCGTCTGAATTGTGAGGACGTGTTTTCGTTTAGCGCAAGAAGAAATTTGAAATAAAAATGAAGTTTTCTCTGGCTTTGTGCCTGGTTGCCATTGCAACCGGCATTGTGGTTGCTGATGAGAGCAAAGGACCCAAAGTGACCGACAAGGTAGGCACAAACAACCACACACACACACATATATTTAAATGAATGTGTGTATACCTGCGTCACTTGGTATACACAAACACAAGCACATAAATCAACTGCGCGGTTGTTGTTTTTTTTTTTTTTGCTTTCTTAAATATTCAATAAGTGTTTTTTATGAATGTGTCTTTGTTGCGTAGGTTTTCTTTGACATCACCATTGGCGGTGAGGCGGCGGGTCGCATCGAGATCGGTTTGTTTGGCAAAACTGTGGAGAAGACCGTGAGGAACTTCAAGGAGCTGGCCGAAAAGCCACAAGGCGAGGGGTAAGCAAGCGAAAATAAACACAGTTAGTTTGCACACACATACACACACACACACATGGAAGTAGTTAACATTGCTGTAGATGTGTACACACTATTCCCATATACATGTATGTATGTGTGTGTATACAGCTGCATTTATAGGTTAGAGCCGGCGCGTAGTGCTATCAATTACGTGGCGTTTAACTGTAAATTAGTTAACAAAGGCGCGCGAATGAAATTAAATTGTTTACCAACTGCGAGCTAACACTAATTCGCCAATTGTGCTGCCTCTTATCATTGATATAGTTACAAAGGCAGCAAGTTCCATCGCATCATCAAGGACTTCATGATCCAGGGTGGCGACTTCACCAAGGGCGACGGCACTGGCGGCCGCTCCATCTTTGGCGAGCGCTTCGAGGATGAGAACTTCAAGCTGAAGCACTATGGCGCCGGCTGGTTGAGCATGGCCAACGCTGGCAAGGACACCAACGGCTCCCAGTTCTTCATTACCACCAAGCAGACCAGCTGGCTGGATGGCCGTCACGTTGTCTTCGGCAAGATTCTGTCCGGCATGGATGTGGTGCGCAAGATCGAGGCGAGCGCCACAGACGCGCGCGATCGTCCCGTCAAGGATGTGGTCATCGCCAACAGCGGCACCATCGCCGTCCCTGAGCCCTTCGCCGTTTCCAAGACTGATGCCACAGAATAAGCTACATCTATATATATATACACATAATATATACACCACATAATATATATAAAAATGTTTATTGTGGCTTTTAAGCGTAATGTCTTCTCTCCATGGAACATAATCAATTCAAATTAGAGTCTTGGAGCGTGTCCTCGAGGCTCGAGCACAGCAGCAATCGATTTTTCTCAGCGTTTGAGCTGAGATTTTGCATTTAAATTAACAATTAAATTAAAGATAACAAGAAAATTCTAACTGTAAGCGAAATACTCTCTGCTCAAAAAACCAACAAACATTTTCTCAAATTTTCAATGCATTATAATTAAAGTTTTGTGATAAAAAAAGTGGAGAAAGAAAATTTTGATTTATATTTTGGCTGCTTTTTGGGGTGCTGCGGTTCATTGAACTGGTTTTTTCTCCACTACCTATTGCTATCTCGCTCTAACGGAACCGGTTTACCAACAGAATCAGCTTCTGCTGCTGCTTCTTCTGCTTTGCAGCTGACTTTGTTGCTATTTTTTTCAACTCTTTCTTTCTTTCTGTTTTCTTTATTTGGCTGCGCTGTTTGTTTTCTTGAATTTGTCAAAAAAAAAAGCTGACACAGTTGTCTGCTTGCGATTCGTGTCACGTTCTTTAGCAGCAGCGCGTCAATTAGCTGAGCAAATATTTATATACATACATATGTATATATTTATTGTCAATGCTTGTCAATGCCAATTTTAGCTCATGAAGTTCTACCTTGATTTACAGCAAGAAAAAGAAGCAGAAGATGAAGCAGCAATTGATGAGTGGAATTAAACCAGTTCTTGCACGTATCCAATCAGAACGGATGACGCCAATCAGACATTGTTGCATTTCGTTGTATGCGAATGAACTTAACGAAGAGCGATTCCAATTCGACATTGCCAATAAGCATTGCCAATAGGCTTCACTCTTATCGTTGGCCTTTTTCGAACAGAAAAACTAAATTGAGTTCTTTGCTCTTATCATTTGCATTTGCTGTCTTTAAGCTTTAAATGAACCCAAATAAATAATAATAGTATCTTATCACATGCTAAACAGCCAGTCTATTTTCCAATTGGAATATGCGGCTATATATTGTTATCTGTGCTTTTTTTAGTTTTTTTCAGCCATGGAAACTAAACAAAGCACTTAAAATGTTTACATTTTCCATGCTGCAACGGCGAGTGCAACAACCCCAAACAAACATTTTCCAATTGGAAATTATAAATGTTTAGACAAAATGCAGATTAACTAAGACAAGGAATTATGAGCTGCATAAACTATGTATATATGCATATATAGTAATAAAATATATATCTCAAGCACTCCACTTGCTCCCTCCAGCTGCATGCCGCAGAGAGAGAGAGAGGGAGAGAGAGAGCGAGCGTGGATCTTGCTACGAGTGTGGCTCCACAATATATAAAAAATTGCCTCAGTCAGTGCAATTGTATACCCCCATTTATACAGATTGTATATATGTATATACATATATATGCATGTGCATATGTGTATTGTTTATGTCGTCTCACAATCTCATGTGCCACATATGTTTCCCACATTCACAGAGAGATAGAGAGAGAGAGAGAGAGAGAGAGAGAGAATGACACAGAGAGAGGGAGAGGGGTGCAAGAGGCAGCACTACTCATATGTACAGCTACAATGACCACAGAAATTCTAAGATTATTTAAGGCGAGCAATCGAAGCGCTTGGATGGAAATATTATAGAGGAAACGAAAAGGATTGTGAAGGGAAAACTTTGGAAAATTGCAGCTGGGAGATTTAAGGCATTAAACAAAAAGTAAAAATAGTTAAATGCAGTTTACAATGGTAAGTTTCGAGTTAAAGTATAAAGGGGAAGCAGATCCAGCAATTTATATATATTTATATATGTATATATAAATTTGTATTGATAAGCAAACGAACTGAGAGCAGATGCTGCGGCCGCTGCTGCTTCTTCTGCTGCTGATGTGTACCAATCAAAACTGTCTAAGTCTTAACATAATTGAATTTCAAGATTCATTCAGGAATTGAAATTTGAATTGGAATTAGAATTTGTTTATGTAGAGCGAGAGACAATATATAAAGTGTTGGCAGACAGGGAACATAAAAAGTTTATGAATTAGAAAACACATTAAATAAGGAATTTTTCATATATATAAATGTATATATATATATATCTATACGTATATAAACATATATGAGAGCAACAGTAGACGCCTAAAACATAGCCTGAACAGTTGTGAGATACACATATACTTTTTCATTTATATGAGTTAAGCTGTTTGAAAGCCAAGTGCTTGGGCCAGCAATCTAAGCACTTGCCACAAAATATTATTATATATTATATATAAAATTGACTTGTATATAAAAGCAAGTCTAACATAAATCCAACATAACTCATGAAGCTCTCAAGCAGCCTTGATTTATAGCAAAGAAATAGAGTTTAAGCTATTATAGAGTTTAGTCAAACCAGCTAATGCACGAGTCCAATCAGAACAACCGGTGCTAATAAGAAACTGATTTTAAACACCCAATCAACATAAGAAACTAGACAGAGGCCTTAAAAGCAAAAGTCTTGAAGTCTTCAATGCAGGTGAAAGCATTTAGATATATATACATATATAGCAAAGTTGGCAAGCCCTAAATGATTATAGAAAGATATATAAAGAGGTCATAGACGAGCAGAAAGGGCAGAGATATTGAACTATACTATAGAAACAATACTATAGAAAGGCAAGATGCTGCCAAATCAAGAAGAAAAGGAAACTTAAGAAATATCGGATATTATAGATAAAAGTCTGGAAGAAACGCAGCTGATGAAATTAAGTAGAATATAGTCCAAACCTATAGCTTAATACAACTTAATAATAGAACCAAACTCTAACTGATAGATAAGTCCTATGTAAAGGCAGAGCTAAAGCAGTTCTTAGTAATATCAGTGCAAGAAACTTACCCGATCTATACTCTATCCACATGCATCCATTTACATATTTATATATTAATTCCATCCTTCAACAGCAGTCAAAATCAAGTCCCGTACTCGCTCTAACCCTGCTCTGCCTGCTCCTCGGACTAGGCAACTCTCGCGCCGCCAAAATACTCGTGCTCTTCCCACATGCGAGCGAAAGTCACTTTGCTGTGATGCGCACGCTGGTGGCGGAGCTGGCCAGCAGGGAGCATAATGTAAGTAAGATCTCTGTACATTGGCCAGCTCATTTCCAAATCCTTTGCAGGTCACTGTGTACAGCGGACACGGCCTGCATGACCAGCTGGAGCGTGTGGTGGAGCACGTTGTGCAGCCCGAATTCGACTTTTGGAGCAACTGTAAGCAAAGCGAATATTGAGTAAAATAAACAACTAAATTAACAATATCTCTCTAACTCTACCACAGTGCAAGAGCAGGCTGTAGCTGGCGGCAGCTTGGCAGATTTGGCCCTCTTGCCGGACAGCAAACTGCGCAGTTCCTTGGCCGCGGTGGGCGCGCGAGCCGTGGAGCACTTTCTGGTGCAGGCGCCGCTACTGAAGCTGCTGGAGCTGTCCAGCGAGCAGTTCGATTATGATCTCATCATTGTCGACTATTTCTATACGGAGGCACTCCTCTCATTTGGCTACAAGCACAATAAGCCCACAATTGGCATCATAAGCACGGACTTTGGCAACTATATGAACGCAGTGCAAGAGGCGCTGCTGCCTGTGGCCTGTTCGCCCATAGATTACGAGGCGTACACGAAGGATTTGGGTTTCACGGCGCGTTTGGGCAATATACGAGAGTGTATGGCGAGACGAAAACAATTTCACAATGAACATTACGCGGCACAGGAACAATTAATACGCAAGCACTTTAAAAGTAAGTTTGGCGCCCTTCGAGTTGGCGGCAGAAACTGTGTGAATGACAAAAGATTTTCTTAGATATGGCAACACTCTCGATTATTGCCTAACTATCTCTGTATTTCTGCCTAAATTGAATTTGATCTTACTGTTTTCATAGATATGGTAGCACTTAAACCAAACAATATCGATATGCCAATCATCGACTACCAAATTTTAAATTTCTTACAGTTGCTGTTAACATACCAGAACTTCAGGCACATCATTTGTCGCTATTGCTGCTTAATAATCATGTGCCCCTCTGGACGCCACGTCCGTTGCTGCCACAAATTGTACCCGCTGGCGGTCTGCATATACGCGGACCTCGCGAACTAATTTGGAATCTAAAACGCTTTGTGGAGGAGTCCGGAGATGGCGTCATCTACATCCAGCTGGGCAACGAGCAGCGCTGCGGTCAGCTGTCCCAGCAAAAGCTGCAAATACTCTTTGATTTCATGGCTGCACGCAAGGAGCGTTTCATATGGACCTGCCACGATGTCAAGACGCTGAAGGATCTGCCCAAGAATGTGCTCATTCAGCATTCGGTGCCACAGATTGACATCCTGGCACATCCTCGCGTGCGAGCCTTCATCATGAATGGGGACCTGCTGAGTCTGCAGGAGGGCATTATGCGCCATGTTCCGATGCTGGGATTGCCCAACTTCCGGAATGAACAGAAGAATATGCAGCTGGCTGTGCAGCTGGGAGTGGGGCTGCAGCTGGAGCAGAGCAACTTTACCAAAGATTCTCTCAACTGGGCACTGGACGAGCTGACGAAGCAGCAGCATTTTCAGCTAACTATTCGTGAGGTTTCCAGCGAATTCCGGGACAGACCGTTGGGCGCGTTGGCCAATGCCATGTTCTGGGTGAACTATGTGGTGCGCCACAAGGGCGGCGCTGCGATCCGAACACGCGGCATAGATATTGCTTCCAATCATTTGCATCTTTTTGATTTGTTTGTCTTTTACTTTGGCTTATCAATTTCTATTTGTGCTGTATTGATAGCCACATATTTTGGAGTCACGTATGCACTGCAAAGAAAACGCAATGATGTCAAATTAGCAAAACTAAGTTAAATTGTTGCACCAATTTAATAAAATCTAAAGCAAAATATATTAATAAATTTGTTTAAATTAACTTTTTAATCGATTTGAATTTGCGCCATTTACAGGGTTGCACGCAACCCGATAATCAGGCATACAATACAACTCTGTGAAATAAAAGTGCTGCCAAGTCGTCGACAAACGACGGTGGCCATCTTCCTTTCTAAAGAATCGCGTTCGCACAGCAGACGTGTTTAAAACCTTTTCGAGTGTTTTAAAAGGTAATAAATGTTTCAATTTATGCACAAATGCATTAAAAATGTCCTGCTCGATGTTCAAATGCTACGAAATATGAATGCAGGCTAACTAAAGCGTGTTTACGGCGTGTGGTGAGCGCAGCGTGTCACACGTGGAGTCTCGAATTGCTCAGCGGAGCAGCCAATGCATTGAGGTTATGTTGGAAACAGAAACAACAATAAGTCGGCTGTGAACTGTGACAACATGCAAATTGGTGTATAAAATCATAGTCTAATTTGTGTGTGTATATATCTTGCAGCTCCGTCAATATGTCGACTGGTACAACTGCCACAATTCGCACCCGCAAGTTCATGACCAACCGTCTGCTTGCCAGGAAACAAATGGTCTGCGATGTTCTCCATCCCGGACTCTCGTCGGTCAACAAGACCGAGATCCGTGAGAAGCTCGCCGCTATGTACAAAGTGACACCCGATGTTGTCTTTGCTTTCGGTTTCCGCACCAACTTCGGTGGTGGCCGCTCCACTGGCTTTGCCCTGATCTACGATACTCTGGACTTTGCCAAGAAGTTCGAGCCCAAATACCGTCTGGCTCGTCACGGTCTCTTCGAGCAGAAGAAGCAGACACGCAAGCAGCGCAAGGAACGCCGCAACAGAATGAAGAAGGTCCGTGGTACCGCCAAGGCCAAGATCGGTACCGGCAAGAAGTAAAGCAATCTAGCTGGCACATCAATATGATATTGTGTGTGTGTGTTGCTGGTGGCGCGCACCTGCAATTCCAGAATTAGCTGCTGCGTTAGTTGTACTTCTTTTATAAATCCAACGACAACACAAAAATCCGTTGTTTACTTTTTGGAGCGGCTTTTGTTTTATATGCTTAAGGAAATAAAACTCTAAAAGTAAATTACATACATGTCTTTGCAATCTAGAACCGTACCATGTTTATTATTATAAAGAATTACATACAGTAAGCTAAATAAAGGCTACAATTTCTGTAAACAAATAGAATATGCATAATTGGTTGCTGCGATAGCGCTGCCAGACTTGTCAAAGAACAGCACACTCCAAGTGGCAGTACACAATTTGTAGCAGTCTGGCCACATTTGTTGAGCATTTCAACCCTACTAGCAACGCTACAAAAATTTATTTGCAAAAAAAAAAACGAAACCGGAAAAAGTTTCATATACAGAAATTGTATAAAATTGTTCTAAATGTCAATTGCTTGGCTGGCCAGGATAAGTGACAATAATTCGTAGCAGCGGCCACAGAACTTTCAGTTTTTCGAAATGTCGAACTGCGGGGGAGGAGGTGGCGGCAGTGGAAGCAGCAGCAGCGGCGGCATCAGCGTCTCGGCTGGCGATTGGATTTGCCCAGATATTGAGTGAGTGCGCGTAAAGCTTGAAGCGTAAAGATCTATGGCCAAAATGCAAAGCATCCAGCACTACAACAACAACAAACTAATACATACTTCCCTTCTATCTTCCTTTTAAAAATAATCGACAAAATGCAATAACAAATATGTTGTTTTGTTACTCTTATTCTTCCTCCAAACGCATCTGTGTGCGGCATGCGTCTCTCTCTGCTTCTCTCTCTCTCTCTTTCTCGCACTCTCTCTGTACGTGTGTTGCAGCTGTCGCCATTTGAACTTTGCGCGTCGCCAGCAATGCAACAAATGCAATCGGGAGCGCGAAAATAGCAACAATGAGAAACCAGACAGAGATCGAGATCGAGACCGAGGCAATGGCAGCAGCGGCAGCAGCAGCAGCTCTTCCAAAAAGAAACTGGGCACAGAGATCGGCAAAGTGGCCGCTGACAAATCACGAGGACTGTTCAGCGCCGAGGACTGGCAGTGCAGCAAGTGTGCCAACGTTAACTGGGCGCGACGGCAGACCTGCAACATGTGCAACGCGCCCAAATTCACAGATGTGGAGGAGCGTACAGGTAAGTAGAGATCCGGCATACCATGTATGGTCTAACTAACCGATTCCAATCACTGGCAGGCTTTGGCGGAGGCTATAATGATCGTGGCGTTGTGGAGTACAAGGAGCGTCAGGATTCGGACAGCGAATATGATGAGTTTGGACGACGCAAGAAGCGTAAAAACAATGACAGAGGCGGCGATGACGACGGCCGTAACAGAGGCAGAGATGAGCCAAAGCGTGCTCGACGCAGTGATATCGACGGCGATGAGGAGGAGGAGGACGACGATGAAGACGACGACGGAGATCTGTCCAAATACGATTTGTGGGGCGACAATGAGGTCAGCTCCAGCAATGTTAAAAACAAGGAGACAGACAACGGGACTAGCAACAACAGCAGCAGCGCCAAGGAGAAGCTAGGGCCAGGAGCAACTGCCAGCAGTAAAAGAGCATCACGTGCGTCCACCTCGTCCATTTCGTCATCGTCCTCATCCAGCTCGTCCAGTTCCAGCGATTCCTCGTCGAGCTCCTCATCGAGTAGCTCCAGCAGCAGCAACGCTTCCAATGGCAAGCGTGACAGGAAACGATCCGACGGACGTTCTCGCTAGGAACAGACGTTCCTAACCGATTCGAATCTGCGTCGGGAGAGAATTCATCTTGTTTTTTCCTCACTTTACTGTGAGAGCTAACAATTGTTTATTTATTTTTCTAAGCCTGCGCCACTCGCCCTCGCCCATGACATATATTCGAACTCCTCCACTCCAATCCCTCAACGAGAAAATCAATAAAATCATATAATTTAAGAAATCGTCGCTAGACTCGGACTTTATTGCAGGTATAGATTAATTAATGGAAGGTTTCATCCGATTGTTTCTGTGTGGCGGCTGCCGCTGCTTCGCGCAGCTCCTTCAGCTGTGCCAGCTCTTTGCGCGCCTCTTCGATCTGCTCTTCCGTCACGGTTACCGGCACATCGCAATCGATTTGCTCTTGGCGCACGAATTTCATCTTCTTGATGGCGTCCTCTAAAAAGGGTATTTGTTGCTCTTGGAGCTCTTTGTGGTAGGCCTCCAGACGTTCCTCCTTGATATTCTCGCAGTAAGTGTTAGTTAGCTTTTGCAGCGACTCTTTGCGCGTTATCCAGTGGTACTCCGTTGGCGGTGGCTTATAGACCAAATCCAGCTTTTCTAGTATCCACTCGAAGCGACGATAATCCCAGCGTCTGAGATACTTCAGAAACTTCTTACGCTTGTCGATCATCTCCTTTAGGCGCACCTTGATACCCTTATCGCGTGGATGCACCTCCATGTGAGCCTGAAAGCGTCGTATGAGTGCCGTCATCCTGGCCACTGATGTAGACAATAAAGGCTTTAGTATGAATAGATCTTGTCCTAAACGAACTCATGCAGGGAATGATCAGAATCTACTTACACTTGGCCTCCATTGAGCCATAGTCCTGTGCATGCCGCTGCACCTCCTTGATCATCTGATCGCGATAATAGCGTGTTGTCAAATTGTTCCGGTTGTTGCTCAGCATAAACAGTGATTTCACAGTTTCATCGGCACTACAAAGAAAATAAATTAAGTTTTATATATGTATCGGAATGTATCTCAAAAGCTGACTAACTTGGCTAACTCCTTGGAGTCTTTGTAATCTGGCAACAGTTCTTTGGGGTCCAGCGGTGGCAGCTTGGCCAGATCGCCGCTTTTCTCTGGCTTGATGCATGATATCTTTTCGGGTCGGACCCACTTGATCTTCAGATCCGACTTGAATGCATAGTCACGCACAAATTGGCGTGGCACTGCGTGTGCAATATTTAATAGTTTATTCATAAATAACAATTTTTAGCGTTGCAGTTCGCTACTTGAGGTTATATCACTGGGCCAGTGTGCGCACACCCGACTTAATTCTTTTATGGCCGCACCAGCTGACTGTGAAGAGTGTGTACCTGCTATGCGAAAACCGTCAAATAAAACCAGCTGCTGCATCTGAGCTGCATCAGTTGTTGCTTTTTCTTTTTGTGCGTGCGTCGTGTTTGTAGTGCCCATAAATTACAATAATTGCGAAATAGAGAAAATTTACATTTTTATTTTTTCAAATATTTTATTTGAAATATATTACAATGGCGCACATGTCACATATGATACCGCAAGCGTCCACCCCATCAGGAGCTTCCTCTGGTAGCTCATCCCGTACAATGTCCCTCATGGAGAAACAGAAGTACATCGAGGACTATGATTTTCCCTACTGCGATGAAAGTAGCAAATATGAGAAAGTGGCCAAAATAGGTCAGGGCACATTCGGGTGAGTGGCAAAAACCAGCATCTTGCAAATATACATATGTGACATTGCATTTTCTTACTACGCAGCGAGGTCTTCAAAGCACGTGAAAAGAAGAGCAACAAGAAGTTTGTTGCCATGAAAAAGGTGCTCATGGACAATGAAAAGGAGGGCGTAAGTTGACACTGATGTCATTTCGGAACTAGTAAATATATTTTCCTTGCTAGTTTCCTATTACGGCCCTGCGTGAGATTCGGATTTTGCAACTGTTGAAGCACGAGAATGTGGTCAATCTCATAGAGATCTGCCGCACCAAGGCCACCGTCCACAATGGCTACAGATCGACTTTCTATTTGGTGTTTGATTTCTGCGAGCATGATTTGGCTGGTCTGCTATCGAATATGAATGTGAAATTCAGTCTGGGAGAAATCAAGAAAGTCATGCAGCAGCTGCTGAACGGACTGTACTATATACATAGCAATAAGGTGCGTATATACGATATATATAGAAATACTTTAACTGATTTGTGATTCATTTGCAGATCCTGCATCGTGACATGAAGGCCGCCAACGTACTGATCACAAAACATGGCATTTTAAAGCTGGCCGACTTCGGTTTGGCTCGTGCCTTTAGCATTCCAAAGAACGACTGCAAGAATCGTTATACGAATCGTGTTGTTACGCTATGGTATCGACCGCCTGAGCTGCTGCTCGGGGATCGCAACTACGGTCCGCCTGTGGATATGTGGGGCGCGGGCTGCATTATGGCTGAGATGTGGACACGTTCGCCCATCATGCAGGGCAACACAGAGCAACAGCAGCTGACCTTCATATCGCAGCTGTGCGGTTCCTTTACACCAGACGTTTGGCCGGGCGTCGAGGAGCTGGAGCTGTACAAATCGATTGAGCTGCCAAAGAATCAAAAGCGACGCGTCAAGGAGCGCCTGCGTCCCTATGTCAAAGATCCCACCGGTTGCGATTTGCTTGACAAACTGTTAACGCTGGATCCAAAGAAACGTATCGATGCAGATACAGCACTGAACCATGACTTCTTTTGGACTGATCCCATGCCCAGTGACCTGAGCAAAATGTTGTCCCAGCATTTGCAAAGCATGTTCGAATACCTGGCGCAGCCGCGTCGCAGTAATCAGATGCGTAATTATCATCAGCAGCTGACGACGATGAATCAGAAGCCGCAGGATAATAGCATGATCGACAGAGTCTGGTAGATTGTAAGCCCTAGGTTAAGTTTAGAATTGAGCATATACAGTTGTAACCTACTGTATATGCAGCTATCTGAAGGAGTTTCTGATTTATTTATATATATCAACATATTTTTAAATATATACTGTTAGTCCGCCTAACAAGCAGAATGCTTAAATGGCAAACATTTCCATACAAAACATAAACAAAGAACTGCATTATGAATTTGGGCGGTAGATGAGAAAGTAAAATTTCGAATAAAAAACAATATCTTGACTGATTTGCTAAATAATCGGCGCTGCATATCGTGGCTTAGCGTGTTGAACGTGTTGGTGTGTACACATTCTTTGATTATTTTTTGGTATTTTTTAAGCCCATTTAGGACGCGATGCACATTGAGCAAAAGACGAACAAAAAGGCAGAGAAAAAGCAACGACGCAGTCTGGCAATTATAAAAGCCGACTGCAATGTCTCGCAAAGTGACTCGCCCACTCTCTACCTGGCCATACTTAACGTGGGACTTAGCAATGGGCTTTCCGAAGAAGCCCTGCTCGCCGCAGCAGCTGCAACAGGCGGTCAGGTAACGCAGGTACTGATGTTGCCTTCGAAATCCTACTGTTTCCTCAAGTGTACCACATTAGTGGACGCGCAGCTAGTTTATGATGGTATGCATAATCGGGCGACCATCGGTCAAAAGGGTGCCGTTGCGTATCTTAGCTATGTGTCGGAACTACCACAGCAAAGAGAGGAAAACGGCTGGCAAAAGCCACTGCCCGGCGGACTTCTGTTGCTCAAGAACTTTGTCAGCGAAGCAGAGGAGGTTGCGCTGCTGAAGGCAGTTGCTGTTGGTGCTGCCAGCACAGCAGACAGTCTAAAGCACAGGCAAGTCAAACACTTTGGCTATGAGTTTCTCTATGGCAGCAACAATGTGAATTCGTTACAACCCCTCGAGCAGGGTATTCCAGCTGCTTGTGATTTTATGTGGCAACGTTTGGAGTTGCCAGCATTTGAGCCACCAGATCAGCTGACTGTTAATGAGTACGAGCCAGGACAGGGTATACCGCCACATGTGGACACACATAGCGCCTTCAAGGATCCCATACTGTCACTCTCCCTGCAGTCCGATGTGGTTATGGACTTTCGTCGTGGGGATCAGCTCGTGCATGTGCTGCTGCCACGCCGTTCGCTGCTGGTCATGTCTGGGGAATCCCGATACGATTGGACACATGGCATCCGACCAAAGCATATCGATGTTCTGGCTACACCTTCAGGCAGCTTGACTACTCAAGCGCGTAGTAAGAGAACCTCGCTTACTTTCAGGCGTCTGCGTCGTGGTCCTTGTGATTGCCAATATCCCACGCTTTGCGATACGCAGCAGACGGCTACTCCTCAAGAGGTGTGTGATAAGCTGGCGACCCATGCCAGCCACCTGGAGCAGAAGAACGTGCACGAAGTCTATGACAAGATTGCAAACCATTTTAGCGATACTCGTCATACACCCTGGCCACAGGTAGCCGAGTTCCTGAACTCTTTTGAGCCGCAATCTGTGCTGCTGGACGTGGGCTGCGGCAACGGCAAGTACTTGGGCTGTAATCCTCAATTGCTGTCCATTGGCTGTGATCGTTCGCTGGGCTTGCTGGGGGTGGGCAACGCGCTTGGCCAGAACCTCTTCCGCTGCGATTGTTTGCAGCTGCCGGTACGCAGCTCCAGCATCGATGGCTGCATCAGCATTGCTGTCATTCATCATTTGGCGAGCAGCGAACGGCGGCTAGCAGCAATTCGTGAACTCAGCCGTGTGCTGCGTCCAGGTGGACGTGCGCTTGTCTATGTCTGGGCCAAGGATCAGCGAAGGAATGACAAGAAGTCGACGTATTTAAAGCAAAATACAGCTGTGAACAAAGAGCGCACTACGGAGCAGGCGCAGCGCCAGAAGCTGGCACAGCAGCTGGAAAGCATGGAGCAGCAGTTGCCAGTTAATTTGCCAGTGCATACAAATCGAACAGAGTTCCAGCAGCAGGATGTCTATGTGCCCTGGAAAACCAAAGATGAACAGCGCACAACCTTTCTACGCTACTATCATGTGTTCGAGGAGCAGGAACTTGAAAAGTTGGTGGAGCAAGTGGAAGGAGTTGTGATTAAAAGAAGTTACTATGATCAGGGCAATCATTGTGTAATCTTTGAGAAGAGCTAGAGGAATAATAGATGATATAAGATTGAAGAGGACTTAAAATTTGTAAAACTGTAAATTTTATAATCAATATCTCTTGATATATGTAAATTCTGTAAAGTTGTTATTAAAAATATATACATTCTTTAAATATTGAAAGTCTTTTAGTTTAATGAATTACATATTTCGTTTATTTGATTTCAAAAAATACACATCCACATTATATTTATTTAATAGCGAATTGAACGTAGACCAATTGTAAATGAATGATGCTTAATTCTGACCCATTCAAATGGTTTCGTTCATAATTATTTAATATTTGTATTATTATTGTAGCTTTGGACCATAAATTGACAATTCCTTAATAACAACATCTTGTGTTCCATTCGATAGATAATCCAGGGTTTTCATCTTCTTTTGAAATGTTATATTCGTAACTTTGGGTTGGAGTCTGCTTTGGATAGTGGGGGGATTAAAGAGAGAGCTTAGTAAGTAGATACATGTGCGGGAGTGTATAATACATTGTTTTAGACAGAGAGTAGACAGTTTATATGTTTAGCATAAGTTATTAGGGGGCTTAGTTAAGCAAGGATATTGCTCAGAGAATTGAAGTAACATAACTAAAATGTATATAACTACCTAGAGAAAGGAGAGCAAATGGTTTTCTGTGCTGCCATCAGTTCTATATATATATACTTATATATGATTCATATAACTATCATATAGGTACATCAAGTGAAACTGTTTGAAAATGCATGCTTAACAACTAAGAGGATATTCGTACGTACATACACCTATATTTATATATATATATCTATAAAGAATTATATATCTTTAAAACGACGTCTTTATAATAAACGTACAAGTACAAGTAGTTTTAAAAACACTTAGAACTCATCCTGGGCACTTTCTTACTTGACAATTCTATATTACAATATCGTATTGTAGGAATTTAAGTTATTATAGACTAGTTTTACAGTTTCAACGTTTCGTTTTTGGTCGTGGGTATTTGATATGTTAGCTAGTAGGTAAGAGTAAGTAAGTTAGTAACGGGTTTCGACTATCTTTAATTGTTCTTTGTGCCTACAAGCTATATAGTGGGCTCTATTCTCGACTACCTCTAGGGTATATAGTACGTGTATAGACTACTTGAGTGAAAAAACATATAGTTATAGAGGTGTATATATATATATATATATATGTATATAAACATGTGTTGGTGCCCTAGGTTTTGGCTATAACTATTCAATATTTGGGTGTATCTGTGTATATGTATATAGATATAGAAGAGAACATGTAAAGATATATATGTATATATAACTTCGTCAACAGGTTTTAAGTCTGCCTATGTCTAGGGTTAAACCAGAAATTCATCGTAATATATTAAAGCCTGATAGTTTACTTGTTTGTCGTTAAAGCTGATTTATCAGTTGTGTGTGTGTTTGTCTGTCTATAATGGCATATAAACCACATCGTCTATAGTTCGTATATGTATACTTCAGTCGTTGTTGAATATACAAAGCTTTCTTGCAATATATCGATGCCCCCATCCATTCTTTTCCCTTCCAGTTTTGATACATAAACTACGTCTATTTCTAGTAATATGTTTACAACTAGTTTTAACTGCCTGAAGAGGCCTTCAAATCCCCTTCTTTTCTTCTTCACCGAAACACTTATTTGAGCAGCTGGCATACTTCTAAACCACCTTTCCATCTGAGTCAGGATAGTGTGTGTGTGTGTGTGTGCTGTGTGAGTGTGTTGTGTGTGGGTGGGGTGTAAGGTCTGTGATTGTGACTGGGAGTCCAGTTTGCCTTGAGTGAGCGCGCTTAGATAAATGTTTCGGCTGCCATTTGTTACAAGCATTCGGCCAGCGGCGGCTTCTCAATGGGCGGCGATGGACCCGACACTGAAACCATTGGCACGGCGCTAATCTTTGGCTTGATGATCTTCAAGCCAAGGCCCAAGTTCTTGGGACTACTGTGCGGCGACGAGGATGCCGTCGATGAGCGCTGATGCACCAGGACTCGCGGTTTGGCCTCAATGGCGATGCTGGGGGTGGAGGCGGCCGAGACGGAGGAGGCCGTAGCCGTTGCACTGGCCAGCAGTGGAACATGCACCAACTCCTCCACAGTCTCCGCTGAATCCTGTGAATCGTGCACCATGGCCGATGTATCGCTGTGTATGAGTGCTGATATGGAGGTGGCGTCATCATCTTGCATATACGGCGGGGGAGCCTCCAACGAAATGCTGCCCACGATAACGTTGGCCGTGGTTATGGCTGAGGAACGGGCCAGTAGGCTAGTGACGGCTGTTGGCGATTGTTTGGCGTCGTGGAGTACGGGCAGCGTGAGCAGCTCACCGGCATTGGCGCCACACTCCTTCATCTCTATGTCCTGGGAGGAGTTTTGCTGCTGCTGCTGCTGGACGGAGTCGTCGTCGGTGCGCCATGGACGCAGACTCTTCTACAAGGCAAATATATTATTACGATTCTTTGGTATACCATGACAGTTTACCCTGCGTCCGTTTTCGGTAATATTCTCCGCACTCTTGGCCTTCCGGCAGAGCACACTCTGTGAGCCGTGGCGCCGCAGGAACTCGATGGAGTCGAATCCACGACCCTCCGACGAGACGAATATGGCCGAGTTGATGCGGCTGCGTGTGCAGCGCTCCGATATGGATGTGGAACGTTCCTCCGCAAGCATGTGGATGTGCTGCAAGACAGAGATTCGTTAGAAAAGCCATTGAACATGTGAAGAATCGTTGTTATCTTTGCAATTGTTGTTTCTCTTACGCGGCTATTGCAGTGCAACGGTGGGTGAGCAAAGGTGCCGCCACATTCACTGCTGTCGAACTGTATTCTCAATGTTATTTAGAAATAGAAAGAGAGAGAAGAGAGAGAGAGAGAGACATGGAAGAGAAAGAACAGATAAAGAGAGAGACCCAGAGGTGGAAAACAAAAACAAAATGTCAGACTTTGCACGCACACACACGCACGCGCGCACACACACATACATATACAATTTGTAAATCGAAGAACAGGAATTTCAGAGACGAAACGAAGTATATATCCTCTTCAGGCGATTAACAATAAGAACAACAACAGAAGCAAGCGAAAAGCGTTAAGCAACAACCTGCACAATACTCTACAAAAGCGATACGAAAACTGTGAGTTAATTGGTGTTTATTATTGTTGTTTTTTTTTCTTCTTGGAATTGGCGGCTGTGTTTTTGGCTGTGCTCTAGTGAAGTGTGTGAGTCTCGAGAGTCGACTCCTCTAGCTGTACAATGTGTATTTGGTGTTTATGTGCGAAGTATTTTTTATTGGGTGCTCTAAAATATTTGTTTTTCAACGCTGCAAACGCCGGGCGAACAAACGGTAAAAACGGTTTAAACGGTTAAACGATTAACGTGCCCAACACGAAGTGCAAGGCGTTTGGTGCAATTATCGGAATCGATAGGCAAGCGAATCGGAACGAAACGAACCAGGGCAACCGATCAAATGAACGAAACGAACGATCACAAAATACCAGTTTGTGAGCGAACGCCCAGACAAGTAATCGGTTGCGCTTGATCGTTTATCGATTGGCGTCTCGAAAAGCACTTACGCTGGCCGGTTCACTGTAGTTGCTGTGATTGAGCATGGATGATTCGGTGTGTATGGTATCGCTGGCGACCATGCTGTGATACTTTTGGAGCGTGGACGATCCACGGCTCTCGCGCGATCCATCTCGACTGCGATCGGCGCACGAATACTGCCGCCGATACTGTCGCCGCCGGCGTCCCACATTGCCCGCACCGGACGTGGAGCCGCCGACTCCATATCCCATGGCGCCGTGATTGATGCCGACGCCGGCAGCCCCAACGGCAGCTGGCCCATAATCAGCGTATGCCAACGGTCTAGACGGCAGCGGAGGCGGGCGAAAGTAGCTGGGATCATAGCTGAACTGTCGCCGTCGCCACTGATCGTATTGCCGATAGTGGCTGAAGAGGCGCCGGCGGCGCAATATCAATTGCTTTTTGGCCTCGAGCACCTCGTTCTCCTCGACAAAGGTGCGCTCCTGCGAGTTCTTCAAAATGCTGCGCTGCTGCGCAAATCGACGCTGCTTCGTATGGCTATTCACCGAGAGGGGCAGGACGCGTTGCGGCGCCGGCAGCGGCAGCGGCTGCGACTGCATTGCTGGCTCCCGTTGCAGCAGCAGCTTCTCGTCCTCGGCTGGCTGAGAGCCCTCTGCATCCAGATCTGCGTCAGCATTTCGTATTGCCGCAGCACTATCTATGCTATCCACATGCTCCAGGACATTGGACTGATTATCGACGCTGAGTCCGCGCACGTACGTGTTGGTGGGCGTGCCGTGGCTGTGGCTAACGGGCGCTGTGGGCGTGGCCGGCGTTTCACGGTGCACTGGTTGCTAGCTCTCCACGTCCGCTTTGTGCAGCAGCGCAAACTGACAGCCGCAATCGCGCTCGAGCTCCCGTCGCGGATACTGAAAGCAGCGATCGAAGATGCCGCAGCCCTCGCAACGGGGCAAGCACTGAGTGCAGCGGCGCGCGTTGACAGTAGTTAGAGAGAAAGAGAAAGAGAGAAAGAAGAGAGAGAGAGAGAGAGAAAGAGACAGCGGCGAGAGCGGGAGCAGGCGAGAGCGAGCCAAGTGTTTTGATTGATTGGGTGGAATATTAAGAAACTTTTGTCAGTGATTTTCATTGAAAGCTCGAAGAACCTCAACAAAGCTCAACAAAAAGCTTAAAACCAAAACCGCTAAACTAATTACGAAATATGTATAGAAAATGCAAATGGGGTAAAAACTTGATTTCGATTTTACATATATGTATATATTTATATATGTATATAGTTAAAAGAGTGCTTCCATGCGCGGAACCAGCAAACATTTACAAATGGAACGAATGGAACTGGTTCATTTAGGGTCAACCGCCTGGGTGCAGCTCTAAATGTGACTAAAATAATTTATGGAATTTGTTTGATTGAAGAAAGATTGAAGCTCACGTTTCTAAGTAGAAGAAGAGGAGGAGTTAAAAAAGTATCTTCGGTGCACACCGAAGCGCAGTTACTCTACGGAAACTTGAAGAGAAAGCGTGTTACGAGTATATTTATATACTACAAAATCGGTCAAAGCAAAATCATATTAGAAACTAGAAAAAAGCTTGATTCTTAAGCAAATCATAATTAAGTAGAAGTGAAGCCTGTTATATAAAAGGTAGAAATACGGGTCGTATACGTGATATGGAGAGCCCGATAAAGTATGCTATAAATATTTATATTACTTGATACCAAAGGGCTTCATCTAAGAAGGAATCTATTGTAGCTTCCAAACAGACAAATATATACAGGATTATCACAATTCTGACCGAGAAGATCTTGACGAAATAAAAAATCGAAAATGTTCTCAATTGAAGCTTTTCAAATAATCAAATTGAAATAGTTTTTAGAGCGGTTGGAAAGGGTAAATTTTGATATAGAGCAGGGCTTGGTGCACTAGTTTAAGAAAATTGTGCGCAATTTTTATTGTTGTTGTTGTTGCTGTTGTTTTTGGATAAATATTTTCATGAATAAAACTTTTCATATAGTCTTAACTTGACTTGTTGCACAAAGCTAATAAAATGCAAAAGAAAAATATTTTTTGTTTGGTTCGTAATGCAGTAAGTAATTGAGAAATGAAAGAGTTTTGTATACCTTGACAAAGAAATCGGGGTGTAGGTTCTATAAATAAAGCATAACAAAAAAAAGGAAACATAGTTAAAGTTCATTTCGCGCTCAGAAAACAGAACAAATACTTGTTATTTTTTGTTTCTTTTTGTTTTTGTCTGCCCTGCGTAAACCGCCCACAATAAATACCCGTTAAATGCCAGCCCACTATAGATATATATCTATATATCTATAAATATATATATATGTATACACGTATATATATATTTATATTTTTCTATATATGTCCCATACGATCCATACCTGATGTGAGTGCTGGCCATTGCAGCCGCTGGCACTGCAAACACCTGTGCCCGGCACCTTGAGCTGTTCGTGCTTATAGTCCGGCTGATACGGCAGCAGCATACGTATTTTGCCCCACCGATTGAAGAAGAGTGCTATGGCACCTGCCCACACCATCAGCACGATTAGCACAATGCCAATCTCAACGCCACGTATCTGCAAGCAAAAGCGGAATAGAATTAATTGGAAACCGATTGCTCTAATACCATATATAGATATAATATATATGTACATCATATTTATAGTTTTTCCTCACATATATTTTAGCTTCTCTCTTACCGTTGGCAGCTCTCGCGAGGTTCTGTGTGTCAGCGTATTGGTGGCTGTGGAGGTGACATCGTCGCCGAAGCTGGTGCCGTTGCCGGAGCCGTTGCGTCCATAGATGCCCGGCGGAAAGTCCTGTTGTGATGTGTTCCGTGGCAGATCTGTAAACGGCATATATAGAGCGTTGTATATAAGAACTATCAATACTACTACTTATTATTACTACTTCTATTCTAAATATACTACTACTTACAGTGGTTCACAGCTTATTTCAACCAGCACCTTAAAACAAGTTTAATGGCGTATGTAACCAAAACTATTGGAGATATCTAAAATATTTAAACGCAGGCTGTAAGTGTAATGTTTTAACTAATAAAATAATAATTTATTTATTTTTAAAAAATATTTTTAATATATAAAAATATTAAATAACTAAAAAATGACAGAAGTTGCACTCCACAGCTTATTTCAACCACAAGCTTTGCAGCTGATCTAAGATCCGTTATTGTGCAATGCAACGGTAGTTTCTTTTTCTTTGCTTTAGTCATTCTTTTCGTAGTGTGATGAAATAAATTTCAGCTGAATTGTTGAGAGCTCAACTTGCAGAAACGTGAATTAAGCGAAATGGGACCACGTACAACTATAGATCAGCGAGAACTTGTCCTTAAACATTTTAAAAACGGGCATTCCCGTAGAAAAATTGCTGAGATGGTTGGACTTAGTGATTCCACAGTCCAGAGCATCATTTACCGTTTTGTCCGTGAAAATAGAACGCACGACAAAGGTAGAAATGCTCCGAACAAAATTTTTAATTCCACGGACGAGCGCTATATTGTAAGAAAAATCCGGAAGAACCCAAGGCTATCGGCTCGAAAAGTGGCCAATGATGTCCAGGAAGAGTTAGGCAAGTCATGCCACCCAGAAACTATTCGCCGCGTGCTCGGGGAACACGACTTTAATGGCAGAGTACCACGCAAGAAGCCTTTTATCAGTGATAAAAATAAGAAGTGTCGCCTAAAATTTGCCCAGGAGCACTTGCATAAGGACTATGATTTTTGGAAAAGTGTCCTTTTTTGCGATGAGTCCAAATTTAATTTATTTGGATCGGACGGACCCTCATATGTGTGGCGTAAACCCAACACAGAGCTAAATGCAAAAAACTTGAGGGCTACAGTGAAGCACGGCGGAGGCAACATTATGGTTTGGGCCTGTATGTCAGCAGAAGGTGTTGGTAACTTGGAGTTCATTGAGACAACGATAGATAAAACCAAGTACCTTGAAATTTTGAAATCAAATTTAATTCAAAGTGCTGAGAAACTGGGCATCAAGGAGGACTTCAGATTCTACCAAGACAATGACCCGAAACACACAGCGGGAATTGTGCAAACTTGGTTGATGTGGAACTGTCCCCATGTCATGAAACCACCAGCCCAATCACCAGACTTAAATGTTATCGAAAATTTGTGGTCGATTTTGGAGACAAACATTCGAAAACGCAAAATATCTAACAAATCAGACCTGAAAACGGCTTTATTTGAGGAATGGGGTAAAATTACGCCAGAAGCTACCAAAAAATTAGTTGAATCCATACCAAACCGGCTTAAAATGATAGTAAAACAAAAGGGTGGTCACACCAAATATTAATTTTTAGTTATTTAGAAAAACACTTAGCTTTAGTAATGTATTTCCATAAGCGGTTGAAATAAGCTGTGGAGTGCAACTTCTGTCATTTTTTAGTTATTTAATATTTTTATATATTAAAAATATGTTTGAAAAATAAATGAATTATTATTGTATTAGTTAAAACATCACACTTACAACCTGCGTTTAACATTTATAGATATCTTTTATAGTTTTGGTTATATAAGCTATTAAACTTTTTTTAAGGTGCTGGTTGAAATAAGCTGTGAACCACTGTATACTACTTCTGCTCCTATTTCTACAACTACTGCCACCATTCTAATTCTACCACTACTTCTACTACTATTTCTACTCCTATTTCATTATTCTACTACTTGAGCTACTACTACTTCTGCTAATACTTCTGCTACTACTTCTGCTACTACTTCTATTCGAATTCTACTTATACTTCTACTAGTTCTACTACTACTTCTACTACTCCTGCTAGTACGTCTCACTTCTACTACTTCTGCTACTGTTTTTACCACTACAAGTACTTCCTCTACTACTACGAGTACGTCTTGAACGACCTATATTACTGTTGCTACTCCCACTTCTCTCACAAGTGTTATTACTGCCCAGAGACTTGGTTCGAATGAAGCAGGCCATAAAGGGCTTGGGAAACTTTAGGATAACAGCTTGTTTGCTAGGACGTTCAGGTTGTCATATATCCTAGCCTACTGCTTCGGAAATTCTCTATATATATATTGTTTTTTAGATTTATCAACTTAATCTATGCACTTACCCAGCGTGCGAAACTTGATTTGGCCGCGACTGCGATATCGTTTGCCCATCCAGATGGCCGTCACAGAGAGCGAGTACTGTGTGCTGGGCAGCAGACGGTCCAGGACAATGGCCTCGCTGTTGCCGGCAACGTCCTGTACAACCCTGTAACTTAAATTAATTCAATTACCACTCTCGAACGGCAGCTAAGTGTGACAGGCTGTATGTGTATTGGATGCGTATGCGTGTGTGTGTGTGTGTGTGTGTGTAAGTGAGTGTGTAGCTAATTGCACAAAACTACAATAAATAGTTGCGAGTAAGACGTGAAATATGAGGCCAGGTTTGTGGCTCGTAATTACAGTATGGGCCCAATATTTCACTTTGTCACTTTGCCAGGCAGTTAGCCAAACATGTCCTAGATTTTGCCGCAATTGAGCCAGCTCGTATAACGGCCCCACACCCTCTCTAGTCTACATATATATATAGTATATATCTGCTGTAACAAGTGCGTGGTTAGACTTCTGGCCTTTGGTGCACTGTCTCCTGTTACAGCTACACAACGGCCTGACAAATGATTCATTATTCATACACAGCACATAGCAGTTACAGTTAATACACATACTAACTAACACTCACACAGATACACACGCCTCGCCAATGGGCCCCAGTGGAATCGACGCGTCAGCCATTGGAGGCCAACAAAACATACGCGGCTCGACTCGGCTCGGCTCGGCCTTTGTTGCCTGCAGCCATAACAAAAACATAAACTAACGCAAAGTGTGCGGCGCAGGGCAAGCAATGAACGACTATACATACCCTGTAAAGTGTTGGGAGAGCGAAAAACAATGGGAAACGTGTGATACTTGATTGAATATCAAAAGTATGTATATAAAATATTAAAAGATAACAGAGAACGACTAAGGCATACCCTGTAAAATGTAGAAAAATTAGAAATACTTATTTTTTGTATTCAATATGCCTCATATACTATAGTTTATCAATAATTACGACCTACTATGACTTGCATATACCCTGTAAATATATTTTTAATGACATTCTTGTATAGTTCTGGATTATGATCAATGCTTGGCCCTCTTAAATTTCCTTAAGCTTGTTAACTAACGTTGAACCTTGAACTTTATTTCTATTAAGAAACTAAGTTCTAATGGCCAGGTGTTACGCTATCTCTTAGCACCTGCCTGAACACCTAAATTAGTGTGTCGCCAGCTTAACAAATTTACGCTGCGCCTCAACATGTAATTTGCGCTTAAATATTCTCTCAATAATTATATGTAATTCGAATATTTCAAGGTTGTTTTTCTGCTCTATTTTTGGTATATAAATGTGCCAACAATAATTATATTTAATTGTTGAGTTAACGTTTGTTTATACTCTGCCCATTTCCATTAAAAAATTAATATTTTAATATCTTAACTATCAAGATAATTATCTAGGGCAAGGTAATTTTGAGGAGGTTATATAATGCTAAGTAGACATACATATTATTATATAACAAAGTAAGCAAATTTAAGTTGAAAAGAAAAATACCAACTGTCTCTCCATCTGTCTTGAAATTCTCTATATTGAAGCCCCACTCATAGCAGTATTTTATGATCGATAACTGCTATTGTTCACTTACCAATCAAATTTACTTTCAACTATCGATAACTTTTTGAATGGGTATCCCGCTAGTCAGTCACTCCCCGCTGAACTGCTTAGTCGCATTCAGTTTAGCTTTAAAGTTTTCTAAAATCTATTTCGCTGTTGGCATCAGAGGCAAACATAAAAGGTAAACATAAATATCTAAATATTTGCGTGTGGTATATGAAAGGCAAATATATACAGCTGCCCTGTGTCTGTCTGCGAGGGTATTAAGTATCCCTACTAAAGGCTGCAGTCAACTGGCATTTGCGACCCATTTAAGCCACTTTGCTTAACCTAAACATGTTCGCTTCTAGTTTTCGAATGCAAACAACAGAGCAGCACAAATGTTAACCCAGATAAACAGATGTTCGCTCTAATTTCCATAAACGTATTTTACAAATAATATTATCCTTTGTACTAATAGCAGCCACTGTATCTCTGCCTCCACCTCACTCAGCCTCACTTGAGGCTTGAGTTTTTGGTCTGTATTCCCAGCATAACCATCAAGTTTAGATATATCCACATATACAGGCATGCTTAGTTTATGGAATGCTTAAACTAAAATACCCCATGCACCACTTAAGTGCCACAGAAAACAGTTTGCTTTTATTTGGTGAAAACTTTGCCGTTCGACCAAGGCAACAGATGTGACAATGTCTAAAGTTGCTCAGGTCGACGGACGGTTCAAATCAAGACGAAGCCCCACTGTCAGCTGTCGGTACATTGATTGCCCACCACAATTTGCACGCACAAGCCAAGTTTTTTTGCGGCGGCGGTGGTGGTGGTGGTGCGGCTTACAACGTTTAACTTTTGGGAATTCAGAGAGCAAGCTCTCACGCTCTCTCTCTCTCTCGGTTTTGCCAAAAAATTTCATATATGCTCTTTGGCTTTACCCTTTTGACCCAGTCAAACTTTCTCTTGGCTTGCACCACCCTCCCTGCCTCCAACTTTTTCGCCGCTGTTGTTAAAGTTCCAGGCCAATGGATTTCCGTTTGCCGTTGAATAAACAAACAGTTTAGAAAGCGCGCTTACAATTGGCTACATTTTCTTTGCGTCCATTACTCAAACCCAGCACAAATTGAAAATTTAAGCTGCATACATACACATACATATATATTTTGTATATCATATATGTATATACATATATATATTTTTGGTATTTTTAATAACTTATGGTGCACATTGTATGCTTGGCATTTCCATGTTTCGTTTGTTGATTTAGTTTTATGCTAAAGTTGATTGTAACAGAGTAGCAACAACTGAAATAGCAGGATTAAGGGTTAACACACACACACACACACACACACTCACACACACACACACACACACACGGCTATAAAAAGCATACATTGTGTGTGGCATATAGAGCTAAAGCTTCGTTGCGCTGTCAAATACACGCACTCAGGCACATAAAGTACAGGGTATATACTGTGTAGTATACAGATTATTAGTTTACATGTGATTTTGGTGTTTCATGAACTGAAAAGGGCATTCCTAAGCCTTCATTCTCTGCCTCTATGAATACAAAGCATTTGGCAGCTACTGAAGCAGCAAACTTGCAATTCCAGACTATTGCTGGGACTCCTCCTGTGTATTCGTAACTTCGTTTTGTGAAGTGGCAAATTGAAGTAGAAAGCCTGCTCCAGTGGGCATTGCCCTGCTCACAGATACCCGAACTGAGCTGCTATTTGAATCATTCTTCTTTTACGGCTGACATGCCGGAGGCAGCGGCTGCAGCTTAAGACGGCCGAAAATGGCTAAATTGACTCAGCTCGTTGGCTGGAGTCTGCTACGTCTCCTACTGTCTGCTATATATATATATATATATATACAAAAACAGTTTAACAGCGAACTCTCATTTGGATTGAGCGTGTACAGAGTATATCTTTATATAAATATTTTGTTACAGCTCTTGTGGTATATACTCAGCAACTGCAACTGTTTATGTTCTATATAAATAGATAAATCATATGCCATCTACAGTACACATATGACCTCCAAATATATACATATATATATATTCTTAACTTTACCAAAAGTATATTTAACTTAGCTTTGTCTATCAATAGATGCTTTCCTTTCCACCTTTCAGGCAGCAAACTTTGTAAAAATATCTTTCGTCTTTAGGGAACTTTTCTGAGCATTAATTTAATATTTGGCTGCCTGCTGAGAACTTAAGTAATGTTCAGTCAGACCACAAGCTACGGTGCAAAGCTAATGAGTTTAAGCGGAAATCAATGTTGAGCGTTTGGGGTGGGAAGTTTTCTCTGAAGTATTCTTTGTGAGAAAACTTAATGAGAACATGCATAGTATATAACTCAGTCGAGCTAAGCCCAGCAGCGGCACAGCATTAACTTAACGAAATTAACATAACTTAACGAAGGCATATGATCCATTTGAGTTAACCGAGCTGAAGCACAGCATTAACTTAACGAACTTAACTTAACGAAGGTGCATTACTTATTCAAGTTGACCCAAGAGAAGCACGGCATTACCTTAACGAAATTAACATAACTTAACGAAGGCATATGATTCATTCGAGTTAAGCTCAGCAGTTGTACAGCATTAACATACTGAATACCCTATAAATATAGAACTCACTGTATACCCCATCTATAAGTAGAGTATATCATAGGCAACCTTAACTGAATTAACTCTCACACTGCGCTGATTTTGTCCCCAACTACTTTATGCAAATTTGACCAACAGAACAACCCCAAAAAGACCCCAATGAATACGAAGTTCACTAATTAGTTCAGAGCCCAAAATGAATTAAATTATAAAAATAAAATAAAACTGAACCAAAAGTGAATTATTAAATAATATGAAAAACATGCACATGCAAAGCCAAAAAGTTTGAATTCAACAAACTTCATCTATTATTGAGCGCAGGTGCGTCGCAGGTCGGACAAAACAACTCTGCTACGCATCTGCCGCCATAATTGAGACTTAAAAATTAAAATTCTTGTAAGTAGATATATATATAAGAGATACACATATCAGATATATATATATATATATATTACACATTTATTTAATATGCTCAAAGTCTTTGGCCCCAGAGGCAAGCTCACTTAAGTCTTTAATTGGCTTCAGGTGTTCAGACTTGGTGATTTCACTTCAAACTTCAGCTTGGGAGAGCAATGCGAAGCAGAAGTTAATTAAGTATACGTCATGTTGTGCTGCAGACAGGCCACATCTGTTCACTCTCGCAAAATATGCTAAATTATATGACAAACAAAATGCAAACCAATTAAGCGAGCATCGAGAATGGAAATGTGAAAAGTGAAAAGTAATAAAAAAAAAAAACAGTAAAAAAACAAAGTTAGGTTGGAAAAAATACTGCAGCGCTGACGTTTGACCTTTTGGGCTGCAGTTTGGTAACGTTGCGATAATAATTAGAAGCTGTCAGTGGTAAGTGCTCAAAATATGTAAAATAAGTGCTGTAAAAATGGTGCTCCACTTTCTGAATAACAAACATATATACACACGTATGTATATATACCATTCATTTAGTATTGATTGAAAATTTTCCAGAGCACTTTAGCTCTAGCCCTTAGTGGCTGGACAGTAATTGTTATTAATTATTATTGTTATTGATGGTGCTTGACAAATTGTACCACGTATCCTTTGAACAGGAATGCCCCGGGCAACAACAGGAAAGCAAAACACATAAGTACACTGGCAGAAAATGCGGCTTAAAACTAGCCAAAGGCTTAGTATATGCCCATGAGTTGAGCTAATTTAAGCATGCGCTTATGTCAAGCACCAAATTTCCATAAATACTAGGCGCTGTCAAACAGAGAGCTCATATTAAGTATACGCTGAAATGCTCGATTAATATTACGTATACGCCTGTGTCAAAGAGAAATATTCGATGCATAATAAACGAGTGAAAATGATGGCAAAAATTCAATTGCTGAACTTTTGGATCAATATTCAGTATTATAAAAATATATATTAGTGATATTTAAGTAATATTAAGTATACGCCTATGTTAAAATATTTATTTCACAGAGTATTTATGGTTAGGATGTCTTTTGATAAATATATCTTATACTTGTACAACTTATAGCTGCAAGTATAAGTGTAGTATAAGTATTTATACTAAGTGTGAGTGCATGTATAAGTACTATTATAAGTAGTACTTGCATCCATACAGCTACTTATACTTGCACTCAGACTTGTGCTTATAATTGCACTTATGCATGCACTTATACTTAAACTTATACTTATACTTGTAATTATACTTGACGTTATAATTGAAGTTCTACTTATACCTATATTGTACTTGTACTATAATTTTCTTGTACTTGCAAAATCCTTACACTATACTTATACATAACATATACTTTACTTTGACTATAATATAGCTTATACTTTATGCTATAACTATTTGCATACAAATACAATATTTATACTATATTTATAATATAATTATACTACTCTACTGAAACATTCACTATACTTGAATATAATATATATAATTATACTTCTACTTATACTTATTCTATACCTATGCCTATATTTATACTGGTGCTTAAGCTATACTTATACTTTACATATGCCTGTACTTATATTATACATATAGCATTACTTATACGTATACTAGCCTCAATGTGGCTTATATTATACTCATTCTACACTTATACTTCACCTTGAGTATGCCTAATTTATACTCTACTTACACTAAATCTATATACTATACTTATACTATACTTATACTATACTTATACTATACTTATACTACACTTATACTATACTTATACTATACTTATACTACACTCATAATATACTTCTACGCTTGCTTAACGTAACTAACATAGTCCAAACTTATCTGTTCAAAGAATTCCTTTTCCTCTACACATAAGATTCTCCTATTCTATCATTTCTCTCAGCCCATTTCTCTCAGTGTATCTCTATAGGTATACAAACACATATTATTCTTTTATTATAAAGCTACTAGAAATGTATGCAGCTCCAGATATGTAATTTTTGTCTGCCCCATCCAGCACGAGGGTGTGTGCACACACTCACACACACAGAGCTCGTAGCTGAGTGTGTGTGTGTGTGTGTGGTCCCCACTGGGTAGGTAGGCACTATGACTATGTTATACTAGGGCCATTCAGTTGAGTCGAGTTCGAGTCATCGTCAACGTGTCTATGTACTAATCATACATTATTCATCAACACAATTTTACTCGAAAAACGGCTGGAAGATAGAACACAAAACTAGGCCCCGCCCCCCTCCCCCTCCCCACACAAACACACACACACACACAGCGAGTCCTGGTAGCAGCGCTTGGCCTTTTTTTGTAATGAGTGCGAGCACTAAAAATCGATACTAAAGAAAAACACAAAAATTAAAAAACAAACTGACTTATAAATAATGTTCGGGCCATGAGAAATGGAGGCAGCAACGGCAGCAAACGAAATGAATGTAATAAAATTTTGATATAGGCGTGAACTTTATGAAACAATAAGAAATCAACAACAGCAACAACGGACAATGGACAATGGTCACTAAAAGACAAACACGCGCATGCAGTCAAACAAACAACCCAACACACACACACACACACGCAGCTATTAAATTGAAAACACCTTGAAGAACAACCAACAACAATAACAACTCAGTCAGGCAACAGCAGCCAGCCTAACCGAACTGCAGCCGCAGTCAAAAAGTCACAAAAGCCGAGCACTTAACTTATTACACGGCATTCCAATGTCCTTCCAAAACATTGACGTGCCACGCCCTCTCCTCAGCCCTCAGCCCACCACGCTACCTAGCACTGGCCAAGCCAAGCCAAGCCAAGCCAAGCCAAGCACGCCCCGCACTAGCGGAAGTCCTTAGTTTGTAGTCGTTAGCGGAGAGTCCTTCCTGGTCGCAGTTCGACTTCTAGTCGAAATATGCAACGCCACTTTGCTTGCTTTCTATTTTTTCTCTTCTCTCATTTCTTCTTTCAGCTACACTCAAATCGCAGCCAACTGGGAGAGAGAGAGAGAGAGGGGAAGAAATGGAGGGGGGAGAGAGTAAAGCAGAGAAAATATAACGATTACAAGCATGTTTTGTTCTTCCTGCTACTTCACCATCGCAATTTTTTCAAACTCCTCTGGCCTCCTGCTCCAATGCAGCAGTTTATACGCTCGCTGGCATGCCTGCAGCGCAATGCACTGAGAGAAATACGAACGGATTTTGTCTATTAATCATAGTAAGCCACGATATCTTTTCTCTCTCTCTGTCTCAAGTTTCCTCAATTTGTTGCTGTTTCTCTTATACTCTATCATTTCTATCTTTCTTCTTCTCTCTTCCATTTTGCGATTTGGTTTATGACTTAATAAATAAGCAAAACTCTCTTTCTCTATAAATGTTAATTCAATTACTCTTTTTCTGTATTCCACTCTCTCTCTCTCTCTCTCTCTCTCTCTCTCTCTCTCTGTCTCTTTCTTAATCTTCCTCAATTTGTGTTTCTTCTTTACTCTATTGCTTCTATCTTCATCGTTCTCTCTTTCATAGTTCTCTTCATCTTACTCTGTCTCTCCTTATCTTTCTCTCTCTATCTCATACTCTTGCTTCAGCTATTTCTCATACCCTACTTCATTGTCTCCCTACTTCTCTCTCTGTCTCCCCCTCAGTCTTTCTCCCTCTGTCTTTCTTTCTCTCTCTCTCTCTTTCTCTCTCGCTCTCTCTCTCTATCTCTCTCAGTCTTACTCTCTCTCCTGCTCTCAATCTCTCTCCCACTCTCTCTCTCTCTCTCTCAATATCTCTCTCTCGCTCTCAATATCTCTCTCGCTCAATCTCTCTCTCTCCCATTCTCTCTCTCTCTCTCTCTCTCTCAGTCTTTCTGTCTCTCTCTCTCTCCCTCTCTCTCAGTCTCTTACTTGCTCTTTCTCTCACTCTTTCTCTGTCCCCATCTCTCTCTCTCTCTCTCTCTCTTTCTTTCTTAGCCTCTTCATCTCAACCCCTCTCCCTCACTCCCTCTCTCCCTCATCTTTCATCTTTCTCTCACACCCTCTCTCACATCAAAAACTCTCAACAATAATTACGTAAATTAGTCAAACTTTTCTATAGATAAAACCTTTTGTTGTCACATTTCATTCAGTTTAAAAAAGTTTTGCTCATATTGCTTTTGTGCTTTCGCTCAGTGTAGTGGAACTTTGGTAACTTCAAGTACACGCGGCGGCGGCTTCTTTTGTTTTTCTTTTACTTTTTTCGGGCTTTGCCTTTACACGCGGTCATTTTGGCTTTAACTTTGTATTTGCTTTGCTGCCAGCCCAGCCCAGGCGCCCACTTTCCTTAACTTGAACCGTTATTTAGCTCAGGGCCATTACACACACAGACACACACACACCGACAGACACATACACACACGCATACCCGCAGCTGAGCCTTGTCAATTGCACAAAATATTGTAGAGCCAGCGACGCCTCTTTGCATAATTGCATCAACTTTGTGAACTACGTAAAGGAAGCAAAGTGTATGCCTGTGTGTGTGTGTGTGTGTGTGTGTTCGTCTCTCTGTGTGTGTGTAATAATGCCAGAGGTACCTACCTGTCATCTGTCGGCTTATAAGTTACAATGTACTTCTCAATGGGATGCGCCTTTAGATCAATCTGCGTTTGCCACGAGACACGCACAGCGGTCGGCGTCAAGAATGTTACGGTTATATTTTCCGGCGTAGCTGGTATTGTGCCTGCACAAAGATAGAGAAGACAGATATATATATGGCGATAAATAACAATCAGATAAACCAAGTATTTTTATTTCGAAATTAGCATACTCCAGATCAAGAAGGCAATAAAGAGTCCTTACTATATATATAAGCCCGGACAGTAGTTTGGATCCAAATTGATTGGAATCCGGAATTTACATTTTATGTTTACTCCGAAGCGATGCACTTGAAAAAATGCAGATGTACTTATAAAAAAAAATACAAATTAATTTTGAAACTATTTTTAAAGTAAAATGAAAGATTTTATAGCAAAAATGTGATATAACACTGCATTAAAAATATTTTTAAAAATTTTAAATAAAAAATTTGATTTACAAAAAAATTTTTTTTAATTTTGCTGTATTTTTTAATATATAAAAAATTTTTGAAATATTTTTCTTTTGAGTTAGGTGTACCAGAAGGCAGAACCAAATTTTGAAACTATTTTTAAAGTCAAAGAAAATATTTCAGAAAATATTTAAAATACAAAAATATTTTAAAAATTTTAAATAAAAATATTTTTATTTATTTTTAAATCTATTTAGTTTTTTGTTATACTTTTTTTAAATTTTAAAATATCTCTCAAAGCTTTGGAGTCTAGATTACCCAGCTGAATCATGTTTAGGCCTCTCTACGTGTTACTACTTAATTTCTTTCAGTGCACACACTCACCAGCTAGACAGGTATTGACAAACAGAACGACAATGAACACAAACATTGCGCTTCAATTGCTTCAATAGTTTCAATTTCAGTTGCTGTTGATGATGGCTTTGATAATTCTAGTTGTTCTTGTTGTTGTTGTTGTTGTTAGTTCGTTGTTTGTTGTAGTTGTTCGTTGTTTTGTGTTGTTGTTGTTGTTGTTGTAGTTGTAGAGTGTCCTAAAAATGCCGGATTTCCTATGGTTTCCGCTTCATTTGCTGGCATTCGTCACTGCACTCGCGCTTGTAATTCTGGTACTTTCTTTCAGTATTATTTTGTAGTATTTTATGAGTATGTTTTCAGTATTTGTAGTATTTTGTTGTTGTAGTATTTGTAGCTTGTTGCCAGTTTGCATATAGAATAGAAAGCTAACTAAAAAACATAAAAATCAGTCTTGCTTTTTGTTCGCTGCCGCAGCTGCTGTTGCTGCTCCTACGACTTTTGCTGTTGCCTGCGCTCTATTATCCTGGCCAATTAGGCATTGTAATTGTTGTTGTTGTGGCTTAGCTGTGTGTTCGCTTTTGTTTTAACTTTAACTTGAACTTTAGTTGGCTGCTTTTTTTCTTCTCTTTGTTTGCTTGAATTTATGCGTTTTTATTTTTTATAGCACATTTTTATGGGCTTTGCTAGAGGCGCGTGAGTGTGTGTCTGTGTGTGTGGCTAGGTGTGTGTCTGTGTGTGTGCGTTGTCTTGAATCATCAGAGCGTTTTATTTTAGCTATACATATGTGTATATATATCTGTCTGTCTGTTTCGTTTGCTACTTCTGCTTCTTCTTATTGTTTCGTGCTACAATTGAGTAAAAATTATTCACATTGCGTTTGCCTTTGTTTTTTGTTTATTTCTTTTGCTGCGGCTCAATGCCATTTGTTGTTGTTGCTGTTGTTGTTTTGTTTCCTTTTTTTTTATATATAAAATCAATAAAAAGCGACAAACGACAAACGCCAATCGTTCAGTTGACAGTCGTTGATTTCTGACTGGCAACAGAAAAGTTGATTTTTTTGTTTCTCTGCTTCGAGTGTTTACTTATTCTTTTGTTTTGCTTTCCTAGTTTTTCCGCTTTTCCGTTTTTCAATTTTCGTGCTTTTCAAACTGCCAATTCATGTGCCGTCGAAATGAATTCAATGAGACGGCGACGGCGCTGCGTGGGGCGGGCGCGCACAGCTTTTCCACCTGTCGTCGCCGTCTTTTGATTTATTGTTGTTGCTGCTGTTGTTGTTGTTGTCGTCGTCGTTGTTGTTGTTGTTGTTGTCTGTTTAATTTTATGCATTGCGCATTTTCTGAACAGTTTCGGCTTAATTGCTATTGAAGCATTTAAGCAGCTAATTTTTGCGCCTCTTGTTGCGCTTTTCTTTGCCTTTTTTCTTGCCTTTTCCTTTGCCTTTCGCTGTGTTTGTTTTTCGTGGCGCGTTTTTGCCTTAATTACTATTGTTCTTTGTTGTTGTTATGGTTGTTGTTGCTGTAATAAATCAAAGTTTTTGTGGATTATTAATGAGCATCGTGGCAAATGGTTTAGTCAAATTGGCTGTAAGAAGCTCGAAAAAAACCAAAGCAGCTGAACAATTAGTGCGGTACAGTGAGCACTCGAACAATGAACAGCCATTGGCCATATTACTTAGGAAATTCCCAACTTTTACCCATATTTTCGACTGAATAAATCAAAATTTTCCTTGATTTTCAGCACATTACTTGAACTGTTCATTCTAGCGTGGCTTTACTGTACTATGTCTTAAGCATATATACATATTCACATTTATAAACATATCTAACAAGCTCGACTCTCGTTGTCATTACCAAAATTGAAACCAAACAAACTGCTGCATACTTTCAGGCCCAAACATATTGCGCATACGCCACATATAACACGCAGTTGTTAACACACACACACACGCACACTCTCTCACACACACACACACACACACACCTGTCTAATGTGTTTTTCTAATACATAATTTCATTTGATATTCACGTTCAATTAGGAAAGACTTGCATTAGCACGCAATCGCATTCGATCAAGCATGAATTTGTTCGTTGTTATATATAGATATATACATACATTATGTGTATATATATGGTCTATAGCATATATACTTTTAGAGTGATATATAGAGCATTGGTATGCAGAGAGTTTTATGGTCTGCTGACTGTTTAGACATAAACATTTGGAGTTGTTTGCATGCCTCAGCTGACTTAACTAGAATTTTCCATAGATCTAAAGTGAGCTATAGCTCTTATAGGTCAAAAATAATATTATATACAATCAGAGTAATATATAAAATTGTCTAGTTAACAAGCTTTGCCACAGCAGATATCGATTTGTTTAACAACAAGTACAGTTATGCCATAATCTAAGCATTTCATTTAGAATTCTCAAATGGTTTAAGCCAACTCAAGCATTAAACTGAAGATACATAAAGAGCTGACCCATATTCAAAAGGCATGTCTGCATTAAAAGTACAGTTAGTTTCTTATAACCGCCAACTTCATTAAGAATTCTCAAGCAGTTCAAGCGAACTCTCAACTTTGAGTATAAAAGAAATCAATTTGTCTGCTTTGAAAATACAGTTAGATTCTCATTAAAGCACACTCCAGCAGTTGGGGAGCTCAGACAAAATTAATTTGCTTTGCAATTGTCTGGCTGAGGCACAAAATGGCTACAAATCAACACAGAGTTCGAGCTAAGCGCCAGTTAATTTATTTGCAGCTCAGCTCAACTTGCAAAAAGTTGCAAAAGTTCGAAATAAAAAGAGTATATAAGCCTCCCAGTGAATGCCTAACGGAATAATTCATGAATGGGTTTCAGTTAGGGATAAGTGGAGGGTGTCCGTCCAGAGGGTGCAGGGGGTAGGGGGTTGCAGGCTATTCAGTCATTGAATATTGATACATTTAAGTTGTTTAAGTAGCTTAAATGCGGTATATAACGTCGCCCTTTGATTGAATGTGCTGGCATGATGTCCAGGGATTTAAGCTGGCACGTATGTAACGATGGCTACCTGACGCTCTACCTGTATGTGTGTGACATACGTGGCATCATTAAGCTGTCACACGGCATTTACAGACAGCGGAACGTGTGTGTCGACTAGCCAAAGGGCAAACCTAATTGATGCAATTGTGAATGAGTTTACTTAAGTAAATTTCGAAATGATCCGACGCGAATGAACAACTATATAGTGTATGGTAATGCAATATATGTGATGTCATTAGGCATGAAATAAACCAGTTGAAGGAATTTTTGATTAAATTCTGATGGCACGCGCGCGCCTTGGCATGCCGTTGGAAATTATCGTGGAGCATTTTGTAATTTAAGCGAGCGAACGAGCGAGCAATTTAAATGTTAATTTTACAAGAAATTTTCATTTGACACTCTCGAAAAGGAAAGAGAGAGAGAGAGAGAGTGGGAGGGAGAGAGTCTGCACGACTAACAGTTGGCCTGGCTGAAGAACTTTTACTGCCAGCTCTCTCGCTCTGCCTCTCTTTAAACAATGGAAAATTTGATTCCTAAATAACTTTTGTGTTTATAATACGAACAAAAGTTTTGAGGCACATAAATATATATACATGTATACTCTTATATATACTCAAATTCCAGGGTATTTGCTATTCACATTCCCTTACCTAAGTAGAGGTAATTTTGATATGCAAAAACTTGACGCAAGCTAGCTCAGCTGCATTCTTCCGTCTGCTCCATTGACAATTGACAACTTGATAATACCCTTTACTTGCATATATATTCAAATGGGCTATATAGTATATAGTATATAGTGTATATATGCATATAGAAAGCATGCTGCTGACGTGCTGTGAAAATAATTTCAGCGCTGTGGCGCTGGTGACGCACTGCGAGAATATTTTCAACTGAAGCAGTTAAGAAGTGAGAGTGTGTGTGAGAGTGTGTATTGTTGTGTGTGTGTGTGTGTGTGTGTGTAAGTGTGTGCTGCCACATGCACTCCGCATACAAAGAGAACGAGTGAAAACAAGTAGGTGAAAACAGTTATCGTAAAATTAAAATGGCGGCTAGTACGCGCTGTCGCCGCTGACGTCGTCGTCGCAACTGTTAATTATGGCGACAATACATGCACGCATACAAGCGCACGCTCCCCACACACACACACACACGCACATACAGACAAATTTATAAGGCAGCCCTTTCGCTTGCATGTCTACGGCTATTGTAAACGTGCCTGTGTGTCTGTGTGTGTGTGTTTGTTATTTTTGTTTTTTATTGCACACGTTGCGACTCCGGCTTATTGAGGACTTTTGGCATTTTCCTGATCAACGTTGTTGTTTGTATGTAATTTTTGTTATTTTTCGTTGTTGTTGTTGCTTTTGCGGTCGGTCGGTCGGTGTTTGCGGTAGCCACTGAACAGACAATAAATCAATCAGCTGTGTTAACATCAAATTGCGTACCCCAGACAATTGCCGTTGTCTCTGTGCGTGTGCGTGTGCGTGTGCATGTGTGCGTGCTCTTAACAAAAAGGTCAGCTTAGTCGCTGACTAACCCCAAAAGGCTTGTGTATGTCCAGCGCTTAACTTAATTCAGCTATAACTTCAACTACAGCCATTCCCTCTATATGTGTGTGTGTGTGCTCGCTCGCTCACTGAGAGAAACAGCTCAATTTGCGCGACATTTAAAACTCAATTAATGAGCGAACGCCGACAGCTGCGGCTTAAGCTGTTTGCGCAAAATTTAAGAGCGCGCTTAACTGTACTTTGACGTTGCGAGTGACGCGCTTTGCTGCGCTCTCACTGCGTTTGCATAATTAAGTGAGCGTAAAATTTAATTTGTGCAGCGCATGTGGCTTATCTTTTTTGGCATTCCTTTTTTCGCTCAGTGTATGGTAGTAAAACGGTGTAGAGAGAGAGAGCGCGCACACATAAAATGCTATTATTTGCTGGGCTGCTCGTAAAAACAAAACAAAAAACTCAAGCACTTGCTTCGAATTCAGCGCCCAAAAGCGCGCTCTAGCATATGCATGCATGTGGGTGTGTGTGTGTGTGCGTGCGTGCCTTGGCCATGCACTTTAAGCTGAGCTGCTGCTGCTAAAAATTCGTTTGTTCCCTCACTCTCAGCAAATCCCTAACGGCAGCTATGCGCCATGTTGCTTTTGTTCGTCTCTGGCTGCTGCTGCTGCCCTCTCTCTTGCTCCTCCAACTGCTGCTCTTCGTCTTGCCATTCCCTTTGGAATTTCGAAAGTGTGTCGCCTGCCAGTGTGTACACACGCACATGCATACGTATATTTGTGTTGTCATAGGTTCTTCGCAGCGCAGTATTTTCGAGTATTTTTACATATTTGTATGTATGTATGTGTGTGTGTGCGTGCTTGAACTGATTTCGCTGCGTGCAATTTACTTCGCCGCTGCTTCGGGCCAAAAATAACATAAATCGTATAAATAAATTGCCACATTTCAACATTTCCACATGTGCAGCAACAGCAGCAGCAGCACGCAACAATGCGGCGATGGCTGCGGCGGCAGTTGCGGCGTCAGTGGCGACAAGCGGCGAATTTATTTGTAAATTGAGAAGAGAACAACAACTATTCGAATTTGTACCGTTATAGCTGATTGTATGTGTGTGTGTGTGTGTGTTTATACACTCACTCTGGCAGCAACTTTGTTTATAAATACTGAAATCGTGTTTTTTTGGCGCGTTACGTGCTACGTGCTAATGGCCAAAGATGAAAAAGATTTATAAGATTTATATATATGTATATGTATGTATGTATGTGTATGTATTTTGTATATACAGAGCCCACGCTCTGCCATTAACTTGAAATTCGCATTGAACATGTGCATAAAATGAGTTTTTAATTACGACAGCTGCCGCTCATCTCGGCTAGCTGTTTCACCTTGCTTTCCGTTACTCATTGTTGTTGTTGTTCTTGCTGTTGTTATTGCAGCCGCTTCCTGCATGAAATATAAAATCGACAAAGTCCATTAGCGGCCGTTTGTTTCGTTAAGTTTTGCTTTGTTTCGTTACAATTACCGTTCTTTTTTGTTTGTTGTTATTGTAATTTTAATGCCATTTATTGGCTTACCATGCAGCTAAACAACAACAACAACAACAGCAGCAGCAGCAGCAGCAGCAGCTGAGGCTCAAGCCTCGCGCTATGTCCGGGCCGTTAATTGAGAGGCGCGAACAGACAAACACATTCACACTCACACACACAGCAGGTAGGCAGCTCAAGCACACACTTACACACTTGCACACTAACAGGCACTCCAAAATATATATGCATGTGTGTGTGTGCATAGGATACAAGTGCTTAGCTAAATATATATCTATATGTATGTATATTTTCGCACACGTATTTATATCTATATTTGTTGCTTTTAAGTGTATAATTTACTTGGACTCTTTTTGCCGCCGGCTCAGCTGGTGTTTGGTCTTTTGCTGCCGCCGCACTGATAACACTGACACAAGACTGAAGAACAAACGCTGGCAGAGCCACCACATACACTCTGGAGCTGCGCTTCGCCTCTGTTGCTGTCTCCGTTATTCGTACACCGTTTATGTTTATGTCCGCCTGCTCGGTTAGCGTTGTGCTGCGGCCGACGCGTAAACTACAACTGAACAGCAACGCGCCTTCGGTTTCGCTGCGTTCCTCTTCTTAACGCATACATGAACCGAAGAGAGCACGAGGGCTGCATCATTCGAGTAACGGCAAATGGACGAAAATAGAAGCCAGCCGAGCTGGTGTGCTGTATTTGTTTTCTTACAGTGTGAACTTTTGCTCTCTTCTAGGCACGCTCTTCGATTAACTGCAGAGCTTTGGCGTTGTGTTAGGTCGCGGTTGCGGCCGACTCTGATTGCTGGGTGTGAGAGAGAGGGAGAGGGATGTATGCTTTATTAACTGACAGCGGGTTGACTCACAGTCTGATTGGGCGTCTGATTGACTGAGGAGACGAACTTTGGGTTTTTTAAGCGCATTACTCGACCGACCAATGAGATGGGCGAGAGGGGGGCAAGCAAGCTACTCGAGTGCGTTCTAGGAAATTAAAAGCGTACTTAGAGGCGTTTAATTACTTATTCATGACTCTTTGATTACAGCGAGCTTTTGCGCGCCAAAAACCAGAAGAAAAAAAGGCCAAGGCACAAAAACAAACAGGCCGGGCCTCCCCCCCATCGGTTGGATGCCATGGAATTTGCTGTCAGGGCTACTTTAACAATTTCTTCCTTCCGTTGTTTGATCGAAATTATTTTCAGCTTAAGATACACGTACTACAAAAATTGCATTAGCCAATCAAATATAAATATATATATATACATATATATTTTGTACAAAATGGAGGAAAAGCGGCCATCCATTCACAACTCGGTGTCCATCAGGCCCAAGCAAATCTACGGCCTGCGCACCGATGTCATCGGCAATATACAGTTCAACCTGACCAAAGAGGTCATGTATCCGGTCGAGGGTGTGCTGGCCTTCCACGACTACGTGACCAACAAACAGCGATTCCTGCGCTTTCCCGAGGACACCAAAGCGGAAATCATTGTCCTCAGCTCGCATCGCAAGCTGATGGCGGTGCTCGAGCTGCACGCCAAGAAGTAAGCGGATTAGCTAGGTTAACTCAGCTCAGATTGCCCAATCTCTCTCTCTCTCTCTCTCTCTCTCTCCCTCTTCTAGTGGTCGCTATGTGTCCATCTATGAGCTGGCCACGCTGAAGAAGCGTCGCCACTTGGAGCTGCCGGCGAACCACCGCAATGCACTCATCCAGCAAATGATATTCACCAACGATTCCCGTGCGATTGCCCTGCTCACGAAGCCGCCCAACGAGATGGTCTTCATGCTGGTCCTGGACAAGACCAGCACCGTCATCGAGGGCAGAGCCACCTTGCCCGGTTCCCATGGCAGCGCCGAGTGCATCGCTGGCAATCCCAATGATTGCGGCTTCGTCGCTGTGGGCGGCGATCGCACGTTGCTGCTGCTGAGCAAATCGGAGCGAGGATTTACCGTTAGCAACAACATTAAGATCACCTTCCGAGTGACGTCGATGGCCTTTCTGACCATGGATCTGCTGATGATGGGCACCGATCGGGATCTGCTGGTGCTGATCGAGAACGGTGAAATGAAGCTGACCCAGAAGGCGAGTGTGGCGGAGACGGTGGACCTGATGATGGACCAGGAGATGTTCGACAAGGAGCGCGAGGCGCAGGAGCAACGGATCTCGACTCTGCAGCCCATGATGCTGCCCGACTGGCGGGTCCTGTGCATGTCGGCCTTCACCCGCGGCTTCGCCTTCATCATCTTCAACAAGGTCTTCGTCTTCGAGCGTGTCTCCAAGTTCAAGTTCGAGCGGAAGACGGTCCTGACGGTGCCCATGACCATCTATGCGGAGCCGCAGTACCAGATCACTAACATGGCCGTCGATCATAAGCAGGAGACGGTCATCGTGACCTGCGCCCACGCCCAGATCTATGTGGGCATCCTCATCGTGCCGGAGACTCTCAAGACGAAGCAACTCAAGTTCGAGCCACTCGGCGTGTTCATACACATTGGCGAAGTGGTGGATCTCTCCGTGTGCGCCTGGAAGCCCATCATAATGACGGCCTGTAAGTAATCCTTTGGGCTTACATTTATAATAAGTTTAGATATCCTTTTCTATAGCAAGAGATCAGACCATACGCATCTGGAACTATGAGACTGGCAAGGTGGAGCTGGTGCGCAAGTTCCAGGTGGATGTGAACATTGTCGAGCTGAATTCGACGGGCCTAATGGCGGCCATTGGCTTCTCAGATCAGCTGCGCATCACACAGATCTTTATGGATGAGCTCAATGTGAGTAATATATAGATATATATACATATACATTTAAATATATTAGTGTTCCATCTAATAGCTTTTCTGCTTCGCTTAAATTCCTAGATTCCTTTCACTTTATAAACTCCTTCAATTAATTCTACTCTGCATTTTCAGCGCAAAAGAATCTTAAACTCTTCTCATTGGCTAATACGCCTTGCGCCATTTTAAAAGTGCGCTCTGAGCTGCTCTTCATTTTGCTTTACTCTCTCTCTCACTGATTTACTCTCTCTCTCTCTCTCTCTCTCTTACACACACTGCTTGGCATTCTGCAAGCATGCCTCAAGCTGCTCTTTACATCTGCAGAGAGCGCCATAGACTGCTTGCCATTTTGAGTAAACCCCGTTGTACCTTATTGGCTGCTTATGCATTTCGAGAGAGCTGCATTTTGAGCGAGTTCTTTGCTATGCTGAGTGCATTTGCTGCAGATCGTCTTTAGTTGCGTGCTGAAGCTCGAGTGGGGCAGTCGCAGCGCGGCGTAATTGGTGAATTGTGTTAAATAGCATATTTAATAATTATTGAATGTATAATAAATATACCATTTATATATGTATATTTAATATTTATTTAAAGTATTTGCTTACCATTATTATATTAATTTTAGTGAATATATTTAAATCATTAAAATTATGAATCTTAATAATAATTAATATTCTCTCTCTCTCTCTCTCACACACTTTCTCTCTCTCACCTGTTAGATCGTGAAAACCTATAATTTTCCGCACTGCAACGATGTGAAATACTCGAATTTCGGGCACCTGATGGCCGCTGCCTACGATAACAATATATCAGTGACATCGGTATATAGCCTCGATGTGGTCATCCACCTGAAGGGCCACAACGGCAACGTACTCTCCGTGGCCTGGACGAAGACGGACAAGTACTTGATCTCCGGCGGAGCAGAGGGCGCCATTTACCAGTGGGACATCGAGACGGGCGCCCGCCTGCAGGAGATCGTGCAGAAGGGCACGGAATACGTGGCCATCTGCGTCAGCTTCAACGAGCCGATGTCGATCTTTGCGGGCACCAACCATGGAACCATACGCGAGTTCCAGGCTGCCACACTGCAGCGGGAGATAACGGTGCCCTCCCGCAACAAGGGATCCCTGTCGGACATGTGCCTGGCCCGCTCGGATCTGATCATGTTCATAGCGGATCACGAGGGCGGGCTGTTCAACATGCAGCTGCCGTTCCTGGAGGCAGGCGGCGGCACGTTCACCAACTTCCGGTTCTTCGATGGGCCCATCAACAAGCTGAGATTCACGTACGATGGGACGATGCTGGTGGCCATCTCGAAGCGCGGCACTGTGGCCATCTGGAGCTTGGAGAACATTGAGGAGAAGGTGGCGCCCATCGACCAGGACCTGCTGAAGAGCCAGGAGGTGCTGATACCGCGCACCCAGCTCAGCGACAAGGTCGAGCAGATCACCAATCTCGAGCTGCGGCTCAAGCAGCAGGCGGAGGAGTTCCAGTACCAGCTGAGCCAGAACGAGATCTTCGACGGGCAGCAGCTGCAGGAGGTGCATCGCAGCTACTGCAGCGCCCTCGAGGAGCTCAAGGAGCTGAACAACGAGATCGTGTCCAAGCACACGGAGGAAATGAATCTCATAACGTTCCAGATCAACGACATGAAGCAGGATCATCGCTCCCAGATGGACGTGCTGGCCAGCCAGTACTCGGAGCGCATGCTCATCGAGTACCAGAAGTTCACCAATCTCCGCGAGAATATGCTCGAGTTGCGCGAGAGCTACGAGGACAAGCTGAAGAACTCGACGGGCACGCTGCAGGACACGATCGAGGCGCTGGAGAATGACTACAAGCGGCAGCTGGACGAGCGCAAGGACCTCATCCGTGAGCTGATGAAGGAGATGCAGGACAAGAAGGACGAGTTCATCAAATACTGCCAGGAGGTGGAGGCCGAGAACGATCGCAACATGGTCGCCACCCAAACGGAATACGAGAACAAACTCACCACGGAGCGCAACGAGACCCAAATGTGGCGCGGCAAGGCGGGCGTGCTCCAGAAGAAGTACGAGTCGCAGTGCCGCGAGATCGAGACGCTGCTAGAGGAGGTGGAGACGCTGAAGGACGAGCACATCAAGTCGCAGGGCAAGATGCAGAAGCAGCTGCGCAACATTGAGGATCTGCAGAAGGACATTTCGGACAGGGACTACGCCATCGGGGCCAAGGAGAAGCGCATCCAGGAGCTGCTGCACAAGAACCAGGAACTGGACAAGTACAAGCAGGTGCTCAACCACAAGATCGCCGAGCTGAAGGCCCAGATCGAGCCGCGCGAGTTCCAGATCAACGACAAGCGCAAGCACATCATCGAGATGGAGCACGAGCTGGAGGGCCTCAACCAGAACAACATACAGCTGGAGCTCCAGCTCAAGGAGATGCGCGACAAGTATCTGAGCAACGTAGCAGAGCTGCGAGTGGAGCGACATCGCGCGAAGGCGGCCAGGGAATGTCTCAACTCCATCTGCACGGACATCTTTTACGTGGCAGGCGAGGTGAGCACCGCGGAGGGCCTCAAGAAGGCCGTCAAGGAGCTGTTCCACAAGCACGCCAGCGACGATGAGCTCAAGCGCTTCGTCACGCTGGACGCCGAGGTGCGCGACGAGTTCTTGAGACAACGCAAGCAAATCGAATCCGTCCTGGCGCGCTACAAGTCCGTCGCCGAGGACAAGACCGTGCAGAAGAAGTACGACAAGCTGTTCCACGAGAACTGCATGCTGCTCGAGGAGATCGAAACGCTGCGCGAGGAGAGCAAGTCCTTGCGTGCACGGCTCAAGGACGATGTGCGCCGCTCTGGCAAGGGCCTGGCTAGAGTGGGCAGTTCCATTAATGTTTGAATCAGTAGAAACATATATACGTACGTTCACCATACATCTGTTCCATGCAGCTCAGATGAATAAAGAGAAAGGACAAACAGGAATCTTCTAGAGAATCTCCTCGACAGCTCGGCCTTCTACTGACTTGCAGCTGCTTGTGCTCTGGTCTAAAGCAGCTGCTCCTGCTCTACTTCTCTACAGGCAATCCTGATTTGCTCTCCTGCAGCATCTGCTCTCATCCTCTAGTATCACTTGCAGCTTCTCCTGCTCTCTTCTCTCCTTTAACTTCTCCTCCTGCTCTTCCCTTACGCAGCTGCTCCTGTTCTACTTTCCTTTACATTCTCCTTCTGCTACAGCTTCTCTTGCTCTGCTCGCCTGCAGCTGCTCCTGCTCTTCACTCCTCCAGCTGCTTCCTTCGCATCACATCCTTCCACAGTTTCAGCTGCTCAGCATCATTACCAACAAGTTGTAGGCTCTTATGTTAGTCGTTTACAAATCGACTTGGAATATTCTTATACAAAAATATATATATATATACATACACATATGTTTCACAGAGGACGCGCTACATACATGGATTATATGTACAAATACATATACAAAAAGTTGAAGCTTAGTTGAATAAAGTAAATGGCATTTAGCTTTTAGGCCTCCACCAAGATCTTTTTGGCCTTTGCTTTGCTCGCTTTGGTTGCAGCTCTCTCCTGCTCCTTCTCCTCATCGTCTGACTCTTCCAGCTCCTCGACTGCCTTGGCTGGCAACTCTTCGCTGGGCACTTCGGGCAGCTGTACGTTTTGCTCCTCCGCCTCCAGGGCGTCGAGCTCGGCGAGCACATCCTCCTCGTCTTGCGTGGTCAACACATCCGTTAGGATGGCGTCTATCTCCTGTTGCTTTTCGATGCCTTCGCGTGTTTCGTCCATGATGCGTTCCACTTCGTCTATGTTCAGCATGTCGTGGACCTTCTTGAGCGCCGCATTGCCCTGCTTCAGGCCATCCAGCACCTTCATTTCCACCTGTGCGAACTCCAAATCGGTGGCCAACTTCTCCAGGTTCTCCAGCTGTTTGTCCGCATTCGTGAGCAAACTTTCCTGGTATTTCTTTTTGCGCAGTAGGAGTTTTGCACGACTACAATGAGTGTATATTAATGAAATTCCACTAATGGGTACCTTCCACGCCACTTACTCTTTTCTGCCCTGCTGCAGGCACTTCCTGGCGAGCAATCTATCATTTTCCAGCTGCAGCTCAATGCGTTTTTGGTACTGCTTCAGACGATCCCGTTGCTGCTTCAATTGCTACCAATTATCAAGGGGCGAATACATGTTACTATCAACAGACATGTTTAGAGTATGTTGTATTTACCAGCACAGCTTTGTCATGGTCTGTAATGCGACTTGGAGCTGTCTTTTTACTAGATTTCCCAAACAATGCACCCATGACTGACTCACAATAACCAACCACTGACTATCGATATCCATTTATTTGTTTACACGATATCTCTTAGTATTCAACTATTGCACGATTGAATTTTTGGGTATTTTTTTAATATCGATAAATGGTTGCAGTTATAAGATCGAAATTTTCGTGATTTCTTGGGTATCGATATCGACTGAATTTAAGTATTTTTATAACGATAATAAAGAATATTTTAGATATATCGTATTTGTTTATTTTAAAAAAGGTTTAATATGTTAACAATGAATATCTATTTAATCTAATATCTTTCACATTTTAGCTACCAACGCTTCATAACATTTCGGTCTATATCTTTTATACATGCTGCGCCAGAAATCCATGCGCTCCCCGTCTGGATTCCTCTTCATTATGCACTCCCGATCTAGCTGCATATAATCCAATTGATAAGGCTCGAGTATTCCATTTGCATTTCTCTTTGGTTTCCGCACAGGTGTCCAGCTATCCGCTGGCTTGCCATATTTCGCAAAGTTGGCCCACATATGGCCCATGCGCTGCGAAATTAGAGCATCGTCGGCAGCCAAGGGTGATTTATCATCAAACCATTGGAAGAGATACGAAAGTTCGTCGGCGTGCGAGGCTCCACGTAGTTTGTCCGCCTTGAAGGCTTGTTTGTAGATATTCCGTCCGCCCACATAGTCGAAGCGATAGAAGTAGAACGGCGCCTTCTGGAAGTGAGCGTGAACCTCCGCCGAGTGCTGTAGGTCCATACTGAAGTGGACATCGCCGAGCAGGTCCAGCAGATTATCGAAGCACTCGAGCGTCGGCGACTTTCCATTAAAATAAAACAGTCGTATGTCTTCGGCAGCTTCTTTCGCCTCGGGCGCCTCTGGATCCTCAACCAGGGTGCGCGGCACTAGGCGTGCCATGTCCTTGTCATAGAGTTCCACCTTCTGCTTGGGATTCGTAATCAGAACTGTGCCCTCAGCGGAGTTGTAGCCCAGCAGCACGGGCATTGCTGGCAATCTCTGCCTGTCATGCAACAGATCAAGGAATGGCTTGCTGAGCATACTATCTGGACTGCTGGGATCCTCCACCACTGGCTTGAAGGAAAAGGACAGATGACGACGTCGCTCATCAGCAGTCAGCACATCCAAAGTCTTGGCTAGCATAGTCAATGGAGTCGCCTGCTCCGACTGCAGGAATTTAAGCAACTGATCATCCTGCTCTATTGGCTTGCCCTTCAGCAGTTGGCCTAGACAACGTGCTTTGTAGCTACCATTTTCCTGGAGCACCCACTCCGAATTGCCTGTGCCACTCTGCATGATGGCCTTGTGGAACAACTTATTGGCATGCGACCCATACATGTGCATATGGACAGAAGAGCCGCCAGCGCTCTCGCCAAAAAGGGTCACATTTTGTGGATCTCCATTGAAGCTGGCGATGTTGTCCTGCACCCACTGCAGAGCCAAGCGCTGATCCTTGAGGCCCGCGTTGCCATGGATGCCCGCCTCGGGTAAGCTGAGAAAGCCCAAGGCGCCCAGGCGATAGTTCAGGGTAACCACGATGACCTCCTCCTGCAGGAGCTGCGCTGGAAAGTGACTGTAAACAAAGGTAAGTTTATATATAACTCCAAATCTAGCAGTTTCCACTCACTAATCTCTGTTACCACTGCCAAACCAGAAGCCGCCACCATGAATCCAGACCATGACGGGCAGTGGCTTCTCTGACTTGCTCTTGGGCACGTAGACATTGAGGAACAGGCAGTTCTCGGAGCCAATCACTTGCTGCTTGAGTGGATCCCGCTGATGCGAGACGTCGCCTTCGCTGCTGCAGTCCAGCTCATGCTCCTTGAATCGTTCCAGCGGCACAGGGCTCTAATATATGTACATATGTGAAATGCCAGTGGATTATCAATACTTTAGCTTCGAGGCACCCACCCGAAAACGTAGCTCTCCCACAGGTGGTTCTGCATAGGGCACGCCCAGAAAACTTTCGTATTGTAGGCCATTGCGTAGTTTTTGTTGTGTGCCAACGACAACACCTTGTTTCACGGGCACCTTCACCTGTGAAATAATTAATAAATTACAAATTTAAAATTATTCAGTAAAGGCTGATCCGGCTTACCTTCACATTGCTGTATAAACGAAGATTATTGATTGTATAATAACTACGTTGCAGGCCAAATAAACTGCGCATTATTATAAAAACATATGTATCTATGTATTTAGCAAATGTATCAGTTTACTGTTAGAACTAAGTTTATGTTGCTATGTTTATTGCTGATCTACGTACTCCAAGATAAACAGCTGATAGATCTTCATCTTATCGATAAGTCCAGTGCATTTTTATCTATCGAAGTTGCTAAATAGTAATAAGTTCAAATATACTAAAATATATCGATAAGTAATTGCACGATTTAAAATAGCAATATCAAAGGTACATATATATATATATAAATTCAGCTTAATATCCGTTACAGTTTAGCTCTTAATTCTGCATAGCATTTCGATCTATATCTTTTGTACATGCTGCGCCAGAAATCGATACGCTCTGCATCCGGATTTCGCTGCATTTTGCACTCCCGATCCAGTTGCATATAATCCAATTGGAAGGGCTCCAACTCTCCGTTGGCGCTTCTCTTCTGCCTCTGCACTGGTGTCCAGCTGTCTGAGGGCTTGCCATGCTTCGCAAAGTTCGCCCACATATGGCACAAACGCTTTGACATCTCCGCATCCGCTGGCTCCAGCTTCGTATCGTCGTCCGACATTTGAAACAGATAGAAGAGCTCATCGCCGTGCGAGGCTCCACGCAAGTCATTCGCTTGGAACATGCTCTTGTATATATTCCGTCCGCCCACATAGTCGAAGCGGTAGAAGTAGAGCGGAGAGCTCCTCTGGCAGTTGGCGTGAATCTCGGCTGCGTGCTGAGCATCGATGTTGAAGTAATAATCCGTAAAGATGTCCACCAAATTCTCGGGCGTCACTACCTGTCCATTGAAGAAGAACTGACGTATGTCTTCGGCAGCTTCTAGTGCCTCCGGCGCCTCGGGTCTGACCACCATATTGCGAGGCACCATGCGCGCCAGATCCTCATTGTAGAGCTCCAGTTTGCGCTTGGCAGGCACAATCATGGCTATGCCCTCGCCCGAGTTGTAGCCCATCAGCAGAGGCATGCCGCCCAGGCGTTCCTTCTCATGCATCAAATCTAGAATATGACTAGATATGAAGCTATCCGGACTGCTTGGATCTTCCACAACGGGCTTAAAGGCCAGCGGCAGCTGTCGACGACGTTCATCAGGCGTGAGCACATCCAGAGTCTTCGCTAGCATGCCCAATGGTGTCGCCGCCTCGGATTGCAGGAATTCAAGCAATTGGCTATCCTGCTCTATATTCTTGCCCTGCAGCAGCTCGCCTAGACGTCGCGCCTTGAATGAAGCATTGTCCTGGAACACCCAGTCCATGTTGGCTGTACCGCTCTGCATGATGGCCTTATGGAACAGCTTGTTGGCATGCGCCGCATACGTGTGCAGATGCACCGAAGCACCTCCCGCACTCTCTCCGAAGAGGGTCACATTCTGTGGATCTCCATTGAAGCTGGCGATGTTGTCCTGCACCCACTGCAGAGCCAAGCGCTGATCCTTGAGGCCCGCATTGCCATGGATGCCCGCCTCGGGTAAGCTGAGAAAGCCCAAGGCGCCCAGGCGATAGTTCAGGGTGACCACGATGACCTCCTCCTGCAGGAGCTGCGCGGGGAAGTGGCTGTAAATGGAAAGTAAGGTTATATATTTTGAATATAATCTTAGCGATTCCACTTACTAATCCCTGTTGCCATTGCCGAACCAGAAGCCACCGCCATGAATCCAGACCATGACGGGCAGTGGCTTCTCTGACTTGCCCTTGGGCACGTAGACATTGAGGAACAGGCAGTTCTCGGAGCCAACTACTTCAAGGGTGAATGGATCACGCTGATGCGAGACGTCGCCTTCTTTGCTGCAGTCCAACTCCGGCTGCGCGAAACGCTCCAGTGGCAGCGGGCTCTAAGTGGGTCAAGGTGTTAGTCAATATCAACAAGTTGCTCAACTGAAGCACTCACCCGAAAACGCAGCTCACCCACTGGTGGTTGGGCATAGGGAACTCCGAGAAAGCTCTCGTATTGCAGGCCACTGGGCAGCTGCTGTCGCTGCCCGACCAGGACACCCTGCTTCACGGGCACTTTCACCTGCGCAAGGCCAAGAGAAATCAATTTTATTTACTTTTGCCAAAAGCTCTCCTGCGCTCACCTGCATGCTGCTGCTGTAGAATCTCAGACACCTGGCTGTGGACGATCCACGTCGGACTGTTATAAATCCCCACATAATTAACACAAATCAGTTAATAGAAAATGGTCTAATCTTATTACCGGTCCAAACTACAAATGTTGCGTCGCGCAGTGGACTTTAGCCAGACAAACATAAACAGCTGTTGATGCTTTAACCCGTCAGTGGCCGCAGGGGTGGATTTTGCCCGCTTTAATTGAGAGGAGAAAAACTGAAATCGAGGAAATATTAATGTATAATGAATGTGTCAATTTTGGAAATAAATTATTAATTTCTATTTTAAAATATTAATTAATTCTATATTCGAAATTAATATGTCGACTTATTAAAAATCCTAATTAGGAAATTTTTATATATTTTATTTAATTATGTATAATAATATGAAAAAACGAGGGAAATATATAAAAAAAAATATGCTGATATATTAAAAATCTTAAACTTTAGAAAATTTGTATATATTTGTATTAATTTTTTTATTATTCAAAAAATATTTATAAATATGTTAATTTGAAAATTTATATATATTTTATTTTAATTTTTGAACTATTAGAATTATTCTTAAAAAATATGAAAAAATTATTTAAAATATATATATAAATATGTTGATATATTAAAATTCTTAATAAGATCACTTTTATATATTTTTATTTAATTTTTAAATTTTTAGAAAAATATAAAAAATGCATATAAATATATAAATTTAAAAACCAAGGTTTTTTCTGTGATATTTATATATATAAAGTTATATTTAGATATATCTCACCCAACTATATTTAAGCCCTTCGACCCATTAAAACTCACTTCTGTTTTTTTTACACATTTATAATTACATTTAAAATGTTTCTAAGTTTTATTTGACTAGTTCCATTGCATAAACATTAATACAAGTTCAAGTTTCAATTATTTTTTTTCCTTTTTTTTTCAATATAATTTTTGTTTGTGTCATGAAAGAACTCTAGCTGTAACTATGGATTTCGGCCCTTATAGTAGCAAACAACAATGAGAACAGCAGCGACAACTGTCGAGCTGACAGTTGGGGAAAATGCCGTGAAAATTGGTGTTTTAGTCAGTTAGCCGCGATAACTCGAGACAACTTGATAAAGGGGTTTGAGCTTTTCACGGCAAACCCCAACAAAAGATTGTCAACTCACAGTTGTTGTTGTTGTTGTTGCTTGTTGTTGTCTGTGTGTTGCTTGTTGGGTAAGGTAAGGTAAGGTAATTAATAAGTTGAATTAAATTTAGTTTATAGTTGTTGTTGTTGTTCTCTTCTTCTTCTTCTTGTTGTTTTAAGCTTAGGGTTTTTTTGTTGTTTTTGTTTTGTTGCTCACACCGAAAAAAATGGAAAAAACATTTACACTTATGTACATACATTATACATGCACACCACATACATTCAAAAAACACTTAATAAACATTTATAATAATCATCATAATAATAATAATAATAATTCGTAATCATAATAATGTGTAGTAATAGATAATAAGTTCCTTGTAGCACACGCATCGTGTGTGTCTGCTATATAGAACTCTATTCCTTCTTCTCTATCTTGTTTAGGTGTATATAAGTATATAATGTTCGAGACTCTTTTAGCCATGGTTATTCGCATTTGTTGTTGTTGTTGGTTTTCTTCTTTTGTTTTTTTTTTTACTAATTTTTTTTTCATTTTTTTTTTTTTGGTTTTTTAAATAAGGTTCACAAAAAGGTTTTTCTTTTACAAATAGTAAATTGGTGTTTTGTTCTTCTTCAACTTCATCATCATCTACAACTATATCATCATCGTCGTCGTCATGTTGTTGTTAAACATTGTCATCAATTGTGTATTCAATTTGTAACTAATCTAGAAACGTCGCAGCGCCAAAGTGCGCTTAAAATAGAGACAAATGGCTCGATGTATTAGCTCGTACTGTTCGGAGTTCTGAACCATGCCGCCGCGTTGCAGCCGTAGATTGCAGACGATGCCCAAGATATCGACAAAGATGTCCGGCATCTTGGGCAGCTGATCGAAGCCAACAGCATCCGGCTGCTCGACAATGTGCTGGATGTGCATTAGAGTGTTGCAGCTAAAGCTAGATTCGGTATCCTCGTCGCTCACATACTGGGTGCACTGCATATCCTTGATGGTCAGCGTCTTGGTCAGCATCCCGGTCAGGGAGTAGGCCAACGATTGTCGCACCTGACGCACCGCATTCAGTATGGCCGTGAAGCAGCCAGTGCGTCCAATGCCCGCCGAGCAGTGTATCACGGGCAGCGGCTGCACCGCATTGAAGATGTCCTGCTTGTAGATCTCCAAACGCTGAGCGCTCAGATGGGCATTCCTCGTGCTCCGCTTATCATCATAATTGTCGAATTCCGACTCGCACTTGCCCAGATTCAACACATGCAAACAGGTGTCCAGCAACGTGTTGATGTCCCTCGGGGAGTGATGATCGGGCCAATCAGGATACCAATAATGATAGCAGCAGATCTTCTGCAGATAATACTCCAGCAGTCCCTCGCTGTCCGGCACATTGATGCAGTAGAGCAGGATTAGCTTGCGCACGGAATACCCATTGCGTCGCACAATGCCCACGTTCTTGGCCAAAAAGAAACTTCCACTGGCGGGCAGCAAGCGACGCAGCGACTCACTCACCGTCACCTTCTGCGAGTCGATGGCGATGTGCCAGCGATTGTTGAGCTGCTCCCGTTCCGGCTGCAGTTCGCTGCCCAGATTAGTGCCGCACTCGTCGCTCTCCTGCATCGGCTGCAGATGCGGCTCGAAATAGTCGCGTGCCAGCGCGCTCAGCTCAAACACTTCGCCCTTGGCGGCCACCGCAAAGATCTCGTTCAGCTCGATGGGAAAGTAGACGGCGCACTTCTGCCGATTGCATTCCGTAAAGTTGGTCAGCATGACGATCTTTTGGTAGTACTGCTGCAAGATGTGGGTTCGATCGACGTGCGGACTGCTGCCGCCATCCATGCAGCGTCGTATATAACGCTGCGTATTCTGATAGATCATCAGCCAGAACTCGAAAATGGTGTTCGGCAGCGGTCCCTGCGTGGCCACGTAGCACTTGGACACATAGTCCGGGCCCTGAAAACGAATTGTAATCATCATTAGATTGAAATGCTAGTCCGTAATCTTAGTCCTACCTTGATGTAATTGGCATTGATGTAGGGCAATTCCTCGTTGGCCAGCAGCGTTGTCTTGCTCATCAGCTCCTCGCTGGCTGCCGTCGGTGGCTGCAGCAGGCAGCAGCGCTGCAGATTCAGCAGCTCCGTCGTCTCGCTCTCGAGTATGACGCGCGAGTGTTCGTTGGGCAGAATCGTCTTGTAGCGATTCTTTGTCTGCGAGCCCAGGACCATGGGCTTCTCCTGATGATTCAATGGCAAATCCCAGAACTCCTTATGCAAATCCCGAAATATGCGCTTCTGTTCATCGTCCTTGAGGTGGGGCAAAGGTGTCACTATGCGCTTCACCACCGTCTGGTACATGTTCAGCAGTTCACTGTCTTCGGATGTGGGCGGCACTTGATTGGTGGGCGTGCCGCCTTCACGTCCCAACACCAACACCGGCGGCTGCTCCAGATTCACTTTGTAGCTGTGATCGAACACATGATTCAGCTTGATCAGATCGTACTGGTTAAGCGCATTCGAGGCACTCTGCAGCATCTGTATGCTGGCCAAGTAGATCTTAAACTCCTCGCTCGTCGTCTGCGGCGAGAGCGGCCGTGTCATGATGTTGCGTATGACGCCTCCGCCGCCACCACCAGCTGCACAGGTGCAGAGCACCACGCCCGTCTCCTCGCTGCCTATGGGCGACTTGTTCTTCGACTGCTCGCTGGGCTGCAGGTCGGAGGCGGAGCCAAAACACAGCGGCTGCTTGAACTCCAAATACTGCGAGCTGTTGCCGCTCCGATTGCTATTCAAATTCTCGGTGCTGAAGAACTTGCGCTGATGCGTCGCCTGAGCGGCATTCGCTGCACCACAGCTGCACACAGTTAACTTGGGCTGCGCTGCATCTAGAGGAGCTCCGCCGGCGACACTCAGCTGGCCGCCCATGTTGAGCGTCAGGCTTTGGTTGCTGCCCCGCCGCTCGAGCAGGCCGCGCTTGGGCGTCGTCTGACTGGCCATCGAGTTGAGCTCCCCGCACGAGTTGGTCGTGTGACTCTGCAAGGTGATGCTGTGATTGGAGCCTCGCCGTCGAAACAGTCCCTGACGTGCACCCTGGCCGCTGCCCGCAGCGACAGTTAATTGATTTAGCGGCTGTTGCTGCTGTTGGCTGTGCGGCTGCTGCTGCTCCAGATTGCAGCTCGACTTGGAGTTGCTGACCGAGCCCAGGCTGTAGTTGGAGACACTCAAGCCACTGTTCATCAGATTGCCACACGAGCTGTGCAGATTCAGCGTGAGACTGTGATTCGAGCCGCGACGCTGCAGCAGATTCATCGAGCCGTGACCTATGCTCTTGCCCGGCAAATCCATGGACTTTTGCTTAAACGGCGACTCGACAGCTGCTGTGCAGGGCGTGAATTCCACCAAGGTCAAGCACTCGGGCAACGTCTTCAAGTTGGTGCTCGACGAGTGCAGCATGGGATTCAGTTTGTGGGCGCTGCGTGGCGCCAGGGTGGCTCCAAGCGTGAACTTGCCGCTGTTGTTGCTGCTGCTGTCCGCGCTCGAGGCCGACTTCAGTTCATCCGCATCCAGCGAGGTCTGATATGGATTCTGTTTGCGATGATACATCTGCCAATCGCTGCTGTTCAGGCCCGGCGACTTCCGGCGCGTGGTTCGTCGACTGTGCAGCGACTGTTGTGTATCGAGGCGTGATAGAGAGGTGGAGTGCAGACTGGAGGCAGCTGGCTGCATTAACATATTGCTTTGATTCATGGCATGTCCATGTCCATATCCATATCCATATCCATATCCATATCCATGTCCATGTCCGCCGCTGCTGCCCGGCATGGGATGAGATTCATTGATGGGATGCACTACAATCGACAGCTCCGTCTCGTTGGCAGCGGAGTCCAGCGAGCGCGCCTTCTCTTTGGTGCTCTTAATCGTGGGCGTCTTTGGCTTGGAGGGCGATAACGGCTTGGCCAGCTGCACATCTGTGATGCGAATGGTGAGATTGTTCTTGTTCTTGCGATTGCGCCGACCCGTTTCCGCTGTGACAGCTTGCTTGGCGTGCTGCTGCTGTTGCTGATTGTCAGGCTCTTCGGCGGCCAGGGCAGCAATCGGTGGCGTTGGCACCACCACCACATCCTGCACCACATGATCGATTTCGGGAAAGCGAAAGAAGTTCCCATTCTTATAGCCAGCCGAGTTGATGATGTTGAGCGGGGACCCGCTTAACGAATGATTCAAATTCAAATTGTTTATGGAGGCGAGCAGCTTGGGTGAGTAGCTGAGGCGGCCCGAGTCGTTAAGAAGATTTGGTGTTGTTGTTGCTGTTGATGTTGTTGTTGTTGTCGTCGTCGTTGAGCTGTCATCTCTAAAAAGGATTGTGGGTGAGTTATGTTCGCTTTTCGATAAATACAAACTATCGTGATCGTTATCGGTGCCGCATTTTTTTGGTATCGTATTCTCCTTGTTGGCAAATGTACGACCAGCGTCCTGCGGCGAACACGAACGTCGATCGTATAAAGAAAATCGCTTAAATTTGCGATTTAGCGTCGTCGGCGATTGCGGCAATTGTGCTGAATGCTGCTTGGGATTGCAAATGGTGAACTGTTTCGGTGTATACAGTAGCTCCTCATCGCATCCAGCATCCGAAGTGGGTGCTGTAGCTGCCGCTGCAGTCGTTGGCGATGGGAACTCAAAGGAGGGCTGTAAATATTCGAGGGGCGTAAAATATGGTGTGGGCGTGCTCTTATTGCTTTCCGCATCGACATCGGTGTCAGCAGCGTTGGTATAGGAGCACTCAATTGATGCAATAACTGCATGTTCTTTGTTGTTGTTTTTTAACTTGTCCATTATATACACACACAAAACACACAGAAAACGCGCTGCGCTCCGCTCCGCTCCGCTCCTCACTCCTATCACTCCACACACACACACACACACCGCCGCTCCTCTCTGCGCTGACACGCTCGCTACTCGCTCGCTCGCTTCGTCGCTTCACACGCCTTCAGTTTGTGCTGGAGCTGCTGTTTGGCTAGACAGGCGCTGCCATGCAGTTGGTATAATGCCGTCAAACGGTTAACATTATTGGCATGCACATTGGCCACTAGCTGCTTGACAAACTATATAGGCATTGCAATAAAATTGCGCTTTTCACAACACAACATTTTTACACACGCAAAATAAGGAAAATAATCAACCTAAATACAATGTGACCAGCCCCTTTTACACATAAATTAATACATATAATAGATAGAGATATGCCAATATATCGATAGGCAGCTGGTATTTTTGGATGTAAAACGAAAAATACGATTTTATCGGCCATTGCATAGGCAGGCCAAGTTTATTGTTGGCCGTTGCGTTTCAATTTAGTTTTGTAGTCAACAGGCATAACTTAGAACACACAATATAACTAATATAACTTTAAAAATTTATCTGTCTGAAAAATGTTATCTAGCATATCAGTTGATCGGAGTTCAGCCATAAGCGTAGCATAGTGCGATTTTGTGCCAAAAGTGAAGCTTCCTCGAGATAGTTAAAATGTTTGTCCTCAAACTGTGGTACCTTCATTGGTTCTGGCGATTGTAAGCAAATGACGCATATGCTTTGATTTTTGAGCATCCGCTGCAATCGCTCCTGATGAAATCTTAAATAACTGATCGAATCCACAAAAGTCGGCGATTTCACATTGTTTTTGTTGTTGTTTGTGGTGAGATGCTGCTGCTGCTGTTGTTGTGTGATTGCTGATTCTTGGTGCTGACCTTGGCTGCCAATCGATGCTGCTAATGAATTGCCCTGAATTGAATCCAAATTCCTGGCCGTTTGCATCACGTTCGCCGCAACGGCAGCGGTGCCAGCCGCATTGCATGCCAGGCTTTTGAATTTCAACTCTGGCTCTTTACTCTCAGCATCTGCCGGTTGAGCCTTCGGCTTAACCGTTGTTCGCTCGTTCGTTTTCAATGTGATGATTCGTGTTGTTGTTGTTGGTGCTGCCGCTGCCGCTGCTGCTGCAGCTGCTGCTCCCGAAGCTGATGCAGTCGCTGGCTTCTTCGCTTTGGTTGTCTTCAATCGTGCTGTTGCCTTCATAGCCTCAACATCAGTGCGAAACGCTTTCGGATCGACTCGGACGATGTGCGGCTTGTTCGGCTGCTCATCGAATATCCGAAACTTTGTGTCAGCGGTTATCTTACTGTTATTATTATTATTATTATTATTATGATGATTAGTATTGTTGGCCTTCTGGCCCTTGCTGCCCGGCTTGTTATTGTATTTTTTAAGTCGCGGCGATATCATCACTTTCACGCCCAATCCAGTTTGCACGGCTGCGGCATAGCTCATTCGCATGCCATGCAGTGCGCTCGTTGACAATGATGATGATGACGTTGCTAACGTGCTAGTTGTTGTTGTAGCTATTGCTGTTGTTGTTGCTGCTGCTACTGCTGAGGCCACAGCCGGTGCTGCTGCTGCTGCTGTTGGTGATGCTGCCGCTGCAGCCGACGCTGTTGCGGTCGCTGGTCCCTCCAGATTTATATATTCGCCGAGCGGCTTGCGGCGCACAGGCACAAATTGACATGGCTCCTTGGCCACATCCTCATCATGATGGGCGCCACTGTTATCATGATCATCATTATCAACGTTGTTGTTATGGTTGTTGCCACTATTACAGCTGCCGCTGTTATTGCTGCCGCTGTTATTGTTGTGGTTGCTGCCGCTGTTATTGAGGCCGCTGTTATTGTTGTTGACGCTGCTGCTGTTATTAGTGCCGTTATGATGATGCTGATAGTGGCTCTTCCTGCGTGCATTGCGGTTCTTGCGTTTGACGAGCGCAGCCGCCGACTTTGATTTGGGCGCCTCCAGTTTCGACAGACGTCTTACGTTGATTACCACTGGTTGGATGTCTTTGAATGTGAATGGACGTATTTAAGAATTATTTTTCCACATATATCTAATATACGTATATATACTATACATATTTATATACACGCATGCATATGCATATACATACAGACAATGCACATATATTTCTATATATTATGTATACATATATATGCTTATCTACGTTCCCCAGCAGCAAGAATAATCGATTTAACTTACCGATATCGGGATGTAGTTTTCGCGGAGTTCTGTGATGTTGTTTTTTTTTATTGCTACTTTCATTTTACAAAATTTTTATATTTTGATCTACCTTCTCTGACAGTAAATTTAGATGCCTTTAGCATTCGTTAACAACCCAGAAAGTTTTTACAGTCGTATCAAACATTCAAATATATAGAAATATTTTTTATATATATGTATATACGTACATATATATATATATAGCTATAAATAGAAACATAAATATAAAGTCGCAAAAATGTTTCCCTCAAGTTTGTTCCTACGCAAGCAAATCACAATTCCAAATTACGCGTAAGTTCCACTCTTATAGAGTTATAAAGTAACGGTATACCTATACGGCTCGCGCGCTCTCTCTCTCTCTCTCTCTCTCGCTCTCTCTCTCTCTCTCTCTCGCTCTCTCTCTCTCTCGCTCTCTCTCGCTCTCTCTCTCTCTCTCTCCTCTCTCTCCTCTCTCTCTCTCTCTCTCTCTCTCGTCTCTCTCGTCTCTCTCTCGCCTCTCTCTCGCTCTCTCCCCGCCTCTCTCGTCTCTCTCGCTCTCTCTCGCTCTCTCTCGCTCTCTCTCGCTCTCTCTCTCGCTCTCTCTCTCGCTCTCTCTCTCGCTCTCTCTCTCTCTCTCTCTCTCGCTCTCTCGCTCTCTCTCTCTCGCTCTCTCTCTCTCTCTCTCTCGCTCTCTCTCTCTCTCTCTCTCGCTCTCTCTCGCTCTCTCTCTCTCTCGCTCTCTCGCTCTCTCTCTCTCTCTCTCTCTCTCTCTCTTTCTCTCTCCGAACAGACGTTACTCAGAGTCCAAGAACAGCTTATATACCAATATATTTCTGCTGGGCGGCGGTCTCGGTAAGCTGCAAGGTGGCATCAAGGAAGAAGAATACTTTAGCACAGTCAATCACGGATTGATGTCCAACATACGCAAACACATTGAAACCTCGAAGACAGCTGACTACATGCGCAAGTACGAGGAGTATCAACGTACTCTGGACCACGCTGCACTCTATAATACCACTTGTATTAACAAATACAAGGATATACATGAAGAGGCATTCTTCATGAATGAGGTAGGTCTACGATAAGTGATATATATCCCAAATACCCCATTTCTCCCTCTAGAGCACTGAATGCATAAAGGTTTTGCATAATCGTGGCAAGGACGACCCCAACGATGACGCCGAACCCATGGACACATCCCAATGATTGTTCAAAACAATAAGAAAAAAAAGAAAAAACAAAGAAAAATCGGAAAAAAAAACACAATCATTATTTTCATCTGATCTGGACGCCATTTCCCCGTTGCTTCTCTCGTTTCGTATGCAAATTGTGTTGAGCTGCTCTGAGCTAGTCAGCAGAGCAGCCCTGTCCAATCACAATTCAAATTAGTCCCTCGTTTAAATTCGGAAGTCTTCCTACAAGTTGGCAGAGCCCGCAACACGCATAATACCAAAGTACCAAAAAATACCAATCCGAATGGAGAATGCACAAGCAGCTGAGATTTTCATCATACCATGAAATAAAGAGCAACGATCACTCTACGTATATTACCATCTGAGACATATATATATATATACATTTTCACATATATATATATACCCAAGTAATATACTATATAGGCTGCCGGTATATAAATCAATATGTTTACACTGCGCCGCATCAGTCAACATCTGTATCCAAAACAAATTCAGTAAGTTCCAAGATTGCATAAGCTCTCACTCTCTCGATCTCTCTGACTAATATATACATATATTATTATATTTATTTGTTTTTATTTTTTAGACACTTGAAAATGTCGCATGTGGGAGAGCTGGGCAGTGGAGCGGGCAAAGGTGGCGGTGCCGGCGGCTCCATACGCGAAGCGGGCGGCTCATTTGGCAAAATGGAAGCTGCCCGCGAGGAGGAGTTCTTCTACAAGCAGGTCGGTGCTTAAAAATAATCACTAACTATATATAACTCTAGAGAGAGTGACTCGAAAAGTTTGCAGAAAGAAGTTGAAAGAAGTTGAAGAAAATAATATATAAACAAAGCAAATTTCTTCTATTATATATATTTATCTAAATCTAAATCTCTCTCTTACCCCCCAGCAAAAGGAACAGCTGAAGAACCTGAAGACCAAAACAGACACCAAGACGCCCGAAGCAACTAAGAAATGATATAGACAATACATACAACACACACAAACTTATATAAAAGCTCGAATTTTATAGTTTTTAGTTACGTTTGATATTTTTTTATGGATGAAATTTCGAAATAAATTTAAATACTTTGTGTGATTACATTTTGTGTACTATCTAAAGCGAGTGCATATAGGGCTATAGATAGCTCTCGAAAAATCTGATGCAATTAGTAAGCGAACTAATTTAATTGGATTGACAGAGATATATTGTAAACGAGGGTAGTATGAGCCATTTGCTGTATGAGTGGGTAGAGTTAAATTCATTTCGTTGAAAACCCTATAAATTCCAAATAGTCATAGGTTTAGTATATAATATAGTTAATATTCCACAAAGAGAAAGATCTATAGCTATATATATATAGCAAGTCCGTCTTTAGAGATCTATACTATATATTAAAAAATTTTTTTTTTTCAATATTTTTAAAAATTTTTTAAGGCATAATTCTAGGCTTTTAATTTAAAAAAATATATATATAAAAAAAGTTTTTGTAAGACATTTCTAGTTTTAAAAACTTTTTTTGTCTCCTATATTTGAACAAAAAAAAAATTTTAGGCATATTTCTATGTTAATTTATTTTTTCTATATTTTTCAATATTTTTTTAAGATATTTCTAGTTTCAATTTTTTTTATAATTTGTAAATTTTTTCAAGGCATATTTCTAGTTTTTTTTGTCTATTTTTCAATATTTTTTTAAAAATAGTTCAAGTTAAAAAAAAAAATTTTATATACTTTTTAAATATATGTATAAATTTCTAGTTTTCTAAAATTTCTTTTAAAAATTGTTCTTTAAAATTTTTGCTCAGCAGTTTTTCAAGTAGCAAAGATAGTTCAACTTTTCATTCTATATATATTCAAGACTTCCAATATTATAATCATAAATAAACTTATTCTACTTTTCATATTGGTATAAAAAAGGCTTCTTTCAATATTGATAATAATAATAATAATAGCACGTGCTTGTACAGTCCATATCGCTTATTGCGTTGTGGTTTCGACCTTCTTGGCATTGTCCTCCTTGGAGGAGGGTCCAGTCTGTGTGATCTGCACCAGGCGCTCCGTGGATGGCGGTGGCAGTTTCTTCATGGGCGCCGTAATGGTCAGCAGACCATCCGAAGACAGAGAGGAGGTGACTGAGTCGGGATTAACATCAGCTGCAATAGATCACAAGAAGTTGATAGAGATCGGAAACATAATAAGGGAGTATCTTAAGTGCAACCCACCTGGCAGCTGATAGCGTCTGGAGAACTGTCTGGACACAAAGCCATGCTCGTCCTGCTTCTCCTCGTGCTTGCCCTCGACAATGACAAACTTGTCCGCGACCTTCACGGTGATCTCATTGGGCGAGAACTGCTGCACGTCCAGAATCACCTCGAACTTCTCGCTGTCGATGTTCAGCGTGGAGCCGGATTCCTGCTTTTGCAGACTGTTGACGGAGCGCTGCCACGGACGCAGATAGCCCGAGCGCAGCACAGTGGGACGAGAGTTCCAGACGGAGGACAAGAGATCATCCCGCTTCAGGCCCTGGCCGAAGTGTTGGTCCAAGAGGCGCGAGGTGCGCATTGGAAAGTCGAGCTCATCCCACCAATCACGGAACATTAGAGGCACTACGGACATCTATTTGCAGCAGGCACAGAAAGATAAAAAGCTAATGGCAATTAATGCACATCGTTCAGTTAGTTATAGGTATAATCCTAAATATTTGAATTTTCTTAAATTTTCTTTTGATTTTCAACTTTTCTTTATATCAATTTGGATTCCTTTCGTACCTTTGCTAATTAATCCAATTAGTCACAAATTCCTGAACTTTTCTCGTGTTTTCCGTTTCGCGGTTGCAACGTTTTTGTGAAACATTTCGGAAGATCTGCTCAGTTTTATAGCATCGCATTCGACTGTTTACATTTTCCTCTCTATGTGCTAAAAATATGAAAATTTATTTGCCAGCTAAATTTAGCCAAGCGTCATCCACATGAATTTATATCTATATATATAGAGAGAGAGGTATATATATTTATGACTATGTGCCATATATATATCGTGTTTGGGCACATATAATGCTTAGATAAACAAACTAAAGAAACACCCTGTAAGTGGATGTTGAGAAAAATTTTAATTTTTCTTTCTATAAATTTTTAAAAAATTATAGAAAAATAAATAATAAAGAAAATTAATTTTCTGATTTAAAAAATGTGTTAAAAATATTTTTTATTTAATATTTGAAATAAATTAGCTTTAGCTCATTTATAAATTAATTTATAGAGCGATAAAATATTTTTAAAATATATTTTTTATATTTTTTATTAAAAAAAATAATATTTTTTCTTATTAAAATTCACCTAAAATATATTTTTAACTACTATACTTTAAAAAAAACACTTCTTACAAGGTATCTTAACTGCGTATACTTAATATATTTGCCAGGTCTTAGCTTGTTTGTCTTTTGGTTTTGTTTTTCTTTTGGGCAAGACGTGTGCATTGACGCCTCTGCATGGAAAATTCTATATAGATCTTAAATGTTCCACAGACCATTGGGAAAATGCTGTTCAAACAAGCCTCCGCGATGCATGCAATTATTCTGTATAATCTTTAAATAACATATAGGTATAGCGAAGCAAATGTACTCGAAGATTTGGCCAAATGTTTTTCGATGTTTCGCACGTAGCCATTTTTTATGGAATTTTTAAAGTCTTGGAAATTGCCAGAAACAAGTTTTATTTACGTTAATTTCTTGCTGCTCCTAGGGAAATAAACACCTACGTCGAGCTACTTATATATGTGGCCTTACAAGCGTTTGATGGGAAATATTTAAGCTATTCAACCTGTTGAAAATCATTTGATGCCAAACATTAAAATATTTTGCCAAATGAATGAGTTTTCAAATTATTTTCGGCATCTGCGGCTGCTGCTGAGTCACGTTGCGTCTGTTAGACAAACGCTGTGACGTATCTAAAATGCCGTTGATTTCTTAATTTAGTAATCAAATTCAAATTTGGTATTTTAGTATTTAAATTGATCTTGTGCTTAAATAAGGTATTTATGGTCACTCAGTCTGTTTCCCTCCCTCTCTCTATCTCTCAGTAAGTGCAGCTGTTTTGTTTGACATTGTCTTTCTCGCTCTCTCTCTCTCTCTCTCTCTCCGTCTCTGTTAGCAGAATCACCCTGTATTTCAATGCACTACCACCAGCAGCCTCCATACTGGTCCACAATCCATGCGTGTATGTGCGTGTGCGTGAAATATGGGGAAACCGACTCAAAGCCGAGCGACGCCCAAAAGTAGGCCAAAGCCAAAACAGCGGGTAACCCGCTGTCTGTGTGTTCGTGTGTGAGTGTTATCTGTGTCTGCTCCTGCGTCATGTGATACGCGAAAAGGAGGCGAAAATAGCATAACAAAAACATCAATTACGAAACGCAACGCAATGCAAGAGGTGCGACTAAATAAAAGGTTGCAAGTTACGTTCGCATTTTATTCTGTTATTTTGCTCGCTCTGCAGGCGACGTTCAGCCAGCCCAGACATGGTGGAAATGGAGGACAAGGAGCACATGCAGGTTGGCTGCTGCTCGCGCTGATGCTGCTCGTGGCGCTGACACCGCTGCACGCCAGCGAGGATGGACGCGCCTCAAACAAGCGCTACTCGGACCAGAGCGTGCATGGCTACATGACTGAGGTAAGTATTCTATAACAAGCAAACAAAAGGTCCAGTTGGATTTACTGTTAAATTTACAGCGCACCTGCTGGTGGAATGAGGTGTGCAAGGAGGAGTTCCAAAATCTGTTCCGCTGCAAGTGTCCACAATATTCCTATTGCCGGTATGCGATATATATATATACATAGCTATTATCTAATCAGTGCGAATTACGTGTAATCGCGCAATCTGTATCTTTTCAGCTCGCCAGGACGCTATTATAATGCGTATTGTTCAATGACAGATACCGGTTATATTTGGACTCAACTGGCGCTGGGCACTGTCGAGCGCTGAGTGCGTGACGTCAAACATATCATAACAGTTAAATTACCAACAACAACAACAACAACAACGACAACAACAACAACAACAGATACAACGACAAGAACAGCAATAATAATAACATACATCAGCGCACCAACGGCAGCTACACTGACTGCTGATAGTATGCAACCATTTCCCAAGTGGCCTACAACAAATATTCTAAAATGGCAGCCAAGCCATCACACGCTCATTGATTACAAATATTAGCAAATAATTAAAAAACTATATCTGCTTATGGGTTTATCGACATTTTAATGTGGCCAATTAGTTAAATCCAATTGCGCAGTATTAATATCGATATTTTCTAAGCACTTGGAACACACACACACTGGCACTCCTGTCTGTGTGAGTTAGTTCATTATTGGATCTTGTGTTATCGATTTGTGTGCATCAATAAAATTATCGAACATTTGCATTAAGCGGCCATGTTTACTGTTGCCTAACTTTTGGCGCTCAATCTCCTTTGGCCAATTGGAAAATCAATAAAACGTTTTTCAATCAACGCGCCTGAAGCTGTGTGCGTGCCACCGTGGCACAAGCCGTCAATGACAGTGAGCCTAATATAAATTGCAACCGCTTTTAGCGTATGCGAACCACAGTATAAGCGAGGCGCATGCGTTTGCAATGAAAGCGAAAAGCGTAGGTGCTGTGCGTATGTTGGCCCCGAGTGATTTTAGTTACTGCCAGCTCAACATATAGACAACTCCAACAGATGTTAAGGCAGTCAAAGCCTCAGAAAATTGTGTGCAAATAAACGAGGAAAAATAAAATACTAGAAATATAGTAAATATCGTGCGACATCTCACAGAATGCGAGTCTTTATTATTGTGGCGCTGCTGGCGCTTGGCTTGGCCGAAATCTCGGCGATTGGGGGCAACCACCTGCCAGAGGCGGCCTTAAACCTCAACGAACGCTTCTTCGATGAGGTCAGGGAGCTCATCAAGCGACGCATGGAGGTAAGCTACGACGCTGTTACGAGATGACTTCTATCTATCTCTATCTCCCTCTCCCTCTAACTCTGTAGAGCAAGCCCATGCCTTTGGCGGGCGATGAAGTGGCGCTGCAGAATCAACGCAGCTACGACAATGTGCCCATACCCGCAGCCAGTGTACCCGTGCCCGTGCTCGTCGAGAACTGGCCCACAGATCAGCATAGTTTTGGCCAGGTCACCGCTGTTTCCGTTGATCCTGAGGGCAATCCTGTGATTTTCCATCGCGCTGACCGCTACTGGGACGTTAAGTAGGTCAACAGCTGGACACTAACAAGTGTTTGTTAGAGATACATATTCATCTCTCTCTCTCTCTCCTGCAGCACCTTCAATGAGAGCAACATCTACTACCTGATTGAGTATGGGCCCATTAAGGAGAAAACCATTTATGTGCTGGATCCCAAGACGGGCGCCATCAAAACGGGCTGGGGCTCGGAGATGTTCTATATGCCACACGGCATGACCATAGATGGCCATGGCAATTACTGGATAACCGATGTGGCCATGCACCAGGCCTTTAAGGTGAGCTTGGAGCACTATAGTGGAATATATTCTTACCTTTATCTATCTTGCAGTTCCGACCCTTCGAGAGCAAGCCGCAGCTGGTCATAGGCAAGCGCTTCCGCCCGGGCTCCTCTGTCAAGCATCTCTGCAAGCCCACTTCAATAGCTGTGGCCACAACAGGCGAGGTGCGCTTGATTTGTATATAATGTATGAGTTTGTATTAATGATGTCTATTTGCTGCAGTTCTTTATAGCCGATGGCTACTGTAACAGTCGCATACTCAAGTTCAATGCAGCTGGCAAGTTGCTGCGCAGCATTCCACAGCCTCCGGGTGCGTATACTTGATATTTGTTTTTGAAATCAATTTTAATGTATTCCGAATACTTGCAGAATTCCTCTCGCTGCAGGTACCACATGCCATCACCCTATTGGAACACCTGGATCTACTGTGCATTGCCGATCGTGAGAATATGCGCGTTGTGTGCCCCAAGTAAGAGAACGGGGAGAAATGCTAAGAGAACAGCTGAGAGAAAAGTTAAGAAAAGAACAAAATGAGAGAGACAGAAGATTGGAGCGAGAAATGAAAAGGCAAAGACATAGATAACAGATCAGAGTAGCAGAGAAGAGAAAGGGAGAAGAGACAGAGAGAAGTTGAAAGGAAGAAATGATATAAGGATCTTTCCTTAGATTAGATACTAACAGAGGGAATAGATAAGAGAATAGAGAAGAGACAAAGAGATTAGTAAGAGAGAGAGAGAGAGAGAGAGAGAGACAAATGAGAAATTAAGATCAAAGATTTTTAAGGAAATAGAAGAGAAGCGAGATAAGGAAAGAAAAGAAAAAGGAATGAAGAGGAAGCCAAGAAAGTCAAAGAGGGAATAGAAGGCAATTATAGAAATTTTACTATATATCTATACTTCTTAAGTTATCAATTTATACTATATTCCTTTAGTTTATAAAAAGTTTATAAAAAAAATCCTTAATCCCTTTCAGAGCTGGGCTCAAGTCGTCGCATGGTGAGGGTCAGCCGGCTGCCACCATCCAGGAGCCAGATCTGGGTCGCGTCTTTGGCGTCAGTGGATATGGCGACATTGTGTTTGCTGTCAACGGACCCACCTCGATGCTGCCCGTGCGTGGCTTCACCATAGATCCGCGCTCCGAGACCATCATTGGGCACTGGGGCGAGTTCAAGAATCCGCACTCGATAGCCGTCAGCGTGAACGGATCGGCGCTGTATGTGACGGAGACGGGCACCAATCACCAGACGAATCGCGTGTGGAAATATGTTCTGGCTTGAGATATTATTCAATTGCCAAAAACCCGGAAGAGCTCTCGACGAGCAGCAACAACATATATCTGAGAGGCGTAGCGGCATATCCCATAACAACAGAAAGTCAGAAAATAGTGAATAATTAAATAGAACCAAAAACTAGAAACTATAGAGCAACAATGAAACAGATTACCATTAACAATAGACAGTTCTTTTGATAACAAAACAAAGTATTTGAATTTGAAGAGAAACTAATAGTAGTAATTTATGGATTATACAATTTAAGTATGTAAATTGCTGGACAAGACAAATTACCGCAACAAAGATAACCTCAACACTTATGTTTTGCACCGTAATCGAGCAAAGAGAATTACAAAGCATATATAATATAATATCTATCTTTATATATATATATATATATAACTAAACACAAATATCTAATGCGCCAGCCGTGAGAGTTATCGAAACTATGAATTATATACAAATTATTTAACACTATGTATCATATTGTAATCCGCACAAATATAACATTAATATATATTCTCTCTCTCTCTCTCTCTTTATATACTATGTAAATTATGTATGTAATAAACTGTTGTTGTTGTTGTGCACACATACATATTTATATATTTACTTAAATATATTACTATATAATAGCTAATGCACGAAAAATGTTGATCAATCGATATTCGAGTGGGAATTCAGTCAAGGAATGTGGTGTTCGCTGACTACAAATGGTCTACAGACTAGACTAGACAAAGTCTGGATATATAACTAGTTCAGTTAACCAAAAATACAATTATAAAACCTTATATAAAAATATAAACCAATGGCTAAGAGGCACCACTTAAACATATAAATATATAATAATAATAATATATAAATAACATTAGCTAACTGTTAAGAGGCACTTAGCCAGCGCTTGGTGAACGCCAACGTTTCGTTCAGCCTGCGCAGCCACTCGACCAGCTCCGGCTGGGTGTCCGCCGCAAAGAAGGCCTCGCCGTTGGGGCACTGTAGCCAGAAGCTGCGCGCGCGTGCGCACAGCTCGCGTGGCGCCACGTCCAGCTGGGTTTGCCGGCACTCGCCCAGCTGCAGCGACAGCAGCGGCGGCAGCTCGCTGAGATTGTGCTCGTGCTGCCAGACGGCCAGATGTAGTCCGTCCAGCGTGCACCAGCGACGATTCCAATTGTGCTTGTTCCGCGGATCCGTGTCCTGCACATTCAGATAGCCCGCATAGTGGGACTGGGGCAGGCGCAGCTCCACGCGCCCGCTCAGCTCGATCTGGGGCATCAGATTGGAGGATTTGGTGTGCGGCGTCAGCGGCAGTTGCCAGGTGCGAGACGTGCGCAGCCAGAGCTTGTCGCCAGACTGCGTTCCATTAGAGACCAGCTCGTAGGGCACCAGATCCGAGGCCTTCAGCGTAAAGGAGGCGTGCAGACGGAAACGTGAAGTAATGTTCGAGCAGCTGCTGGAGGAGCTGCTGGAACCCAGACTACCACTGCCTCGTTTCTGGAAATAAGAAGCAGCCATGAGTAGGGATTGGGAGCAAATAAGGAGACCATCTACCAGTTTGTTGGCCGGCTCCAGCGACAGCGTCGACACCTTGCGCAGACGCAGCATGAAAATCTGGCAGCGCAGCTCCAGGGCCTCCGCCTCGCCCGCGCTATAGAACTCCAGGCCGCAATCGCGGAAGATGGCAGCGCCGTGCTGGCACTCGATGGACTGGGTAGAGCGTATGCGACCCTCGCACTCGATGGTGCAGATGTAGTAGTAGTTGAAGAACATGTCCTGGCTGGCGTCCGACTTGACAGGCAAATGCAGGCCGTCCAGGAGCAGGCACTGCGACTGCTGACGCACGGCCAGAGTAGCCTCTGCAGTGGGAACTGCTGGCGCCGTCTTGCGCCTCAGCGAGCTGAAGAGCAGCAAACGCTCCGCTTCGACCATTTCAGCGGAGATCTCCAGCTCGGGCATTTGACGACAAATGCTGACGGCTTGCGCCAGCTGCTCCTTCGTCGTCAGCGACTCGTTGAGCAGCGAGTCCAGATTGAAGCTGGCATAGTAGCTGCTGCTGTCCAGCTCAGCTTCCGTCTGATTGGACTGGTCGCGGGACAAACTCAGATTCTGAGCGAGCCGCAGAAAGTCTTTGCCCTTGCGATACGAGCGACGCACTGCCTCCTTCAGCAGACGATAGCGCGCCATGGTGCTCATGGAGAGCAGCTGGCTCTCATTCGCTGGCAGCTCGCTCAGGCTGCTGTGCGACGGCCTCAGCGCTGGCAGCTGCTCCAGCTGCTGTGGCGTTGTTGGGCAGCTCTGGCTGGCAGTCTGCGCCGCCAATAATGGACCATCATTGGTATCAATGCTGCTGGGCTAAAAAAGAGCGGGCGCAAGGCAAGGATTAGCGAATACTAAACTAAGTGAAATGTGTTTGGGCAGAGCGAAGAAGAAGCAAGCAGAAAGTTGGTTTGGTTTATAACTAATTTATAATGCGTGTTGATCTGTACAGGTGTTCTCTTGATATATATACAGGTGTGTCTTTGGCTAATTTGTATCAACAAAAATCTCTACCTTAGTCGTAAATCGCTGTGGCTGCTGTTGTTGTTGTTTCTTTGGCGTGCTCTGATTGAGGGAAGACGGAGGCGGCGGCTCCAGCTGCACAGATCCGTATTTGGTGGCAAAGGAGCTGCCGCTGGCATTGCGCTCATCGAGCATATAGTCCTCATAGAGCTCCACTGGCATATCATACGAGACATCATCTGCCGCTGGCTGCGCTCTCAGACAGGTCTGTCGGCAGAGAGAAAGAGAATTTATATTTATTTAAATTATAAATTTTATATCAAATCAAACTCACATTTGGCACCTTTTCCAGCCGCATGTTATCATCGGTATCCAGCACAATCTCGCTGCGACATAGATTCTCTAGGAATATCTCGCTGCGCTGCAGCGACAGCTCCGATTTGCTTAGATTGCGATTCTTTTTGGGCGGCGAGTGCTGCTCGTTGATGTTGTTCAGAGATTGATGCAGTGGCAGCGTCGCCTGGTTCGAAATGCTATTCGGATTGGACTCGATGTATGAGCTCTCGCTGGTCGGCTCGTCGGGCAGCGGCATAAACTGGAAGAAGCTGCCATTCCTTAGCGACTCCTGCAGAAAGTGTCCCAGTGCTCTGGGTGCCGGCGCAGCCTGTGCCTTCGCTGGCGTCTTGTTGGCCTTTTGCACTTGGGCGTAGAGTGCGCCGATATCCACAGCTGGCAAGGGTGAGGGCACGGGCGTTGGCTCACCAATTGCAGTTACTGTTGCAGTTGTTGTGGGCGTGGGAGTGGCTGTTGGCGTGGGCGTGACTGTTGGCGTAGCTGTGGGTGTTGGCGTAGGTTGGGGAGTTGCTGACACTTCCAGACGCGCTTCTGTGCGCACATCAAATTGTGGACTGCCGCTGATGAGCATGCAATCCTCTTCAATTTCAGAGTAAATGGGTTCCCGCTCAAGAGTACACTGCTGTCGTGGCCTTGACGTTGTTGAGCGTGGCAAACGTCTGCTGGGCGCATCAATGCAATCAAAACTATCCGGCGGTAGCTCCAAATTATGCAGCTGCTCCTCGGGCGTTAGACGTGAGCTCGCCTGAAATGTGTAGAAAAGGAATTTATAAACATATATTTATTTTAATTTTTATTTTTTTTTAAATTTAATTATTTATATTTTTTTTAACGCAAATACCACAAATTCATTTTAGTAATACTTAAAATTCCAAGAATCAAATTTAAATAATTGAACCGGTTCACAAAGCGCGCGCGCTGTCGACATGTTCGATAACAATTAAAACTATCGCTGTGTGAATGGCAAAATGGCAGTGCAATCGCAATGTGAATGTTAAAACAACATAAATTTGTAGAACGAACATTGGCTGGCGTTGTTTATAGTTTCTGGTCGGAATAGGGAGTCAAGTTGCTCCTATCGCATCCATTTCATTCTATCCGATGTATAAATCCCGATTCCGACCCCTAAGCATGAGACTACAATTCATACGCAACAGCTCGTATAGTAGGCGCCAACCCCGACAGAAAATGGAGCAACGCTACGACTTCAATCGGGAATGGACGCAACCAACGAAATATGAGGCTAATCCAGTATCCAAAATCAAGCTGCTGTCGTACAATTTACTCGCCCAGGACCTGCTGATGGAGCACTTCTTTCTCTACGTCAACATCAAGCAGGAGTGGCTAACGTGGCGACACCGCTTGCAGAACATCCACCGCGAGATCCACAAACTGGATCCGGACATACTCTGCCTGCAGGAGATGCAATTCGATCATTTGCCCATGCTGGTGCAGCGCCTGAAGGCCAGCAGCGGCAAGCGCTTGGAGTATTTGTACAAAAAGAAGACTGGCAGCCGCACCGACGGCTGTGCCATAATCTACGACTCCTGCAAGCTGCAGCTGCTAAAGGAGCAGGCCGTCGAGCTCTACGACCCGGATGTGCCGCTGCTAAATCGTGAGAATGTGGCGCTCTTGGCCAAATTTCGGCTGAAGGAACCCAGCAACACCAAGGACTCTGCCAAGGATAATAATGAAGTGATCGTAGCCACAACGCATCTCCTGTACAATCCACGTCGCTCAGACGTGCGCTGTGCCCAGGTGACCAAGCTGCTCACCGAACTACGCGGCTTTGCCACAGACTCGACTCAAAATTCAACGCCCGTTATTCTAACGGGAGACTTCAACTCGGAGCTGCATACGACACCCATGCAGCTGCTGCTGAGCAAGGATGAGGATCCTGCCGCGCTAAACTTTGAGGTATTATCTTGCGGTGACTACACGGCGTCAACGCTGCAGGACCAATGGATCACTGTCGACTATATACTGTGCTCCGCATGCCAGCAGAGCAAGCAGAAGCTGGAGGTACTAAGCGTCTATCAACTGCCATCAATCAATTGCTGCGCCAACGTGGGCATGATACCCAATCACTATCTCGGCTCCGATCACTATGCGCTCGGAGCAATCTTTGCGCTGGCCTAGCATTTAAATGTCTTCCTAACTAAAATAAATGCCACCCAAATTTGTTGTACATAAGCAAAGCGATCAAATCAATGCAAGGAGAGCGATAAATAGAAAAAGTTATCGAATTACTATCGATTCACTGGAACTCGATCACTAGAAGGACCTTCACTAAGTCTCTTATGACTTATGATCTAAGTTTTTCAATCAGACAGACGTAATTATTTACTTCTATTATTAATATTATATTTTAATATTAATTTATATACTTCGATCATGCATTTTATTTCAAAATTCAACTCACCCCAAATGTGCGCATGGCGCGCTCGTCGCTAGCTTCCAGCTTGGCTCTGATGTTGCCCAGCAAATAACCCATTTTAGTGATGGTAACATCCTGATCTAGTTCCTTGTGAAATGAACGATAGGTCGCAGCGGGCGCTGCGTTGCTGGCGCCTTGAAAGTTCAGTTTGCGTGGACGCTGTGGTCGTGGCTGCTTTGGCGGCTTCACCTTGCGCTCGAAATCGAAATAAGGCTGCTCGGAGCTGTCCTTGTATTGGGTCTGCTGGGCCGAGCTGGTGGTGGCCGTAGGCGTCGTCTGTACTGGGGAATGATAGCTGCCCGGCGGCGACTGTGACTGCAAATCCAATTGGGATATGGAGCTGGTCTGCACGCCCACTGTGCAGAGGCGGGGAGTGGGACGCTCCCGCTCCAACTGCCCTTGGTTGGTCTTCTTGGGCGAGACGAAGCGCAAGATTTTCTTCTTGGAATTGTTCAAAAAGTTTTTGGATTTCTTGTGCAATCCTGTGCGCTGCTTGCTGCTACTCCAGGGCGTCAGACTGCGCCACTGTTCGCTCCAAATGAACTTCTGGCTGCTCGTCTGCTTGGGCAGTCGTGGGTACTTGATGGGCGTCTGCTTCTGATCCATGTTGGCAGCCAGATTGTCGCTAACGCCATCAACCGTGTCGAGCGAAACCTTCGGCACCACTGGCACCTGCCAACCTATGCTGGCCACCTGTGGCGCTGGTTTAGGTGCTGTCGTCTTGAACTGCGTGCGCTTGGCTATGTCATAGTTGAGCATATCATTGATCTTGGGCTCCGTCCAGCCGAGCGTGAAGTCCTTGATGGGCTTCTCGGCCACGACGCTCTTCTTGCTGGCCATGTGTATATTCTTGGCGTAATGGGCGCCACGCTTAGACTCCACCACACGCTCAATGTCACTCAGCGAGGGGCAGCTCGGGAGCGGATTGAAACGCGTCGGTTTCTCAATTTCAGCTGGAAGTGGGAATGGAAAGATATAGATATATATATAGAGATAAAGATCGGGAATAAGCCAAAGGATTTTTTTTTCTTTTTTATTTCTACAATTTTAGTTGTATATTAATTTGGTATCAGGGAAAATGATTTAAACTAACTACAGTATTAGTGATAGTTGATATAGTAGCGCTAATATAGCCTCACACCTTTCCATTAAAATTTGCAACTCCTACTTACCCAATGGATAGGATTTACGCTTGCTCTTGGCTTTGGTCACGTTCTCTTTTTGGCTGATCGGCAGCTGTACGCCGTGCTTGCGCAGAAATTCGTCTAGGACGCGCTCGGCATCCCGCACCGATGGCGTGGTCGAGGTCAACGAGGATAACGAGAATTTATCATCGAGACTCTGGTTGCTGCGGCGTGGCGGCTTTGGCGGCGGCTGCTCCATGTCGTGAGTCTTGAAGTTCACTTGGCCCTGCGAGAGGCGCTTCTGCAGCAGCCGTCCGCCGCTGGAGCTGCGACGGGAACTGCGGCGCGTTGAATGCACACTGCCGCCCGCTAGACTAGTTTGCTCTGTCAACAGAGCCTGGTCGCTCTGCTCCTCCAGCGGTGTCTCGTGTTCGCTTATGTTAGAGAGAACGGGCGCTGTGGGCTGATAGGTGACGGCCTCGGCTTGACGCATTCTGGGAGCAGCAGCTGTCTTCAGCTTGGAGGATGTGGCCGATGAGTTTGATGTTGTCGTTGTTGTTGTTCTTGTTGACTGACTACCGGATAGTTTATCCCGATTCACGCGCACCTCAGATATAACACAATTATCGCGCAGCTCCTGTATGATGTGTATGAGCGGAGCATTGTCGCCCACGGCACGCAAGCTGCTGACCGCTGTCAAGGGGTTGGCAGCTACTGAGGTGTGTCCAGCAGCAATGAGAGCTTGTTTCTGCAGACTCCGTCTCGACTGCTGTCGCTGCTGAGCATTTAGATTGTTCAGAGGCGGCTGTGCGACGCCCAGCTGTATGAAGGAACGCAGCATGGATTAATATAATAATATATATATGTTTATGTATATGAATAAAAATCTATGTAAATTGAAATGCTTTACGGCCCGCACCTTATTGCTTTCGGAGCGCCTGCTGCGTTTTTGCTGTCGCACGTGCCAGTCACGTGGCGGCGCTGTCGTCGAGGCGCAGTCGCCGCTGTCGCTGGTGAAGCAATAGCAGAAGCCGTTCTTGCACGGCTTGCCCTTGCGCTCCTGCGCCTTGTTGCACAGATTCTGGTTGATTAGATGTGCATCGGTTGTGTTAGCGGTGGCCACTGGAGCACGTTTTTGTTCTTCGCCAGCTGCGGGCATTTCGCGATCGCGACTGTGCGTGGAGACGCGTCTGATGCGACGTGCGCGAAACTCGTTAATGCATTCCTGTAAGCTAAACGAGCTGGTCGAACCCGACTCATCTGCCTCCTCCTCCTCATCATCATCATCGTCGTCGTCATCATCGTCATTGGATGCTGCGGCTGTGCGAGGCTTTGGGTACTTTGAACCCGCAAAAGTCTGTCGAGGCATTTTGTTTACATGAATGCAATTTACAGATTATTTGTATAATTTGTACTCACTGTGGCCATTATCGTTTTGTTGTGCTAAATAATTCTCTGATAAGGCACCACAAGCTGTCGGAAATGCGGCCACGACACAACACGTTGCACGTTTTCTATTTTTTCTTTTCCCGCAGTCAAAAGAAAAACGACGCGACGCTGCTGCATTTGAATTGACGCCGTCTCTCTTTCGTGCCGCTTTTCGCCGTTATCAGGCGCAAATAATGCAGGGCTGTTAAGTGCTAGACGCACACTGTCCCACAGCAAACAAAAACCGGTTTTCTGATACCATTTGAACTGATTTGTTATACGTTTTGCAACAGATAATGCTATTTTCTGTTGCCAGTAAATTATAAATAAAAATAACACTAAGAAATATATTTAAATGTACAAATGTTTTCAATTTAATTGAGCATTAATGATTTTGTTTCATAAAATAAAATTTAAGCACTGTGCACTCTTCAGCCTGTTCGATATGTTGAGCAATAATGCTGCTTGCACAGTGTCACAAATAGTTAAAATTGCTGCCAACTTAACGAAAGTGTTAGGTAAAGCAGCACCTACTACTAATTTAAACAACTAATATTGAAAAAAAAAATAAATGGAACCACTTTTATGATCAATTGTTTTCATCAGATATTTCTAGCACTAATTGTATTTCACTTCAATATTTTAGCTCGTTGTAACACTGTGCCCACTTAAGTCTCTTCGTTATGTGAAGCAACCCTGTCTACCAGCAGCAATACAAACAGCTGACATCTTGTGCGCGGCGTGAGGTTACGTCGCTTTTTGTTACGAGAATTGAGGAACTGTATATTTCAACACCAACTGCAGCTAGATTACAATTTGAAAACAATTTAAAATGTCAAATAGTCATCTGTTTCTCAAATCCGGTTTTCCGCGCGCCCCTCTACAAAATGGTCTCGGCCGCTACGTCTGCCAGCTGCAGCGCATCACATTGAAGTTTTGCAAGAACCACGGAGCCAGCCGTGGCATGCGGTAAGCATAAATAAACAAATAATTATATATAAACTTTACTAAACGAGAATTTATTGATTAGAGACTTCATTGAAAACCATTTGGTGGACTTTGCCAAAGAGAATCCCGGCATTGTGGTCTATGTGAAGCCGCGCCGTCATCGCGGGCCTGTGCTGGTGGGCGAATACTGTAAGTACTCACTGTACCTCAATAGGAAACTAAGGATATTTATCTTATATGCCTTTAAAACCATTAGTAAATGGTGATCGCGAGTGGCTGAGCTGTCGCAACAACACACAGGAGGAGATCAGCAAATGGATTGATCTGCTAAAGACACAAAATGGTAGCTCCAGCTCGCTGCGTTTACGCAAAATGTGGCATACGGACGTGCCGTCCATACAAGGACCCTGGACACCCTTCCTGCTACGCTCACCCGACGCCAACAGTCAGACCCTGCCCAACGCGGAAGCATCACAGCCCTACGATATACCACAAACGGCCACCGAGAAGCTTATCGAGCTTTTCAAGCAACAGCAACTGGAGCAGGGCAAGGCAGGAGACGAGTTGCTGGAACAAAAGCGCGCAGAATAAGATATTTATGTAATTAAAGGTCGTTAGTTGAGTTGTTTTTTTATAATTATAATCGTTGCTTTTTATTGGGAAAGTCAACAAAGGATTTGTTTTCTAAACAAATAAATACACGATGTTTTAAAAACCTAAATAACTATAACTTGAACCCCATCAATTTTAATATCCAAAATATGTGCGACAATATTTCATTCTTCTTCGTTAAGCGAACAGTTTATTGTCCCATTTAACTAACATATATACATATATAGATTTGTATATATATACGAATTGATATTGTGTTGCCAGCCATTTGTGTGATATGTTCTGGGTATTTATACTAAATATCTATTTCAAACAATTGGGAATATCATAAATAATGCTTAATGGTTATGGAACCTCACGCCTTTGGCTCTGGGTTCGGAATACATAATTAAGAAATAAATATTTACGTAAAAAAAAGGGATTATCAACCTGAACTAATATTTTTGTTTACAATTTAATATGCGCGCGGTGTGGAAAACTAACTGTTTCTTTTGTGGAGATCAGCAAAGTAACTGTTATTTCGGAGTGTTTTAAGTACATGGATATACATATATATATATGTGTGTGTCGACAGCGAGTATATAATTGCATTTCAAAGAGCGAGTTTTGGAGTATATCAAAAACAGAAAAACGTATCAAATATTTAACTACACATAGACAATATTTAGACAGACTTTCACATACGACTTAGTTATACGTATTACAAATTACAAATACAATCAACGACAAATACATTGATGATAAAAAGCATTTTGCTTGCGTTTACATTTCCGAGTTTTCCGTTTGTTTGTTTGTTTGTGAATTCCTTTGGCAAAATGCATTTCTACTTAAATCTAAACAAATTGTTTTAACATTGCCTTAAAATAAATCAATCTGGACGTTTTTTCTTCTGCTACTTAAATAGTGTTAATTGTTTAAATTGTGAATATCACCAATTCAATTTAAAAAACTTTTCCTTTGCTTTTCGATGCGAGTTTGTCTTTTCTTTCTTTTTTTGTGTTTGGTGGACTTAGAAGGCTCTTTTAAACTAACTATTTAGTATCTGGTTGTTGTTTTTGGTTTGATAATAGCCCCTTCCTTCTAAAGCAAGTGCAGCTTGCCTTCTGCTTCTCCTCCTGCTCAGATATCACCCGTTTCCATTGCTGCATTAATGTCGGCCACAATTTTGCCCATCACCTCGCGATATGGCGAATCCGTTTTGAATGCCAGCTCCAACAGAGTTTCGTCGGCAAAGAAATCAAATACCTCATCGATGCGGCCTATTGATTTCTCTGTCAAGTGTGACTGAACTATAGACTTAAGCGAAACTTTCGATTCGTTTATCGACTTTTGCAAATATGCCAAGTCGAAGGTGAAGTCCACCTCGTAGAAGGATATGATGGAGAGTTGTGTGTTCTAGAAAGGAACAGAATTAATATATATATAAATTATGCTATTTATTTCGACTTTACTTGAAATTTTCGCTTAAAGTTCTCGGCTTTTTGCAGCTCCTCCTGGTTAAACTGGTTATTTCGATGCAGGACACCGATTTTGATAACGATTTTGATTATGTTTTTGATCAGCTTCTCGGCGCGCGCCTTGTTGCCCGTGTGCAGCTTGCAGAGTTTGTAGAGATTATCCAACAATGAAGCCGTTGTGCCGTCAATAAAGGTCTTCGCTATGTTTTTCGTTGCCATGCGTGAGAGTATTTTCTTTTGAGCGCGTAACCCAATATCGTGCGACTTGAACACATTGTCCGCCATAACAGCTGCAATGGAGTTATAGGATAGGCATTATCTCATTTGAATTGCAAAGGCGTTAGGCAAAAAGCAGAAAAGTGAAACTTAATAACAAACTGAACCGAAGATCAAACCAAAGACTCAACGTTAACGCTCCATCAATTACCTTCCAGATTCCAGTAGTCAACGCTCCAGAGCAAAAGGCTCTGCCTAAAGGCTGCCACAGACATTTTTGTGCAGCTCTTTTGAAATCCAATTGCAAGCGTTAAAGATTGATAAAGATGTACATATATGAAGTTATATATATATATATATAAACATGAGTAATTCACACTGACATACCGAGTATTGGGCAAGCGTATCTTTAATATGATAAAGGGTTGACACCAAGATAATGCTTCTGTACTTTTACAGCTACAATGAATTCGGACTGAATTTCAATTTCTTCTTTCGTTTTTCCATTAGCGCGTTCTAACGGCTTCTGCTGCATACGTGCTGTTGGCCATAAATGGGGGCTGCCAGCCAAAAATGGAGCTCAGACTCGCTCGACCATTCGACCAATTTAATTAAGTAAGCGCGCCCTAGACTCTAGGCTGTATACTGTATACTGTATACTGTATAGTGTGTATGCATATTTGAAATGGCTTAAGGTCACGCGATATGCAATGATATGGCCAACAAGGCAGCGAAGGCGGGCTGCGCCTACTTGTCCGACTAAAGCTGGCTGAAGGACAAATGTGGCGAGCGGATGTGCTCATAGTGCATATAAAGGGAAATGCGGAAACGACAAGGCGGCAGCAGTTGACAACACCAACAACCACGACAATCAGCGACTTTATCGTATACATGTATATACATTTATATGGCACTTGGCTTTGTTGTAGTTATTATTATTATTATACATCATGGGCAAGAGAGAGAGAGAGAGAGAGGGAGAGAGATGGAGTTAGAGGGCGAAGTGGGGAGGGTTTGGCTTTTGTTGTATTATTGATTGCAAACAAACTTACACACTCAAACTAACACACACGCTCACACACACAGCAACTTTGGCGCTCAATTAACAGTTAACTCACTCACTCACCTGTTAGTCTTCGTTGTTGTCCTAGAAATCCTTGAAGTTATCTATGCGCGTGTGCAGCAGTAGCAGGAGTAGCAGGCAAATGCTATAAATATTTAATAAGCCAACGTACCAAGTGTGTGTAAATAATGTGTGGGCAGCGTTACATTTATCAAGGACAATTAAAAAACAACACGAAGAAAACAAAAATACGAAAGCGCTGTGTGCAGCAAAAACGACGCAAAATAAAACCTAGTGATGACTAAAGAGAACGATAACAATATTCAAATTAATGTGTATCGATAGCTGCTGATTTCAGTGTTGCGCTGCTGGGATTTTTGATAATCAATGTGCATAATAATTGAGCGCATTTTAAAATTTATGATTTGGTTCAATAAATTATCAATATTAATTTGCATAAATATATCACTGTAGCTTATCACTTAATTATATAAATGACTGCAGTACTGAGCTTAAATTAATAATCTTTGATCTAGAAATACTCACATCGATTGCAGTTTTAGTGTTACCCTGTTGAAATTTTGTTTTAAAATCAATATATCGAAGAATTTTTATTATGCTGGCGCCATTTTCCAAATAGACTGTAAAACAGATCTAAATTGGGTTTTTATTTTATTTCACGCAACCACATTTAAACAATAAGTTCATCAAAATCCTTACAACTAGAACAGCAAGTAGTAGCATTTGCTACTCCTTCGGCTTATAGGGTATCATAAGGTTCTCTGAGAATGATTTAATGCTATCCGGGCCGCGTACCTCTTTCTCAAGCAATGGCAGCTTAGTCACATGGAAGTCCTCATATAAATCAGCGATCTGGTCAAGATATTTCTCCTGGATCTTAAAGCGCGAAGCGCACATGCTGCAGCTATTATGCGAATTGCTCAGGAACAGCAACTGATTCACAATTATGTTGTGCACGTCGATGCCGCACTTGGTCAGCTCCTGCACCAGGCGCTCCGTTTCGTATAGCGAGAAGAACTCGGCAATGCAGACGCAAACAAAGGTAGTTTGATCCTATAACAGTGAGGGATGTCAGACATAAGCTTATTAAGTTAAATTATCTATTTCTTACTGGATTCTTGAACTGTTCGTTGACCTGTGTGATGACACGCAGCATGTCGTCCAGCTTCTGGGACAGCGTGTCCGCATTCACATCGGCCATGCCCAGCATGGAGACGAACTGTGAGAGTAGTGGAGCCAGCTTCATCTTGAGGCGCAATAGTTTGCCCAAACCCTTCTCCACGACCTGTGGGAATGCGATGAGTCGCAGTGTGTGACCCGTGGGCGCCGTATCGAATACGACCACAGAGAAGTTCATGCCCTTCACCAGCTTCATGACCTCGGCATAGCTCATGGCCTCATCAATGCCGGGAAGCGCGTTGATCATCTCCTGCATGACACCCTTGCTGACACGCAGCGCCTCGTTCTCGCTGTCGAAGTACTCGTCGGGCAGTTCACTCAACCCGGCATTTGGATCAATTTCCATGGCAAACAGATTCTCGAATCCAGTCACTTTAGTCGGCACCTTGGTGAACTTTTGATCGAATGCATCGGATATGTTGTGTGCCGGATCTGTGGAGATAATTAGCACCGATTCGCGTACTTTAGCCAATTGCACGGCCAAACTGGAACTGCAAATTGGATTTGCAAGGTATTAAATTTTTTTTTTGTTGCTGTTGTTGTTAATGGCGACTGTCTCTGTCGCTCACCTGCAAGTTGTCTTTCCCACGCCGCCTTTACCGCCTACGAATATCCATTTCAGAGATTCTTGTTCGACCAAGTTTTGCAGACTGGGCTCAAGGGGTGGTAGATTGTCAACCATTTTGCGAAATGCCAATTGAGACACGAAATTTTGCGTAAAATTTTAAGCAAGTTTTTTGGCTGCCGTCAAGGGATGGCGAAAAAAGAATTAATAATTATCGACTTGATGACAAGCGTTATCGAAAGTTTTGCGATAGCAACTATCAATATGTCAAATTAGTTTATTGAATTATTTTGTTAGAAAATAGGAATTCTTTGACCAATATTCCAATGAAATCTTTTATTGCGTCCTAACAGCTAGTAACACTACATATATCTGCTAATTGTTGTTGTAATTAGTTTTTAACATTATTTTCAAATAAGGTGCAAATTACACAATGGGGTATTTCTGTTAAGTGTGCAGTATTTCTGTTAAGCTCCTCGATTTACTTTGAGTGTTGTTGAGTGACGATAGTCAGTGCTTCGCAACGATACGATTTACCGTTTTTAGCACTGGACCTCTGTGGAGCATTGATTTGCGTGTTTGCTCTGTGCTTTTGACTGTTAAAATGTGTTTGTTTTGTAATTAAACTATGTTAGTTTTCGTGTTTTGAACAAAAAATATTTATACTCGCATCTAGTTAAGAAGAATAAAAGAAACCGCAAATATTCAGCTCGTGTGAATGAAGTGAAAAGTGGCGAAGCGAAAGGCGTGGGTTCTACCAATACTAGAAAATAGAAGCAAAGCAAGAGATTAAGCGTGTCCTCCTGTATGTACATATGTGTGCGTATGCGCCTTTAAGATTTTGGCTCATATGCCCAATTGTGTTGTTGATCCAGTTTGCCGCACAATAAATATTCATTTATCAGTTAATTGCAAATCGAATTCAAAAATGTGTGTGAATAAATGTGAATAAAAATGATAACGGTACATACACACACACACAAACACTGCCAGCAGCACATCTTCTTCGCCGACATCGCAGCCGCACCTACGTACATACATATATTGAGATAGTGTGTGTGTGTATATGTATATTATATATGTATGTATATATTTGTAGTGGGTGTATTATTGAGGTGTACGTAGGCAGCAAATCACAAATCAAATAAAACCAAATGAAACACATGTAATGAGTGCGACAATGAAACAAAGAATTGTTTAAATAAATAATCAATTTACGTACGTAAGGCAAATAGCAATACCAATACACACGCAGAATCCAAGCAAGCAGCCAGCCAACCAGCCAACCAACATATGTACGTATGTACACTCACACCTACATACGCACGCACACCACAATAAAAAAGGCATAGAGAGCCAGAGAGTGAGAGAGAGAAAGCACGGTGCCAAAAAGGAACGTCAAAAGGAAGAAGCAGCAGCAACAGCACACAGCATCGGCGCGTTGCGGGAAGATTGAAAATAAACGTGTAGTAGAGAATTTTTGAAGCACACTCCACACACACACACACACACAGATACACATATACACGCACACAGCCAACCACCAACCGCCCACTGCCGTCGTTCTACCCAGCGAAAATACATACAGACAAACACTCACACACACACGCCGACATACATACAAACACAGAGAATCGTATGCGCGAAAAGAAGTGTAAGCCGTGCACAGTTGCTGTTGTTGTTGTTGTTGCTGCTGTTCCTGTTAGCCGCTGCCGCCAAAGGACGACAGACGCGACGGCGACGTCAACGACAACGACCACGACCACGTCGACAACGACGCAGCAGAGGACAGAGGAGTGTTGTTGTTGCTGCCGTTGAAGCCAACGCAAATGGCAGACCCTCTAAGCGGGCCCTGCTTCTGAGACATGTCGTAATGGCCAGAGAGGTAAGTGAGATTTCTTGCGGGCTAAGCGAAATGCGAAATGCCAAAAGTGGGTAGCTGCCGGCCCACACACACACGCATACACACACACATACTGACAGTCATAGTTATGCATTGCTTGTGAATTAAAATATTATACACACACATACACACACACTGTTATTGCCATTACTGCTAACATAAAACTGTAACTGTAACATTTCTCTCCACTACGACGAGTCTATCGTGTCGATTTACAGTTGTTTCCCAATTCCGGCCTGTCTTTACTCTCCGCTCATTTGTTTTCAACTTAGTCGCTGAGCTGCGTTAGCTTTGAGGCTAAGCCCCCGTTAAGCATTTTATGTGTGTATGTGTATGTGTGTGTGTGTGTATGTGCATGCTTTATGCAGTTTCTTCATTTCGTTTCGTTTTTGCTTTGCTTTGCGGCTGAGTGAATAGCTTTGACCCAAATAACTGTAATACACCCAACTGGATGCACACATGTAGCTTTCGTTAATGTCCAACGTTTTTACGTTTACGTTACATATTTTGTTTTTGTTGATGTTTATGCTCAATGTGTGATCTATGTGTTTAGCGATGCTATTTAGTAGCCAAATTAACAGTAACAGCGCAACACACACACACACACACATACATATACATTTACTTGTGTATTGGGCTGATGACCTACATGTCAATTACATGGGTTCTTTAATGAAAAATAATTATGGAAAAATGTTTAAATGGTTAAATCAAACATTATCTATATTTATGCATAAATATGACATTTAATTGACTTCTAGCAGTTAGTAAATGTTGGTTTGCCTTGCTTCATTCATTTAATAAGCGCGCAGCTGTTAACATTTTTGGGGTAAAATGTAAATGGGCAGATTTCTTACAGCTGGCAATGCTGTGCGGAGAGCATAAGAGAGAGTGAGAAAAAGGGAGAGTGAGAGTTGATGCTGCATATACGTAGAACTGCAATACTATTGCTCTCGTTGTATTTCTTTTTTCTTTTTTAAATAAAAAAAAATATTAATAATTTTTAGATACAATTTTTCTTTATTTTTAAAGATATATAAAAATGTTTTTTTTTTTTTAATTTTATTTGTATAGCATAGTTTTCAGCGCAATTTAGTTTAGCTCTCTGATTTTAGTCTATTTGCTGCTATTTGTCAAATAAAACAGTTAAATTCAAAGGATTGATTCAAAATAAATGTTTACCCAATGCGCTGCTTGGCTTTAATCAACTGCTGCAAAGCGGAGCGAACCGAATGAAAATGAAAGCGAACCCGATTGCAACCTTGTGCAAGTTTTCAGCATGCTCTCCCTCTCTATCTAACAGAGCACCTTTGTGTGCATGTGCATGTGTGTGAGTGTGTGTGTTTGTGCCTAATTGACAGAGCTTCTGGCATTTATGTTCTGAATCCGGAATACTTGTGGAGCGTTCGTGTGTCCGCGCCCGTTTTGTTAGCTGTTAGCTGTGTTAGCTTTAGCGCGCCCTGATTATATCACATTGCAAATGTAGGCCAAAGCACAGATGTTACTGCCAGAGCCAGAGAGTGTGTGTGTGTGAGACAGAGAGAGAGAGAGCAATGCAATGCACTGTACAGTGCAGCTTACGCGTTAACATTACAATTACTACAAAATACGCATTAACAGAGCTTACACACATGCATGCGTAGTATATATACATACATACATGTATATAGGAAATGCGCTCACACGAGCTTTCCACTCTCATTTATGCGCACAACTAACGCGCGCGCTCTTTCTCTCTCCGTCCCACTTGCATGCTGCTGCTGCAGCTGTAGCTTAACAGTAACAGCCGCTGTTAATAACAGCAGCGAGGAGTAAGCCAGCCAGCCAGCATTCCTGCACTCAGGCAGGCAGTCAGTGTGTGCCAGGCAACCAGCCACATCCAGCAATCATGCTACTTTCGTTAACGAGCGCTTTACACAAGCTACGCGATTCCGCTGGCACATTGTTGAAATATTAAATTTTTAACTGGGTGTGACAACTGCAACAGTAGCAGCCAGCAGCCAGCAGCAGCAGCAGCAGCATCGACATTCGAATAAGAACGCCAATAAGAAAGTTGTATTAAACAGAAAAAGGAAAAATGAAAATCAAGTAAAAAGTGTGCCACAAACTGCAATCAAATCGAAGGCTCAGCGCACCTGGCCCCAGCCTCAGGCTCAGCCCCAGCCCTAGCCGCAGCCCCTCCCCTTTCTACGAGCCACCCACCAAATGAAAAGTCGGCGGTTTCAGGCACACGCAAGTGTAGTAAAGTGAAAGTGCGAAGGTCAACTCAGCCCAGCTGCTGCTGCTGTGTCCCATAAACGAAAAGCAAAGAAAGGACGAAAAGGACTCGCACTCAATCTCTTATCGAAGATAACAATAATTCATAATTTTGTGGATTTTCTATTGCAAAACTAAAATAACAATTTTTATATATGGTTTTTTGTGTTTTTTGTAAGTGCGCAGCAAATTTGTTAACGGTTTTTTGTAGCCTTACGCGACGAATTTTTCCCCCAAATGGCATTTAAAGAACAACTACAATAAAACGCGTTCAACCTAGCAATAAGCTTATAAGCATTTATAACGTTTTATAAACATCGTTTTCTATCGAGATATAATGTGTGCGTGCGTTTTATATAACGATTTTGAAACCAACTAAATACTTAACATTGCCCGAACTGTTAACAAAATGTTAATGTGCATTAATGCTATTGTTGCCACCTAAGCGGAGTGCATCCAACTGGACGTCAGCGAACTAAGCATTAAAGTGGCTGGCAAGGGCGAGGCGAGCATTTGCAACGCCACCATGTGGTCCAATGCGCTCTGCACGCTGGGCGTGACGAAGCCTTTGTGCAACTGTCTGAGCATCAGGCAAGTGGCGGCAGCAGCGGCTGCTGCGGCGGCTGCCAATCAGAATGCGGGCGCAGCCATTACAACGGGACCGACGGCGGCGACAAATGCTGCAGCAGCAGCGGCAGTGGGGGTAAAACAAAGCAAATAACTAATTATCGTTTAAAGCATATCTATCAATCAGCACTAGAGCAGCAGCAGTGCCAATGGCAGCAGCAGTACACACCCCCAAAAACGCTCCTCTGCAATAGTAGCAGCAGCAGCTGATGGCCATATGGCAGCAGACTTGACCTATCCCAATGCAGCACACACACATACAACGCTAGCTATCTCTCTTCCGCTCTCGCAACTTGCATGTGTGTGTGTGTGTGTGTGTGTGTGATGCTGATTACAGTTGCAATTCCAACTCGACTGCCAACTCCAATTTGACAAAAGCAAACTTTTCGCGCAAATGTCCAATAAGCAAACGTCAAAAAGTATTTCAAGTAATTTTTCATAGTTTTTTTTTTGTTTTAACTTGGTTTTTATTTATCTATGTGTGTGTGTGTGTGTGTGTTTCTGTGTCTCTTCATTTTTTTCTTCTTGTTATTCAGCTCGTGTGCTGCACTCGTTACTGGGTCACTGGAGCGCCACACTCATGTCCTTGCAATATATTAAACATGCCTCTGCTCTGCTCCTCGTTGTTGTTGTTGTTGTTGGTCTTATTTGATTTTGCTTTCAGTGAAAGCTCTGTTAGCTAACAGCGCGCTGTTAAAGCACTCGCTGTTAAAATGCATTGGAAACAGCTCAAAATTCCCATTTGTTGATGATGTTAATTGTGAATTGTTACGTTTACCTTTGCTGATATATAAATAAGGGTATATATAAGGGTATATATATGTATGTGTGTAATTGTGTGTGTGGCCTAATGCTGTGCAGATCAGCTGCAGCTGCGCTGCTTCTGCTGCTGCTGCTTCTGCTGTTTGAACTGTAGCTGGCAGCGGCCTTGACATTTGCGCCCTTTTTTTAGCGACTGCAAACCTCAATTAGTAGCGTAACTTATGACGCTGCTCGGGCCTGCCACACCCACTTGTCACACACGCACACACACACACACACACACAGGTGTCACACCCACGCCCAAAAAACAACAAACATATCCTTTTATATATCTAAACGATGTCTTTTATGACCCTAAACTTTGCCTATATTGAATATTGAGGTGCGACTCTTAGGCTTTTGTATATATTTCTTGATTAAAATATATCTATATATATATATATTTCTATTTTATAGCCTTCATTAAGACAAGCCCATCTTTTCTGTATGCATCTTTCACTAATATATCATAATTTTCGTGATTGAATTTGATTAAATTGTGTCATTTGGGTTTGTTTATTTTCTTTTTGACAGCTTAGGTTGCGATAGCGCTTGGGCAAATGAAGATTTATTGACTGTGTCCGTCCTTTATGCGTTGTATTGGGCTAGGTCAGGCGTGTCTTATCAATGAATCTTGGGGAAAAAACTATTTCAATTACCTTAGTCAGAGACATATGAAAGCAAAGCTAAAGTATGATTCAGTTCCTATTATTTGTTTCTTTTTTTGTGTGTGAAGATGTCTCAGATTATCTCTGCCGTACCAGACACTCTTAACTGGTTTACATTTACCAACACTGATAATACTTAACTCAACTCATAGATCCCACAATTTAGCTTTATCAACACTGTTCCTACTTATTCTCCACTTTTCCATACTAATTTACACTAACTCTCCAAATTTGACTCAACCTACGTTTACCAACACTGATTTCAAACTTTTCCCCTTTCGTTGCAGGAGTCTCGCGGCAAGCGACCACTAAAGATTTGGGATAGTTGGCGAAATGTGCGCAAAGGCGTCGTAGTCGGTACATTCGAGGAGCTATTGGTGCGTGGCAAGGATAAATTGGGGGTTCCTGCCTCAGAACCCGTGCGCGTTGTTCTGGAGTGTGATGGAACCCAAATTGAGGATGGCGAATACTTTCGCACCCTGGCCAACAATACGGTACTGTTGCTGTTGAGGCAGGGCGAACGATGGTATCCAACGGGCGTGGATGTCATAAAGGCTGGTAAGCCATAATCTATATAAATATATGTATATCTAAATAATATTAGCCCACCTTTCAGCGATATCGGCTATACCGAAAATCGTCTGTGAGACGATTCATGCACTCGAACTGCACGATGAGACACCATCTTGGAAGATTATGGATAACAAGGGGCGTGTCACGGTCGTACTGCACTGGGATCAGCGCCAGGGTGGTGGTGGAGGAGGTGGAAGTGGTGGTGGCGGAGGAGGAGGAGGTGGCGGCGGAATGTGCATGGGCGCCGGCCTGGGCAGCAGCAACGGATTGCTGTCGTCCGACAAGTACTCGCCCTCGAAGAAGGGCCTCTCCGCGCAAAGTTCGCTGGACAACAAGTCCGTGTCGTCGCAATCCTCACAGCAACGCTATGCCAGCCCACAAATAACGGTGATCAGCGATGAGGGACCGGCTAGCATTTACCATCCGGGCGGCGTTGTCCTGCCGCCAGGCGTTGTGATACCTGGCAGCAGCGGCAGCCGTCGGCTATCCAAGCAGGGCGGCTCCTTCGACAGCGCCGTCGGTGCTGTCCATGTGCATACGCCAGAGTGTGCCCATCATGCCCACACGCCCAGCCGGGCGGGCAGCCCGAGCACCACGGAGTGTGACTTCCATTGCTGTGCCCTGCACGAGGAGGGACGAAAGATAGCCGTGCACAAGAGCGTCGCCACGTCGCCCATACAGGATGGCAGCAGCAGTCCGCAGCCGCAGCTGCAGGCGGGGCATCAGGCGACGCTGGCGATGTCGTCATCGGTTATGGATCCTATGCTAGGCGGTAGCGGCAGCATGCAGCGGCGTTCATCGGGCGCCAAGGGTCATGTACGATTCCTGGATATTGCACCGGAACGCGACAGTTCGGAGAGTGAGACGGAGAACACGGTGATGGAGGATGATAAGACGACGACAGAGAAATTCCTGCTGTTGATCGATCAGCTGTCTGTTGACCAGAAGCGACATCTTAGCATCAAGGACATCGGCATCATCCTGGAGCGTCTCAACTCCAAGATACTCGATGTGGAGCGTTTGGATCGTGAATCGGAATCAGATGATTGCTACAACTGGACGATAAAGGCGACAATACGCGGCGACGCGCTGCGCGAACTGGGCGTCATCTACAATGGCAACTACTATGCCATATCCGAGCATCCTGGCTACAAGGAGGAGCTCGAGGAGAACGGCGAGGAGGTCGAGGAGGAGGAGGACGAAGAGGATAGAATTTAAAGCAACCAAAAAAATTTACATAAATTAACATAAAATTGCAAAAAGCAAATGGTATCAATAATAAGCGCATTTTAGACAGGACACGCGCCACGCCCCCCCGCCACACACACATCCCCAAAAACCCGACACACACCAACACTCATATAAATGAAAACTTAATATGAATTATGAAAACGAAAGTTAAGAGTAAAAGATAAAAACCCCAAAGAAGGCAGCAGCACATTGTACAATAGTGAAGTAAGCAACAACAAGTGAAAAACAAACACGAAACACGAAAACAAACACGAAACCAACATAAACATAAAGTATATATATATATATATACATATATATAAAGCAAACACGTATGAGATTAAGGATAACAAATTCCAGCAGCCAATAGGAACGAAAATGTTTTTTCGTAGCATTTAGCGAATTTGTCATTTTGGCCGGGAAACAACGCCCAAACCAGTTGTAAGCGATAAGCGATATTGAGCACACATACATATATATACATATGTATATATGTATATATACATATATAAACTGAAAGGTATTTCTGTTATTTATTTTTTATCATTATCCTTATTATTATAATTATTGTTGTTATTGATTGAGTTGGGTGCCAAACAGCCTAGCGCATGCCTTATTTAGTTGTAAAGGAAAACGAAGAGAACTCCCCTCGAATGCGAACTCACTTTTCCAAACAAGGGCTGGTGGGTACAGTGAAGACTCTACAGACGAACGGCAACAGAGATAGAACTTTGATATTTTAAATGGCAATAGGTAATAGATTAATTTGGGACAACTTTTTAGACAGCCCTCGTCTTTATTCTTGAAAGCTGCAATAAAAAATCAAGAAAAAGACTTGAAACATTTTAATATTATAATTTATTAACAAATTTTACTTTATATTATATTATATATATTTTCTTTTGTCCACAACATATCTTATCTGTGCCGTTCTAGAGAGTTTTCTGTCTAAAATATATATATACATAGATCTATCTATATAAATCTTGTAAACAAAGGCCAACTACAATCAGCTCTTAGCGTGCCAAACTGCATGCCAATGTATGTATATATATCACTTTATATATATATATATATACATCTATATGTATGTATATGTATATGTGTCTGTGTATACTTTGTGTAGAGTTCCTCAGTTGTATTCCTTATAGAGCACATTGGTATATTCCTATAGAAGAGAACCCGATATTTAATTGCAGTTGCTTTCCATGGCTTCCATATGTGTTGTTTCTACTCATCTATTAGGCTATTATAAGTGAATGAGATAAATGATAATGATGATAAGATTAAACTTTCCCTCTCGAATCAGCATTTCAAAACTGCCGTTATTTGTAGTGTTGTAAAACGTTAAAGAAAATCGCGCACAACCAGCCAAAAAGGAAAAACAAAAAAAAAACAAACATTTGGCATAAGAAAACACACTTGATTCTATAATGAAAAGTGGAAAATGAAAAGGAAATTTGAAGATGAAACGAACATGCATGAAATGATCATCAGGCTAAATGATGATGACGTAATTAACTGTAGTTAAACTAAAGATTGTAGCAACTAAACAAGTTAAGAAATCACCCCAAACATTTTATATAGCAATGAACACACACACACAAACACTCACACACACACACAAACACTCACACTCACACACACGTAACCTACCCATTCTGTTGGTCTTTTAAAATATCAGCGTGTGATTAGAGTTTACGAAGGGTATGTCTAAATGAAAGTATATAACATATTACATACAAATGAAACACTGCCAACAACAACAACAAGAACATTAAGAGAAGAAAATTGTTAAACAATAATGCGAAATTGCCCTTCATTTGGATCATAATTCACATTGTTCCTTAAGTTTTGTTAGCGTGTTCAAAGCAGAGATTGTGTGGGAATGCTTTCAGCCGGAGAGCTTAGTATATATGTATGTGTGTATATATATATATATTGAGTGCGCTCCGATAAGCGTCGCTCATAGTATCTGTGCTAAATTCCTAACAAAAGTAATAATAATATAATAATAATTAAACATTTTCAATCAACTGTAGCCCCGCGCTATAGCTAGAGTAATTCCGTTAAGCTGTCATGGCGTAACGCTCGTCGTCTGATTGTGATGAATTATGCCCTGACTACGGCACTACATTTGGCACACATATATATATATAGTCGCTCTCTGCTCTATATAGATAAACCAATATCAACTCCAATTGATAATTGATTACAAAAATTGATAATAAATACAAACAACAAAGAAAGTTAGCAGAGAAATAAAACGAGAAGAGAGAAAAATAAAAACAAAAACAAAAACAAAAACTAAACTAAAACAATTCACAATTAGTAAAGAAAACAAGAAAGAAGAAAACGAAAACGAATTCATTAGCGTTGTTTTAATTTATTAGTAAGTCAAGAAGAAGCAGAAAAAACGTGCAAAGAATGATATATGATATAAGAGAACGATGATTAAAGCAGCAGTATAAATATACATATAAACAAATTAAAATAAACAAATAACTATACATACTCAAAAAACAAAAACAAAAATAACATTTGCATTACATTTATAATAAGAAAAAACTCTCGCATAAAACAAAAAAACTTCAAAAATCTTTCCATACCAAACAAAAAATACTGAAAATACCGACTTCTTCATATAACTGACTTCCATAATCATAAAAAAAAGAGAAAAGAAAAAACATTGTTAACACTTAACTATAAAGAATTGCGCTTACAACAGAAGTTAATCATTTCCACATTTTCTTTTTATATGGAAGATATATCTTAAAAGATATATACCCCGACAGTTCTGACCTAGGTTAACCCACACACACACACAGAGAGAATCCTCGACTTATCTTTTAGCCAATCCGTGAAGGAAACGTAAATCCGACTTAACTTTAAACACGTAACACACTCTGTATAAATGCAATCAGTTAGATTTATAAGATAACAAATCATATAAGAAGAAGACGAAGAAGAAGAAACCCCCAAAAGGAAAATCAGAAAAGTAAAGAAAAACAAAAACAAAAAAACATATAAACACTAAACGCAGAAGGGAAAATCGAAAAAGAGTTGTGGAAAAACGTGGCCAAGGCACAAAAAAAAAACAAAAGAAAATAAAATAAAAAAGATTATACGTTACATTGTTTTAATATTACAAATTACGAATAAATTGATCAATTAACATATATACAAAATATAAAAAAAAATACCAAAAAAAAAACACTAAACAACAAATAAGTGACAAAAAAAAATGGAAATTGTTTTTATTAATTTTGTTAAAAATGCGAATAAAAAAACTTAATAAATAAACGAAAAGGAAAACAAAAAGAAATAAAATAAAATAAAATATACATATACAGAAAATGAAGAAAACAGAGTAAAATAAATAAATAACAAGAAAAACAATTCAATTAAAAAACCAAAACAAAACAAAGTTTATTATGCAGAACAAACAAACAACAAAAAACATTTGTTCAAAACGTAAATGTAAAGCAAACATAACAAAGGAAAAAGGAGTAAAAAAAGTTATTATAATTATAAAAAAAAACACACACACACACACGTACTGCATGCATAAAACATTGAAAAGAAAAAACATGCAAAAAGTCTAAATAACAAATACTAAAAAAAAAACACAACATAAACATTCATAACAAATTGGACTAAAAGTAAACATTCACAAAAAAAAAAAAAAAAAAAAAACAATAACAAAATTCGATTACAAGAAGAACATGAAAATAAAAAAAAAAACAAAAAAAAGGTTATTTATGAAGCGATTTAAACAATAAAATGAAAAATAAAAAAAAAAAAAAAAAATTTAAACAAAAATTGAGTCAAATTTATTGAGAAGCAAAAAAAAAAAACAAAACGGAAATGAACTCAGGGTATTCACAGCTGAGAAAACAATTTATAAACTTAATTAATGCACACAGAAAGCGGAAAACAACAAACGTTGTTTAACTAGAAAACCCATTAAACTTGACTTTTAGCTATACAATTGTATATATATAGTATATATATAGATATAGATATATATTTATATGAGCAAAATATTCAGAGCTTTTATGAGCAGATTTCGAGCTCATTCAAGTTACGTTTTGAAGTACAAAGCACGCGACTTATTATGAATGCATATCTATATATGTATATGAGCGTAAAACACTTGACAGTTATATTAGAACCGCGTGACTTAACTATATATATATATATATATATATATATACATACTTCAGCTGTGTGTGATATAAAACGTTGCTCGAGCTGCACTTTGCGACAATTACTTAAACAAAACAAAAATGTGACGAAAGCTTTATCGCTGACACACACACACACAGCTATTGTATATTACATATAAACATTATTCAGCAATTTGACAAACACGCTTACATATATATAAATGTTATTCATCATTTGCTTGGTTTGTTTCTGGTTCTTGCCAGACAGACGACGTCGTCCAATTGATATTTGTTAGGGCTACATTTATATAGAGCATACACATCTCTCTCTCTCTCTTTATCTCTCTTAATATATACACATTCTGTTCGTTAATTGAATTAAGTAAGTCACTTATCAGACGCGTGACTAATAGCTAAGTGTGTGTCTGTCTGTGTGTGTGCCTCGATTAACCTTACAATTTGCCAATACATTTGCTTTTGCTATTGTTTACTGTTATTTTGTGTACATATGTTGTTTTTTGTTTTGTAAATTTACATCTGTGTGTGCGTGTGTCTGTGTATATGTATATATATTGTCTTTATTCGTTGTTTGACTTACATAGTTTAACAAGTGCGTCTAAATACATTAAGTTAGTTGGCTTGATTAGGTTTTAGGTTTTACGTTTTAAGGGCTAAGCATAAGTAATCACTATCAAATGAGGGATGGCTTGTGTTTAGTTGACTGATCTCGATTGATTGTTTGATTGATTGATGATTTAAGGAAATTCACATGTTGCACAGCGGCCCGTCTCTGCCTCTCTCTCGCTCTCGCTGTCTCTCTCTCTCTCAGCAGGGCGTTTGCAGCTTTGTGGTGCTGCGCGTAAACTTCTTCAGCAGCTTGCTGCTCCACTTGTTGGAGCGCTTCTTGTTCTCCGAGTAGGTGGACAGATTGGAGTTGCTCGAGTTGAGCGCGCTCTGCTGCTCCTGCATGTTGATGGCACTGACCGAGTGCGCGTGGCGCAGCGGCTTGCCGGCGCTGCCGAAGTTCAGCGTTAATTTTTGCAAAATTTTATCTTTGCGCTTGATTTTGAGTTCGGGCAGCGGCGCCGTTGTGTTGCCCGAAATGGACTTGAGCTTTGTATCGTTTAAATTCCAGTCAGACAGATCTGTTACGTCTGCATCGTTGATCAAGATGCGCGGCGTTTCCGGCTGAACAGGCGTTTCCGCTGCCGGCGGTCTGCATTCAGATTGAGATTGTGTTTTAATTCGAGTCTGAGCGATAAACTTCAAGTTGAGCTTACGTGAGCAGCTGCTGATTGGCACTGTATATGGAGGCAGCATCCACATCCTGCAGGGAACGCGCCAGCTTATCCCAGAAATTGAACAAGCTGGAGGTGTCCGTGTAGTTCACATGCGTATAGATAGCCAGCGTCTGGGGTATGGTCATGTTGTGTTTGTACAGTATGGGTATTATCTTGCGTGAGTTGTTCTCTAGGGAAGTAGACGTTTAGCGCGCGTTCGCATTAACTGATTATCTATGAAGTGTGTTTACCGATTTGCAGCTTTTGCGTAAAGTTCACCAGATAGGTGTTCTCGCGGCTCTTGAGAAATTCCTCGGTGAGCACGACGATCAGATGGTTGCAGCGCGTGGCCATGAACTGCGACAGCTCGACATGCTCGAAGGGCACGCCCAGCAGCAGATCCCGATGCCTTAAGAAGAGCTACAACACAATAGATCATTAGATACTATAGAGAGATGTATATATATAGAGAGATTGTCTCACCTTGAGATTGTAGGGCGGAGACTCGAGATTGTTCATTATGTCTGTGGCATGCTCAATGTCCGCCTCGGCGTACAGCACACAGGCATTGTAGCGCGGCAGCGGCTGCCCGTTCTGCAGGCACTTCTCATCGTCGATGCTCAACAGATTGACATCGCGCGCCAGACTATTGTTGTTCCGCTCCACGCATTTGACAGCGGCCGTGGGCGTCAGCTGCTCCAGCTGCTGTTGCTTCACATTATAGCGATTCGTATCCTTGACTGGATGTGGAAGAGAAGGAAAACGATTAACTCTCAGACTCTACTCTATCAGCCTCGCCCTGCTACCTACTTAGATTCTCCTGTATGTCGTCACGCACATCCCAGCGATCGATGATGCCCAGGAACTGCTCGAGGTGGCCCACCTCGGCTGTCTGCGGATTGTGCTTGATCCAGCTGTTGAGCACCAGGTCCATAGGCATGTTGGCGAACTCGTCCACATAGCCGCGCTGGCCTGAGAGCGAGGCGATGCCGCGCCAGTCCCGCTCGTAGCCCTCCTCGGAGCGCAGCACCTTCTTGCGGTTGAGCATGCCTGCCAGCTGGCGTCGCGTCTCGGAGCTGAGCTCCGTCAGGGGGGTGCGATTGAACCCGGCAGTGGCGATGGCGGCCGTGCTGGGCCCCTCTGGCCCCGGTATCACCATTTTCGGATAACGATAACGATCCACCCGACTGACGTCAGCGGCCGTTCGGCAATAACTAAGTGAATGCTTAAGTGTGTGCGTGTGAGTGTGCGTGTGTGTGCGGCATACAAATTGAGGGCGCATTCGCACTCAGCTTGGATTGGACAATTGCAATAATTTGTCACACAGTTGTTGTTGCTGGAGTTGTTGCCTTTGTCGCTTTGATATTTATCAGCCCGTTCGGGTTATCAGTTAAACAATAAAACTAAAAGAGTCGCGCGTGAGTCTGTTAACGTTTTCGCCTTTTCGGTGTTTGAGTATGCTTTTTTTTTGTTGTTTCGAGAATTGCGGGTGGCCGTTCAGGAGCGGAGTGCGGCACGAGTGGGGGGCGATGGCGAGGGGGAGGGTTGTACGATCGACGGCCGTGCGCGAAATGTGCTGAACTGACCTCGACGAGCACCTCGCGCCGCGTCACCGAGCACAGAGCTACAGCTGCTGTTATTATTGTTGTTGTTGTTATTATTATTGTAGCCGTTAATGTTGTTGTTTATCTGTCTGCTGCTGGTGCTGCTGTCTCTGCTTTTTGATTGTTTCGCCCCTTGCGTCCAGCCCTGCGCTTCTGTCTGTCGTCTGCGCAGAAGATTTTGTTTTTAAATATTTTCACACAGAGAGAGAAAGAGGCGCGCACACATATACGATCACGCGACAGTTGACTAAAACACACAGAAATAAACTCTATTTTATATTTTTATTTTGTATATTTATATATTTCTGCTCTTTATTGTGCCGTGCGCGACTTGCTTCGCGTTTTACTGCTGTTTCGCTTCTGTTTTTCTGTTTTCTGTTTCGTTTTGCTGCGGCTGTCGACTGCGCGTTGTCGTTGCTCGAATCGCGTTTGTTTATTTAGTTTGTTTGGATTTTTCCGATATACGGTCTATACGTTTTCCGAATGCTTTTGTTTAACTCGCGTACTGCAGTTTATTTACTGCACGTTAATTGCTAATTAATTTCTGTTGCGTTTACCCATTTTTCTGCGCAACAGGCTATTTGTGTGCTTGCGTTGTGACGACTCGTTCCGAACAGCTCCGAGTAAGTTCGATCGAACGATACACTAAACCTGTGTGAACTACAGAGGCCCTGACCACTGTTCATCTGGTTCTCTCGTCTGTTAAAATAAACACTTTACGCTATCTTGTCAATCTGCCGTGTTGCGATAATGGCATATCAGGCAAGCTGTTATTAACAGCGCTCTCACTGATAAGTTTGTTGAAATACGAGCGCAGCTCATGTTATTAGTTCTTCTGCTCATCTCTAATGGCTCAGTTTTCGTTAGATATCGATACGTCTTGGCGCGCGACTGCACAGAAATTTCGAAATACACGATAAACATATCGGCAGACTGTTAAAAATTCGAGTGCAGCTGCGGAGCAAAACTGTTAAGTTGCTGGTTCACTGTTAAGTGAACTGATGTGGCAACACCAAAACATGGCGCGCAATTTAAATGTGAAAATTTAAAAAGTTAACAGCCACAAGCATGACTCGAATTTCGTAAATAACTTAAGCTAATTAGCAATCAGCTGATTTTAAAAACAATTCTACAGCCCGTTGTCCCATAAAAAGATACCAAATCGTTATCCATTTAAAAATTCCGTTTATTTTTCCATTGTTTTTCATGTTTGTTCAAGTTGATTCGTCGCATTCTCAAGAGTTTTGTTTCAGTTACAAATACTGATATACTAAACAGGTGACACAATTTAGCTGTTTGTTTATTATTTAAATTTAATATTAATTTTACTGATTTGTTTAGTTTCTGAATTCAACATTGTTTGATGAATAAAACGTTCAAATGTTTGATTTTTGTATTTTTGTTGGTTTGTTTGTTTGATTTGTTTGATTTGTTTTTGATTTTGAGCAACAATTAACAGTTAAGTTGGAATTCTTGCACACATGTAGTTATTAAATTGTTTGTCGTTATTTATCAGATATACACACATATACGTAGGCTGCGCATGTATTTAACTAATCTCCATTTACATTGACGCATTTTCATTATTGTTTTACCATTTTTAGTATTTTTTGTTTGTTTTTTTTTTAATTACACTTAAAATTTTGTTGTTACGCTATATACATTTTCTCTCAGTGTACTTTGTAAATAATTGCTTAAATAGAGTTCGTTTTACACTTCTATTTTTTTATTTTTAACAAATGTAGCCTCAAATTTTTAGAGTTCTTTTTATTAATGCTTATTTAATATATATTTCTTTTTTTTAATGCAAACTTTTTTAGTTTAGTTCTTTGTTTTGTATAATAATTCAGCTTAGATTTTTATACACTTAGCTAAAGGTTTTTTTATTATTTTTTTTTGGTTTTTCCTTTTGGTAGTTTGTAGTTTTTTAATTAATTTTTTTCTTTCGCTCTTATATATATTTTTTATATATTTTTTTTATTATTTTCAATTTACTTATGTTAAATGCAATTACAAAGTTTTTTTTGCTCTGCGAAATTCCATTTCATTTGCCAAAAACTCGTTTGATTCACGAAAGCCTGAAAGCTTTTTGTTCTATTGTTTACAAAGATGTTGTGTGTGTGAGTGTGTGTATGTGAGTGTGTGTATGTGTGTGTGAGTGTGTGTGCATATTTATTAGTTGCTTTAGCAGTTGTAGGTTTTCGTTCTTGTTCTGTCGTCAGTTAAATTGATTTTCGAATGCAAATTTTTACATATGACAGCTGCGAACGGCTCGCACTCTCTATGCGCGCGCGTGTGTGTGTGTATAAGTGTATATGTATGTGTGTTGTTTCTCTATCCCTCTCTGTCAACAGTTTCCTCCTCTCCTTTCGCTTTGCATTTAAACTCAACCAAAAAAAAAAAAAAAACAACAACAACTTTGTTTTTTGCTAATTTAGTTTAATTCGATATTCAGAATTTGTTTAGAAATTTAAAGCTTTCCATTTACTGTTATGTTTTAATTGTTACTATATATGAACTGTTGTTTGTATGTTTAAATAGTCGCTAGCAGTTAACATTATTGACATCGATTTGTAGTTTTCATTCATAATTTCTGCCAGCAGCTCTAGCAGCTGCCCTTTCTCAGTTATACACAATTTAATTTAATTTTTAATTTAATTTAATTTAATTTATTATTTGTTTTTTTTTTTCTTCTCTTTTTTATTATATTTCTCACTTTCGATTAGGCACAATCTTACACAAAAATTCGAGCTGTTTTTTCTACTTCTTCTTTAACAATTTCAATTTGCTTTCCCTTGTTTCAATTCTTTTCAAATCAAAGATGCAGAAAGTTCGAAGCAAAAAATTATAAATTTCTTCAGCTTTTTTAGCTTTTTGCGGCTGAAACCGATAGAATGTGCACATATATATACATATATATGTATACTATATATATAGTATATATGCTTTAAGCTAAATTTTATGGAAATTGGCAACAGCATGGCTAAGCACACACACACACACACTCACACACACATACATTCGCATTTAAATATGGTAGGAAAAAAAAACAAATTTAATACGCTCGATTGTTTGCAGAGAATTTGCATAGCTAACAGCTGGCTGTAAAAACAAACTATATATAAATATAGATATAGATATATGTATTTACATACATATATATTTATATATACTATATATAGCTCACACATACATACATACACAATTTCGTCTGCTTTTACATTGAACAGTTTTTTTTTTTATTTATTTTTTGCTTTTTTTATTTTCTTCTTTTTTTTAACTTAATTTTTGTTAGGCTAAATTTAAAATTAATTTGACAACAAGCTCGTTTTGCACTTAAGTAACTTTTTGTTTTCTGTTTTTTTTTTTTTTAATTATGTTTTTTTAGTAACTAATTTTTTAGGCTATACAACAATTATTTAGGCGACTGCTCTGTCGCTCTCTCTCTCCCTCCCTCTCTTTGGCAAATTAAATTGTATTTAAATCTAGTTTACTTTCTTCTGCTTTTTAATACCTATTTATAACGCATTCGATTTTTTATTTTATGCTGAAAATTGTTTTCCCTTTTTCCATCTGCTTCTTCTTCTTCTTTTTTACTTAAGACTTACAAAAACTTTTTTGTTGCTGCTTTTAACGCTTTTATTTTATTTATTTTTTGCTTACTTATAAATACTTTCAGTTAACAACTTTGTTTCAGATATACATAACTATTGAGCAACTATTTTTATGTTTATTTTTATTTTATTTTTTATTTTTATTCTCTGTTTTGTTTTGTTTTTCCCATCTATGCCAAAAGCGCCACGCAAAAGTTTGTTTGGAGGGCAGAAACGAGAGTTGATGCCGAGTTGGCCGAAGTTAATAAAGTAAATTAGGTTGGAAGTGAAACCAATGAGCAAACTAACTAAACTAGCGAAACCTTTTGTTTACCATTAGTTTATATATATATATAGAGATATATACACAGAACGAAAAACAACAGCAGGTTGTGTGTGTGCTAAAGGATTTACGTTTGAAATGAAGGCAAAGTTGAGGAGGGTAATTAAATGGAAAAACTTTATTTGTATCTCAAAACAATTTCAATAAAGAAATAAAATGTAAAAATATATAAACTAAATTAAAAAAAAGAAATATAACAAATATAAAAAATTAAAAATGTTAATATAAAAGAATAAATATAAAAAATAAAATAAAAATATAAAATAATAAATATATACAAAAAATAGTTTTATATATATTATTTTTTATTTTGTATATGTATTTATTATTTTTAATATTTTTATTATTTTTTTTATTTATTCATTTTTAAATATTAATCATTGTTTATTTTTTATATTTAATATATTTATATTTTATATTTTTATTATTTTTTATTTTTAATTTTTAAAATTAATTTTTCTTATATATTTTTATATGTTAATAACCAAAATACAAAAAGACTCATAAAAATATTCAAGAACTAAAAACTAAGCTTCATATAATTTAAAAAAAAAATTATTTTTACTTCATAGCTTAAAAAATACTTTTCTGATCGCCCTCGTATATAATACTAAATTAATAATAATAATTAAAGGAATATTTAATAGCGCAACAACTTGCACTTCTGCAGGCATTTTAACTTCCTTCGCTATATATCAGAGCTCAACAACTTTTAAGCCAACCCTCGCATATTTCACTAAATTTATAATACTATAAACATAATTCTCGTTCAAATCAAGTCATTTGCTTGGCTCTCAATCTACCCTTACTTGCCCCAATAAATCAGAGTTTTTATTTTAAAATTTTCTAAATAATTTAAGAATTAAAAAAAAAAAGAATTCTTTAATTTTGTATTAAGATTTTTGGATATTGAAAAGTTGTTTCTAGTCGAGGCGCTTTGGCATTTGGTGCGACGCAACAGATCGTAACACGTTAAAATTACAGTTGTTTTTTTTTGTTTTGTTCTTTGTTTTTCTAGCATACATGACAATAAATACATTTACAATGCAATCGAACCAACTTTTTGTTTTATAAATAACATTTTTTTATTTACTTTTTTAACTGGATCACTTTTTCATTTAATTTTTTGTTTACTTTGACTAACAATCTGCTAAATACACATATTTTTTGTTTTTTGTAATTTGCTCATTTGCTCAAACAAATTGTTTATTTCTGTTAAATTTTTGTCAATTTTTTATTTTTTTTATTTTTTTATGAGCTAAATAGTAGTTTTAATCCACTGTAGCTTGGCTTCGTCTGCTCTAAATGTAGTTAACAAAGAGTTTCTGTATCTTTTCTTCTATATTGTGCGCATAACTTGCTGTTGAGTTGTAGAGTGGGAGTGAGTTTTCAGTGTTGAACAACGCCAGTGTTGTTAAGTAGTAACAGAGCAGTCGTTGCGGCAGCACATCAACTGCCTTTGCCTAGGGAAATGCTGTAAAGCGTTTGTTATGGAAGCAGCAGCGGCTTGTGGTGCTGCTGTTGTTGCTGCTGCTGCTGCGCCTGCATGAGCAGCTGCTGCTGCCGCTGCAGATTCAACTCCGTCATGTTCTTCATCATGAGCGTGCGTTCCAGATTCTCGCGCATGCTGCGCTCGTTCTCCTGGCGAACTGCGCGGGGAGAACAAAAGAGAAGTCGATGAAGCATAAATCAAATAGTAAAAGATATAGATATATAAATATAGTATAATGCATTAGGCTAATGGAACAAGTTTCTCCTGGCACATACATACACATACATATGTATATATATATATATAGTATATAGTATATATTTCTCGCGCACTTTGTTGCTTTTCGTTTAAACTGCAGTTGAAGTAAATGCCTGTTGATGAATTCTTAGATTTCAACTTTCATCAATCCAGACTATTTACTTTAAGCACAGTTCAACAGTTAATACGCGATATCCGTTTACCGTTATCTCTTTGGCTAGCTTCCGTTGCCGTTTCCGCTTCCGGTTTATCGATAACATAAAGCCCCCCAGCCCCCGGGCCGGCCACGCCCCGCTTACGCTTTTGCTTTTGTGCATTTTACAGCACTTTTAATTAACGGCAAACAACAAAATTGACATGCGCCATGTGGGCGTGGTCGGGCGTCAAGAGTGTCAAAAATTTGTTTGCCAATCAATCATACACACTGGGTGCAGGCAGGGGGCGTGGCAGTGTTGTCTCTGGTCAGTTGTCGCTGTTGTTGCTATTTGATAGTTTGTTCTATTTGCAACTGTCGTCCCGCCCCCCGCCCACTAACGTGTTTGCTTTTAACTTTGTTCTGCATATTGCTTTTGTCTTTGTTTCTTGTTGTTGTTGTTTTTTTTTTGACAAAGATTCGAGTTGATGTTGCAACACAGTTTGCTGCTGCAACTGTGGCACGTTGTTGTCTGCTGTGTGCTTCGTGTTGTGTGTGCTGCCTGCCATACGTAACGCTTCACCCTGTCCAGAGTGCCGAAAAATTTAATTAAAAAATACTTGCCCTAAATGGCAGACACACACACACACACATACACACATGTACTTGCATACACACACACACACACACACACACTCTCGCACACATTTATACAAAATAGCCAAACAAATATTCAAGTAATTTACGAACGCTTTTATTTAATTGCAAAATTAGTTACTCGTTTATTGAGAAAAAGGCAAAAACAAAAAACAAAAACAAAAACAGTTGACTGTTAATGAGTCGACACAGCAAATACCCTAGAATTTTTGTGAATTTGAAATATATATATATGAGAGACGGGATTTGGAAAGGAGAATACTTTGAAATTACTTATATAAATGAAGTAGAAATGAAGATACAGTGAAACCTCGATATAACGAACTTCATAATAACGAAAAACCCAGCATAACGAAAGGTTTTACTAATAAGTACCTTTAGCGAATCAAAATTTTCTGCATCCCCTCAGATTCGTTATATCGTGGTTTCTCTCTATATAGATATATAAAATATTTTATATAGTTTAAAATTTAATAATATATGTAATATCCTATTGTATCCTAAGGTAGCGGCAGTAATCGTAGTAGTAAAAGTAGTAATTACTAGTATTGTAATTGTATTAGTAGTAGAAATAGGAGTAGTAGTAGTAGAATTATTAGAAAAAGTAGCAAAAGTAGTAGCAGTAGTAGTATAAATAGTAGAAGAAATAGTACTAATTATTACTAGTAGTAGTAGAAGTAGTAGATAGTAGGAGTAGGAGTAAAAATAGTAGTAGTAGTAGAAAGTAGAAGTTGGAGTAAAAATAGTAGTAGTAGATAGAGTAGTAGTAGTAGTAGTAGTAGAAACAGTTGCAGAAGTAGTATTAGTAGAAGAAATAGGACTAGTAATTGTAGTAGTAGTAGAAGTAGTAGTACTAGTAATAGTAGTAATAATAATAGTACTATTAGTAGTAGTAGAAGTAGTAATATTTTCGTAATCTCGACAGCTCTCTTCATAAATCTAGAAAATATGTAGTTTAATGATGAATTATGTTTTAATTCTAATCAAAAATCTTATTCAGCTGCAATTGCTAGAAAAATCTTAAATAAATTCTATATAATCTGCTACCCTTGCCACATCAGTTGATCTTTTGTCAAGCTTTATAAGACTGTGTATTAACAGAGCCAAGATAATTTTATTCTCAGCATTCAATAATTTCCCTGTATTTTTGTTATCTTGACTCATGAGCTGATCTATCTTTAAACGCCTACAATTTACAGGGTATTCATATGGCAATTGAATTTCAATAGCCAATGCCCTGCTTCAGCCAGATTAATTTTGACTTCCAACAATGCAGTTAAACTCTTTACAATTGCCGCACATTTTAGAGGGTATTAAAAATAACAAATTAAATTTAATATGTGCGCACGCCACGAGAATGCGGCACTTAACAAAAAAAAATGTCGCTGGGCCAAATGGACTCGCATGTGGCAGGCAGCAGAGCAGAACAGAGCAGAGGGCTGGATGAGGGGCGACAGGTGGGCAGTGGGTGGTGGGCGATGGGGCAAAGTTGGCTCAAACAGAACTCAAACACGAGTTTGTAAAGGATCACGTGGTCTGTGGTCGTAATCCTTGTCCTGTTGCACGCAGGCGTAGGCGCAACGTGTTAATGATGACGGAGGCGCAGGGGTTGGGTCAGGCACAGGTGACGCTGCGGCTGATTGGCTGCCATTATTCACTTGGCAAGTGCCGCCACAGCTGCCGAGCACAATAGGGCGCACAGCTCATGTGTGTATGTGTGTGTGGGTGTGTGGGAGTGTGTGTGAGGCTATTTGAGACCAATTAACATAGAAGTTTCCCACTGGTAAACAAGTTAAATTGTTAACAGCCATTATGGGCGCTCATAAATGCCGTCGTGTAACTTTCAGAGACTCACTTTGTCTCCCTCTGTGTGTGTGTGTGTGTGTGTGGCCAGGTGTGCTCTGTGTGTGTGTGTGTGTGTGAGTTGCTTCTTTGTGTCTTTCATGTTGTTTAATTATAAATGCGGCGCTGAAAGCACCAGCAGCAGCCGCAGCACAGCCTGTGGCTCCTCCCCTGAGCTGCCTGCCTGCCTGCCTGCCCGCCCGCTGTGCAGTCACATGACGGATGAAGACCGAAGACCATGTAACTACAATGTAACTAATTAGTTTCCTGCCGCCCAGTGGGTCGCTGTGGGCAGCTTGATGAAAATTTAAGAACAATCAGCTAAAGTGTGTGAGCTCTGCCCCACTCGCAAATTGAAATTATTGATGTAGTTGTGTGGTTTCCCCCACTTTCGGGCCCGAATCAAAGCTCGAGACGAAAGGGTCGTTAAGTTATTCAAATTGAAAATAGAATACTCGACGGCATACTTAATTGGGAATATTCTTTAAAATTCTATTCTGAAGAACAAGTCGAGCCTGCGAGCTGCTTGACAAGCATTTTATGAGTGAAAATGGGCGAAAGAACGTAAGCTGTAAGCTGCTGGAGGGCTCCTAACTGAAAGTGCCTTTGGGCTTACGTAATACAGTGGGCACTCGATAGCTGGAAATGGTTGTTGTGTAAAGGTCAGAGTAAAGATATAATAATTTATTTCTTATTCAATATTTCTAGACCTAAATTGTTATATACTTTATCTATCTATATTCATTAATTTATTTCTTTATCTTCTTCTTTATTTTGCTAAAGCTTGTTCAAACTATAACATCTCTTATTCTGTCCTACTTCATCTACATCTTCTTTACTTTACATCTTCATTGATCTACTTCTGCATCTATATTGATCGCGAATTCTATACTCTATCGAGCAAGCTTTTCCTTCATTGAGGTACTACTGTACATACCGCCGTTTCATCTTTATCTGCTACATCTTCATCTACCACTTCTGTCATCCACCTCTATCCAGCAACCCATGCAACTTCCTTTATTCACATTTTCCTTTCCTTTCCTACCTTCATGTCTTTGCTTTTCCCTTTATCGAGTTACTACTGTACTTCCTCTCATTTTCATCTTCTACTTCTATCTTCATCTTCTACCTTTTCATCTACCACTTCTTCCACAAAACTCCTCCTCTATCTACCTCCAGCTGCATCTCCATTCCCTCTATCGACTTACTACTGTACTTCATTTTTGACATTTTTTCCAATTGAGCTCTCAGCCACCTTTAATATGCCACAATATATTGCATATAAATACTATATATGTACATATAAATATATATATATAAAAAAAAAATTAATTTTCGTATCAATTTACATTTTCGATTAATAAATTTTCCACTATCTGAACAATTCAATTCGGGCGAGAGAGCTTTAATCAAACATTATTTATTATTATTATTATTTTTCATTTATTTATTCAAAGCCCACGACTGCTGTTGTCCCTTTAATTATTATAATTATTATTGCATATTATTTTGATTACAATTGCAAACAAATTTAATTGCCTGTAAATGATGTTTACCCAGCGCTTTAACAGTTCGTTTTTTGTTGTTGTTTGAGTAAAGAATTTATGAAATTGTATTTTGTAATGTTTTTTTTTAAAGTTGTTATTTTTTGGCATTTGTTTAATATGCATTTTATTAATTAGCATTCTTTTTTGAATATTTTTTGTATGTATTTAAAAATTCAACTCAATTGCAATTGAATGTAATGCGAGCTCTTTTCCTTTTCACTGTAAGTTTTGGCATGCTTTGAGCTTGTTCTAACAAGTTCTAACTGATCTTATGAAGGCTATGTCCAAAAGCAATCCAATCCAAGTCTAAACTGAGCTCAAGCTAATCCAGCTGCTGGAAAAGTCTCTGAAATTGGAGTTCTTTATTGAAACTTGTAGCTAAACCTGGAACTAGTCGAACTTAATCCAAAAGTTACCAAAATTTATGAAAGCTATAAAAACTTTCAGCTTTAAAAGCATTTAATTAACCTGCGTGTAGTGGCTTAGACTTTTAAGCTAACCTGTAGCAGCCCACAAGTAGCTTAGCCTCACTTTGTCTATAAATTTAGCTGCTTAAGCGCAGTTTATCGACTCCGTGCTTAACCCGTCTAATCTAGCTTCAGCTGTTAGCAAAGTTGTTTATAGAATCTTTCAACTTAAGTTCAATTAGCGCAACTTAAGCTGACTTAAACTGAAAGAGGTTTTGTCGGGCAAGTTTTCAAGCTAATGTCAACTAAGCTCAGTGAACTTTACATAATTAAGGCAGTTTAAGCAACTTTGACTTACAGAGAATGTTAAGTTAACATAGCCTCAACAGAATTTCAGTTTAACATAGCTCCACTCTACTCTATGTTAAGCAGCTGTTAATAAAGCTGCACAGCCTTCGCTCACTTCAGCCTCAACTTGCTTCTAGTTCTCTTAACTATAACGCCTTGTCATTTATTTTCTATATATATTTCTTATCAATTTTCTCTAGTGTATTGCAAAATTCGTCTTCCGCTGCTGCTTGCCTTTTATGCTTTTCGTTTTCCTTTTGTCATTCGCTCTGATTACGTTTTCATTAATTTTGATGGCCATTATTTGTGTATAAGAACGAACAGAGAGAGAGGGAGAGGGAGAGCCAGACATATATATCTTTGACATTGCCATCAGAGTTATTCTACTGTGTGACTGTCAATTTATGTGTTTGATGCGTTTTGTGGGCGTGGCTGATAGGGGCTGTTGTGCGTTGTTGTTGTTCGTTGCTATTTGACTTGGCCGCGTGGGCTTTTTCACAGGACATTCTGACAAGGACGTGAAGCCAACTGAGCGGGCAATGTCACCAGCAGCAGCAAACAATTGTTGCCAGTTGCTGTTGCTGTTGTTGTTGCTGTTGCACTCACTCACGCGCGCATGAAAAAGTAACCTAGTTTCATGTCGTAAACGTAAAATTACGACTGTGTGTGTGAGTGTGTAAATAAGCGTGTGCAAGTCTGTAGGCGCACACACAGATACGTATGCGTATGTATGTATAGAAAGGATGCCAGCCGTTGCCACGACTCGTAATGATGCACACTAACATACATACACACACGCACGCACGCACACAAACAAACAAACACAACTATTAAGTGAAAGTATAAAAAGTGAGCATGATAACAAAAAGGTCCTTGCAGACGCAGCAACCACTGCCGCACGCTTGGCCAGTAAGTCAGTGAGTCAGTCAGTCAGGCAGTCAGTCAGTCAGTCAGGCAGGCAGACATCCAGGGCACATTGTCATTGTCTGTGCTTGGCTAAACACACACACAACACAACACAACACACGGAGACCCACACACAGGCAGTGCTGATTAGTTTGGCTGCTGCAGTCAGAGCCACAGAGAGAGCCACAGCCACACAGTCATTAAAGTCGAGGTAAGCATCATTTTTTATGGCCAACACACACACATGTGTGTGGGTGTGTTTTTGCATGTGTGTTTGCTGTTGCTGCTGCTGGTGTTTGCAAGTCAGTTAGTCGCTTAGTCATTGACTCAGTTATGTAATGCACGAGATTTGCTCAGGCTTTTACCAGCTCAATTTTCATAAGTCAGCATCTGGCAGCTGCTCATTGGGGAATACGTAAAGGTATTTTGTGTGGCTTTACGCCTCCATATGCCAACTTAAACTGACCCACAAAACACACACGCCTAACTGCCTGTCCGCCTGCCAGTCTGACAATGGAGCCCATGGAGCCAATGGGTCCACATTGCGTTTGCACTTGTGCGTTAGCCAAATCAAAAGGAATTGCAAAATGCGAATCGAATTGCATTTGGCTTCACTTTCAATTTGTTAAGCGGGAAATGCTTCTGAATTGCATATTATATTGTAATGGGCATTACGATAAGTATTATTAGCGATTCATAACAAAAGTTTAATTGAAAATAAAGAAACTGTTAAGGGTACAGATTAGGAGTAGTTACAGTGATTAATTTGAATTTATTTATTTATTTATTAACAAATTCAAAATTCTTTTATTTTCAGTTCGCATACAAATATATTGAAGAAAATAGAGCAGCATTGGCTTCGAACAGATCCTTTTATCCTTGGTCACATTATACCAAGGGTATACTATTAGAAACCTAAAGGATCACATTACTGGTCCATCAATATGAATGCTTTTCTTTCAGCGAACAGTTTCACTTGAATGGCTACCAGTTGACATACATATGCTTGATTTAACAATATCAAGGATATAGTCCTGGAAACCTAAAGAATTATACTGGTCCACAAATATGAATGCATTTCTCTCAGCAGATCTTTTTAATGTACCCCTTTCTTTACACCTTTTATGACTCCTAGTTGACCCACATATCCTTAATGTTCAAGACTAAGGATATAGCCCCGAAAATCTAGAGGACCTAATTGTCCACAAATATGCATGCTTCTTTTTTAATGGTCCTTTTATCTGTGAGCTGTGCAAAAATCGCATTGCATTTCTTTATTTATATATTTTTTATTGTCTGTGGGAAATTCGCATTGCAATTCTCTAGAAAAATGATTGTTCAAAATGCATTAGGGGTCTGCCGTTTCGGCATTAAAATTTCAAAATTTGCCAGAAATGAGGCTGCTGAAAAGTATTTTTCTACTAGAATCGAGCGCGGCGAAAAATTGCTCATAAAAGTTACACGTAAATTTAGCTAAAGTACCAGGCGAACAGAAATGAGCAGCAGGCAGCTGATTTTTGTTTTGATTTGCATTTTTGCAGCAGATCAGCTGTGCAGAAATCAGCTGATCGGCCCGCTGCGCAGAAGTCAGCTGATCGTCTGATGATCTGGCAACTGTGCAGAAATCAGCTTATCTGGCAGATGTGCAAAAATCAGCTGAGTTAGCAGTGCCATTTTGAGTCAACATAACACTGCTAGTTAACATAACAGAATGCTGTTGCTTAACAGAATACTGCTATTTAACAGTAACTTATCACAATAATGTTATTTAACTGTGATATCATATTTTTTAACAGTGCGTTAACAGAAAATACAACTCATTTATCATTGAGTCAGCAGTATCATACTGATCTTTGTTTACAGAGCGCACACTCCACTACTATTGAGCGTTTTAGTGAGCTGTAACATTAGCTTGAGTCAACTTACGTTGGTATTCATGGATTTATGGGTTTACTAGGACTACATAATTTGCAAAATATAGTCAAATATGTATATGAAAGCCAACTAGAAACCATTAAATATTACGACAGGACATGTTACGAATTTTGCGGGCAGATACAAAATCCGCAACAAATCAGTCGATAGCATTAAGAAAAAAATTGATTTCTTGCCAAGCTCAATCTTGATTAAATTGAGGTCCCATTCTGAATCTATAGGCATTTCGTTAAAATGGAAAAAGAAATATATTATATTTGTAAGTGAATTGCATATTTTGGTAGACAATCATTATTTATAAAATGAATTTAACAGAGGAGAACAGGGGAAATTTATGACTAACATATTTTTGTGTTATTTATTGTAATAATCATGCCATGAGTAGGAGCTTTATAAAGAAAATGGAAATTATGATTGATTTTTGCGATGGGCTTTGACAGCAGCAAAATATGCGACAAATATTTGATGCAAGATGATAATAATTGTTATGAATTTTATATGGAATTTGATTAGCAGCTGTAAAGTCATCGACATTTAAATTGATACACAAGAGCTGAGCGCGTGTCGTGTTTGCGGCAGTGACAGGAGCACGGTCAGCTCTATGGACTTATCCGATATTTCGTGGTGTTGTTCGTTGGTTCACTGAATCACTTTAGAGTTCACACAATCGACAGCAAGAATTGAAATGAAATTTTGCAATAAAAGGAACTGAAAACTGAAAATAAAAGTTGAGTTTGCTTTAAAAGGCTTTGCCTACTTACAGACGCGTGTTTGTATGTGTTTATCTACTCAATTGCAATTCTCTGGAATTGTAGCCAATTGTTGATGTTGTTGTTGTTGTTGTTGCTCCTGGACATCGTTGGGCAATTTGTAAACTGTTTTGTTGCGCTGGCGCTGGCACTGGCGCTGGCACTGGCACTGGAGTGGAGGAAGTGGACAATCGAACTGGCTCACAATTACACGCACGCACACAGAGAGAGCGGGGCACAGGAGACATGAAGTAGAAGTAGTAGCAGTAGAAGTGGAAGGAGAAGAGTCGCTAGATGCGAGCGCAGCGGAAACGGAAGTGAAAGCCAAAAATATCGAACAGGAAACGGCATGGGGACAAAGGCGTCTACCGATTGTTGCTATCGCAGTTATCGCTGCTGTCGTAGTTCATGACGGTCGCATGCCCGTATAGTGTACGGGCGTATCTCTGCTGAACGAGTGCGGCTTCTTGCCGGACTGGCTCTGGCCGGAGGTGAGGGTGACAATGACCACGAAGACGCTGGCACAAACCAAGCACAGCAGCACAGTGGCCAGGACAATGCAGACGATTCGCTTGCGTTTCCGATCCGCCTCCTCATCCTCGTCCGTCTCGTCGCTCAGCGATTTCTTTTTGAGCTTATGCGAACCGCCGCTCAGCGAGGCTTTCCGGCCGGCCGCGAGCTTGTGATGGAAGGGCCGCAGCACCTGAGCCGCGAAGGCGGCATCGGTCAGCTCCTGCTCGTAGGTTAGCGAGGATTTGCGCTCGAACGAGGGCCGCTTCTCCTCGATGAAGGCCGCTGCCACGGCAGCAGCGGAAATCGGACGTGGACTCCGCTTGATCTCGTCCACGTTGACCACGCCGGCGGCACTGACGCTGGGCACCGCCGTCGACAGCGGACGACTGTTGCGTCGGTGGGGCGAACTAAGCTCGAAGTCCTCGTCCGCAGCACCGCTCGCTTCGCCTCCAATGAAGCTCTTCGACTTCTTGGTCGCGCTCAGGGCCTCGCGATAGCTGCGCAGTCGCACGCTGGCGCTGTGCAGCGCCTTGGCCTGCTTGACGCTGGCGCTGGCGTTGGTGCCTTGGAAGGCGGCGGCTGCCGCCAGGACGCCCGGCCGATGCACGGTCAGCTCCTCCAGGTTGCTGGGCGACAGGTACAGTGAGCGGCCGTGCTGTGCGCCGCGCTTGAAGTGATATGCGGCGCTGGCAGCGGCGGCAGCGCTGTGCAGCTTACTGGTGGACGGACGGCCGTCCAGCTCCAGGCTGTGGGTGCTCTGCTGACGGGAGTGGGGCAGATGGTGGGGCTTCTGTTTGATGCTGTTCGAGGCGGAGGCGGCGGGCGGATGGGTGGCGCTGTGACCGGCGGCGACAATCAGACCAGGCGCCGTCTCATCAAACGAACCGGAACTCTTGCGCTGCATCCGCTGCACGGCCACAGCGGCGGCTGCCAGCTCTGCCACGCCCAGCTCGTCCATCTTGGTATGGCTATTGCTGCGCGAACGCGACTCCACGAACAGCTCGTTCTCCAGCGACAGATTGGACTGGGGAAACAGCGAGCGGCCATCGAGTGGCTCTATCAAATCATCGTTCAGCGACGGATGTCGTATCTGCGACTCAACCACCGAGTCCGGCTTGCTGCTGGGCCGTCGCCCGGGATCGTTGAACGAGCGATGCGAGCGACAGCCCCGGCGGCTGGGCGAGGGCGAACGCGAGATCTCCTTGCTGCCGGCCGGCGGGCCGGGCATCAGAAAGTTGGCACGCACCGAGCTGGTGCGACGACTGGAGCTGGCCGAGCCAGCGGCGACGGCCAGTTGAATCTGCTCCATGGCGGCGGGATCCTGTTGGGCGTGGAAGGAATGCGTTTTCTTCATCTGAAAATTGGTAGACGGATGAACGTCAATTGTGTCTGAGCGCCGAAAGAGATTCTTTTTCAGCTGCAGCTGCTGCTGCTGCTGCTGCTGCTGTTGTTGCTGCAGATGCGTGTGGTGCTGCGCGTGCGGGTGGTGCGGCAGCATATCATCGACATCAATGAATTGAATTGGTGATGTGCTGCCGCTGCCGCCCAGCGTGGCGCGACCCAAGCCCAGCGACATGCCCAGACCCACATTGTCGCCCAGGCTGCTGCTGCTGACCAAATAGATGTCTGGCTGTGGTTGCTGTTGTTGTCGGTGGTGCTGCTGCTGCTGCTGCTGTTGTAAGTGCTGCTGCTGCTGCTGCTGCTGGCCAAGCACTGGGCTGACCGCATGCGAGGTGGGTGAGCTGGTGGAGCTCGAGTGCGTGTGCTGGCGGTGGTGCTGATGTGGCGCATGCGTATGTGTTGGCAATTGGTGGTGTCGTGCAGCGGCTGCCTGTGCGGCCAGCTGCTGGAATGTGTGCATATGCAGCTGTTGCTGCTGTTGTTGGTGGTGCTGTTGTTGTTGTTGTTGTTGTTGTAGGTGGTGGTGCTGGCGTGCAGATAGTGCCGGCGAAACGGAACCGCTGCCACCAGCTACATGCGTATGTTGTTGTTGTTGTTGGGGTAAATGTTGTTGTTGTGGTGGGAGTGCTAGGGTCTGCGGCGGTGCAGACGATCGCACGGGCAGCGGCGACGCCGAGCGGTGGATCAGCGGCTGCTCATGCACAATAAAGCCATCGTCTAAATCTAAATCATGTTCACTAGCTATCGGTGCATAGTTGTCAATGGCCATCGACAGTGAGCGGTGGATGGGCTTCAGCTTGGGTGGTTTCTTCTTCGTAGCGGGATTATCAAACGAGGATGTGCCCGAGGTATGCTCCTCATCCGCATCGCCGGCAATCAGATAGGGATCATAGCTGTGGACCGATACCACATGCTGATGCCGCGACTGTTGCTGTTGGTGGTGGTGCTGCTGCTGATGGTGATGGTGCTGCTGCTGCTGTTGGTGGTGGTGGTGCGACTGCGACTGCGACTGTTGCTGCTGACCACCGCTGGTGCCGCGCTCCATGCGGTAGTAATACTGCCGTGGGTATCTATGGTAGTAATGTGCAATTGTGGTGCTGGTATGTGGGTGGTGTGGCGAGCAGGAGTGGGGTAATCACACAGACACTGACCTGGTCGTTTGCTAACTGTAACGGTGGTGCTAGTGGTGGTGGTTCTTGTTCTTGTTCTTGTTGTTGTTCGCGTTCGAGTTCGAGTGGTTCGAGTGGTTCGAGTTGTTCTTGATTGCTGGCCCGTTGCTTTGGCTGCGCTGTTGCTAGCTAGTGGTGCTGTGGTGCTAGTGCTTAGTAGTGCTAGACACCCAAAAAACAGGGCTGCCGATTTGAGATAAAGAGACACACAGAGAGAGAGAGAAGAAAGAAAGAAAGAGAGAGAGAGAGAGAGAGAGAGAGAGAGAGAGAGAAAGAGCAAGAAAGCTAGTAGGTGTGTGTAGTCGGAGTTGGGGGGCGGGTGGGCGGATCTTTGGATTGCAGTCTAAGGACAAACACACACACACAGACACAGACACGCACAAGGACTTAGACAGAGACGCTAAACAACGAGATGTTAAATGTGCAGGATATTCAGGATATATGCAGCAGTAATGGCAACTAAGGTTCTTGTTCTTGTTCTTGTTTGTTATTGTTGTTGTTGTGTGGTTGTTGTTGTTTTCAATGCTCTTCCTGTGCTTGTTGTTGTTGTTGTTGTTGTGGTGCAACTCGCTTGTTTAATTGTAATCGCTTTTCTTTGCTCAACTACTTAATTTGGTTTTTATTGTCACATTGTGTATTGATGATGATTGTTGTTGTTGTTTGTTGTTGTTTGTTGATGTTTGTTGATGTTAGAATGCTTTGTATTTGGTTTAATTTGTTGTTGTTGTTGTTGTTGTTTTTAGCTACACTCATTAAAATGGGCAAATACAAAAGCACAACTAGAAGTAGACAAGAGAAATACATAAAGAAATAACATATTAGCAAGCTGGACGGGGGGTTGTGTGTGGGCAGCGTGGGGTGGTGATTGGTGTTGCTGGTGGTGGTGGTGGTGGTGGTGCAGCTTGCTGTGCTGTACTCATTTGTGTAAAGTTGTCTTGTGGCCTCTATTCAAATCAAAACATTTAAGTGATTAGCAAAATAATAGAAAATACATAAAGACGCAGTGGAAAAAAGGAAATTTTCTGTTGCAAATTGACTCGAAAGCTGGAGGTCGCCCTATCGAGCTCTATATTTAAATATATATAGTAGCGGATATGTACAATTTGTAGTTCATTTACATGGGCCTTTACAGCTCGAATGATATTTGTTATAATGGCCTTTACAGTGTTGTAAAACTCATCAAAAACAGCTCAGCTTTAGCTCCTTTCATATCTCTGCCTGAGTCAACTCTTGGCTTATGTTTTGACTCACATTTATCTGCCTTTCCCTTTGCCCCTTCCACATTTCAATTCGAAATTATACAATTGCGTTTACCCTTGGCCACGCCCACAGCCTACCTAATCCCCGACAGGTTTAATCAATTTGTACTCAGCTTAGGCAATGACACGCCCCATTTTAAAGGCAAACGACGCTAAACGTACCCAAATTCCAGCTTTAGCCTGGACTTATCTATTTAAAGTACTCCGTCTGCTCGCTGTGTGTCCAAATTTGCATTACAATCCTTGAAATGGCGACCCTCGCCGCATTCGGTCACGTCGTGCCTTCTGGGATGCCAACGCGCAATGCGAGTTAATCGAATTGAATCTATTTGGACAGTTCGTAAGCCCAGCCAATGCAAGTCGAGCGAGGGGCGGCTGTCTGTGGGCGTGGCCATTGAGTATCTCGCGCAACTCGTTGGCCGTTTGGCAACACACGGACAATTCATCATATTTGGGGGCCGGTACCTTTTGTAAGCCGAGAACGTTTTGCATAATTTAAGGCGACAGGCCACAGTTGGCCTGGCCTGGGCTGAGCTGCGGTGGGCTGGTCTCTTTCGGCATGTCCTTTGCCAGTGTCACTGTCACTGTGTTAATTTTTCAAAGCTCATTGATGGATGAGTGCGCCAGTTGACATTTATGTATGTGCCTAGCCCCACACACACTCAGGCTGAACTGCTGCGAAAGCTGCTCAAAAATTAACGCTCTGCGACTGAAAAACTTGCTCGTGCCTCGCTACGAAACGAGTTAAACATATTAAAATTTGCTTATGCAAAAGGTAAAGAATGAACACACACACACGCAAGTAACCCCAACGGCCTATGTGTGTGTGTGTGTGTGTGTGTTGGCAAATGCTCTGAAGACATTTAACATCACGTACCTTAAATATGTTTAAAAGAGCTTAAGTGAAATGAAATGTGGCTGTTAGACATGTATATATATTATATATATATATATATATATATATATATATATATATATATATATATAATATATATATATACCTACTTATATATACTATGTGTATTTAAATATGTAATAAAAAAGAAGTGTGCGCACACATTACACGCATATGCTGGCGTTTACCAACACTGAAGTCAGCACACATGTGCACATGACAGCGTCTGGCGCTGGCAACAATGCCAGCTGCGAGGTGCCAGTGTGTGTGAGTGTGCGGCACAGATCCTTGGATACCCATATCCTTTTGTCTTACAGCAGACAGTGAAAGCAGCAGCAGCAGCAGCAGCAGCAACAACAACAGCTTCTGTTTCAGTGGCTGCTTGCTCGAGGAGCTCTTGTCAAATTCCGTCTCATATCAAATCTGAGACGAATTAGATGTAAGTCTGCGCCTTGCACGTATCCCCTCATGCAAACGAATATTGCTCGAGTGGGCAACACGCAGCCAATCGGATTTGTTTTTTGATATGCCTGAGCCATTGTAGACGTGTACCAAATACACACACATAAATATGTATACACACACACACATATATATATCTGCAATGATTTGGGTTGCTGCAGCAACACCAACATCAACAGCAACAATTTACTGTTACTCTTGTCCATTAACAAAGCAGATTATGAATTTCTTGCGAATTATGGAAATTTCACGAATACAAAAGGTTATACAAAGCATACATACATATGTGGTACGATGGCAGAGTGAGTTTTTCCTGCCTTCTCTCTCTACTCCACGGCTATTTGAGTTGGACTTACAGGCTAGATCAAGCATTATGCTGCATCATGGCTTATAATATTTAAAAACATCATATATACCTTTGCAATCATATAGTTAAAATATATTGTATAGATCATATAGATCACAAAAGCCATATAGATGATGTAGATCATATAGATAACGATCATGGTGATATAGATCACATAGATCATAGATATAATATAAGTCATATAGAATATATCATATACTTATAATATATAGATCATAAAGATTAAACGGTTCATATACATCCCAGATATTATGTAGGACTTGTAGAATATGTTGATCGAACATTAAGATCAAACATATTAACTGATAACTTGTCAAAAATCTCCAAAATTTCCAAAATCTGCACAATCTGATGAAATTTACTCTAGTAATGGACAGCCAAAGATTGAGGCTTGCAAAGTTCGAAGTGTCTTTACTCAGTAATTTTTGAATATTTTGAAAAGTTTCCAAAACACTCAATATTCTGGGAATAGAGACTGATAATAAGCTTCAATACGCTTTTAGAGAGGTATACCACTTCGAAATCTGATGAGAAGTGCACTTGTAGTGGCCAGTCAAAGATTGCAGCATGAAAAGTTCGAGAGGCCCTTTTTCGGTCATTTTTGAATATTTTGAAAAGTTTCCAAAACAGTAAATATTCTGTGAATAGACACTGATAATACGCTTCAATACGCTTTTAAAGAGGTATACCACTCTGATGTAAATTACCTTAGTAACAGACTGTCTGTTTTTTCGACCCGATCCGATTTTTGCAGAAAAAGCAAGGGTAACCCCTTCCCTTACATCACATTTTTGGCAAAAATCTCAAAATTTCAAAAATGCAACTTTTTAATGGCGATCGATAGTCGTGCTTCAGCCGAGTCGAAAATGGTATAGCACTCCGAAATCGGGGTAATAATACCCGAGATAGAGGCATGGACATGCTTGGGCGTATCTAAGTCTAATAGATTGTTCCATAACGATTAGCTTTAATTAAAGTATTCCAGCAAGCATCAACTGCAAATGATTATCAACTTGTGCGCAGGTATGAGCCAAGCTCTTTATGCGCTAAACTCAAACCACCCAGCCACTGACCCACTCCCGTAGCTTCTGCTGAGTTGTGGTGCTCGCTCTTTGCTCTTTGAGTACTTGCGGCATATCAGAAGCTCAAAAGCAGATGCCTTAATTGGCATAAACAATGGTTAATTAACATAAAACTAACATTTCGAAGCCAATTTAAATAGCCATACGTGCGTAATTAGCTGACTCCGCAGCCCTCTCCCAGTGTCGCCACTCTGGCCGGGCTGGCCAGTGTTGCATAATGACTGACGGCTGACTGCTGACTGCGGACTGTTTTGTTGACTGTTGACGGCAGTTGCTGAAGTTTCCGGTCTGACTGTTTCGGCCTGTGCTAAGTGTGAGCAATTAATTGCGTTTAATGGCGACCCACAAGCACACCGCACCGCCGTAAACCGCTCGAGTCACACTCACAAACACTCACCCACACATCACCCACAGCCATCATATTTCGTTAAGTGGTAAACGAAGGTTGTGCCAGACGTCGTCATCGTCATCGTCATCGTCGTCGTCGTCCGGCGTGGTTTCCGTTGCGTTTTACGCATATTAATGAAGCCCAAAGCGTTTCCAGTCGTCGTTGCCAGCCATAAGGATTCGAATTTCGACTCACGAGTCTCGACAGCTTCTGCCTTGCACACGCAACCAAATCCGATTAAATGCCAAACGAATTATGCAGTAAAATGCATTCTTGTCTTCTTGCAACCTGCCTGCTCCCTCTCTTCCTCCCTCTCCCTCTCTCTCTCTCTGTCTCTCCTGACACTCAATTTGTTGTGCTTATGTTTGTGCAATTAAAATGTTTGCACGCAAAGCATACAAACGCACTCTCACACACACACTCACACACACACACACACTCATACATACTTGCACTCGCACAAAACAAACTCAAATAAACGCTGAGTTATTTCTGAGCATTTGCTCTGGCACGCGCACAGTGGGTTAAATTTGTGCTTTTTATGGCATAAATGAGGGAATTTTGATTAGAAATAACCATCAAATGCTGTTGTCTACAATATAATTCTGATAGATACAGAGAACTTTGCATAATAACACAGTTCTGTTAGCAACATAGTTGTGCTAGTAATAACAGACCTCTGTTAGTTCCATAGTTTATAGAATGGAATAACATTCCTCTGATACTAATGTAAATCACACTTCTGCTAACAACAGACAGCTTTGTATAACATAATTCTGTTATGCACATAGTTCAACTGTGTGCATTAACAGACTTCTGTTATTTACATAGTTCATCTTTGAGTCATAACAGACTTCTGTTATCTGCATAGTTCCGATATGATAACATTCCTCTGTAATGTAGATCGTAATTCTGCCAGCAACAAACAGCTTTGCAGCATAACACAGCTCTGTTAACATAGTTTACCTTTGTGCATTAACAGACTTCTGTTGCAGCTGGGTAAATTAGCATTCTTTTCTTATGCAAATAGTTGCTTCTTTCTTCTGGGAAGCACATTCTTATGATTTTTGATTATGCAACGTCTGTCTCGAACTTTAGAGTGAAATAAACAAAAATTCAGTTGAATCTTGCGCTACCTTTGCCAACATCTAATATGATATAAACGCCGGCCATGGTGCGCGGCGCCAGCGCAGCGACGGCTGTGCCTGACAGTTATGCAATATTATTATAAAAACACATTCCAGCTCGAGCTGCAGCAATGTCAGCGGCTGAAAGGGGCAGCAGGAGATGACGCGGCTGAATGATGGCCAAGTCAAAGGCAAAGTCTGAGGCATTTCTGAGTTTCCATTTAATTTGAATTGTTTTGCAAATTGAATGGACAAACATTCGGGCTGCCCAGCACTAAACTGGGCGGCCGTATCGGGTCACACTGGGGCCATGGCCGTACATAAGCTTATTAAGTGCGCTTAGCTCTTTAATAAACAGCCATAGAAACTTGTGCTGCAAATGCAACAACAACGGCGCAACCAACAGCAGTTCACATGGCCTCAAAAGCTTTTTGGCCACATCATTTTCGTTTGCGGCCGGCTGTGGGGCGAGGGTGCGGCGCAGCTAGCAGAAGGACAAATCTAAGCGCGCAAGTAACAAAATAAATACAATATATAGAGCGAAAACAGTGAAAGATACTGAGAGGGGGAACAGAGTGGGAAAGAGAGAGAGAGAGAGAGAGAGAGAGAGAGAGAGAGAGAGAGAGAGAGAGAGAGGGAAAGAGAGGGACAGGTCGCAACGCCTTCGGGTGCTAAATTCAATTAAATAACTGGACAAAACTTTTCACAACAGAAATTTTCAGCGTCTTGAAATGTTTTGGCTACAGTTTGACAACAATTTATACACTCACACACACACACCCACACACCACACTGAATGCGACTGGCTAAAAAGTTTTGTACCATTTTTGTAGCATTCACAAGACCCTTGGCCCAGAGTGAAAGTGCACGTAACATGCCACGCCTGCCCCGTCCCCTGCCTTGCCTTCTCCTCCTCCTCCTCCGCACACATTTTGATGAATTGTGAAGTAGCCGAGCCGAGCCAACGTGGAGAGCCATAGACTTGAACTAAATCTGAAAAACTTTTGCGCCCAGCGCAAAATGGTCGCAAGCATTCTTTAGCCAGTTTGCTAAATGAATTTACAAGACCACAAGCTGCTTAACTGGCCTCCAATGGGCGTGGCCCGTGTAGGCTGAGATCAGAGGTCAGAGGACGAAGGTGAGGCAACATAACTTAAGCCGCAAGCTCATTTTATATCACTTATCGCCCGTCCGTTGGCCACACAAGAAACAAATGGGTAATGAAAGGCCTGGCATAAAGTTTCATTTTAACAGTTACATATTGGGACAACAGGGTGGGGCTGCAAAAGTCAGCCAGTGCTCGACTAGCGGATGCTGTGCCCTTCGGAGAGAGTTGGAGAGATTCTGAATACAGGAAGTATATATAATCTGTTGAATAAGTTTTTGGATTTAAGCTAAATTTTCCTTCTTCTGTGATTTCTATGCTTGAAATAAGCATTTGAATAATTTTACAACACTTGCCAACACTAGACAACGTTATACAACACTGATCATAATGAAAATGTTATACCAATTGTTATGAATATTTCATTTTAGACATCTTTGGCAACCTTTCTTAAGACAATTATTAATACATCTGCAATAAAGCTCAATCTTAACAGAAAAGTGTTGGTAAACGTCCAAAAAGTATCCAGCCAAGTCAAATTTCCTAAACCATACGAACAGTCATCAACAGAAAACTCGTATGCAGATATCCTTAGGCTAGTTTACACTTCATTTCCTCAACTGCAGTCAAGCCTTTCCGCTTCACTTCCTTCAGCGCTACAGGGTATTCGAAACTACAACTTGGGTCAACAGCTGCTTTATCAGCTGGCTTCCTTATGTCCTTTCGTTCCTTCCCTTGCATATATTGACTGAATTCAGTTTTATAGCTCTTTTATACACACACACACACACAAATGTACATATTTCTGTGAGTTGGCGTAATTATTTTTGCTGCTGTCTTCGCTCTATCGTCGTCGTCCTCAGCTTCTTCGCCCTCCACTTCCACTTCCCAGCTCTCTTTCACTTCCGCCCAAGTTTTTGGCCGTGCTGTTGTTTATGTGGCATGTACATAAATTCTTATGGATTATACCAAATTGTTGTTTAATACCGTTTTCAATTAGACTTGATAGCATTATGAGCATACGCTGACAGCGTCTTAAGCTTAATTCCACATCCTTCTAAATAAAATATGTCGACCAGCTGTAAATCTTGAGTTTACCCCAAAACAAAATATCGATTGAAAGTTTTTACAATTCGAGTAGAAATTTGAGATAACCTTGAACAAATTTACGCTACATTTAACAGCTACCTTTAAAGCTGTTAACAGCTACATTAGCATAGCGTTTATCAGGCGCAGTGTTGTAAAATGCCAGCCATAAACGTTTTATGTGGCATTTCAACATATTATGCAAATTGTAGATAGACTATAAATTCAAAATCATAAAACGTTGCTGCTTCCAAGAGGGAATGCTGCGAGTGGAAATATCTTGACAAGCATTTCGGTTAACTTTACAACACTAATTTCGAATTTCAGACAAAATTTCACAGCACTTGGCGTGAGTTTATATATGAAACTTGATATTAGGTATATTTTTCATATATATATATAATATATTTTGAATACTAGAAATTTTCAAGCAATCAATTAGTGTTGTAAAATGTTAAATAGAGCAAATGTTAATAGGTTAGATTATGTAGATTATCTTTCAAAGTTAGGAGTAGTATGTAAGCTTTAGATTATTATAGAAATAAGAGTTTATTCTATGCTCATAGTGCCTCTTCAAAAGACCAGTGTTGCAAAATGCGTAATAACATATTTTAAAATTAGTCAAATTGTCAGTTTTAAAGTCACGCCGCATATATTTCATGTGCTTTAGACACTCGACTTTAAATTTATGTACATGCCACGAGCCAAAGCCTATTGCGGTTAAAGAGACATGTTATTATTATTTTGTGGTTGCTGTTGTTGTTATGCTACGGCGACGGCTACGTGCTTTACATGGGGTCTTCGGTTTCGGTATTGAAAACGCACGGGAACCATTAATAAAAATGGCAAAAAAAAAAAATAAAATTGAAAAAAAAAATGAGAAAAAACGAGCCGCCCACATATTGAAAGCTGAAGTAAATAACAATGCGAACGCTTCATTAAATGATGTGGCACTAACCAACCGACAAGTAGAAGGAGCAGGAGCAGAAGGACAACAACTACAACATAGATAGATAAAAGCCAGTGGCTCACAGCTGCGCGCGGTCGCATGGCGTGAAACTTGGCATAAGTATATGTATAGAGTGAGCATATTGCCTTATCTGTTTTAGGGCTCTATTTGTAGCACTTGAGTGGTGGCAGCAAGCGGCGACCCGCTGCGTTGGCAGCTACACTTGATCAAGATTTGTGGTTGAGTGTGGTGGTTCATGTTTATGTTTACAATGCAAACTGACATTTGGAATTAATTGATTTATGTGTTCAAGTATTTGGCAATTTGGTTCGAGCTGGAGCTTGGTTGGCTTAAATGTCAACTGCCAAAACAAGGCTGCAATCAGCGAGGCCAACTGCAATCAGCACGTACCACAAGCCATGTGTGTGTGTGTGTGTGTGTGTGTGTGTGTGTGTTGTTATTATGAGTAGCTGCTGCCACGCCCCGCTGCCTGCTTGTATTAATCAATGCACAATTTTTCATAATAAGTCAGCCGCAGCTGCAGCACAAATTGAAAATGGCAGCCACAAAAACAGAGAGCGAGAGCGAATGTGTGAGTGAGCGAGACAGCACACACACACGTACTGCTCCGTCCAGGTGTCCTTGGCAGAACGATATGACCTGGCTCTGGTTATTGGGCAATTGCCGCAGGAGCCATTGATTCATTTATGTCGTGTAATTTGACAACATAAATAAATTAGGGCCAGGCGAACGGGCCAGTAACAATGACAAAACAGGCGGCCAGATAAAGCTAACGGTAAAGCTAAGGCTACACGCTAAACAGTAAACGTAAAGCTCAGGAGTAAGGGTAAAAGCAAAGGTAAACGGTTGGCGGATATTGGCAAGGCAACAGGAAACGCAACGGCAGAGAATACATGACATGCAACAGAGATATACATATAAAGCGAGCAAGATAGAGAGATAGAGAGAGAGAGAGAGATAGAGAGAGCGGGAGAGAGACAGGTATAGGTAGAGCGTAACGGAACAAAGCATAGCGAGCAACAACATTTTCCAACAGTCCCAGCGGAAACGGAAATCTCAGGTGTTTGCCTTTGCGTTGCGCCCCAACAAAATCGCTCAACATCAGATTTCCTTTCTGCTTCTTCATCTTCTTCTGCCCCTTCTCCTGCTTCTTCTTCTTCATCATCTTCTGCGGCTGCTGCTGCTCCTGCTGTGTCAGCTTCAGTCTTTAGCCACAGTTATGTTTCAGCTACAGCTTTTGCCCTCAGCTACAGTTACAAGTCCAGCTAATTAATCTTATTTTCGAGCAAGCAGAAATATAAACCAGAAATTAATGGCTGCCATACGACTACGATATACCCTGACCTAAATGCAAGAAGAGCTCGATGAGTTATGGTAGATTATTAAAAGTTAGACTTTTCCAAGCTAGACTAAGAGCTACCCTTACTTGACTATAAAATTTAGCTGGCAATAGCTGAAACTCGACTGTGAGATACCCTAACCTGAGCGTGAGAGAGGAAACTCAGCGAAGTTCTACAAGCTACCCTAGCTCGACTATAAAATGTAACTGAAAATAGCTTAATCTCTTTAGCTACAGCTTAGCTCTTGATAGGCTTAAGTGGGCGTGGCACACGTATATTTGCTTTTATGCCGGCTCTAGGTACACACATGAGTGTTCTATTAATACATCACAAAGGTGTTCGCGCACGTGGCATATGCTTGTCCTTCAAGCTCTGCTCATCTTAACTCAGATTTCAAGCAGCTCAAATATCCAATTTATTCAGAAGTCTATATAAATTCTATTACTGTAGCATAGTCATGCATATGTACTTTATACAATGAAACACGGGTTTCTCTCAGTGCATTTACATACACCCACTGCGCCGTATGGAAAAAGCCATAAACTTCAAGTAAGCGTAGTCTAAACGCTGATAGAGACAATGAAAATGACGCTGAACCTGGCGACATTCTCGTGATGTTGATGCTGACATGAATGACGTGATGAATGTCGCCAGCATTTTGATGAATGTGTCCCGAGCAAACGTAGCGTAGGCGAGGTGGGAGGCGGCGGCGCTGGCAAAGCTGGAAAAACACGCGCAAAACAATTTCAAGTGTCGTCATTGCGTTGGCATCGCCAAGCGCTCCATCATACGCGCGCATGTTCATTTGTTGCTTCCACTCGACAACTGCCACGCCCATTGTCAGGACACACCTCAGCCGTGGGCCACGATGAATGGCAATGACGCGCAACTCCTCTGCCATGCAGTTTGTCAACTGCAGCAAAAAAGCTTCGCTTTGCATAGATGAAACAAAAATAAACGCGGCGTATGCGGCGTATACGTAATATTTTAATTTGAGCGCTCTACGCGATTATGCTGTTGTGGCTGCTTTTGCTTTTGCTGCTGTTGCCATTACAATATGCAAGTCGAAATGGGATATTGCTTTCCATTCCGCAAAGCTGATTACATTTCAAGCCAAATCCGTACTCAATTGTGGCACAAAGAACGCGAACGTGAACACTAAATACAATGAAAAACATTTGCAAAAATATTTGCTCAAGTTTGGCATTAATTAAAACGAAACCGAAATGAAGAGAAAATACGAGAGAATCGAAGAAGTGTTCCTCGCCATTGTGCTGAAGGACTCGTTGGGTCTCAATTGGTCATTGAGCAAGCAAGCGATGCGGTCTGCTGTGTTTGCTTAGGTATCGAAAAAGAATTTTATTTCGCAATTACTGCTTTAATTGATTGAATTTAGAATTTAGGGGCTTGTGTCGAGGGGCTGGAGAGGTATATATTGTAATCAGTTAAGCCTTTGACTACCTTTCAGCCTTTCAGCTGCCTTGTTCTAGCTGTAGTTCTATTTTTCGCTTTGTTGCCAGTTAAATTGCTCTCTCTCTCTCTCTCTCTCTCTCTCTCTCTCTCTACGTCTCTCTATGTCTTGCCCTCTAGAAGCCTTTCTCTCGCTCCTAGCATAGCTTGTGGTATTGCTGTCGCTCTTACTGCATCACTAGCTTTGGCTGTGGCTCTAAATCTCAATTTCGTTCTTACTCTCACGTTCTAAATCATAAGTTCGTACTCTATTATCCTTGCTCTATCCCTATTCCTCTTTCAATCTCTTCATTTCTCAGCACTTCATCTCACTATCACTGCCTCGCCCTTCATCTGCCTCTCTACAGCTCTTGGCATAATATTATATTATAATATTATTAATATCAAAAATAATTTGTATAATGATCATCATCATTTCTATCATTAAGAACATTTGTGTATAAATACAAAAATCATTAATGATATATAAGTAATGATATATGCATTTATATATAATATATTTTAATGCTTTCAAATAAATTGAAATTTGTAATTGATTTTAAAAATTGTTAAAATTCTTAATTAGATTATTTACAAGCAATAAGTACACTCTTCTACACTAAACAACACACACACTGCACTCTGCGACTGACCAGCTCGAGCTCTGAAATGCAACTGACCCAGCGCTGCAGCAGGTGAGAGCTTATATATCAGGTAGCCATCACTCGGACTGAAGAAATACTCGGCTCAAGAGCTGTTTAGAGAGTTCAAGTTGATTTTAGAGCAGAAACATGTTGGCTACCAAGCAAATGAAATATTAAGATGGAAGTGTATCGTTGATATGGAGCGACAGAGACATTGACTCAGCTGCTGATTTGACATATGGTATATGGTAATAAACTGAAGACTATTGCATAGCTTTACATACATCTACTCGAAGCTTAAGCTAAATTGTCAATATTATATAAAATATTATTAAATATTTTATATTTTTTATATCTTTGTTTATGATATAAAATATTATTTAATAATATATTCGAGTTTCCTAATTAAAATATTAATATTTTTTATCTTTCTGCATATATTGCAATATTCTAAAAAATATTATTAAATAATATAATTTAATAATATTTTATATACATTTTGTAGATCATCTTTATTTTACTTAATATACAAAGTATGATTTAATAAATTATAAATAATTTATATTTCTGATTTCTCCCTCTCTTCCTCCATTTCCACTGAATTCAATCTATACATAATTGCCTCGCCAACAGAAAAAGATATCAAACTTTTCCAATGCATACGTAAAAATGCTATTCTCTTCTGCTGCTTAGCGCAATCAATCGAAAGTAATTGGATTTTCCTAATCATATTTCGCTGAGCTGCCCGAAATATTGTCGAAACGATATTCTTTATTTTGACTACAAAAAGTTTTCGATATAAATTCAATTAGCACTGTTGCAGTTGCACGAGTCGCGTTGAGAATCTGTTGCAGCAATTGGCAGGGAATATTTCAGCATTTTCCCAAATTTTCGTGCAAAGTTGTTGTGAAACTTTGTTGTTGTGCAGCAGGCAGCAGTAGAATTAGTGTGTGGCCGAATCGATCATCAATCAGGCAAGTCATCAATAAGGTTTCAGCAACTGTCAAAGTTGTCAGATATATATGTATATATATACATATATATATATATATATATCTATATCGATATGTTCAATATTAGCTGTGGATGGAGCACAATTCGCCTGGTCTACGGGCGTTCAAATGGGCAACAGTTAAACGACAAATAAATTAGAATTGGTAATACAAGTTGGTTGGCGAAGGGGGTTTACATAGAGCAAGCCGAGAGAGGACAGCACAGAACAGGACACGACAGGACAAACGGGGACAGACCGAATGTGGCTTGGTCGAAATGTAATCTGAGCTGCAAGTTGGAAATGTAATTTGAGCGTAAATTACATTTGAGTACAAAATTAGCAGAATTGTCAATCTAAGCTGAATGCGTGTGCGGGTGTGTGTGTGATGTGTGAATCACAGCTGGATGTGTGTGTGTGTTTGATAACATCATAATGGACACGACACAACAGGATGCGACAGGACAGTAAACAGACACTGAGGCCAAAAGACTCGACGGTCGCACAATTGATGTTCCGGCTTTAAAATTCATGAATTTCTATGCGCACAGGCAAGCCACAGAGCAACGTTTTCGGACTGCCTTGCAGGTGAGCAGCTAACCAGGTGCGTCGGTGGGCGGTGGGCGGTGGGCGGCGGTCAGGGCTAACAACAGCATCTACATGCATATATCTGAGTGGACCACCTGCCTGTGTTTATATTCAATTTATGGACACACAGTGCGTGCAGCATATGAACTGAGCCACACACACACGCACACAGGCACTGTGGCGCCACCTGTTGGCAATATTCATAAACTGCAGCATTGTGGCAAATTTATGCAATTGCATTTATTATTTTTAATAAACGCATTTTGCGGACCAAAATGCAAATTAATTTTATTAAATGGCTGACCGAAAATGAAAAGGAAAACCTAGCGAGTGCTAGACGGGCAGATACTCTGTAAATTACAGAAAATTGTTTATACAGAGATATTAATCAGCTTAAATATGGCATAAATGTAAAGAAATGGAATGTTTGGTGAACAGACACCCTGTAATAAGCTTATAAACTCTAGAGAAATGAGTAGTATATATCTCAAGCTCAGCTTCTACAACTCAAAATTATATAAAGCCAAGGAATATAATGTTTGACTAAGAAATACCCGGTAATTAGTAGATGAACTCAGCTTTCACTTGATCGATAGATACTCTTTAAGCTTATAAGGCCATGATACTTTAACAGTTAAGCAGTTATTCTGCAATCCACATAACTTTTATTTCTATTTTTTTCCAAGTTAAGAATTTCTAGAGTTTTCAATTCTTCACACAGTAAAACATACAACAAAAGAACTAACCAATCTTTCTATACACACAACAACCCTCTACTGACTCGAATATACCCTCTTACCCAATACTTTCCATGGGCCATCAAAGAGATAATGTTGCGCATCAATAATAATATAAAAATATATATGGAGAAATGAATGCGTTCTGTTCAAATTGGTTCGACTATTTATAAAATGTGAGCGGGGCGTGGTCTACTTTGCTGTATTCTCTGCCAAGCTGCCTCGCCCTCTCCAGCTCTCTCTCTCTCTCTCTCTCTCTCTCTAGTCCTTTTTTGCTTTGCTGCTTCTGTATTTGGCCTTGCCATGGTTGGGCAAACAGTGCGTATGATTAATTGGCGCATTCGCTTGTAATTTACGGTCCAGCCGACGCGACTCTGCGCTACGCCCGGTGCTGATATGAAAGCTTGTTGAAATGTTTACTGTTTGAATGTCCATGCCACAAACACAGATAAACACTATCTCTCTGTATGTCTGTGTGTATACGCCCACATGAACAGCCTGCAAAATTGTAAACTCGATTCACTTGATGCGAGTCATGAATATGCGTAGAGTTTGCCTTTAACTGAGAGCACCACACACAGACATACATATATACATATATATAAATAAATATATTTGCTCATAACTGTATGCTCAAGTGCTCTTAAATATTAACTACATACATATGTCTGCAATTCAAAGAAATTGTTGAACTTTTTAACTTTTTTCTTTGCCTTTTGCATATATGCAAAAATATCAACAAACGTTTCAAATATTTGTTTAAGCCACAAAACGTAGGAAAAATACAAAATTTATACAAATTCCAGGCAAATTTGCCAAGGAATTTCGACTGTTTACATTATTTGTGTTTCATAAACAAAGACTTGGCTTAATAATGTTTTTTTTTCTCTCTCTCTCTCTCTCTCTCTCTCTTTGCTCTCGTTAGCAAATATGTATTTCCGGTCAATGGAAGTTTGCCAAATAAATGCCAAATGGCATTCATAATTCTTTAATTTGATTTTATTTAAAGAAATTCCATTTTGAACTTAATAAATAATAAGCTGGAGTCGAGTAGGTGAGAGGAGGAATAAATATAGGCTGAACTCTGATAGAGAGCGAGTTCAGTGAGGTTGAAAGGCCTTGCCTGGGCAGGATTTAGATAAATTTAACTCTTTTTAGTCCTGAAGCTCTATAATAAAGTATCTTGAAAGTCTGATATGATGTCCATTTTCTCTTCTCTATCAATACAATCTTATACTTGACTTCTCTCTGCTCTATCACTACAGTCTCATGCTTGACTTCTCTCAACTGCATTAACATAGCTTCACACTTGATTGTCAAAGCCTGTTTAGCGTGTTTAATCCGCAGCAATCGGCTTTCAGCATTTGTCCATAGATTTAGCTGACGCAAAAGCAAATTCTAGTAATGCAGCAGAAAAACTTTAAAATGCTTTTGCGCTGGTTGAACAAGGCGCTTAGTCGCAGCTTAGTGACCAAGTCAAAGTAGAAAAAGATAGATATATAAAAGGAAAGAGAGAGAGAGAGAGAGAGAGAGAGATAGAGAGAGAGATAGAGAGAGAGAGAGAGAGAGAGAGAGAGAGAGAGGGAGCGACTGCTAGTGATAGTCAGTGTAATGCTCTTATAGAGCAGCATATGCTTTGGCCAACTTTTCATTAGTTAAATGCAGAATTATTTATGCTTTTTACTTAACTTACAAATGAACATTGCGTTCCCCTCTTTGAGCGGCGCCCCTGCTAGCTGCTAGCGAGCAGCACCTGTGCTGCCATGTCTTAATCATATTTTTACAATTTTCGCTCACAGCATGTTTTCTGCTGCTGCTGATGTTGTTGTTGTTAAAATGCAGCTTGCCAAATGGCATGCATATAAAATGTACAAAAATATTATATTACATAGCTGAAAGGGAGGGACAGGGCGGAGGGGGATAGTATGTAAACGGGGCGTGTCACAAGGCATGCGCGTATTACTTGTAATGAATAAATAAACATCCGAAGCACGGGCACCACACACAAAGACAGCCACACACAGTCACACACTCCCACTCACACACTCAGACTCCCGCTCACACACACTCGTATAGCTGCTGCATGTGACAGCTTTGCTCGTAGCATTCGCAGTTTGTTGCCTGCGCGAATAGTTGACATTTTTCATTTGCATCAATATCAATTCCATTCGCATATTTCATGCGCGATAGATACACTGTGCGAGTGGGTGTGTGTGTCTCGGTTATGGCCACGGTTATGGTTATTGTTATCGTATACTGGCGGCAAAAGAAAATTAAAGAACAGAGTCAGAGTCAAGCGACAGGCCGCAGCAGCAGCATAGAGAACAACATTTGCTGCCATCCTTCGACTCTGTGTGTAGAAGTGCGTGCGTGTGTGTGCCTGAGTGTGACATATTGACAGTAGCGAATTGTTTTTATGTCCTGGCCAAGGGTACTACAAATACGCCAAGGAATATGCCAAGCCCAAGTAGTTAAGCATATGCATATTACGTTTATGTCTAAGCATAATAATATATATAGGCGAAGTATGATAAAAGTGTATAACTGTTGACGACAAGTATTCTATATTTTATACAGTTTTCAAGGCATATGTTAATGTTACTTGGATAACATAAAGAAGTGGTAGCAACTAGAGAGCATAACAAATTTTTTGATATTTTTTCAGCTGTGTCCATCAGCTTCATTCTGCTCTTAACAGATTAAGAAATGTTAATATAACAGTTACTTTAACATTAACATTAACATTTAACATTTGCTGTATGTAAATATCTATATATCTTAAATAGCCTCCTAACATTAGGGTATTCAATATACGGTAATGTTTCTCTCATGTTTCTCTCACAGTTCCTTTTTCTTTTTTTGCTCGTCCTTTTCATTTGTATTAAGCGCCAGCAGGATGCCATTTTGCTAGACGTGTACAATGAATGAGGACAATTGTGCTTGACTCGCTCTTGACGCTGAACTCGACTTGTTTATTATATTGACTTTTGCTGTTTACGCTTAATGGCAGTTGTTGCCAGTGTTGCAAGTGTTGCAAGTGCAGCACTAAAATTTCATGGCTAGTGCATTACTCTAATCACTTAGGAGTTCGCTGAGGGCGAATTCGGTTCAGATTGAGCTCAAATTTCAGTTGCATAAAAAGCCAATCACCGAAATGGATATTCATTTCAATTCAGTTATTTGTTGCCTCTTTACAGGTAGGAGGCCGCTACCAAAGGGCCCCAAAAAGTGGGCGCCCGCAAAAGGGAGCAGCGCGCCGGTTATGCAGTCAGCTTGCTATCAGCGCTTTATTGAATTAATCAATCAATTTGTGAACACAGCCAAGGGAATAAATTCCAATATAAATCAAATGCGAACGAATTCAATTGCTGCCGAGGCTCAGCCAGAGCCTAGAATACACCTTGGATAAGCAAATATGTATGTAGATACAGCGATGCTGAGTCGGATAAATATGTATGTATGTTGATACAGTGATGCTTGCCTAAATCGAATCATCATCAACAGCCCCCGGGCAACTCTGACTCAAGCACAGAGACTACGAAATCAATGGAAAGAAACTATGAAAAGACGTTCGCAATATGCTGAAAGCTGCACAAAATGGCAGAAGATAAAGGCGATTGCGAGAGAGGTATAAGTATAAGTATAAGAGAAGTATAAGTATAAGTATAAGTATAAGTATAAGTATAAGTATAAGTATAAGTATAAGTATAAGTATAAGTATAAGTATAAGTATAAGTATAAGTATAAGTATAAGTATAAGTATAAGTATAAGTATAAGTATAAGTATAAGTATAAGTATAAGTATAAGTATAAGTATAAGTATAAGTATAAGTATAAGTATAAGTATAAGTATAAGTATAAGTATAAGTATAAGTATAAGTATAAGTATAAGTATAAGTATAAGTATAAGTATAAGTATAAGTATAAGTATAAGTATAAGTATAAGTATAAGTATAAGTATAAGTATAAGTATAAGTATAAGTATAAGTATAAGTATAAGTATAAGTATAAGTATAAGTATAAGTATAAGTATAAGTATAAGTATAAGTATAAGTATAAGTATAAGTATAAGTATAAGTATAAATATTATAAATATATGTCAAGGCAAGACTTGAGCCAAGATCCATGGAAAACCCTTCTGTCAATCCGAAAAGTCAAGTCAGGAGAACTTAAATTGAATTCATCCACAGCATAACTAAACTGCAAGCAAATCAACAGCCTCTCCCCTATACCGAAGCACAACTGTAGTGGAATGGCTAATGATATCAGTGTCAATATCTATTGGGATTACACAATTGCTTGATGCGAGCGGGCAGTTAAAGAGCTTTTGATTGATAACTGCTGCCGCAACGTGTGGCACATTAAGCGTCTGCCAATTTAACAATTTGTAAATAATTAATTTTCAATTATGCAACTGCAATACAAAGCAACAGCAACAACAAATACGAAAAAAAAATGGTTGTAAACGAAAGCTGCAAAAACAGTAAAATCCATTAACACGCACAGGCGAAGGATGATGCTGAGGCAGGCGAATGGAGAGCAGCTGTTCAAATTGCCTCAACTCCAGCAGAGTGCTTGCGTGTGTGTGTGTGTGCGTTGTTGTTGTTTATGCTGCCATAATTATACGCACTCAGTGCTGCGGGCCAATAGGCAGCTACAACACAAACACAAAACACACGCTTCAAATACCAAAAAGGCCAGCCGCTGCCCCACTCACACTCCCTGTCTCTCTCCCTCTCTCTCTCCCTCTCTCTATCTCTATCTCTGGCTCAACTCCATACGCTTTGACCTTTGAACTGCTGCAACAGAGATTGTCAAAAAAAATATTGAAATAGCACACACACACATACATATATAAATATATATACATTATATATATATACATATCCGTATCTGAGTTCTGTCTGTCAGCCTAACAAAGCCTGGTCAATACTTCAGCTTTGTGCAAAGTAAAATGCTAAAATTGTTTTTCCACATGTGTGTGTGTGTTAGTGTTTTGGTATGTGTTTACGTCCTGCTTGGTTTGTCCTGTTTATTTAGTCGCCGAGGCCCAGTTTGTTTTGCTGTTTCATTTAACTCAAATGAAAATGAAACTGAAAATTGTGAAATGCAAAATTAAAGCATAACACACACTCTAACACACACACACACACACACACACACACACACACACACACACACACACACACACACACTCACACTCTGTCATTATTTTTTTTGGCCATGGCAAATTTGTTGGTCATGGTTCAAGCGAACTATTCGAGCGCATTTGTATCTGTATCCGCCGCATCCGTAATACGAGTATCTCTCATGTCTGGCTGCCAACGTGCACGCTGACATTTTGCTCCTTTTTGGCCAAAGAAAAAAGGGCACAAAATTTCACAATTTCACATTCCCAGCTGGGCCCGCACATGGCCAAAAGACAAAAGTGCAAAAACCAAACTAAAAGAAAATGAGAGACTTTTGGCATATGTGGGCCGGTTTTAAAGTTTTTTTCACTCTGCAGTCAGCGCTTGTCGCTGCAGTAGATAAAACATATATTTATTGAATATATGTATATAAATATATGTATATAAAATGTGTCGAAGAGTTGAGCAGAGATAAAATGGCAAAGATGTGACAACTGTGAAACAAGTGTGGCTCTAGCAAAGGAAAGTTAACATACTCTGTTCATTTGGGCATTGGAATGGTTTGATTATCGAAAGACTTTTCTATGCAGAAACAAACATATATCATCTATATTATAGTTAATTATGGCTGCAAACAAATTATAGCCAATTTCTACATTCGATTTCAGCTATTTTACATTTTTGATTAGAGGCTTTATGCTGAGAGACTCATGCCCAACATCCTCCTCCTTATGTCAACAAGTTCCAACATTTTAAGCACTCAAGCTTTATTTAATTTTTAACAGCTTTTTTGCTAGCATATTTTTTGGCTCGTCCTTAGCTTTTGCCTATGGCAAAAAGTAACGCACAGACACTGTATCAAATTTGTGAGCCAAGACAAACAAACTAATGATGCCGCAGCCTGCATATTCCCAGATGTGAAGTGACAACGCTACACTATGACTGCGGAGCTGTAAACAGGCAGCACAGAAAAAGCTGAACAAGATCACAAAAAAAATGATTTATGAAAGTATTTCGAGGATAGATGGATGGGACAAATATCAGAAGTTTATCACATTGGATGGGGGCAATATAGATATTTATGAAAAAGAATAAATTATATTTTAATTTTATATATAATTTATGAATTTTATATAATTTTGTTTAATTTTATATATATTCTATATTTTTTATTTTATATTTTACATATTTTATTATATATTTTTCACTTTATATTTTACATTTTTTCTTTTGTATTTTATATATCACATTTTATATTTTATATATATTATTTTATATATTATATAAACTGCATATTCCAATAATTTAAATATTTCAAATAGCTTTTCACACACTTTCAGCGCACTTCAGCAAATGATAAATATGAACAAGTGCAATTTCAGTTCTTGCTTTCCGCTTCAGTCCAGTCAACTCTTTTTTTTCTGACCGACATTTTCGAGTTTTATGCCACCCACAAGCACAAATCAGATGCGCGCATGTTAATTTTGTTGTTTTATTTTTTTTTCAAACTGAATTTTTAGGGTTCTCTTTATTCTGCGGGCGCCCCTGCCCCCGCTGGAAGTTTTAAATCAAAAAGGCTGCAGGCACACACATTTCATCCTCATCTTTTTGTTATGCCCACACCCACGCCCAAAGTAAACATATAGCGACAAGTAGGCGTGGCCGTTTAGCTTGAAAACTTACGCAGAAAATTGAAAAATAAAAGGCTGAACGACGGACGGACCGACCGACTGGCTGCTTGGCTGGGTCCAGAGTTCTGAGAACCTTTACGGCTGTTTACATTAAAAGCTTTTTAATTTGTATTCCAATTTCAATATTTGCCCGAGCACAACAATAAAAATAATGTAGCTAAAGAAATACATATAAAAAAGGGCTAGAATGCGGGTGGCTTAAGGGCGCCGTGAAGGGCTTGAAAAGGCTGCGCTGGAGTCTGTTGCATAAATATGCAAATGACATTAGGCCATGTAGCGTGACTTCTGGCACGTTTTTCGCCACTGCCAAAAGTCCCACAACGTAGCCGGATTTGTAGTCAGGTGTGTGTGAGTGAGTGTGTGTGTGTGTGTGGGAGTGTGTGTCTGCTTACAACATATTAGAAACTTACCTAGCTAAGCTCTGCACTCGTTCAGCTCTGCGCAAATAAAGTTATCCCAAAAATAAAAAAAAAAAAATGCGAATGGAAAGTTTAGACCCATGTGGCGTATACGTAATTTGCACAGCATGACGCGCGCGCGCACACTGCGGTCGCTGCTGGTCCACTGCCGCAAAGTGGCTGTGTAATGTGACGCAATGCATCAACAGCTGCAGCAAATGAATTGTCAGCCAGCAGATGAGCCGCCCATCAGATTAGATGAGCTGTCGACAACAGCAGCAGCAACAGCAGTAGCAGTAGCAGGAGACACGTTCGCAAGGTTCAAGCTCAGCTTCAGGCCGAGCTCGGCGCGGAAATGTCGGCCACAAATCGCCATAGATGGAGGCCAAAGGGGTCAATACAATTGTGACATGGACAGCTCAGTTTTGAGTTTTTAGCCATTGACAGGCGACCAGGACAGGCAGATGTCAGCTAAGCGAACGTGATGTCAGCTCACTGTTGCCAGCTTTAGCCCCGAGCAGGAAACAGGAAGCCTGTGAGTATATCGCTGAGTGACTCACTGATGGACGAGCGGACGGACGGACGGATGGACGGACGCATATGTACATCCCGTTTTCAAGAGTTTGGCAAAATAAAAATGACTAAACATGTGGGTAGTAGCCGACTAGAAGATACCCTTACCATAGCTGGGAACTGCTGTTTCAATTCGATTTAAAATGTTGGGAGTTTGGCAAAATAAAAATGAAAAATATCTAGTGTGCTCGACTTGCAGATACCCTAACTAAGCAGATATTCTTTTGCTTCAATTAGAGCTTCATTATGATACACCAAAGACCCAAGAATCTTCTATGCGAAATGCTTATGACTAAATTGAGGCTCTATAATATATATATTCCTCAAAATCTCCTGCCTTCATAGTCGTTTACACTCGGTTCTAGCAAAAACCCAAATATGCCTTTTTTACACATTTTCAATGTATTCAGGGCATTTAAAAGGCCAACTAGGCGTGGCTGCTGCTGCTGTTGATGCCAACATCGCTGCTTTGATTTATGCATATTAAAAATTGTCTTATTGGCCTTTTTTTAGCTGCTGTTTCACAGTTCGGTCCCCTTTCTGCTAAAAAAAAAAAAATAAAAGAAAAGTTGTGCACAAGTTTGTTCGCTTTGTTGTTTAGTACGAGAGTCGTACAAGACAGACAAGAATGTCCGATTACAATGAACGTGGGCATGGTAGAGCAAATACGAGAGCTACTACTATACAGCACAAAAGGCAAGCAGCAACAGAAATAAAAGGCAGCTCAAGCGAAACTTTCTTTTTGAAGGCTCGAGTGCTCGTATTTGCTCAACTCTTATTCAGTTAAACAGTTGTAAGAAGGGCTGCGCTGAAGCTCAAATGGAAATGTGAGTCGTAAGTTTTCTGACTTTCAAGAGTTTCCAAAAACTTTCATTGTCTTCGTCGTGTTGCTATTGCTGCTGCTGCTGCTGTTTGAGTTAAATTGCTTTGGCGTTTCAAATGCTGCACGCACAAATAGACAGAAGCGTGTCTTAAGCTGCTTTGTCAATGTCAGTATAACTAAGTGCGCTTGCATAGTTCTTCGAACAATGTTCTCCAGTTAATTAAAAACAAGTTTAACGATATGTGAGATATTTGTGTGACAGCTAAACTTTGAAAACTCACAAATGTTCGCTCGAACTGGACAAAGCCTTTGACGCTCGAATGACCAGCAAATACAATTTAAACTGAGCCTTGGCTGCTGTTTTTGGGAACTAAATATAGAAAGGTGTCATAAAATGGGAATGTTTGCGAAAGTTTATATATCTAAGAATACCAAATTGACTCATCTTTGTCTGATTTTCAAATAGAACTTTCTCAAGTCTCGATTCGGGTATTTTACGGCTGTTTGCTTACGCGCCTTATCAGCTAACATAGTCTAATTTTGCTCGTACTTAACATAACAGTCTCTACATTGCTGTTAATATGCTCACTTAACTTAATAAAGCAGAAATCAGTTAACTTACACAACTAACATGCGCTAACAGCTCTCATATGAAGCAGCTTTGCCAGCAAACTGTTAGGCATTTCCACCACTGTTAACTTAACAGCTGTTAGACACTGTTGCTGCCGCATAAGAAAACAATTAGCTATTTTGCACACAATTGCGTTGACTTTTGCCCATTGTGAATGGCCTCTCTGGTCAACGTCAACGTCAACGTTAGCGTCAACGTCAGCGTGCGCTCCAGCGTCAGCGTCAACGTCAACGTCAATGCGAACGTCAACTTCAGCTGGCTGAAGACAGCTACAAAGAATGGCTGGACAAAGCGCATGTTGCGTCTCACGAGACAAAGGCTTAATTGCACGCACACACACACACATACACATACACACACGCATACAGCCAACTAAGCAGCTATTAAGCGCGATGCATTGCAATTTGCGGACGACAGTCGCCTTGAGTAGCGCACAAAAGTAGGCAACACTTTTTTGCCATGCAAATTGCTTGGCGCAGGCGGAAGTCAGCCAAGGCAAAGAAGGAGATGAGGCCGCTGATGATGCTGATGAAAAGCGCTCTGGTCGAAAAACAAGTCGACAAAAGAGCTGCGCCCAACAAAGCAAGAGAGCGAGGGAGAGGAAGGGAGCGAGGCAGAGAGCGAAGTGGGCCATGGGCAACAGTTTTGATTTGCATAAACAAAGGTTCAAGTGTAGCGAAAGTGGGCACAGGATAGGGCCAAACTGATTGAAGATGATGTTGCCACAGCGCCCAGCCGGGCAGCCAATCCAGATATACGTACAAATACATATATAAGTGGGGGAGCAGTGCGAGGCAGCGGCAGCAGCAGCGGCAGCTGCAGCCGCATCAAGGCCGAACATGATACCTGGGCATTCAACGAAAAAGAGGGAAAAAAATATGGTAGGAAAAGGATTGCGAGTGTGGGTTGGAAATGTTGCACACTCGATTTCCTGCGCGCATGTCGCGCAAATGTTTGTCGACAACGTAACAACAAAAGCGGAGCAAAGTAAAGAAAAGTTGATTGTTTTCCAGCGGCGGCAGCTGATGTTCTTGTAGCTCTTGTTGCTGTTGTTGTTTAGCATACTTTCCCAAGCAGCTGCGAGCTCTGAAAAAGGAAAAAGGAATAATCTGCACGAACCCTAACAAAAGTGTCCTTTCGCTGCATTCTTATTATGCGAGCAATCGCAGTTTCTGGCTTTTGGTTTTCGTTTGTTTTTGTTTTCGTTGCGGATATGAAATCAGCTGACGTCATCATTATCCTGCCATATAGCCGCAAAGCCAGCCACAAACATGGCCCAGCTATTTTTAGTGCACACGACACACACACACGACACACACACACGACACACACACACAGTGGCCACCCAAACAATGGCCGCATATAATAAAGACAGTGGCAAACAAAAACAAAAAACGAAATGAAGGAAAATAAAGTATAGAAATATGTTGCTTCGGGTTGCGTTTCGGTCAAGGAAATGCTCGAGTCCTGGCGCTGCAGCTGCTGCAGCACTCTGCAGGACATTGTGCCAGTTTGTGAACTGTCGCAGACGTCATTTTAATCACATTGCTCCATAAACTAGTTGCGACTGTTTTTCTTTCCCTTTCTCTGCCTCTCCCTCTCCTCTCTCTCTCCCTCTTTCTCTCTTTATATTTTTTGCTCAATTATTGTAAAATTCGCAGTTTTCCTTTATTTTCAATGTGAGTTCACACACACTCACACACACACACTGGCACACACTGGCACACCCAGCAAACTGGCAGCATTTGCATTTGGCGGTCCACTTGACGGATTCGCACTTGAAAAAACTCTGCCATAATACGCGTTTTAGAGAACGCAACGAGCCAGCTTTCGCTGCGGCAACGCATATTTGACAAATATGTGTTTTTGTGAGTGTGTGATCTGTGCTAGAGATGGGCGCGTGAGCTGATAGACTTATGGTAACCGAGTTAACAGTTAATGCTAACATGCCTTAACAGGTTGCCAAGCCTTGTAGCATTGCATATGGGCAGCGACTTCACATTGTTAGGCTGTTAAGCCTATGTTATGTTATGCTAGATTTCGTATCAGTTTGATAACCTTAACATGACTTAACAGTCTGGTTAACATATGTTAGGTCTTGCAGCATTATATTGCTAGGCTGGTAAATCTATGTTATAATGTAAAGTTTCCATTTCAACTTGATAACATTAACATCACTTAACAGTCTGGTTAACATCTGCTAAGTTTTTTGTAACTTATCTTATTATATTATCAAGTATACTAAGTAGAGCCTCACTCAATACCTCTGAAGTCGTCTGTAGTCATCTGATATTCAGCTCTGCTAATATGAGGTCACGTTAGATCTCTGACAGAAGATTGAGTCATCCTGGATCACTTTCCATTGAGTTCCCTGTTAGTCAGAAACATTTGAAGTCATGCCAGATCTATATCAGCTCATGCTAGGTCAAGTCAAGTCCATTTAAATCGTCTGAACTAACTGCCAACTCCTGCCAAGTGTCGTTTAGCACGTGCTTAACCGCATCCAGTCATGCTAGCTCAGCGTAAACTGATGCCACGTTGCACTCTTGTATTGTATTAGAATCGTGTTAGGTCGTTCCGTAGCCAGTTCAGGGCAGCATTAGACACTTTCCGTTGCCGTCAAGTCGTAAAAAGATTTAATTAAAAGGAACTAAAATTAATTTTCTGACATCGTGTCACGCTGTCAAAGCACAACAAATGCTCAACGCTAAGCAACACACACACACACACACACACACATGTGTGTGAGTGTGTGTTGGCTAAAAGCTTTCAAGCACACACTCATTGACAGGGCGGCCTGATGATGATGAACCGGCTCTGTGCTTTACTGCTCTACCAGCCAGAGAGGGTGGCAGAGGCAGCCAGCGGGTGGGGGCTGGTTGCATTTTGAAATGCGCTCCCTTATGTTAATTAAGCTTCCACTTGCCAGCCCCAACTATTAACAAGAAAACCGCTGAGTGTGGCACTTCACTCAAGCCATAAGCCCAGCGAGCAGCGAGCTTATCAAGCGTACACACACACACACATACATGTATGTATGTATATAGTGCATCAAAATTGCGTATACGTCGCGTGGGTTGCCGACTTGCATTTGACAACTTTTACCGTGGCTATGGCTGCTGTTGTTGTTGTTGTTGCTGTTATTTTGCATAATCAGTTTCGTTAAATCTACACTAGATTAGCGCCTTATTATGGGCTTAAGCACTGAAGGGGCGTGGCCTCTGCTAAGGACAGTCGCTCGCTGGTTATCAAGGCCGCCAGTTGGGTCCATTGTGTACGCAGTTTACATTCTTTTTTCGTCGCTCTGCTTGCTCAGCATTCTGTGTGTTTGCGTGTGTAGCCACGCATAGATAAAGCGCATAAAAGATCAAAGGCCTCGCCATCATAAAGCATCAAATAACGCGCTTGCCAAGCACCAATCGAGGCATAATAATGAAAAACATTTTCCCTGATGGCCCAAAAAAAAAAAAAAAAAGAAGCAAAATCCACAGTAAACAAGCCCAACGCAACGCAACTTAACGAATCTCGTGCCATTGTCCAGACACTTGACATGCGATTAACACACAAATTTGTTCCACAGGTTTGCGTTAGTAGAGCGAAGTCTGTTCAAAATGCGCACAAACAGATTAATTTTCAAAATTAGAACCGTGGAACGCACTTCAACTGACAATCACTTTGATTAAAATGGCTTTATGGGAAGCTTAAGTCTTAAGTATTTCTCTCGTTATCTCTCTCTCTCTCTCTCTCTCTCTCTCTCTCTCTTCTCCACTTTGCATGTTCTATTTATTTTATATCTGTTTAATTTCTGCTTAGATTTTGTCGAATATATTTAATATCATTGCCGAATATAAATTCACTTAATTATTTAATACTCTTAGGCAAGTGAATACCGCATACCGGATAAGCTCGGTTGGTTTGAACTGATGGCAAGCTAAGAAAAAATATAGAAATAGTAGAAAATTATATTTGATTTTTTAATGCTTTTTACATTTTGTTTTTATTTTTTATATTTTATAGTTCATATTTATTTTTATATTTTATATTTTATTTTTTGTATTTTACATTTTATTTTATATCTATTTTTTATATTTTATGTTTACATTTTATATTTAATATTTTATTTTTAATATTTTATATTTTATATATAATATTTTATATTTTATTTCTTTTTTTTATATTTTATATTTCATATTTTATTTCTTATATTTTATGTTTTATATTTTATATTTTATATTTTATATTTTATATTTTATATTTTATATTTTATATTTTATATTTTATATTTTATATTTTATATTTTATATTTTATATTTTATATTTTATATTTTATATTTTATATTTTATATTTTATATTTTATATTTTATATTTTATATTTTATATTTTATATTTTATATTTTACATTTTATATTTTATATTTTATATTTTATGTTTTATAATTTATATTTTATATTTTTTTACATTTTATATTTTATGTTTTATATTTTATATTTTACATTTTTTAATTTATATTTTACTAAGATATCGTAGTTAGGGCATTAGCTAGTCGAGCACGCTCCTTAAATCTGGATTTCCACTCTGCCAACTGCCTATTAGGCAAATAGCAAAATATTTCAGTTATTAAGCTGAACTAAATAGACTAAGTTGCTAACTAACAATTGACTAAATAAATGGAATACCAATTGGAACGTACGAGTTGTGTCGCAACAACATTTAACAGAGGCCAAGCAGGCCAAGTGCTTTGGTCAATTATGACACACGTAACATATTTATTATTAATAGATGGGCACCCAAAGTCGATTAGATCAATTAGCAATTATTCCATGCTGAGAGTGCCTGTGTGTGTGTGTGTCTGTGTGTGTGGGTTGACAGCTGTGGCAGTTTCAATTAATTTAAGTAAATGTAAATCTGAAGTGTGTTTGTGCTTGTGTGTGGTTAATGGACACCCGCTAATTACAATTAGTTGCTGATCAAATAGAGATTCAACTGTGGCAACTGAACAAAGTTTCCCTACATAAATATCCCATATATATAAATGTATATTTGTATATATATAGGTAAGTAAACTCCGCTGTAATCTGAGCGATTGACACAGTTATTAAAAAAATGGTTATTGAAGCTATGCGGGTTGCGACAACGACATACTTAGGCGTACACTTTTTGACAGCGGGGCGGCAAACGGACGCCAATTGACAGCCAGGCAGAAGTGGCAGCAGCAGAAGGAGTAACGGTAATATGAGGCAATAGCTGGATGTCGAACATGCCAGCATGGCACTCGAACGGAAAAGGAAACAGTCGTCGAGATTTCCTTGCATAGCGCCTGCCAGGCAGGCAGTCACGCAGCCAGAGGGTGGCTAACAGCAACAACAACAACAACAACAACTATGTTAAGGAATTCAATTAGGCAGATGAGTTGTGTGGGCGGCGAGTAGGTCGGTCGGGCATGATGAGCAGATAAAAGTGTTGCCAGCTCAGTGCAAAAAGCCAAAGTCAAAGACATTTCTGACACTTCACATATGAGAAGGGCCATAAAGTGTCTTCGAATTGGGGCTAAGCTGACTTGCAATTGGTCACACACTCACACACACACTCATACTCATACTCACACGCCCACTCATTCACACACACTTGTGTGAGGCCTGCTGATGCTGCTGATCCTTTTTGGCGATGGCATTCCTAAGTTGCTCTTGCCGTCGAGCTTGATGGCTTAATGGCAAAATCTCAATACGTCTTTGCACTTTGCACTTTGCACTCGCACACATACGCGCACGCACACAGACACACATTCACACTTAGTCGTAAGCATTTTGATTGGCATAACCAGCAAAAGTTAGTATGCGGTCCAAAAGTTACCACAGCAGGGGTAGGCAGCATGAGCAAGAGAAAGAGAAGGAGCGCAAGAGTAAGAGAGAGAGAGAGAGAGAGAGAGAGAGAGAGAGAGAGAGAGAGAGAGAGACATAGACAGATGAGGTTGATGAAGCTGACAAAATCAAGGCTGAAACTATTGCACTGTGGCTAAGATTGTAGAGCAAGCTTATTACGATGGGAATATAAAATAAATATATATTAATAATAATAATATAAAATAAATACATATTTAATATACATATTATAACACGTATACTTATTTATTTTATAATAATAATAAATATGTATTTAATTTATATTTTATTATTATATTTATATATTTAATCTGTAATAATGTTAAAGTTCTTTATTATAGTCTTTGAAAGGCATCTGCTATGTTATCTAACAGAAATGTTAACATACATACGTAAGACCTTTGACTGCACTGTTAACTAACAGCAAGTCTGAAACCAGCAGAGTTGTATGCATAACAGAGCTCATTAAGCGTAGATTGAGTTGTTAACATAGCTAACTCTGTTAGCTTGCCTAAACCTTTGTCATTAAGCAACGTCATTCAGCAGAATGTTAAAGTCATCTACTACTACTACTATTTCTGTTAAGTGAATTTGCGCACTAGCAGCAAATGGCCAGCCGCAATGTTATTTAGCAGAAGAAAAGTTAGCGATATATTGAAACAAAAGCTGTTAAGCTGTTGGCGCTACTTGAAAACTTGTTGATGAACTTCGCTCTTCACGTTGCAACAACTCATTTGTGGCACTTAAATTGCAAATGTTGCCCATGGTGCAGCAAGCAAAGTCAAAGTTAGACTTAGCTTGTAAAAGCATTCATCATTCATGGTCTGAATTGCAAGCAATTTTCTCTCCCTCTCCGACTTTTTGTTTGTGCAGCAAATTTAGTTGTGTGTCTGTGTGTGTGTGTGTGTGTGTTGAAGTGTAGTAGATTATACAGTTAGTTGAGTGTCTGCCGTCAACGCGGCGCTGAAGTCAACTGAACCGTTTTAATTGCTGCATAAATATTTGTTTAAAATTAGCTCATTGTGCGCTGCTTTACAAAAAGGGGGCGTGCCCTAGCCCTCCCCCTGTGTGTGTGTGTGAAGGTTTTTGCGGGTGTCGTTGTGAGGCAGTCAATTATATAATTTATTTATCTATAATTAGTAAGCAGTCGCTCGCTGCAACTAGACTCTGCCAGCAGCTACCGCTCGCTAGGTAACTGCTAGCCCTCTCCCTCTCTCTCTCTCTCTCTCTATCTCTCTTTTTCTCCTTCTGCTGCTGCTGTTGCGGCTGTTGCTATTGCTGCTTATTGAATTGCAGCTTGCCTTTAAGCCGCTTTTGTCTGGCTTTTGTGGCCATATCTCTTGGGCGCCCTTACTGCCTTTCCTTACATCTTTCTCTCTCTCTCTCTCTCTGTCTTTCTGAAGTTCATTTATTTATGGCTTTGCTTGAGCACAGCCTCTTCTGTCTGGTTATCGCAATGCCATTCCAGCCACCGTTTACCGCACTCAATGGGCATTGCGATGCAACTGCCTGCCTGCCTGCCACGCCCACCCCACAGCCTGGTTATCTTTATGGTTGGCCCTTAAATCAGCTGCGTGCCGCAGCAATTTGGGCCACACCTGCCACAGCTCTTTCGGTCTGCGTCCATATTACTTAGTGCTCTGCAAAAATTAATTTCAGCTTAGTTTGCACACACACACACACACACACAGGCATCACTCACTCATTCACTCACTCAGTCATCGTCAATCTAGTTTGCCTAAAAGCCCAACCACATGCCTTGTTTGCAACTACAGCAACAACTTCAGCCCGTTCGGTCTTGCATAACCGCAACGAGTTTTCAAATTTTGCAATTTTATCGAGCTGAACAACTTTGTCTCTGCCCAAAATTTGTAATTTTTTTGTTCCCATTAACTAATTGCGTTATGCATGAATCGAAAAACAACAACAACAACAACAAAAAGTTTTTAATCTAAGAATAGTTAATTGTTTTGCCTCTTCAACCACTACACTATGCCATAAATTTAAAACTTTGGCGAAAATCAAATTTCCATATTTTCTCTGTTCAGCTCAGGTTTTCCCAGAAGTATGACAGGTAGCAGCTAAGTGCTTTATTATGCTAACCCTGAAAAGTATGCTATGAAATAAATTCAAAGAACTAAAACTGACAGAAACGGAATTAAGAGTCGATTTTCAATGTAAGCTCGAATATATTAAATTGGTTGTAATCAGGAAGGTATGCTTAGCTAGTAATATCAATATAAAGCTGTTTTCTATGGAAAATGCTATGGAAAATGGAAGGGATTTTAAGGAGAATGATATATTGTAAAGAAACTGGAAGAACAATGTTTTATTTTTTAGTAAAAGATGTTAGAGAGAGAAAGAGAGAAATATAGAAACGGAGAGGGCGCGAGAGAGAGAGAAAGAGAAATAGAGAGAGAGAGAGAGAGAGAGAGAGAGAGAGAGAGAGAGTGGTAGAGAAAAAGCAAGATAAACAGAGACAGAGAGAGAGAGAGTGCAAAACAAACGAAGAGATAGAAACAAAGAGGTAGACAGAAAGGGAAACAGAGAGGGAGAGCATAACGAATAGAGAGAGAGAGGGCCAAGAAGATAAAGAGAAAACGAGAAAGAGAGAGAGAGAGAGAGACAACAACGAGATAGAATGTCAACCAGAAAGAGAAACAATGATATAGATATAGATAGAGAGAGAAAGAGGATAACAAGGAGAAAGAATGGAGGTAGACAAAGACAGAATGATGGAGAGAGAGAGAAAGAGAGAGAGGGATGGCATTCAGCTCTCTCATGCCACATGCTTCCTAAAGTAAAATAGAGATCTACCCAACTTAGTTAGCTTCAAAGAAGTTCGCTCTGCGAGGCCAAACAGATGCATTCAAGTTTATGCTCCAGTTTACATACATAGCACAATATCCCGGAGTTTTTCACTTCAAAAAAAAAGTCTTCAGATCTGCATCCAGCTGTAGCTTCACTTATTCTTAACAGACGCTAGCAATTCCATTTCATTAGGCCCACACGCGCCCTCGACATGGAAAGTGCGTTAATGTAATGAAGTTGCTGAGCCAAAAAATTGTACAACTGTTGTATAGGGTTGCCATGGCAGTACACTAAAGCAGGGTTGTCGCCTGCTGTACATACTATATGTGTCATCGTTTAGCAGCTGTTTGCATAGCTCTTGCTCAGCGCGCGATTAAGTTGAAAATTTACAGAGACGACGACGACGCGGCGATTGTTGTAAACGGGCGAGCGAGCAGAGCAGAGCAGAGTGAGGCCAGAGTGCGCGTTAATGCTGAAATTTGCACTTTTTCCTCAACAACATGCAGAGAGAGAGAGGGAGAGAGAGAGAGTGGGGTGTGGTAAAAACTACAGTTGAATAGTGGGCGCGGCCAAGGGGCCTTGTTGACGCCAGACACGAGCAGCATAAGTAAACAAGTTTAGTATAATCAACGTTGCAGATATACAAAGAAGAAGCAGAAGATGTACAAGTGTTGCATGCATATCCGCTTACATGATACACAACACACACACACACAGAGGCAGGCTGGCTGGCTGGCAGCCACACACACACAATGTGTATATGTTTTTATTAGTATGCTGTTGCTGTTGCTGCATTTGGGGGGCTACTTGAGCACTTGTATAGGAATGCTGTGCTCGCAGCGTCCATAAAACCATATTACCTCTGATTTAAGCCAACACAAACACCCACGCACACACACACACACACACACACGCACAGCTACACGTGTAGCTGCTCATCAACGTTGCAGTCATATGGTGCAGGTGAGCCGCTTGGCGCCTTTTGTGCCGCAGCAGCAGCTCATTGAATGTTTTCTTATACTCTTAAGCACAAAGAGTACTCTAAGTTTATGGCACAATGTGTCGGGCAACATAAACAGTTTATATAACGAACTTGGCTCTCTATTGTACTTCAACTTGGGCTGCATGCAGTTCAACTGAATTACTTTGAGACTTGACTTGAGTATATACAGAGAAACAGATCAAGTTAGACTTGGGCTTCTTTAAAAAATATATTTCAAGTTTCCATTAAGAGTTTCTAAACTATCAAAGTTCGTATATAATAAATAATAAATATAAAAAAATAAAAATAAATGAAATAATAAATAAATAAATAATATAAGCTATTAAATTGATACAAAAACGTAATACAGATAATGTTAAACAAATGTTAAACAAAATGTAAGCTAACATTGTGATAGTAACATAACAGTTTTGTCTGAACCAGCTATAACTCTAATGTTAGACAACTACAACTACAACTATGCCAGCTCACAGCTCGCAGCTCAACAGTCTCACTTCAATCCAAACTTACTCCATATTTGCCACATCTTTAGGGTATTTCATTTGCAGCTCAACCACACAGGCGCACATACACACACATCCACAGTGGGGCAGATAACTCTTTGCTGCTTGTTACATATTAATTTTTTATTGAATGATGCTGTTTTGCTCATGCTATGGCTCTATTGCTGGCTCTGGCTGGAGCGCTGTGGGGCAACTTTATTCAATTTCTGCGTTGCTCATGTGGAAACACGTTTACAGCAGGCAGGTGAGTGTGTATGTGTGTGTGGGTGAACTGACAAGCGCTGCCGTGTAAAATGGCCAACAAATTGCATGTACTTAGAAAGGCCACAAGCAGCAGCAGACAACACCAACAGCAACAGCAACAAATGGGCAACATCAAGTAAAACATTTTGGTAGTTGTTTAAAACCCGTCGAGGCGAGACAACCGCAGACAGGCACAGGTATAGCACACCCACACCCACACACACACCAGCACACCTGTAAAGGTGTGTGTTTGTCTTTTATAGTCGAGGCGGCAACAGGCACATAAAATCCCACACGACAAAGGCTACAAAAGGACACGCAGCATGAAAGTAAACAAAGCCACAAAACGACAAACGATTTGCAACATTTTCTTTCCTTTTGTTGCTGTTGCTGCTGTTCGCAGTTCGCAGTTCGCAGTTCTCTGTATTTGGCGCTCAACGTGGGTCGCTGTCAAAAACTGCTCAAACACTGGCAGCTGCCCCCTCGCCCAGCCCCCCATCAAGCATTTTCCTGCGTAAATATATATTTTTTTCTTGCATAAAATATCAATTTCATATGCAAGCGCCGGATATGAGCAAAGTTCGCCAATTTTTAAACCAAAAAAAAAAAAAAAAAAAAAAAAGAAACTTAATGAAATTGAAATCTTTGGCCATGCTGATTACAGCAAATATGGCCAACTGCCGCGCCCGCGGGCCAAGTTTATATAAATTGTTTAATAAGTTTTGTATTTGTGGCCCAAACAGGACATTCGTCTCGGCCCAGGACATGCGTCATGTTTTATTACCCTGCCAGAGCCCACAGCGCGCACTGATTAATGTGGTTCTGGCTCGCTCTCTCTCGCTCCGGTGGTGGTGGTGCTCCTGCCGCCTGAGGCACATTTCCCCAGGCCACACGCAAATCTGTTCCCTCTTATCTAGAGCTGGACCAGGGCGTGGCTCATGCAAATTATGGCTTGAAGTGGAGCAAAAAGAAAGGAACTAAAAAAGAATAATTGAAGGCATTTAAGATGACATTAGGCCGCTGCCCGAAAACAAAATGACGACAAAAAGGTTTCAAGACAAAGCAAATTATTTTCTGGCCTGGGCCATCGATGGCGAACGCATTAACCCCAACGGGAATCGGCGCTTGGCACAGCTCAAAGATTGGGTCGAGTTTTCGGGTTTGTTTTCCTTTTCGCTTTTGGCTTTACTTGTTGATTTCACTTTGTCTGGGGCCTGCGAATTGAATTATGCGCGCGAAATGAATGGCGACAGCCGCTGCTGATGAAATGCGCTGGGGGAATTAGTCTTTGACACACGCACACATACACTAGCATATATACACACACAAACACAAACACACACACACACACTCCTACAGTTTGACCTCGATTGCAGGACACGCTTAATTGCCAACTAATAGGTTTTTCATGTTGTGCAAAATTATCGCAAATGCAACAAGATTTCGGGCCAATTGAAAGCTAAAATTGAAAAGCAAACAGAGAAGGGGAGCAAGAGAGAGAGAGAGAGAGAGAGAGAGAGAGAGAGAGAGAGAGAGAGAGGTGAGCAGAACTGATAGACTAGTAGATACTCTATGTGGGAACACAGTTTGGATTAAAGTTTGTTAGACCAACAGGCAATGATAGACTAATAGATACCCTATCAAAACTATAAATATCATATGCATCAATATTCTCAACAAAGCGAATAGGCATCGATATTTGCCGAGCTCTCATATTTGAGCCAGCTAAAAGATTGAGATGAACAGTTCATGATAGACTAATAAATACCCTTTATAAGTTAAATATTTCGCATTTGAGCATACCAAAGTGTTAGACTGTCTGAGCAGGACACACATATAGATACTCTATAGAAGCTATACTCTATATGCTCCATCAATCACATAATAATAGTCTAGTGTATACTCTCTGTAGCCAGCTATACTCAATGAATGACTTTTTAAATTTTCACTGCCCACATCAATATCTTAGTACAACCACTACAACTTTTACAGGGTATACCCAACTGACAGCTTACGCTAAAGTCTAACTTTCAGCTGCTTATCGCTTATCGGTTGCAACTGCAACGACAGCAACTGCAGCAGCAGCAGCAGCAGAAACTGTTGCCGTTGGCATTGGCAGTCCAATGCCAATGACTGCCTATATCTGTGTCAAGGATACATATAGGGGAGGACTGCTCTCTAGTTGGGCCCGCTGGGAGTTAAGCATGGCTGGAATGTGGCAAATAAAACAAGTCGCCTGCAAATGATGGCCGACAACAAAACAGTAAAGCTTTCAGTTCGTAATTGTTAATTAAAATATTACAAAATCTGCCCCGCAGCCGTGCTTATACATATATTCTATTTGCTTATGCTTATGCTGCCACGCCCACACAAAAGCACACCCACACACTCACACAGAGAGAGAGAGAGAGAGAGAGGGAAAAAATCAAATACTATTATGTTAAGGAAATTCCAATCAAACCACACACATCTGTATTATCGTAGGCATATCACGTTTTCCATTTAACAGCCAGCCATAAATATTTCAGGCACAATTTAAGGGGGCGTTAACAGCTCGAATTGGTTAACCTAAAAACCGCCAATGCCCCCCGCTTAAGCCTTAACGCTGAACCATGCATAAGTTTTGCCTCCTCCAATTTGAAATTCATTCAGAATTTCTGCTACGAATCTCGTTCCCTTCCTTGACAGCCACTGTCAAAAATCTAACAGCAATATTGATCAAATGAGTTTTCCGAGAACCCAAGTCAAATAAATCTGTCGTAGTTGAAAGAGATGCCTCTCAAAATACCTTTGCTAATTCGCTGAAGCCGAAAGGCTGACAAATATTACAAATATTTTCAAGTTAATGCTCGAAATGAACTTAAAGGGCTAAGCAGCCTCCTGGAGTTAGCTTTATTTTATGAGAGTATTTAGTATAAATACTAATAATAACTTTACTTGACTTATAGTATTTAAGTATTTAGTTTCAGCTATGATTTTCAGCAGTGGCAAAGAGTTTCACACCTGCTTAAGCATAACTCAAATACAGTCAATTTCCTAGCGCTTTGCCTCTAGCTCTAAATTTAGTATTTCTTAACAGCTTTGTAAATTATAATATTTCTTATAATCGTATCTTTGTTTTACACTATAAATTTTAATTGAACAATTCTTTAATATTTTTAAAATCTAATGCAGCTAACCCTTTATCATTTATTTTCCAATATTTTGTCCACTCGAAACTTTCTTGAGCTTTTACTGGCTAGAACTTGGCCATTTTTCAGCTGTTTTTGGCATGTGTTCATCGCAGCAGAGCTCTCTCTCTATCTCTCTCTCTCTCTCTCTCGTTCTGTCTCTAATCTCTCTTATAATAAGCTTGCTAAAGTTTATATTTGCCTTTTTGCTCTTAATGCACTCATACACAGCAGCAAGTCAAGGCTGCTGCGCTTGCTACTTACAACTTTCATTGTTTGCTTTTGTTTGTTTGTTGTGTTCCGGCAGCAGCAGCTTTGCAGTTGTTTTTCTCGCCTTATTAACTTTTGTTATTATTTATCAATAAATCATAATAATAGTTTAATTGATAATAAATGATTGAAGTCGGAGTTGTAGAAGCAGCTCAGCATGGCATTGCTTTGCTGAGTTACTATGGAGTCGATATCTCCATTCAATGATTCTCTAGAGTTTTTCAACTCTTCAAAAATATGTTGCAATTTCTAACTTGACATAACTGTAGTTCATTCATTTAATATCAATTTCCCACCTGCCTGCAGATATTCATTCACAATTCTCTTGCTAACATCTAACAAGCCCTCCTCCAACTGCTTTCTTCCTTCTAAATTTATCCTCAACACTTACTAAAATTTCCCTTACATGAGATCCGCATTAGTTAAACAGCCCCAACAATTGCAGCTGGGCCCTAGTTAACTGGCTTCTATAAATTCATTTTCATTTTTACTGCCAGCCGAGCAGGTAATAAAAGCCATACATATTCTTTAGCTAACAAGGCTAGCAGCTAATTGCCAGCCACGTTTAGTTTGGGTTCACTCAAATTAGGCACTAATTTGTTCAAATTGCATACAATTTATGCCGAAACACAGTTTGCTGCATTAAATACCCTGTAGCGAGCGTGGAAGTGGGCAAACTAACTAAAGGATATTTATGTGACGGATATTGGGTAGAGACTGTTGTAGGTAAAAGGGAGGAGTTGTTGGTGAGTACAACTAGAAGTTTAGTTAGTATAGTTAACAATGGCAAGTGGCTTAGGGGTATGTACTATAGATTGCTTTAGTTTTAATGGAAACAACACAAAGAGAAGAAAACAACGTATCAATATCTATGCAGGTTATATAATAGTTGGCATTTCCTTCCATCATTTGCCTCACTTCTTTGGTAAGATAAAACCAACTGCCTAAAGCTAGCTTTAGATATTCTTACAGGGCATTTAGTAGTTGTTCCCTCTTCTTATCATTTGCCCCTCTTACCCTTACAGGGTATTTAGTAGTTGTTCTTTCGTTTCACAGTTTCCTTTAGCTATTTACTCCTAAAGCCACAGCAACTGCCTCAAGACAGCTTTCTCTCTCTTTCTCTCTCGCTCTCTGTGCATGTGTGCAGGGTATGTGCTAGTTGGTCTTTCCGCTTGCCATTTCCCGTAGTTATTTGGGAAGCTAGTTACTGTCTCGTTTATTCTGCTTATTGCGCCCGCTGCAACAATCTTCTTCTTCTTTTTTTTTCGGGTGGCAGTTGCAAAAAATTGAAATTCATGGGGTCTGCCCGTAAAATAGGCAAACGTGCTCATGCATGCGTTGCTCTCGGCAGCAGCGCAGCGGAATTTGTAAGCTGAAAGTATGCAACAAGAGCAGCAGCAACAACAACAGCAACAATAGCAACAACAACAACAACAAGGACAATAACAAGGACTACAAATAAGACAGCAAACAGGTAAAAGCTATGTGCGCTTTAGCCATTAGCCTGCGGCTCCAGCTGGCTTGGTTTGGCTCGGCTGGGTTACGGCCGGGTTTGGCTGGCTTTTGCTTGGCTTTGGCTTATGCTTATGGATGTTGGCCGTGTGGACCCCGGCAGCAGGTGAGCTACCCATATCTTCGTTTATGGCATGCGGCCGGTATGTGCCCTGCGTCAGTTTTCTGGAATTTTACGTGTTGCGGAATTTTTAGTAACCAACTCTCTGTCGAGATTTTAGACACTCGAAGCGGAACAGAGCGAGAGAGAGAGAGTGAGAGTGAGAGAGAGACATTGTCAAACAAAGTCCAACTCCAGCCGTTGACAGACTGAATAGCTCTGTGTGTGTGTGCTGGAATTTTATTATTAAATTGCAAACATTTGTATATGCATTGAATTTCTGCTGAAGTCCGTCGAACAGTCAAACAATGGATTACATAATGAAATAACAAACAGCTTCTGTCCACAGCATTTGGCTAGCAATGAATTATGTGAGTAACATAGCAAGCAGCTTTTGTCATTTACTTGATTTACGATAAGGCGAGAGAGGCAGAGGGAGAGGGAGACCTGATGGCCTCTATACAAGTGAAAAAACTAAATAGCTGTTGATTAATATTGGTTGACCACGCCCCATTACACAAGCAAATATTTGAACAATTGCAGTCAGCAGAAAATGTTGCAAATGCTGCGCCCCCACAGATAAAAGCTGAAAATAGTCACAATACAAACAAACAAATGTATGCATGTATGTATGTGTGTGTGTGTGTGAGAGAGTGTGTTAAAAAATTGAACAAAAATGTAAACCGCAGAAAACAGGAGCAACAGGAATAGCAGCAACAGATTTTTTCATTGCGGTTCGTTGAGCACATAATAATTCCATCAACAGCAATAAAAACAACAACAACAACAACAGCAACAAATGGCGCTAGCAAAGCGTTTAGCACAGAGGGAAGGAGAGATAACGGTACAACAGTAGCAACAGCAGCATTGGCAGCGACGTCAGCGTCAACGTCAGCGCCAGCGCTAACTTCAACGCTAACGGCACTTTGCCATATCTACAGCTGCATTGTGTGTGCCTTTGGTCAGCAGTTTACCATGGGCGAAATACACGCATAAATGAATAAAAAGAAAGAAAGAAGAAGAAAAAAACAAACGTGCGAAACAAAAGTTGCATAAACCCAGCAAATTGAAAATGCGAAACAAAGGAGAATTACGCCACAAAAGGACAAATGCAAACATCAACTGCTGCATTAAGCTTAACAATTGCAGAGCGCAGCTAACACATAACAGCCATGGCTGCGCGAGTGAGGTTAAGGTGTGGGCTGTTAGCATAACAGCAGCAATGTTAAAATGAAAGAAGCTTAACATGAGCTGGAAGCTGCTAAATTAAAACTGAACTGCATGGCAAGTTAACAGTGAGCCAAACTGTTAAGTAAATATATCATGTAAACATAATTCAAAGAAACTGCAAGTTAACAGTGAGTCAAACTGTTAAGTGAAGATAAGATACAAAATTATAATTAAAAGGAACTGCAATATAAGTTGACAGTGAGCCAAACTGTTAAGTAAATATATCATGTAAACATAATTCAAAGAAACTGCAAGTTAACAGGGATCTTAACTGTTAAGTGAAGATAAGATAAAAAATTATAATTAAAAGGAACTGCAATATAAGTTGACAGTGAGCCAAACTGTTAAGTAAATATATCATGTAAACATAATTCAAAGAAACTGCAAGTTAACAGGGATCTTAACTGTTAAGTGAAGATAAGATAAATATAATATAAGTTAACAGTGAGCCAAACTGTTCAGTGAACATATCATATTAAGCATATTAAATAACAAATTTAATATTTTAAGAAAACACTTTAAAATGCCTTTGAAAGCAATGAAAAATGTATTCAAACATTGCCTGTCAACAGAAATGTTATTAATTTTATGTAATGCCTATGTTGCACATTACAAATGATAGTCCAGGCGCTGCTTAAGTGCAGGCAGCAAACAATTTTTATGCTAGAAAAAACACATACATCAACCATTGTGCTATCACAGCGAAACTAAACTGGACGACAGGGCGTATGAGTAATGGCCGCATGCCAACCAGCTAAGTGGCAAGGGCGCTGATGATGATGCTGCCGCTGCTGCTGTTGCTGTTGCTCCTACTGTTGCTGCCTTGAAGCGTTGCTACGCTTCGTTTAATTTTTGGGGGCAATACGTTGAAAATTGTAATATATATAAATATGAATATATATATCTGCATATATATATATTCGACTGTGTTTTTTTTTTTAATATTTTGGTTTATTTAACTTGTTGCCATCAAGTTGGAAATTAAATAAATTACTTCGTTCCACTTGCGCCACGTGAATCACCTACGCACAAAAGTATGCTACGATTAATTTTATGCCAGCGAATCTGTTATTTGTGTATGTAAACATACATTTCTGTGTGTGTGTATGTGTGTATGTGACGCGCGCAGTCAACTTTTGGCCGGCCACGGAGGCGGGGGGCGTGGCAGAAACTTTTCTAATTAAAAATGTATGGCATGCAGAGTTAATGGGCATTTCGGGGCGGGCTTAGATGTTATTTCCTTTTTACATTTACATTTGTTTTCTCTCAAATAGAAATTACATTAATTAATTTCGAAATAATTTCAATGCATAAATTACCCCCAAAATGTGTATGTTCCACAGAATTACAATATTTGCTTAGCACGGCATCGAACAATCGCCTTAAGCTGACTAATTAAGAGACCTATTCAATTTGCGGCCTTAATCAGCTGGAAATTTTACAGCTGCCAGCCACTCGAGTCGAGTGGGACGAATGACCACAACTTAAGCGCAGCGATTGAAGCGATAAATCAAGTGCAGCTGAAACTTGAGAATTGGCTGCACAAAGTCTGCTATAAAATCAGCAATAAGAAGTTCGAGCTTGAGAGTGTGTAAGGGATATTATTGAATATAGAGAGAGAGAGAGAGAGGTCGAAGTTGCATTGGCTGCAAAGTTGAGCGCAAAACATGGGGCGTTTACGACTAGCTGATACTCGGAAGCTAATGATTTTGTATACTTGAGTATGCTTGGGCTTAATATTTAAAGTTCACAATGCTTTCAGCTGTCTGTAATGTATATTTTTGCAAAACCAATATACCCCCTTAAGTGCATTTCAAATGCGTCTAGAGACAAGTCTGCAAGCGAGCAACGTTTGCCACTTGGGTTCTTGCTATAAAAGAAACTTTGAAATCAAAACTGAAACAATATTTTAGTAGATGAAAGTTGCCATTGTAAATATAAATAAAAATATGTATTTATAGAAATATGTATAATAAATAAATAGTCATATAATTTTCACAATTTCAATCAAAATTTTTGACAATAAAAAACTTGACTAACAAAACAGAATTTGAAGCTTAAATTCCCAGCTTTACAGCTGCTCGAGACACATTTCAAAGTAAACAACACGAATATACTATATAAATCTTATTTATCAGACAATAGTCTATGTGCTGTGATTGACTGTTGAATCAACTCAGCTGGCTGCTCGGATGTCTCGAGTAATCTTAGCATAATTGCAGCCACTTGGCAAGCAGCCAAATTGCGTTGTTTTCTCCCAAATCGTTTTCTTAATTGGCAACGGCCACTGATTTATGCTGGAGACACATAAATACATATATACATATATACATATATACATATATACATATATGTTTATATATGTAAGTAGTCAATCTATTTTAAATGTAAATTTGTTCAGCGAGCTGGCAACAGCTGAAAGTCCAGACCCTTTTCGTTTAGGTTATACGACTTTCGGGGAAAGCTATTTTCCATTGTCTGCTATGATTTATGCATATGAGTTCAAATAAATTATTATGCGGCACACACAACTACTTATCTATGCCAATGTTAAATGCATAGAAAAGCCAGCTTTAAAAACTAGTTTTGCCTTAAATATGGCAATTTTGCTAGCACCAAGTTTAAGCCAGTGAAATTTCTATTGCCGTATTTATGACTCTCCGACAATGGGCAATGGAAACTCCCTTCATATTTTGGACTATTCAATGTTTGATAAAATGGAAATTCATTCAGCATTATAACACTTTTTCTGCAGCACAAAATTCTAGCAGAATCAAGAGTGATTTGATGTGAAAAGGATACTTTTTTCTTTTTTGCACAGAATTCGAATTCGCAAACACTTTAGAATTTTAAAGAAATGTAGCAAACAATTTTTGCAAACTGTGGGCGCAGGGATTTCAGTTCGCTTTATGTAAAGTGAATGTTAAGTGTATGTAAAGTCTAGCATGTAGGCTCTTACAGAGCTGTAAATAAAAGGAAAATGGGCAGGTATTCACAGCAATGGAGTCTTTGTTATTCTAAACTTATTTATGAAATTTATATTTAGAAATTTAATTTAATTTTCTCATCGACCTAACACATATGGCATTTACAAATCAGCTGCCCACCCCACGATTACCTTCTTCTGACCACTTAAACTTTGTTTTAGCAGCTTTCAGAAACAATTATCTTCTTATTTCTATCTTCTTGCATTCAATGCATTTGCTCAAAGGCAGCTTAAGTCTCTTTAAAGCCTCTAAGCCTATTTATTATATTATTACAGACATTCCAAGAGCACATCTCGTATTTCGATTAATTTACATTTACTTTGAACAATATGTGCAATTTGCTTTGAATAAACAATTGTGTATTGAATCGCACATCATTAACCAATTTGCACAGCTGAAATATCACAAATATTTGTCATTTAACATTTATATAATGGGCATAAATCATGTTGGTTATGCAGACATAATGAATTTTTAAATATGTTTATATATTCAGTGTGTTATTTCGCTCTCCCATATTTCTGTTTTACCTATACCCATTCGCAAATATTCGCTGTATTTGGCTCGTGAGCAATGCATAATTAATTGTCAAGTATTTCAATTGGAGGTTTTATCCGCTTACCCTACCCTACGCTCACAGCCACGCCCCAAAATGCAGAAAATACAGTTCATTATTGAGCGAATGCCAAACAATTCGAAATGTGTGAAATGCGCGTTATTTGTTTTCGCAAGTCTGTCTATAGACAGTAAATCTATTTAGCGTTTAGCTTACAACTGACATACAATGATACAATGGGATAAATGCCAACAAATTGCGGCAAAAAGTTAGCGAAATTTGGGTGAATATGAAATTTTATATAAAATTATTGGGCTTATATGCATAGCCAAAATGGGGTACGGTGAATGGTAATGTTGAATGGTAATGTTAATGAATGTTAACAGAATTATGTTATATATAACATTCTAAAGTAAATTAAAGTATGTTAAACATACTGCTGTTAGGCGGAGTACAGTTTATAGTTGTGTTATAGCACTGTTAAGTGAGTTGAGTGCTCTTATATCAGCAGCTGTTAGAGATAGGCCTACAAAGAGTGTCTATAGGCTTTATATAGACTTCATACAAATTACTTCTTGTATAACTTCTATGTCTATGCAATTTCCAGCTTATAACGCTGAGACTTGTAGCCATATAAACTAGTTATATGTTGTATTTGCTTTAAAGAAAATACTGTTAATAGTCTGTTAAGCTTATAAGTCAAGTACAATTACTATATTCATAAACTCAATTTGTAATACCTAACACTATGCCTCTACAGCTTGTACTATATGTCTTTATCTATATTGCCAACCCCACCCAAATATGAAATATATATTTCTCTACATTCAAGTTTTACAACACACTTCATTAGTCAATTACATCCATGATGCATTCCTTACATATTTGCACCCAAATGTAATTGTATATACAACTACTTATTTGCACAGATAACACAAACAGTATCGTCTGCATACTCCACACATATATATATATAATTTTGCATATATTGATACAACAATTATTTGCATAATTTGCCGCCAGAGTCAGAGTCGGCGCATAATTGAAGGCAAATAAAATTCGAGTCAATTTGCAACAGTTTTGGCTGAATACAAATAATGCTAATGGCTAGATGATGACAGCGGAGATGGTTTATATAAAAAGGGATTTTATTTCATTTAAGTTTGCAGCGTTACTTACTTATTGTTGGAGAGTTGAGAATATTGGTTAAATTCAAATGGAATAAAAAATGTACAAATTGCATTTCTGTGTGTGCGAAGTAGAAAAGTCATTGTTAAACGAAAGCAGAAATTGCGTCTAAAAATGGCAATGGACCAAAAAGCTTTTAACTTGCAAAAAAAAAAAAAAGAAATAAAGACGAGACGTGTATATATATATTTGAAATATGATTTTGCATAGGAATTGTATGTGTGTTGAGTGTGTAACAATGAGCATGAAATGCTATTTATATTGTTCAATATTTAAGTCAAGAAACGAAAAAGAAACAACAACAAAAATGTTGGGCAAAAGTGACGTGACGCATGACTTGGTGCAAATTTTTTTCTTGAGTGTGTTCAGAGTGTGTGCGCGAGTGTCAGTGTGTGTGTGTGTGTGTGTGTGTATAGTATATATAGTATATATATATATTTACTGTTGTACATTACAATTTTGGGTTCCATGCTTGATTTGTGCGTCTTCGTTGATTTCATTGGCTGCGCCTTTGTCAAACTCGTGACTGTTTATTTTTTTTCTTGTAAATTATTTTGTTATCGATTTCGATAACAGTGAGTTTTCGATGACGCCTTTTGATATGCTGCCCATTCAAGTCGCTGTTTCTCTCAGCTGAATTGCATTACATTCGAGCCGCTGTTGATTTTTAATACCAGAATTTAACGGCTGCTTTTTCGGCACTTCATTTCACAATTCAATATTTTTTTATTTTCGGATTTTATTTGCTGTTTGCTGTTGTTGTTGTTGTTGTTGTTTTCTCAGTTCAAACGAAACCGTTGAATTAATTTGATTTTCTGCTTCTCTTTATTTTGGCTGCGTGTGTTTTTATTCGCTTGTAATTAAGTTACAAAAATGTTTGTTTGTTTGTTTTTTTTGATAATTCTTTTTTATTTTATTTTTTTTTGTATTTTAAGTTCAATTGAATTGATTTGGGATTTTGTTTTATTTTTGATATTATGTACTAATAAAATGCATGTAAGTCAGTCCGTCGTTTCACAAATTGTTTGCCGTTGAGCTGTAACTATAAAACGTATATATATATATATACATATATATCATATATGATATATATACATATATCTATTCTGAAACTGTTGTCCAAGCACTCAGAGCAAACCCCTCAGCAATTAGCAACAATTTAGCAACTCAATTGTTGCAGTTAGCCAAAGTTGCCTTAACAATTGTGACACACACACACACACACTCATGCCCACACACTCACACACACACACACTCTCGCACACTCAGCTACCATTTGGCATGGCATATTGCTCGCTTCCTGTCTAGCTGTTGGCGTCTCTGTTGCAGCAGCTGCATTTGCCACGCCTACCAAATTTCTCAAGCCATTAAGCACGCTTCACACACACACACACACACATATGCACACACACACACATACACATACATTCAAACGCACTGCACTTGATGCTCGGCCATTAATTTTTGTTTGTTTATTTGCTTTTTGGGGGCAACGTGAGATTTTTGGCTTGAGTTTCCTTCGAATGCGTATTTATTATTTTGCTCCTCGTCCAAGGCGTTCACAGCGCTCGGCGCTCAGAGGAAAAGACAACTTGATCACAGCATGGAAAATGTTCAACTGACCGAAGCGCGAGCCTGCTGCCACGCTTAGCCAAACGCTCTGCCACCAGCAGCAGCGAGCAGAGCAGTGCAGAGCAGCGAGCAGAGCAGCGAGCAGCAGCAGAGGCCACAGCAGCAGCAACCGCTGGCTTTATCAGTTCGTCGTGCTCGTGCGGAGGCGCCACCTCGTGTAAGCTCGTTTAGCTCGGGTTTCCTTCACAAATTTTTTTTTGTTTTTTTTCGCTCGCGTTTGGCACACGCTTCGGCTTTTCACTCGTTCGCCTCGGCGTGGCAAGCAACATGTTGGACTCTGGCGCAGCATCCTTGGGTGTTGCCTCGACCAAGCCACAGTTATGCGCTCAATGCGTGGCGTCACGTGTTGCACGCTTGGAGTGAAAAACCTGAGCGGAGCTTTCACTCAATGCGCTGCCAGCTTGCATTTGTTTATACGCTCAGCTCGCTGCTGCTAATGTGACACTGGCCACGCCCACCCGCCCAACCTCCGCACGCATAACGGAAATTATGCATATATCTGTGTGTGTGTGTATGTTGATGATACGTCGAGCTGCTTCGATATGGTTATTGGATATGGCTGAAAGAATCATTATTCAGAAAATTTCTTTGCTGTAAGTTTTTCATCAAGCATTTGGTTATCGAAGAGAGACAGACATACATATACATATATGTACGTGTGTGTGTGTGTGTGTGTGTGTGTGTGTGCGTGTGTGTGTCTGGCTCTGTGTTAGTGGAAACTTTTTGGATATAGCTGCTCTCAGGTGCATTCACACATGAGCGCCTGCCCTGGCTGCATAAGCTCGGAAATTAGAGTAATGCACACACAGCGAGGGCGGGCGGCGTCTGTTCGAGTGGGCGTGGCAGCCAGACTTGAGACATGGTAAATGCAATTATAAAGCGCTCGCAGGCAAAAGGAAAAAAGACTTTTCGGTAATAAGCACTCGGCAATTTGTTAAATGAAATAAGTCACACAACTACTGTTGCTGCTAGTTTTTAGACATTCACCCCTGCAGCACCCTCCCCCCTCCCCTCCCTCCCCTACTTGCAAACAGTTATAAAGTCTAGTTGGCAAAAGAATGAACCTACGGCATTGTACAGAGTTTGACTATATTTATGTATTTGATGCTCATAATTTGTTCACTTTGTGCATTTTATTAATAAAGTTTGCCAGCTGGAAAAAGTCCGAGTTGGCCTGTCTGCTACACGAAGAACAAGATATATAATATATATATACATAAATGTAAATATATATACAGATATGAATATATATGTATGTGTAGCTACATGCTGCATATGCAGATTGGTCTTTAACTCAAAGTTTTTTGGTTACTTTTAAGCTGCGGTTCGAGCACATAAAAAACTTGTCCTTAACTTAAAACTTTTTTATTTTCTTTCTCACGCTCTGCCTCTTCCCTTTCTCTCTCCCTCTCCCTGTCTCTTTCTCTCTCTCGCCCACACTTTTGTAAATATTTGAAGTTTGGGGCATCTTTTAAATTGTTGCTTATTGAAACATTTTGCAGCATTGATTATTTTATTCCTGCTGCCACTCGAATTTTATATCACTTCCCTTAACTTGCTGCTTAAAAAGTTTTCGAAACTGTTAGCGCAACAGAGAATCTTAGCGAGCAAGTTTAATGGCAGAAGAAATTGAAATTTTAGTTCAATTTCAATTGAATTTTATGTTAAATTCAGTGATGTTAAGTTACAGCATTATGTAAACTACTTAACATGTTATGGAAATGTTAAGCTGAAAATGGAATATGTAAGTCTCACAGGCCTTGAATAATATATGCTTAACGGCGTAACAGCGCTTATGGCAAGCACTGTAAGGTAGCTGTTAAGCAAAGTAGAAATGTTAAAGTTACATTTGCTAGTCTTAACATATGTTAAAGAAGAATGTTCTCAATAACATATGCTAAGCTCAAGAGTAAAGCCTCGAGATGTGTCTACATTTATGTTAATATGTTAACAATGATAATCGAATCGGACTGTTGACATCAAAGATTCAATGACAGCTGAAAAATCTCCAAAACTTTTCTACATATGCATTAAAATTTATTTAAACTCTTGAGCACTCAAGCAACTACATCTAAGCAATCGGAACGGCATTTCATCGTCAGTTCAATAAGCAATTAACACTCAGTTTTGTCCTTGACCACTGCCATTCTGACCATTTTGCGGTGGTGGACCATGTCCATGTCCCTGTCCCTGTTGGCCCTGTTGTCCGGCATTTTGCTTCAGAAAACCGGAGTTCATAATCTGACCAAAAGGCTTGGTCGGAACATGCGGCATGGCGGCAGCCTATAAAACCGAAACAAAACCAACATTTTATAGAACATATAATTTCGATTACCTATCCGTCCGCCCACTCACCAAGGCAACGGCCAGCATCAGTAGGAAAACACCAATAAATGCGAACTGCTTCATTTTGGCTTTGATTTGACTTTGTAACTGACTTTTCACTGCCATTTGCCATGCCTTTTTATACCAGTTATCGCCAGAGAACAATCTAATTGATTTGAAATATTATTTTAATTACTGCATAGCGTGTCAGCGGCACAAAGTGCATAATCTGTGCCATCACAAACCAATTAATTTTTGGGAATAATTATTTAGAATGCAACATTTAATAATAATCTTTTAGAGTATGAATAACAGATGGAATTGTGAATGAAATAAGTTATAGTTATGCCAACAATTATAGAGCAAAAACAATTCACTTCATTCTCCATGACAACTCATCGAGATTGAATTCATAGAAATAATTGCTCTTTGCAATCAAATAAAGTCTGAAAATGGTGTTTGGATAATACCAGAAAATTGCGAGGGTAGTTTGAAAAACATATGACTATTGATTTATATAAATTTTAAAAATAATGGTAAGAAAAACAAATTCATTAAAATATTTTTTAATTGATTTATATACATTTTTAAAATAATGGTAATAAAAACAAATTTATTAAAATATTTTTTAATATCTATTAATCTAGCAACTATTTATATTTATATTAAATTTATTTCTTTTTCTATTTTTTTTTTTGCATAGTTTTATAATTTTTTGATTATTGTTTTAGTTTTTAAAATATAAAAAAATTTATAAAAATATATTGAATTCTTTTTATATATTTTCAGACTACACTTCTTATATACAAATATTATTTTATAGCCATAAATAGATGCAGATATTACATTTTATTCTACATTTGAGTCCACCTTTGTCTTCTTCTCTTATTTGTCTAGAAAATGTTTGTAGCAAAAGAAAACATTGTAAAATGCAAAAACTTGTTTTTTATTCCAACAGTAAATAATTTTTTAGCATAATTTTTAGAGCGACAAGCTCATAAATTTGTGCTAACAACCCATAAGGGAAGTAAAAAAACATGTCAGACGCACACTCACACACACATACTCCAGCACACGCACACAAAATACTCAATTTATGAGTCATAAATTGTGGAAATACAAATATTAGTTCTAAAATTGCGCTGCAGCTCTACGAATATATATATAATACATATATATATATATACTATATATATCTTAAAGGCGCGCTCTGACATTTACGGTTCACTTGCATTGAGCGGTGGAGGCGGCAGCCTTTGCTGCCACTTGATATTTGCCACAAATGTCACCTGCGGCTGTTTCGTGGCAATTTCGCTTAGGCGCCACTGTGCCACAAAATGCCTTCAATTTGAGATTAAATTTTCCTCTGTTTCTCCTCTTTTTTTTTGCAGCCAGCGATTTTGTGCGCACAAAACAAACAATTTTCTAGTTTGCGATTGGCAACAAAAGGTTGCGCGACAGCGACATATGCCACGCCCACATGGACCACAACTAGGTACACACACACACACTGAGACAGCCACTCCTTCCACTCAATGTGTTTCTTTATATTCACATGCAAACATGTGCGTGTGTGTGTGTGTTGGGCTTTTTCTTTTAAGGTAATAAATTTTCCTTTTTCGCTTGGAAATATGAATATTGAATATATGCCTAGAGTCGACCGTTCGCATAATAAACCGCAGGGCAATGCCAGCCAATGAAATGGTAACAACGGGGCGACTGAAAGCCGCTGAGCGTAAAACTACTAAAAAACAACTACCTCATTTTAAATTCCTAGGTGAAAGCAAGGAGCACGTGTTTGCTGCACAGCAAGAAACTAGCTGGAAAATTGTGCGAAATATTTTATATATGAGATATGTGCAAAGGGTTAAAGTATGGTTGTTATAGAAGACAATTATCATATTATTATTATTTACTTAATTATTTTATATTTACTATTTTATTTTTTATTAATTTTTAAAAATTAAATTATTTTGTTACTTTTTAGTAACTTATATATTTTTTATTTATTTTTCATATTTTTTATTTTTTCACTTTTACTTTTATTTATTTTTATTACTTGTACCTTTTTTTAAATTTTGTTTTCATTTATTTATTTTTCATTATTTTTTTTATTATTTTTATTTTATTTATTTATTTTTTATTTTGGTTTTTATTTTTTTTATTATTTTTATTTTATTTATTTATTTTTTATTTTTGTTTTTTTTTTTTTACATTTAATTGTGTTTTTTTTTTAATTTATTTTTTTTATTTTTCTTTATTTATTTTTATATTTTAATTTAATTTGTCTAATTTATAATTGTCTACAAATTAATTTTTTATTTATTTTTATAAACATCTTCAAACTAAACCCAAATTCTGTTTATTTCTGAATTTAAACTGCCTTTTCCACAGAACATTAAAATTTTAGCCAGCTTAGAGCTAGCATTGCCTTAGCTTTCATTGGACAAAAATTTTAATTAGACCACCAAGAAAATCAGCTTAAAAATGGTGCAGCTTTCGCTCAGTGTATTTGTGTGTGAATAGTAGTTGTCTGGCCTGCAGCCCTCATGTCGGTCCACTGTACATACTGAATGAGATGAGATGCGAGGTTGAGTCTGAGTCTGAGCTCCGCTCAGATGCTAGATGAGAGGCACTAATGAAGTTTCGGTCGGTTTGTCCTTTTAAGGACTCGGCTTGCCTCATTGTTTGACTTTGCCAGCAATAGCTGCCGCACCGCGTCCCCGCCCGATTCTGACTACAAGTCAGAGAGCTCATAATGTTTGCACAGTCAACGAGAAGTGTACGCTCTGTGTGTGTGTGTGTGTGCGGGCCTGGCATTTGCCTGCTCTGCTGGCACTCTATTTATTTATGTTTATAATAGGATTTTTATCAAAACTTTTCTGCTTCTTGCTTTATTCATTTTGGTTTTGTTTCTCGCTCGATTCCATTTTGGTAATGAGCATTTAAAAAAGACAACAGCTACTAGCAACAGCTGACCCGCAGCTGCTCTGCCGTTTGTCTTTTGACACGCCCCTCTGACACCCCCCACCCACCCACACACCCACACACACACACACAAGCGAGCGAATGCCCGCAGAAACGTGCAGTCAGCCTAACTTTTTTTTGTTGTTGCCATTCACACCAAAGCTCAAACTTTTTATGTTTTACACTCATTTTACCACACTTAATATAATGCCCGAACTCTGGCCACGCTATCGAAAAACCAGGCAACTAAATAATTACCAAATATTTGTGCAAGTTTATTATACTCGCTCGAAGAGAGCACAAAGAGAGTATATTGGCTTGCTGGGGAAAATCTATAGAATATATTTATATGGAAAAGACTAGATCAATAAAGGAAGAGCTTGAAATATTTAGAAAACCAATTACTCTCGATCCGATCTACAGATTGAGTTAACTATTCTAAATCTTTCTCTGGCCTAGGCCAAGCTATAGACTGTCCTACAAACTAACTGATCTTTCTTATCTTATTAAGCAGCTGCCATTCAGTCACATATATCTCTCAATCTCTCGACCTTTGCTACTCCAATTTCCAATCAAATTTCCTCTAAATAAACCCGACTTTCAAACTGAACAAGTATTAAGCACTCCATTTAACTCGATTACAAAATTCCAGCTTGTCTTTTTTGCTGATTTTTGAAAAGCACATTCATCTCATTATGGTTTGACAGGCTGTCGACACCGCCGCCTCTGGGCCTGGCCTAAACACTCATTAGCCACGGCCGACCGTTTCGACTGTCTGCACTGATTATAAGCATTCTGGGGAGAGGGGGAAAACATTTGCCACTAAATTCACTGCTTAAATATGCCTAATTTGATTTGGCATTTCACGTTTTTCCGGACGCTTTACGCTCAGGCACTTTGCCAAAAAAGCAGCCGCAATTAAAAGCCAGCCGCAAAGGCAACCGAAACCAATTGCAGAGCATTCAAACGCTATGAGCTCGAAAGTCAAGAACCTCAAGGACCAAACAGCAATGAAGATTACATATATATGTATATATATATATGTATATATAAAGTGGAAATAGCTGCACGCAAGCCACAAACTGGGATGAAGTTAAAGGAATGAATAACCAAAAGGCTGTCAAACACTTTAAAAGTGAACTGGTTCCAATAATGAACGAACTGTGAAACGGCATTTAATTAGGGGGTCTATTTAAAGATAAGATATACATTTGAATAGAAAATCTGTTTAAGCTTTAAGAAAATGTATGAAAATCGCATAGAAAGGCGATGATGACTAAGTCTGTTAACCAGTTTATTAATGAACTAGTTCCAATTATGAACTATGAACCGCAACCTAATTAAACTTTTGCTTAAGATGCTTCAAATTGATGTGAAACTCAAGATACTAGCTTCGAATTTCCGCCAGCCCTACTCATGAAAATCGCATAGAAAGGTCATGGAAGACATCAAACTAATGGAGAAACTGAGAAACCGAGCCACACGAGATTGGCTAATTAAGACTGCTTATCAAACGGCGCTCGGAAATGGATATCTGCTCTGACAGATATTATAAATGGAGCCAATGAAAACCGCATAGAGAAGCGAATGAAACGTTTTCAAAGCCATTTGAGAATGAATTAATGTTTGGCTCATTATAAAATGTAAATAACTAAAATGACAGCCAAAAACAATCAACGAACGGGGTTAAGCTGCGCCAGCCTAGCTGACGAGTTTTAATGACGAGAGAGAGAGAGAGAGGGAGAGAGGGAGAGGGGGAGAGACAGAGAGAGAAGAGTTTGTTCGGCTGGCAAATAATGACAAGTTTTCAAAGCCTCATTAATCATGAAAAGTTCATAAGGACTTAATCCATGCCAGAGCCAAAAACAGAACTAAGTAATCCCAACAGCTGGGTAGCCGACACATACACACACACGCACACACATCTGAGCTGTCGATATTTGTTTTTCCTGGCTTTGGCAACAAATTAAGAGAAAAACTGACGAAAAGCTGCGTCTCGCTGGGCCTACAGGATATAAACTTGCAAAAATTATACTCAACTTGACTTTTTTATTTACTTTTACATAGATATATATATAAATATATATATAGTTATATATACTTATGTATATATATGTATATATATTGTCTCCTGTTTTTTGTTGTTTGTGGACAAAAATGATGTTGCTCATATTTGTTTGGAATGCTTTGGCTGTTGGTGCTGCTAACCGCAGCCCAGGGCATTTTCGGCTGGGCACTGTGACACAACACACGCACACACACACCAGCACACACACACACACATACACCCACATCGGCTAGGACATTCTCTTTGTGGCGCGCTGTGTCTCCTGCAATGTTTGGCTTTAGCTTTGGCTTTCAGCTCTGGCCACGACTTCGCTCAAGTCATGCAGATTTCGAGCCGGCGAAGGCAAGCTACGACTCGTTTTGTTTGCTGCCACGCCCACACCATTGCCCAGCCCCACCCCTCCCCTCCCCCCATCTCTGCCAGCAAATACAGTAAATATTTTTAATTCTTTGCCAGCGCCAAGGGGCAATGGCAATGGCAATGCGTTTGCTACTACAACAACAACAACAATCGGTATATAGAAGAGTGGCAGGCTGGCGCCGGCATTTCAGCTTTTAAGCTAAAGCTATGAAAATAATTTGGTCCTGAAATACTTGCGGCTTTGGCCGGGCAATCGGAATGCTTTTTGTGGTCCAAATAGCAGCAACAACAACAACAACAACAACAAAAGTAAGCAAAGGACAACGCTTGACGAGAGCGAGTGTTGATTAAGCCAGGCACCAAAAAAAAAAAAAAAAAGACGCAGAATTCGAGGCAGCACGGGGCACATTGTTTGTTAAGGCGAACAAAGTGCCGCTGCAAGTGGATAATAGCCGAGCGGAACTATGTGCATTTGTTTTATGCGCTCAACTAAATGAAACAACAACAAAAGGACGAAACCAACCGCCAACAGCGAGCAGCTGACAACGCGCGCGCTGCAGCCGCGGGCCAAGCACACAGCCCCAACGAAAATATGCTGGACGGAAATTGTGTGTGCGCTGTGAAAACTTTGCCACGCCCACAACCAGCCGCCAGTGCAGCGGGAGCGGGAACAGGAGCGGAAGCAGCAGGAGCAGCAGCAGGAGCAGTCACAGCCTTTGCTTAAGTCAAGCGCTGGCGTTGTCATCAGCTTCTCAGCATTTCGCAGCTGGGTTCTTTGCATTTTTGAGTGCCCCACACACACACACACACACCAGCACACACTCACACACACCCACGTACACACACCTATACCCACTTAGGCGCCCTTCTTTGTGCCGCTAGTCGCTTTGTCATTGCCGCTGATTCAACTTACGAAATGCATAACTGCATTTTACATTTAGCAAGCAGCGCTGCGCACAATGCACCAGCACCACCAGCACCACCACCTAAAGAGCGCTCGTGCGTGCGGCTGCTTGAAGACTGGGCCAAGCCCTGGGGGGCAAACACACAAATTAGTTTTAACCAGGCATTGTCACGCTGTGGTGCACCGCCCATTGTGGCTAGCGTGGTTGCCGATTAAGTGCGGCTTGCAGACGACTCCTATGCCGCAGCCGCAGCCTCAGCCCAGCCAGTGCCACGCCCCAAAGGCCTGCGTTGACATTGTGCCACACCTATAAAGTTTTTCTTTCACTTATCAGGCAACAGCAGCAGCGGCTGCAGCCACATTTTGACTCCGTTTTCTAATCAACGTTTTTCTCATTAAGTTCGTCAGGGGCCAGCGAAATTGATCAACACTGGCCAAAAGTGGGCAAAAGCGTTATGAAACACTGCGCTACTTTCACTGTTGACTCAGTTTCAAATTTCACAAGGTTTATCTTGTGAAATGTTGCTGCATAGCTGTTGGCGTTAAGCAACACTGACACTGGTCTTTGGCGAGTAGCTGAAAGCGTTATGTAACACTGATTGCTTTGTGTTTAAAAGAGAGTCTGTTTACTTTAGGTAAATTTCATTTGGGTTTTGAACAGGTAGCTCAATGAAGCACTGCTTGCTCTCGATTTAAAGCAGTATCTGTTTTTTAATAGAACATATAATGAAGTTGGCCCTGTGTTGCTCAACACTGGTTATATTTTTAACTAGCTTTAGCTTTAATTAGCTTACATATCATAATTCAATATATACAATATACTATATATATATATATATATATATATATATCTTTGACTTTCCTTTTGAATAGATTACATTTAAAGCCTCTATATTTCAATGTCAAATAGTTCACATATATCTAAGCTAAAGTCCCAAAGGTACATATTCTATTATAAAATAATATTCCAGCCATATATGGAAGCAATAACATCCTCTAAAAAGCGAAAATAAAATTGCATTTTCATCTTTTATTTGAAAATAAAATAAAATATTTCAGCCAGAAAAGAAAAAAACAATAGTCAAAGTGGATTAAAATGTCAAACAAAAATGTGGAGAGAAACCATTGAAAGCTTAAATTGTGTGAGTCAGTGAATTATAATTTATGATTGATGTTGGATGACAGTCAGGTGGTGGCAGGGGAGCCAAAAACATGCCCCGAACAACAACTGACAGCAACAATGCGAATTCAAAAAGCAACCAAAATATCGAACAACACGCAAATCTATGCCAAACACACACACACACACACACAGAGCTACTGCATGTGTGTGTGTGTGTGAGTGAGTGTGTTCGAAATGCAACATGTGATACGATGTCCTAGTTCCGCGGCTATTACTGTGCTGTTATGCAACACAATGGCACACATCAACGCATGTAAGCGTAAGCAGCGGCCATCGAGTTGGAGTGAAAGCTCAGCAGCAACAACAACAGCAACAGCTAAACGGAGTGAAAGCTCGCGCCGAAAGCTCAGGCTACGGCCCCCAAAAAAAAGCTCAGTAAGCAGCATAGCATAAATATGTAATACTTAACAGCATGTTAACAGATGTTAGTATAACAGCTTTTGAAGTTCAACAATATAACAGTTAACTAAAGCTTTAACAGCTGGTTGTAGCTTTGGGATTATGAGACAAGCTTTTGTATTGGATATATATATAACAGTTACTAACTGTAAAACATAACAGTTCCAGCAGAAATTCAAAATTTATATATGTAAATAACTGTAGGTATTATCAAAACTGATTTATCAGATACACATTTATATATATATAGAAAAGTGTCTTTCTTGATGTGGTCTGTACTTACATTTCGTTAGGGATTCTAAAATTGAAATATAACGAAACAAAATACAATACACACAGCATTAGATATGTCATTGAGTTATTATAAGACCCGACTTTCGGTTGGGTTTAACGGGTTGATTGCAACGGTTTATATGATATATATATCAACTGAAGCTCAAGTTAAATATTTGATGTATATATACAGTGTTTGACATGATAATTCGCGTTTATCTAAATATAAGCCATATATATATTGTATATCTAAATATATATATATATATGTATAACATTCGTATGATATGCCTAAAACTTGTTCCATTAGATTTGCATTGCTTAAGACTAGAGGACTGCTTGGCAGGCATGGATCATATTCAAGGGGATTAGAGACTTGGTAAAAGCATTTGGTATACCATTATCATATTCAGAAACTATGAAGATAGATATGTGCAGCACTTACCCATATCGTCTATAATGGGTGCCATTCGTAGTGTAACGCCGATTAGCATTAGGCACATCAGCAACAAGAGGCAGGCAGTTGCAATGATTGTCCAGCGTGCGCGCTGTGAGAGATCATGTGGATCGATCACCTAGAATGGAATATAAAACAGTTAGAAATCTAGAAATCTATATATGTATATATGGTATATACCTTAACAACTTCAGTATCCAAATCCTGTACTAGAATTTTGGGTTTTTTATGACGATGACGTTTTTTGTGACGATGTCTGCAAGGGAGAAAAGTTAGAAATGTATATTAAGAGAGAGAGAGTGTGTGAGAAGTAGTAAGAGGGAGAGAGAGAGAGAGAGAGAGAGAGAGAGAGAGAGAGATAGAGAGAGAGGGAGAGAGAGAGAGAGAGGGAGGGAGAGCGAAAGGAATACAAATATGAATAGACAGATGTAAAGAGAGAGGAAGAAGGAGAGTTAATGAGAGAGAGAGATAGAAAGAGAAAGGAAGAAAGAGTTTTAAATAGATAGATAAGAAGGGGAAAAAATAAAGAGCAGGGAAATGTAGATCATATAGATAAGCAGACAGATGTTAAGCAAAATCTATAGAAAAGTCTCTCTCAGATTTCTCCACTTGAAAACTACGATATATATTTATAGAAAGCCTTTCGTCAATTCATCTTCTATTTTAGGCATACCTAACTAGATTATAAACTATTCACAGCTGATAATGAGACCCAGTTAATGTCATTATGGCAGAGTAAGGTCTATCACAGTATCGAGTTAAATCAATTACTCAGCGCAAACACATACACCCTCCTACCCCACCACCACCAGTCTTCCCTCTTCCCTCGCCCCTTCCGCTTCCCTCACCCAGCTGGCATATCATCTCAGCAGCAGCCGCAGCACCACAACAACAACAACAAGAGCCGCTTAAACATATTTGCTCTATTTCCGTTTGGGTTTTGCAAAAACTTCCGCATTACAAAGCTGACACAATTTCCCCGCTTACTGCATGGTAGTACCCACCCCCGCCCCCCTCTCCACCCTCTCTCCCTGCCAACCGTCTTGGCTACAAAAACAACATGGCGTCGTCTACCGTTACATGTTTCACAGCGGAAGTGCCTGCTGATGCTTTACAAAAACAAAAAAAAAACAAATGGGCAAAAAGTGGAAAAAAAAACAAGGCAACATCAGTTTCTGGCAGTCGCTCGGTTGGTTAGTGGGGTTTAGGTTTACGCTTCGGCCAGGTGCTGTCAGCGAATACCGTCACTAACCGTCGCCCTCTCTCTCTCTCGCTCTCCCTGCCACGCTAAGTGAAAGCTGGGCCGCACAAAGCTTGTCAATCAATTTTTGTCTGGTTTTTCGGAGTGGGCGAACACCCAATGGGAATGCATTAGGCGATGTTTGACAATCGCTTTGCAGCTGGACACATTTATTAGTGCAGCTCAAGGACACCAAAGGATGTCGCTATATATCGACATATATTGTGTTGTTGCCGAGCTGACCAACTGGCCAACTGGGCAGCTGCCCCAAATGTTCATCAATGTCGTCTAATGCGCATTCATTTATAAGTTCTCTAATCATTTCTCAGCTGGGGCAAATAGCCAAAAAGTACAGTGGTTCGAAATTTATAGTAAAGGAGGGGAAAGTATATGAAAAATTAAATTTCTATACAGTAAATGTAAGAATATTTAAAATATATAAAACTATATAAATATTAAAATATATAAAAAATATATAAAATTTAAAAAAATATAAAATAAATATATAAATATAAAAAATTTATAAATAAAATAAATAAAATATTTTTAAATCTCTCTAAGGTCATTTTATATGACATAAAAAAAAATAAATTTACATATATTTTTAATCTATAAAATTTAATTATTTCTAATAAATTAAAAGCTATCTAGATGATCCTCAACTGAATTTATAGTTTTAACAGCTCATTAGAGTAAGCATAACAGAGAAAGATAGATAGATTAACAGCACTGCTGCAGTAGACACTTCTCTGTTAACAGTCAGCAATACTGTTAAAGCTTTGTTCATTCTGTTACAGCGTCTGCTAGTGCTTCATTTAAGCTGCTGTTATTGCTACTGTTAATATGCAAACTTAAGTTAGTCAGCTTCGCATTTAGTCCGCTAATTATATAGCAATGGTTGATATATAACTATGCATATACATATAACAACCTTAGCCTTGGTTAGCCTAGTAACTTGAGTTTTCGTCTATCTATTGCTACTATTAGCCTAAATTAGTTGGCTTATCAAACATTTAGCTAATTATATAGATATAGAAAAGCATATACATATAATAACATTAATACTCATACTAATACTTATATTAGTTTAGTAACCACTGTATCATTGTTTACTAGCAGCTTGATGGACATGTCGTGATAGCACATGGGGACTTACCGATGCTTTCTGCGATGTCGTTGATGACCGCCGCCGGGCATCATGTGCTCAAGGTCGTCGATTTTATCAGCGTCAGTGTCCATGTCCAGTTGCAGGTCGCAGGGCGAGTCCTCGGCATTATACGGGCATTGTCTGCGGGTAATAAATGAGCATGATGAGCATTTGCAGGACATTTATATACACTATATATACTATATACTACATATATATATATATATATAATGTATAATGCTAGCCGGACAGACTTACATGGCCGGGGCATCGGACGCCTGGCCAACCACATGAACGCACTGCTGCAGGCCATTGGGCGTGGGATAAACGAGCGCTGGATCCGAGCACCGATGATGACGCTCTGCAAGCATAAAGCAAGTTTATTAGTTTTATCATAAGATATAAGATCCGACTTCATCAGTTCTTACTGTACTTCCGTTTGCGACGTCGGTATTCATCATCGCTGCCCGTGCTCTGGGCCGCGGTTGCCGCGGCCATCGTCAGCGTTGGCTTAAAGCTTTGAAAATGTTTTTTGGATGCCATCGATTTGGTGGCGCTGCAGCAGCCCGTGGCCGCCACGCTCGAGCCCGTCGAGGTTGAGGTCATGCGCTGCAGCTTCTCCGCCAACTGTGCGGGCAGCGGCTGCTCGCCCTCCATAGGAATTATAACCGCCTCGGGCGTGCGGCGTATGGGCAGCAAGCCGGTGCTCCGTGACTTGAGGCGTTCCGGCAGCGAGGCTGTGGGCGTGTTGGCATAGCTGGGCAGCGCGTGCAGCGACTGCGAATCGCTCTGGGCCAGCACCGTGCTGACCGTCACATTGGCGCTATCCTCCGACGTATTTTGACGCGAGAAATAACGCGCGTAGGCAGCGGCAGCGCCATCATGGTCGCTGCCGCTCTCCGTGCAGGATAGCTGCTTGGGCAGCGGACGTTTGCGTTGCAGCGGAGCTGGAGGCGGCTGCAACGGGGGCTGAGGCACGCGCAAGGCTTCAATTTGTAGAGCGACATGTGGGGGCGGCGGAGGCGGCGGCTGCCTGGCCAGGCTGGAGGGAACATGAACATGAATGCGCTGAAGGAGGAGAGAGAGAGAGAGAAGGGAGTTATTAAGGAGTTGCTATTAGAGCTACATACTCACCGCTTGCTGCGGCATGGGCAGCGGCACAGTGCGCACCATGCTGCGCGGAAAGATGGGACTGCACTGGGCGCTTATGGACTTCGCCTCCAGGATGCGCAATCTCTTGGCCAGGCGCGCACGCTCCCGCGTGTCCGCATCAGCGTGAGTCAAGGCAATAATCTCCGCACCGCCAAAGCTGACCGTGCAGCGTGAGCTGGAGTAGGACAAGCTCTCCAAGCTGCCGCGCAGCGAGGCCGTCAGGCTGTCATCCGCCATCGTCGAGCTGTGCGGTCCAATCACAGTCGCCGTCGCCGTCGCCGTGGCCGTGGCTGAGGTATTGTCGTAGCAGGAGGCAACGGGCGTCAGATACTCCACCTCGCCGTTGGTCGTTGTGCTCATGGAATGTCTGGGATCAGGCGCTGCCAGGGCGTGCTCATGGCGGCTGCTACTGCTGCTGCTGCTGCTCTCATGCTGTCCCGCCGCCGGCTGGGCGGGCGTATGGGTTTGCGCCTGCACGAGCAGGCTGTGGCTGTGCCGCGTCGCCTGGCGGCCACCCGACGAGTTGCTCAACGTGCTGGCCACGCTGTCCTCCAGCTCCAATTGCAATGGCAGTGAACCGGTGGCCACCTCAATGTCAGCCGGCCTTTGGCTTGGGGCAGTCTTCTCAGGCAGTTGGTTTTCCTTCTCCTTCTCCTTCTCCTGCTCCTTCTCAACTTCCTCCTCCTCGGAGCCCTCCTTGCTGGCGCGCCGTGGCCCGAACAGCTTGCGCGGCAGCAGAATGCGGCCAATTGACTTTCGCTTCTTGCGCTTCGCTCGCTTGTGCTCCTCGTAGTCACGCTTGAGCACCTGCATCTTGTGCTCCACGAGCGTGCTGAACACCGCCTCGTAGGTGAGCGCACGCTGCAGATCGAGCAGTATATCGTTCGTGGACACCGCCTTGTCCAGCTTCTTGTTGTTGAGCAGCTGCAGCGAGTCGCCAGCTCTGCCGCTGCCGCTGCCCTCGCCACTGTTGCTATCGTCCGCATCGGCCATGTTGCACGCCTGGAAATCGCCGCTTAAGCTGTTGCGCCCTCTTCTTGTTGCTGCTCCACTTGCTGTTGTTGTTGTTGCTGTTGTTGTTTGGTTTGTGTTTGTTGTTTACGACTATTTGCATTATTGCTGGTCCACGACGTCCTCGTCCTGCTTGTCATGTGCTTGCCACAGCACACGCTGCACTGCCGCAACGTCGCATATTTTTTGTATTCCTCCTCAATTGCCACTCAATGAATCTCTCGCAACGACTTCGAGTGGTGCTCCAAGTGCCGCTTACAGCCAAATGCTGCACACCTGCAATGGAGACAATAAAAAAAAAAAAAAGAATATTAGACACCGTGGCGAAGCGGTTCAATAGCCCAGTCGATGAGACAAGGCCGCACACACATACATACATACATATACTCTACCCTCTCCGCCCCCACCCACTTCAGGCAGCTGGCGAGGACACGTTTCCACAGTTTGCCAATAGTTTTGCACATTTTTGTGATTCAAATTCAGATTCGCAGCCTTTTTTATTCATGAGTGCTGCTTCCTACTTGTTGCACGCACACATACACACATTTATACACACAGGTGTGCCTCACCTTGGTTAAAAACTACATTTTTCTTCACAAAATCAACAAATTGCGCCATATTAAAATCTTTTCACTTATTGCAACGGTAAAATTGCCCTTATGTTAGAGCTAACAGCGGGTTGAGCAACACTGGCCACTGACGATCTTTTGCCCATGTGCATTCTTTAAGCCTTAAGTCATCAGCATACATATATACAAATATTTAGTCAAGAAATTTGCTAGAAATTTACATTACATTAACTAGGTTGTGTTTAAACACAATTCATATTATTTGTTTATTGTTTACATTTGTTTGCATTTGCCTATTAACAGCACCAGCTGAGTTTAACAGCAAATAAATCAAAATGAAATGATCAAAGAATCACTTTGAACTTGCATTCGAAAAATACCAAATGACAGTTAACAGCACCAGTTGAGTTTAACAGCGAATAAATCAAATTGAAGACTGGGAAATTATCGATCACACTGCTTGATCACAGCTGATGAACATATAAGCGTAATTGAACTACTGGGACATTATCGCATGCACTGCTTGATCACAGCTAAATGGACATTTTTAACATCACCAGCTGAGCTTAACAGCAAATAAAACTTATGTAAATAATCAGCAGAAGAACTACTGCGAACTAGCGCTTGCCGAAGAGTCCCTTGTGATGTTTAGCTGAGCTTGGCTTAGCGGCCATAAATCAAAATTAAATGATCAAAGAACTGCTGTGCACCTGGCCCCCGAGACTTACTGGGAAAAAGTTATATTTGATGTTGACAACTCTTTGCCATGTGGGAACTACTGGCTGACTGGGACACTGTGCTCTGGGCCATTGGGCGTATGCCAGCAACAGCGACGGCGACAGCGACTATCCCCACGTTGCCGTTGCGCTTTCTCCCGTTATTCTTTACTCTGGCGACGGCTGCTGCTGCTGCTGCTGTCGTTGCCAGCAAATAAAAATATACAAAAATATACGCAGTCACTGTGCATGTTGACGGCGACATTTGAAATATGCAAAGAACACACACACACACACACACACACATACAAAGGGATATATTGTGGAACATATGTATGTATTAGTGCATGTTCGTAGGCCTGCCACTGGCAGAGCGAGATGCAAATGAGGCAGAAAAAGGTCACAACAATGGCGCCAACAACCGTAATAGAAACAGCAACAACAACAACAACAAGGGCTGAAAAAAAGTGATTAAATGCAAAAACATGCCAAAGGCGGCAGCCCTGAAGAAAGTTGCGCTTTTGGGCTGCGGCTGAGTCGCGTGCAATTTAAATATGGCATGCGGCTGGCGCTAATTAAACGATACGGCCGGATAATGGAAAAAGTTGCAATGCATAAATTTGCACTTTCGCATAGGGAAAAGTTAACCGTTACTTAGTAATCGTCGGTCTGGCTCTAAGCATCTTATCTGCCCGCCTCTCGCCAGCAGCATACAATATCAAACAAGCCAAGCGTGCAAACACAATGGGAGAGGGAGAGCGCAAGAGAGAGAGAGAGAGAGACTGGGCAGCGAGGTGCGAATGAGAGTGTGAGTGTGAGAGCGAGAGCGCACGCATAAATCTAAACAAAACCGCATGCCTTAACTTGGCAGGGCCGCTGCTGCTGTTGCTGCTGGTGCTGCTGCTGCTGGCGTCGCAGCCAGTCCAAAAATAAATCATTCGAGGACATAAAGAGAAGGCAAGCAAAAATTATAACTGTTGCTGCGGCGGCGGCCGCAAAATGTAAATAACAGACGCAGCAGCAGCGCAGCCTCGCTCAACAGTTGAACAAGAGAGCGCGTCCTGTTGCTCAGCCAGCTCGCTCTCAAATTTTATGAGCTCGCTCACTAGCTGTTAAAGCGCTGTTAACCAGCTGCTTGTTGCTGCTGCCTGTGACTCTGTGTGCGTGTGTGTGTGTGTGGGCGGGCTTAAACGATAAAATGCTTGTGTCTGTGTGTTTGTGTTTTTGTCAACAGAACTTTTTGGTCCCAAACACTTGGGACGTTTTTTCCATTACATTTTATTTGATTGTATTTGCGAGCGAGTTACTTTCACTTTCAGATGTCAATGACAAGCATTAATAATGCTTAATTAGTGTTTCGCCCCGAGCAGGCACAGTGGGACGCATGCATAGTATACGCCGTACAGCATGCCGTATACGTAATATAGCCAAACTGTGCTCTGTCTCGCATACGAAATTTGCAGTTGGCATTAATGCACTCAACCATGGCTTGTGCTACGATATATATATATATATATATGTATATCTATATATATATCCGTGTAACTGTTAATATTAATGAGGTGCAATTAGCCGTTGAAATCTGGTACGGAATTGTAAATGCCATTAGCTCGGCCCCCGGGCCAAATGCGCCCACGGCGCCTGTTTAAATTTAATCAACTATATATGTATGCATATGGTCGATTCGACGATGCTCATTCACTGCTGGGCTTTCAATTATTGACGCCTCTTTTCGCCGCGGCGGCCTTCACACGATTTGGTAGGCGTGGCGAAGTGGCGTACACACACACACTCAAAGGGCGAATGCCAAATAAAACATGCACATGGCTTAAAACACATGACACCGAAACAAGAGCAGCTCAGCGGCCAAAAAAGCAGTGAAGAAAAAAAAAGAGCGTGGATTTAATTTAACTATTTGTTTAAGAGATACTCTGTAAATGCTTTGGAGTATGTAGTTAAACAGTTAACAGAAGAGGAAGAGAGTGAGCAATAGCTATTAGCATTAACTTTAACATTAACAGCAGTAATTAACAATCACAGTTTTTGAGGCATTTGCCAGACGAAAGATACTCCGTAAATAGCTGTATAATAAGCTTTCATGTCAGAGCTACTGAATAACAGTTAAAAGCGCATTAACATCAGACTAAAAGTTTTAACAGTCAGCGAAGGTAGCAATAACAGCAGCATTTATAATAGCAGAGCGATTAACAGTATCTGTAAAATGATCCTTAACATTAACATTCTGATGAAGATTAAATGTTAAATGTAAACTGTTCAATAGTATAACAGCAGCAAATATAATAACATTGTATTAACAGTATCAGTAAGCTGATACTTAACAGCAGCAAATATTACAGCAATGCGATAACAGTATCAGTCAAGTGATCCTTAACATTAACAGCCAAGAAACATTCTGCTGAAGCCTAAATGTAAAATGTAAGCTGTTCAGCTGATCCTTAACATTAACATTCTGCTGAAAGTATACTACCCAGCTTCAAAAGTGAAGGGTGTCCCGAAATTCACGCAAGCTTTATGTGTAATAACAGCAGCAAGCATAATGTTGTAACAGAGCATTAACAGTATTCATAGCATGCATAACAGAAAGCTTAACATTAACTCCTTTTACATACATTTAAAGAGTATCTGCATTACAATCAAGTTACTTTCAGCTTCCACACATGCTCTGCCCATTCAGACGACCCCATGCAGCCTTGCCCTTCAATACAGGGTATGCAAATAAAAACAGAACAAATAGAAAACGCTTTTTGCACTGGCACGACCTTTGAAATTAGAGTTCTGAGATGCGCACGTAAAGTTTGTGTGTGCAGAGTGTGTGTGTGTGTTAGTGTGTATGTGTGTACATTCAAAATGAGTCCTTGGCCGCAACGAGCTGCAACAGCACCAGCAGCAGCAGCATCAGTCCCCAGTCCCCAGTTTCTGTTTCAGTTTTCAGTTTCGGTCTCGGCCTCTAGCAGCGTGCCAGATAATTAGTGAAAACTGTCTGTGAAGAAGAGTCTGTCGCCGTGGTCCGACTCGGAGGCTCCACTGTTACACGTCGACGGCGCAATGTCATGCCATCCAACCGACCAATCTGCCCCTATGCCTGCTGCACCTCTCTCTCTCTCTCTCTCTCTCGCTCTCACTCTGACAGCCTTCGTCCAGATGAGCCATATGAAATGCAGCCTGACACTTTGCTGACACACAAACATATAAAACGAATGTGGCCGAGTGTGAATGTGTGGCAGTGTGTAAACATTCGTGTGTGTGTGTGTGTTGTAACTGTTACATTTCAGCTGACATTCGCAGACACCAGTTGTTGTTGCTGCTGCCGCTCAAGTTCAGATGTTTGACTGCATTCTTACAATTCATTTACGAACATCTTTTGCCTTTATGCAAATGCCAGAACTCGGCACATATCGATGACAGATGTAAGATTTCATAGAAGCAATTAAAATTACTTTGGTAGATAGCAAAAATGTCAAGAGACTTGTGTAGCAGAAATCAGCAGTTATATAAAGATATCATGAATAATCAAAGAGACAAAGGAAAACTCAATTAAGAACAACTTAAATGAAATATATCTTTTTTAAGATACAGATATGTAAAGATATCATGAATACCCATAGAGACAAAGAAACCCCTAATTAAGAACTTCTTTATTAATAGATTTATTAGTTATTGCTTATTTTTTAGGGTTTTCTTCAGAATTCTAATATATTTTAATTCATTTAGCATTTCAGCAGTCGCCTATCAAATTTGTTGTCTTTAGCTTTTATAGTTCCTGAGTTACTTGAGGCTTGTACCTCTATTTTGTCCATGGAAAGGTAATTATTTTAATTTCTATCAGCAATTTTAACTATATAAGCTACTTTTATCTAAAAGAACTCTCATACAGTATTTCATAGGTCTAGCTGCTATAGTTCCTGAGTTATATGAGGTCTGTAATACAAATTGCTCAATGTGGAAGCAATCAAGCTAAGTTTATATAGGTAGTATTATGCATTTAAGTTGCTGTTGTTTACAATTGACCACATAACAAATTTACTATTGCTAGCTGCTATGGTCTCTGAGTTCTTTGAGCTGGTAAATATATATCTTTGATATATCAACTTTTGGGAACAGATTTTATAAGCAATATTATAAATAATATCATCTAGCACTTGAATCTCACTTAAAAAACGAAAACTTGCCAAGCTAGCTTTGTTAGTCTCCGAGTTCCCTGAGGTTAGCTGATATTAAAAGCTACAAATTTCTACTTTTTTCATTATATACTATATATATAACTCAAATTCAGTTCACATTTTCGACACATGCCCCGTTTCAAGGGTATTTCGCTGTTCAGTTTCTATTGTTTATGGAAATTGATTCCTTTTAAAAAGTTTCCAATATGCTGAAGGCTGTTGAAGTTCGCTGCGACTTTTTCTGTTTATTTGGACTAGTCGCGCTGTTATTTATAGACTTTCTCTGCTGTTGCTGCAGTCACATCAGTCGCAAATCAAGCGAATCAGTCAATCAGCAGCTGCTGCCCCAAAAGCCAACAACTATTTGCTATAAACATATGTGTGTATGAGTCGAAGTGAAAATGTTTACAGTTAATTTGTTTTGATATTTTTGGTATTTTGTTGCTGTTGCTGTTGTGTTTGGCATTTTTATGAATGGGCTGCCTTTCCGCTTGCCATTGTCGGCGGCGGCAATAAAATAAAATTTAATTTTTCCGCTTAATTTCACGTTTTTACCTACAGCAGAGCAGAGCTGAGCAGAGCAGCGCGTCAGTCAGGCAGCAAACATTGCGTATACGCCGCATTGTCCTCGCCTCTTATCCGTTTCATTTCATTAATTTCATTTGCATGCAGCGTTTATTTATTTGCTCCCTTAAAGTTATGGCGCTGCAATTGCTGTTCCTGTTATTGTTATAGCCATTGTTGTTGTTGCTGTTGGTAATGGTAAAACATTTGTTCTGGCTCCCAAACATGCCCCCGCCCTGCTCCGTCCGTCTGACAATCGATTTGTGCTGGCCAGTACGTAAATACAAATCAAATATGCATTACAATTGGCCTGTTGGCCAAACGCTGCAGGCCTTGACCGCCCCGCTGGCGCCCTCTGCACTTTTTGCTTGAAAACTTCTGTTGTTGCTCACACTCTGCTCTCTCACTCACACACACACTCTCTCTCTCTCTCTCTCACGCTCTCTTTCATTTTTTTTGCTGTGCATTTGCAGGCCGCACTTGTAATTTAATGACGCGTTCGCTTCCAGATCACTAGCAGGGCAAAGGGCGCAGCTGTTGCCTCGTTAAAGTTAGCTAACTCAAATAAGCACACACACACACATACACACACTCGCACACACACACTTACATAGTCATTACACAGCCGTATCTGAAAACTTGTAGCAAATGGTGCAAAAGATGCCAAGCTGTGCAACGCCCACTCAGTTAGCAGCGGCAACTAGCATAGAATTGCCAGAGCTAAACAAAAAATACCCTGTAAAAAGTGTGGATAAATTAAAACAGAAATTTCAAGCAAAAACAAAACTTGACTAAATAGTTTTTTATATAATTTCTTATAGCATTTCAGCTTCACTTTTACATATCTCAATTTCCTACAGGGTATCTGCCTAGTCTCTCATCATGCCTAGTCCCACTCGTAGCATATTTATCATGACTATATATATAATTTATAGTATCATCTATAATTTCAGCTTCACTTCTCCATATTCTACATATCTCAACCTTCTACAGGGTATTTACATAGTCTCTCTTTATGGCTAGTCCCCAACTCGTAACATATTTATCATGGCTGAGCAAATAAAGTAATTTGTGCGTTCATCAAATGACAAATGCAAAACTTTTAAATTAAAATTCCATTCGACTATAATAAATGTATGAATATATATTTTTATTATGAATTGCAGCATTTATCGCATTCAATTGAAATTGAATTGAATTAAAATCTTAAGGGAATGAAGAAGAAGCTATATCGTTGAAAAAATATACTCCATTCAAAGCAAAATGCGGGTAGGCACTGCCCGACTGGAAGTCACTCTAACCAGCTACAATTTCTAGACTCTGTCTATATTTATACTTTAGGTATGCCTACAGTTAGAGTATTTGCCATTCGCATATACTTTGGGCGCAACTTTATATCAATATTTATTGTTATTTTGTAATACAAAACAAATGAATTAAGTTGCATATCGATTTCATTGAGTTCATGTGCATGGGAATGATCAGCGCGTGCTGTAGAGCAGGCTCAAGTTTCAGCAGGGACAGATAGAGTGAATGATGGGCAGACAGACAGGCAGAAGCGTGGACAGACAGCTAGGACTGAATGTGGGGAAGGCTGAAACAATATTCTGGTGGACGGGCAGGCTAATGGACGGACAGACAGATAGAGAGACGGATGGATAGACGGACTGACAGGCAGGCAGACAGACGGAGGGACAGCTAGATAGACTTATCGACAGACTGACTGATGGGCAGGCAAACCAATGGACAGACAGGCATAGACAGACTGAGGGAGCGCCAGCCACAAGAGGCTGCTGAGCAGGTCAATTGGATGGTCAGAGGGAAGGGCAGACACAACAGGCTAATGAACGGAAGACAGACAGATCTGTGGACGTACACATAGACAGACAGTCAGAACTGACTGTAGAAGACGCAGTCAGGACTAGCGGCGGGAAGATACTCAGCACTAGCTGTGCCAGAGACAGTCAGACAACAGGCTAATGAGCAATGAACAGACAGACAGACAGACAGGTTTATAGGCCAACACAGACTGATGAATGCAGCAACATACGGCAAGCAGTTCAAAACTCGATTAAGCAGTTGATGCGGATCAGGAAAAGGTTATTTTTAGCTGTTGCATATATTTAGGAAAAATAAAAAATAACCAAAAAAGCATGCAATAGCATCTAAGATCTAGTTAAAAATCAAATCAAATTATCTATAGACAACATTTATGCATATGGATAAGAGAGAGAAGCAGACTCACAGAGTCATAATTAAATTGTCCTATTAAAAATATTCATAAGCCTAGAACACAGCCTAATTAAAAGCTCAAACAGCATTAATAAATTATGCAAAATATTTCCAAAAACTCTAGCTCAAGGCAGAGGAAAGCTCAACAGAAATAAATCAAAAATATAAAAAAATATTTAGAAATTCCCCAAAAGCAATTATTGTCTATATTAAATCATATAACTGAAACTAAAACTAATTCATAGAGTATATATATATGTAGAGCTCGACTTTCTAAAAGGCAATTATAAATATTTGTTTGGCATCATGGCTAAGAGCTAAAAGCTCTAACTTTTAACAGCCAATTAAAAAGTGTCGCCAGCCAGAAACTGAAACTGAAATGCAGTCGAAAATTGTTTAGATGCAACTCAAATCAGCAGCACTTAAGAGGCATTAAGGATGCTGTCACACACACACACACACACACGCGCGCGCGTACACAGTTGTAATTTTAGTGCAATTTAATTGCAAAGCAGTTAGTAAAAGGTTTTTGGCCCACAGGGCGTAGCATGAGAGGCGAGGCATGTCTCGACATGCGTTCAAGCTATTAATTAGAGCCAGAGCTCAGACGGCAGGCACACACAGAGAGAGAGACCCACACACACCCACCCACCCACTCACCCACAGCAAGTGAATCGCAAATTTATAGCTGTTTATCGCTGCAACAAGTTTATCTCGTGTTGCTACTAACTGGCGCTCATTACGCTGCTGTTTGTTGTTGTTGTTGTAATCACTTTGGCCAAGTTAGCAGCGCCAGCGGCAGCGGCAGCGGCTGCGGCTGCTGACTGCGCGATTTTTGTAAGCGCACCACATGGCGTATGAGCAATCCAAATAGCTTTAGCTTCATCCATTGCCAAATGTTTGCGTCGAGTCGCGCAAGGCATTAAAAGTTAATGTGCTCATAAACACACACACACACACACACACAGACACGCATACACACACACACATGCTAATTGCGTGGCGACAAATCGATGTGTTGTAAATTTAAGACGCGTTAATCTTAATTACGCGCGAGTGCAAAGCATACAAAAATATTGCAATTGCAGCAGCAGCAGCAGGAACAAAGCAGAAGAGACAGAAACACATTGTTGATTGCATATGGCGGGGGTAGATATATATATATGACTATATATATGTATCTGTATGTGTGCCTCATGCATTTATCATGATGTGTGAAGCCGACAGCAATGATTATGAATATATATAGTATACAAAGCAGCAGCTGTGTGTGTATGTGTATGGACCAAAAGAAAAAAGCCAAAGACGCCGCAGCAGCAGCAGCAGCAATGGGAAAACGGCTTATCCTTGAGATATAAACTGACATTTAAGCAACTCAGGCAGGCGTATGCATTCCACACACACACACACACACATGCGGACAAAAGTAAACACAGCTTGCAGGCTTTGCCCTTGTGCCGTGCCACGCCTACCTACCACCCGCCCTCCTCCACTCGCATTCAATGCAATTGACTCGCAACAAAAAAGTGTTGCATACTGCGCGGCGCTCAGCTTCCATTTCAGCTGAGACGCCACGCCCGTTTTGGGGGGGGCGTCTATTTGCATTTCACTTTTCACCTGCTGCCGCCACACAGATTAGCGGCCCACAAATTACAAGTTCAGCAATTAAATTCAATTGCAGTTTGTGTAAACAGCAAAAAAGAGAAGAAAAACCAGAAAACCAAAAAAAAACACGAAAAACGAGGCTAAAATTTTATGGGCACTTTTTTTTATTGAAATTAAATTGTTCGTGTTAAATTACACTGCTGCATAATGCCTGGCTGCTGTTACTGTGTGCATATGTGTGTGTGTGTGTGTGCGTGTGTGTGTTTGTGTGTGTGTATTGCATGTGTTTATTTGCCCCTGCGTTTGCGTTTGTGCGTCTCGTTTTGTATCCTCTGGCACGTCCACGTCGCACGTTAGTCAATGTCATGTTGCCTGCCAACAGCAACACACCAACACACACACACACACACACACAGCCAGAACATTTTGTGGCATTTTCTGCATGTGTGTGTGTGTGTGTGTGTGCGGCATGCATGTGGCAGATATGAAGTATTTGTCCGTTGCGCTGCTGGCATTTGCTTTTTTTGTCACATTTTTTTCAAAATACCCTGCAGCGCTGAGTGCTGAGAAAGTGGGCATGCTAAGCCAGCAAATACTTAACATTTAAATTTGTATTATAAATTTAAATTAAGTTTTATTTACAGCGTATCTGCTAGCTGTTCACTTTTGAGAGTATATGCCCTGAGCATACTTTGTGTATAGATTTCTAATCTATTTATTATATTTCTCTCAGACACACATCTGAGGTAAATTTTGTTTATTTACAGGGTATTTGCTAGTTGTTCTTCTTAACTCATTTCCCTTGCCACTTGCAACTGGAGTCCTTTTAACTTGGTGAGGAAGTTTGTCCCGCACAGACAACAATATTCAAGCTATTTACTCGCTTTTGGAGTTTTCAAAAAAAAAAATATTGAAGAAAGTTTGTATAGGCATAGTACATGGACAGTTGAGATACGTTCAAGAACACTTGGCTTAAGAGCTTGAAAATGATTTGAAAAATGCCTAATATATTTAAATAGGTTGCCAAATGCGGGATATAATGGAAAAATAATGAACATAGACTTTCTTAAGAGAAGATAGTATAGAGAATAGAGAGCATAGAATAAAGAGAGTGTAATAGAGAATATAGAAAAGTGAATAAATAATAGGGAATCTCGAATAGAGAACACAGAATAGAGGACTGTGAATAAATAGAATATAGAATAAAGAATAAGAATAAAGAAGAATAAAGAATAGAGAATGGAGCACAAAGTACAGAGAATAAAGAATATAAACGTAAAAGACAATATTATAAATAGATAATATATGGAGAATACCTTTATTCTATACAGAGCTCTTAAGAAGTTAGAATAGAGTAGAAAAATTATTTTTTTAAATTTTTTTAAAATATAGAATACAAAAAAAAAAACATCCAGAGCTCAATGTAGACTTTTATAGATATATACATAGATATAACTATATAAAATGACAACAACAAAAAATCATATTTTAGAGTACAGTTTTAATGAGTTTAGAAGAGAAACTTGAGCTGAACTCAGTCTGACTAAAGAAATAAAAATAAAATAAAAAACAATAAATAATTATCTTAATCTTACTCAATTTCACCCCTTTACATATCTTGACACAACTTATCCATTATATCCCACCCATGCCCCATTTAAGAGTATTATCCCATTCGCTGCGACCCGCTGCTCATCATCACTGCTCTCCGCGCCATTTCGCTTATTTAATGTCTTTTCGGCTTGACTTTTGACTTAACTCAGTTTGTCAGTTTGAGCACTATATCAGTCCATCAATGTGGCCTCCCACTAATTGCACTAGATATATACATATATAATATGATTTATCATATATACTAGGCCATTTAAATGCATTAATATACACTCATCTATATATTTAGTTCAGCTTATGCTGACCGCAATGCCAAATGGCTATTTAGTTTATGCAAATATTATTTGCCAATGCGGTTGAACTCTTAATTTGTTGATTTACACACAGTTAGTCAAATACAAGCGCCAGCCACGCCCACAAATTGTCAATGCTAATTGCATTTTGCCTCCCTCCCCGCCTAAAGGCATTTTATATTAAATTTCAGAAAATGCCAAGAAAACTTGCCAAGTGCCAGCGAAGGACACACAATTGAGGATGCGGTTGCGGATGCGGATGTCCTTTAGACATTCGCCCGGTTTCTGATTAGCCCCACCCAGCGCCAGCAGCTGTTCGTCTTATTCAATTAACAGCAGCAAAATTCTTCGCAAGGAGTTTAGCATAAAGGACGCAAATACGCTTAATCTAACTGAAGTAAAGTTTCTTTCTATCTCAGCTGCTGCGCGCGAATCAATAAAAGCGAGCTGAGCGCTAGAGAGTTATCTGCTTTATATATAGCATTGTGTGTACATATATATATATATATATATATTTATTTGATATTATATTGAGTTTTACTAGCCAAGCTAACGAGCAACTTAACTGGAGCATCTCTTGGCTTCTTATGCTCGAGCAGAGCCAACAGTTTGATAGATGCTCGTAAAGCTCTTGAGTAGCTCGAGTGGGTCACGCTTTGACCTACAAAATTTGATGAAAGTTTCTTCTATATTTGAGTATATAGATATATCAAATATCAGAATCAAATTTATATATTATATAATGCATATAATATGCACTCATATATACCAAGGTTTGACGGCAACTTAAGCTAGAGCCAAGTCAACCTCTATTGTTTTTAGCGCAGAACAGTGTATGTATCAGTCGTTCATAGCCGTTCATAGCACATATCAAATGCTATGTATACATGCTAAAGCTAAATTTAAGTTAACTAAATTTTAAAACCAGAGCAAATATAACTATTTATACCGTATCTTTAAGTTGAGCATACCCCACTTATGTTTTCTTAAACAAGATATGATCTCTTTCCATATATATATAATAGAAATGATCAATCAATTCTTAAGCCCTTTCCTTAGTTAACTTCTTCTAGGCAATACCAAAAACTATTCATATCTGGCTTCAGGGTAACTTCTGGCTGTGCATTCTCAGATATTATTAAACCTAACTCCTGATAAGATAAAGAAATCTTTAAGCAAGCTTATTATATATAGAACAAGAAATCTCTAAAGATATCGGAGCACAAAGTTTGCTTCCTATCCGAAGTATACATTTACAGGGCATCAATTAGTCAGGTTGGCCAAAGTTCAGTCATTTTAACATATCGTAATTAATGTTGTACATCGATTTACGCCATTAAACACAGTCCCATCGACAATCGTCCGCAATTTACGATTTATGATTGTCGGCTGTGACTTGCATTTGCAATTGCAATAATTTATTAAAAAGCTCATCAATTAGGCACAATATAACGGCGTACAACAATGCCGTTTTGTTGTTGTTGTTTAAAAAATATGGCAAGTCAGGCAAGGCACAGGCAGCGGGCAATGGGCCGTAGCTGGCTTAAATGTTGTTGGCCATGCAACATCCGCAACATGACCGAAAAAGGGGAAATTGCTCTTTAATGCTCAGACCCCAAGGCAGACCTCTCTGTGTGTGTGTGTGTATGCGTGTGTATGTGTGAGCGTGGGTGTTTGTCTGATAATTTGAAAAAGCAAAGTCAAAGTCAAGCTACAAATGCTGATGATGTATGTCCTGACAGGCTGTGCTCTATGCCAGAAATATGACGTGAAATATATATGTATATATATTATATATTTATATATAAATGTATATATATATACATACATACATACATATATGTATATATATGTATATAGTATATATCGATGATTAAGGAGTTGTCATATGCTAACCACAACAATGGCAACAAAGCGACCGAGCGACAACAATAGAAGCCTTTTGTATTTGTAGCTGTATTTGTGTTCATGTGACATGTCCTTGTGCTGCGTATTGCTGCGAGAAGCTGTGTGCCACAGTGGCAGTCACTGCACTGAGAGAAAAAAGACTGAAGACTTTTGAGATGAATCTTAAGAAGTTTGTAAAGAAGGCAAAATGAATTGTGAAAGATGGATGAGCGAGGGGGTTGGGATATTGGTAGACACATAGCTAGATAGATAGATAAAGAGTAAGAGAGAGATAGAGAGAGAGAGAGAGAGAGAGAGAGAGAGAAAGAGAGAGAGAGAGAGAGGGGGATAGACTAGTACACAGATAGATTGATGTAGATAGGTATATCTATAGATAGATAGATGTATATATAAATGTATATATGTAGAAAGGTAGAGTGAGAAAAAGAGAAAGGAATGCAGAGACAGAGAGAGAGGACAGAGAGAGAGAGAGAGAGAGAGAGGGAGGGGTAGAGTGACAGAGGCAGAGAGAAAGATAGAAAGATAGACAGAGGAAGAGAGAGAGAGAGAGAGAGAGAGAGAGAGAGAGAGAGAGAGAGAAGGGACAGAGTGACAAAGGCAGAGAGAGAGACAGATAGAGAGAGAGAGGTACAGAGGCAGAGAGAGAGACATAGAGAGAGAGGCAGAGAGAGAGACATACATACAGAGGCAGAGAGAGAGAGAGAGAGAGAGAGAGAGAGAGAGAGAGAGAGAGAGAGAGAGAAAGAGAGAGAGAGAGATAGACAGAGGTAGAGAGAGATAGAGAGATAGACAGAGGCAAAGAGAGAGAGAGAGAGAAAGGCAGAGAATGAAAGAGACGGAGACAGCGAGGGGCAGATATACAGATAGAGAAAGACAGATAGAGACATATACAAAGAATGAGGAAGAGAGCAAGACAGAGAGAAACAGGCAGAGATAGATATACGTATACATATATATAACAAAAATATACTGATAGAGAGATAGACAGAAGTATATACAGATGAATACATCTTAGTCATACATAGATATATATATATATATAGAGATTATTCTAGCAATAGGTAGATGTTTGATAGACAAGACAGACCGCAGTTAAAACTTTGCAGAAGCAGCGCAGTCAGCAGCAGCAGATGCCATAGCCTTAACACGCTGTAAATTCATTTAACTTAGAATAGAATTTGAAATAGCCCTTTATAATTATAAGCAAATATTGAAAAGGGATCAAAAAAAGCTTTCTCGTTCGTTAGATTTTCACTTTGAAGTTACAAAATCAATTAGAAATGCAATTAGCCAAAAGAAATATCTCTTGGATTGCCTTCTCTTTATAATCTCTCAAATATTAAAATCCTGATTTAAAACCAATATGGCTTGCACCAAGCCGATAGAGCAGCAGCAGCCCTAAACAAGTTTTCGGTATTCCCTTCAGAGGCAAAGTGAGTTTGACATATGATAGTTTGGTTGGCTATGCTATGGATATTCCCACAAGGCAGTTCCCATTAAAAGCGTTTAATTTAGTTGGCATTTGCCGCTTGATTAACAATTTAGACAGCTGCGTTCAGGTGTGCGTAGTCGTGCCAAAATACCTGTGATTTAAGCACAAGTTTTTGGCCCAGTCGTGCCGCCAGCCAACCAGCTAACAGAATTCGCATGCCAATGCCACGCAGATTTGTATTATTTATGCTGCCAACACAATATGCTCCCTATATATACTATATATATATATATATATATATATATGTGTGTGTGTGTGTGTGTATATATAGATACACATACAGACGATATGTGGCCAGCAGTGCAGATGGCGCGTTCCCAGCACAAAAAACCAAAAATACACATTCGACCCGCACACAATAAACATTTTCGGTGTTGCGCTAAGGATATTGAGGTCCTGGGCACAGATTTATGCGAAACTTTAAAATACATTTCCATTGACAGGGCCAGGCGAAAAGTTGCCCAGAAAGTAAGCCGAAAAGGGATGGCCAAAAAATGCAAACGGATGTTTATAAGGCAGAAAATGAGACGTCAGGCAAAGTCGCATACAATTATCTTTTATGTATATATATATATATATATATATATATATATATATATATATGCATATATATATAACATACAAAAACTTTTTCAAACAGCTTCTAGGCTGAGCTGAGCTGGAGCTGAGTTTTTCAACTTTGATTTCAACTTTTATTTTATTTTGTGTTACACATACGCCCTGTTGGCCTCTTATATTTGGCATTACACATACGACCTGTTTTGGCCTGCACGGCCAGACGTCGCTTATGCACAAGCATGCCCTAAGCTGTGGCAAATACAAGCTTGCAGCCTGTGGCACAGATTAAAGGCCAAGCACACACACACACACGCGCCAGCTGATATCTATTCAATGCAAAAATCATTTTAGACTGTAGATAAAAACTTGGCCCAGAGAGTTTACTGCTGGGGGGGCTTAAATCAGTGATGGATTTATTAGACAATTGTTACGTTTCATATACGCTTCACATATTTCATCTATATATATTGTAGAGTGCGCACTCTTTGACACCGTAAACAGCTTAGGAAATATACAGTAAATAAATATTTTATTCAAATAAATACTTACATTTGTTGGTTTGCAGTATTTATGGCGCTTGTTGTTGGCCCAATAAAATATCGCTTGTGTTTTAAGGCTGCCTAATCCTGCAGCTGGTAAATTTCTTCGTATTTATGGTTTATATATATACGTATATTTATTTATTTATATATATTTCTATACTTGTTGCCGTTTGTAATCGTTGTTCTTTGCAGTTTTAATTGTAGTCAAGCTATTTTATATTAACTGTTGTATTTGATTTGTAATTAGTATTAGTAATTTTTTAATATTACAATAATTAAAGTATGAATTATTACAAATTTCGAAATTTCCATATTATATTATTCATTTTTTGTACATTTTTATTGTTATTTCAAAATTTTTTTAAAGTTCTTTTCATAAACCTTTTTAAGAGAATTTTTTTAATGTTAAAATTTATTTTAAAATTATTATTTCAATAATCTTGTTAATTGTATTATAGTTTGATATATTTTTCTATTTTTTTTTTGCATTATATTTCTTTTTTTTTAATTTATTATATTATATATATATAATAATATAATTTTTACTGAATTTTATATGAATATTAAAATTTATTTAAAAATACTATTATTATTATTCTGAATTATTTTATTGTTTGATATATTTGTCTATACTTATTTGTATTATATTTAATGTTTACAGATTTTTAAAAAATGTTTTCATATAATTCCTATTTATTTTTTATTATCATATAACTAAATAAATGTTACAATAATTTTTGTAAATAATAAAGTTCTTCAGAAAAGTATTTCAATTACAACTTTTTTATATAATTTTCATTTTTTTAAGATTTTATTTTTGCAGCTGCTGTTTTTCACGCACTTCCGCACTTGTTTAACAGCCATCTAGTTTGTTAAGCTAATTTAGACTGACAATCAAAAATATACAAAGAGAATGAGCGCAGTTCTTTGGAATTGATCAAGTCCCTTGGGAATTCTCTAGAGAATTTAGCATGGTTGTTCGTTTATATGTATGTATATATATGTTTGTATACATACATATATATTATATATATTTCTTATAACGTTTCCATAAACACCTCCTCAATGCGTATTCACTTCAAAGCACAACAAATTGTTTTTATTTCTTCTGCGCACTCATGTGTGTACAATATACACAATGTGTACCTCATATGTATATATACACACATATATTGTATATATATATATATCTGCCTAAATATGTAGCATATATACAGCTTGTATATGTATACGATGCGAGTCATTTGTTTATTTGCACAGCAATGTTTCAAGTTTTTCTTTCTTTTTCTGGTAACAGGGAAAATGTTGCCAGCATTTTGCTGACAATTAATTGTGCATTAATTTTAATTAGGTAAATATTTCATCCTTTTGTGGGCCAGCAGAGGGAGTCCTAGACGTAGGCATAGAAAATGGGATTTTGCGACTTTTGTGCTGAACACAGCAGCAGCAAAAACAACAACTAACCCGCAGACATTTCAATTAGCAGCCAGGCAATTTCTTTTGCTTTTACTACACACATACACTCGCAGCATATACATCATAGAGGAGTTTATAGACAAGGCTTAACGCCTTAGGCTTAAGGCGTGGCTGCGAAGGCGGCAGAGAGCAGGGGGTGCGTGTGTATTGAACATTTGGGCGACTGAATGGAAAAGGAATCGAGTTAGAAGACTGCAAAAGCAAAGCAATGGCCAGCTAGTCGGAGTGAAAGTTTATAGATTTGTATGCAAGAATTGAGATATATATAGGAGTATGTACAGTGAAAATTCATTCAAGTGAACGAGCTGCTAATTGATAAAAATATTTAAGAATATTCAAAAAAAATTATGCTATGTCAAACTGTAGAATCTTTATGAGAGAATCTTAAAGATAAGTATAGGTATATAAGTATAACTGTAGAGCTTTTACTCTAACTGTAAAATTTTTGAAAACGAAGAACTCATTTGGAGAATTCTTTAATATAAGCTTTACTGTAGAAACTTTGCTAATGTAGAATTCAATAAGAGAATCTTTTAGTATAAGATTTACTGTAGAATATTTGCTGTAGGAAGCTTTATTTAATGCAGAAGCTTTGCAGTAGGAAGCTTCATTTAATATAGAAGCTTTAGCTGTAGACTATTTCATGAAGCATCCTTACTCTAAAGTTGTTTTTCTATAAAGTTTTAGTATAGAATATTTACTGTAGATTCACAATAGAATCGTTACTGTACAATCCTCACTCTAAAAGATTAGCATCCCATAAAATCCCATAAAATAATCTGAAGAATCTTTCTTTTACAATCTTTACTCTAGAATCTTCACTGTAGAATCTGTACTATAAAATCTTAGCAGTAGAATATCTTCAGAAGTCTAGAATCTCAGCTACATCATCTCTTTCAAAATATCTGCCATAAAAGCTATACTCTATATCATAATCTCTGATGTAGAAGCTCTACTGTAAAATCAATGTTGGTTTAGCTTTTGTGCAAATAAAAAACTTTTCTGAAGCAAATTTTATGCTGAACGAAAAAAGAAACGTTTACTTAACTCGGTTCGATAAAGCCAGCAAAAAAGATAGAAAAAAGAACTGAAAAGAAAACGTTCTTCGCTTTGGTCAAAAGAAGCTAGCAAAAGATTTTACTGGATGTGCAGGCATATGTACATACATATATAGATATATACATATGTATATAAATGTATACATATACATATATATCTATAGATTTGTATGTGAGAGTTGCCAATACTCAGACACTGAGCAACAACGGCAATTTACACTCATAATTTATCTGTGCAGCGGCTGTGAGAGGCTACACAAAAATTTTGACATACTTCAAGGCGTCGCACACAGAAGCACACACACACAGAAGCGCGCAGAGCGAGCGAGGCGTGTTGCCACACAAATTGAAATTCTGGCAGCGGCAACAGCTTCAACTTGTTGACGACGTCGGAAGCAGCCGCAAGTAGTGGGCGTCAAATGCTGGGAAGGACGCGAATACAGCAGCAGCAGCAGCAGCAGAGGCAGAGGCAGAGCCAGAGGCAGTAGCAGAGGCAGAGGCAGTAGCAGAGGCAGAGGCTGTAGCAGAGGCAGCAACAGAGGCAGAAAAAAATCACAAGGCGCTGCTGGTGGATTCAACAATTTGTTGAATGTACATATACTCACACGCACACAGGCAGCTCTATACATGTGTGTGTGTGTATTACAAGAAAACACACAAAAAAAAGCAAGCAAGTAAAAGTATATGTTGGACTTTTTTCGTTTTATGTAAAAACGAAACGAAATACACACACACACACAGCCATACATACAGATGAGCACGTCAAGTGCTGGGCAAACGGTTTGCGGCAAGTTTTTTGAGCGTGTGTGTGTGCAAGAAAGAGAGAGCCAATGTAACAGCAGCCGGAACGACAGGCTCCAAAATGTAGCTCCGAATCCAGCGTTAAAGAGCAAATAAATGCCTCGAAGCAAACAAAAAACAACAAAAGCGAAAAACGAAAACGAAAAAGATAAAGCAAAAGCGAACACGCAGACAGTTAACAGTTAGGCAGCGCAGCAGCCGCAGCAACAATAGCAGCTACTTTAGCTGCGTCTGTCTGTGAGTGTGCGTGTGTATGTGTGTGTGTAACTGCGACTCCATATTATTTTAAAATTAAATTTCAAGAATTGTTTATGTTGACTCTGGCTGCTGTTTAGTTTTAAGTTAAAATATTATTATTATTTTCTAGCTTGTTTATCTGCACATATTTTCGACTCGTTTTATGCTTATTTTAAATGAAATTCAAACAATTTGTTTACGCTGACTTTTTTTTAGTATTTTCCGTTTCACTTGCACTTTAATGTTTATTCACTTTTATTTATACTCTTTTTTGTGTATATTTATTTTATACCACTAGCAATCTTGTTGTTTTTCTTTTGTAGGCTGTTGAATTTTTTATGAAGTCGCTACGTACACACACTCACACACACACACACACACACACACACTCACTAAACTTCGCTCCGTTCACTTACTAGGTTGAGGAGGAGCGGCGGAGGGCGACCCGCGCAGTTTTCGACCGTTCTCTGCTTGCGTAGGTATGCGTATACGTGTGTCTGTGCGTTTGTTTGTTTCTTGTCTCATACAAATTTAGTGAAGGGTACGCGTCCCCCAACGATGTGAACAGATCGAAGTCTCGGCCACTACTGCCAGCGAGGGCGCTGCTTGGAGCTAGCATAGAGGAGCAGCAGCAGCCCGCCTACCTGCCCTCCGTTAACAGCGCGCTGTTAATGTTACGTTACATGATAGGGCCACTCATCGCACTCAATGCGGGCAATAGGTCAGTGTTAACAGTGAGTGGGAGAGCGAGCGCTGCCGCTGCCGCTGCCTCTGCCGCTGTCCTGCCGCTGTTACTGTTAACTTCCTTACTGCTGCTGTCCGACAGCTTATTTCAGATTTTCTTCTTGTTTTTGTTGTTTTGTACTTTTTTCAATCTGGCTAGCCTTAGCCTGTTATTTATGCGATACTGTTGCATGTTTAAGTCCAAGCATCTGTTTTCTATCAAAAACTTTGTTGTGAACATTTACGAAGAACTACTGTGGGTGGGTGTGTGTGTGTCCCTGTAGGTGTATAGCCATATGAGTACGTCGGATTGGAAGCGTTTTATGGCACTGCTTCCGTTAGCCAAGCGGAAAAATGTTTACTACGAAAGCAACACAACGAGAGCAATATGCAAAATGGCCCTTGTATGTGTAAGTGTGCGTGCGTACGTGTGTGTGTGTGCGTGTTTGTTCTGCTTCCATTCTTCTTTTAGTTGTTGTTGTCTGTGCCATGTGCGATGATAGTCGGCACTCGTGCATGGACTAACGGTAATGCGGCTATTTCTTTTCCTTCTTTTAGGTTTTTTGCTGCTGTGCGTATTATTTAAAATAACGGTATGGAAATTGTCAGCACACGAAGACAGTAAAAGCACGCTACAGCGAACTGCATATTAAATGCGCTCCAGGATTAGCCAAATAATGAGAACATTTTTATGAGTTCTTTTTTCCAAATTTAAAATTCGCATAAAATTGCTTTTTAAAAATGCTAAAAAAGCAATTAAAGCTGCATAAACTAAGCCCAGCTAAGCGCAGGCTTTACTGTACGTATGCACACATACATATGAACACAGCAGCAGCTACTGCACTATATGCATAACGGTATATAGATTGGCAATGTGTGTGCAAGCGAGAGGCTGCTAGGCAGGCGCGAGCTGTCGCTCTAACAAAGTCAATTAAGTCAACCCAAAGCGAAGCTTCAAAAAGAAGCAGAAAAAAACAACAACAACAGCCGCGTCAGCAGTAGACGCAGCTGCTCAAAAAAGAAGAAGGAAATACTTTCAGCAGCAGCAGTTACAGTTACTCATCTTGTTGTTGTTGTCGTCGTAATTGTATCGCGCCGCGGCGTGCGTAAAACACACACACAACGCACACAGGAATAACTGTAACCCACACACACTTTGCTAATGGAGCTGTGTGCTTACGTTGATGTTGTTGCCTCAGCCACAAAGGGAATACACATGTTCATACAGCTACGTGCACACACTCACACACACACACACACACTTACATACATACACTTGGGATGAGCTGTTGCTGGCAAACACGCGCCACTTTGATTAGCCTTACACTTGGTGCTTTTTGTTTAGCATTTCAATTTACATTGGAGCAGACAGGCGAGCGAACAAATCAATTGTATATTCCACGTTTATTTGCTGCTTATCGTTTATATCCAAACTGATTTAGTCTGAAACACGAACTGTGCGAATTAACTATTTATTGGCCGAGCAACAGCTGAGCACAGCCGACAACCTGCGCGCGTGTTCAAAGTACGGCATCGACTGTCTGGTTCCCACGCTCAATGCGACAAACTTAACAGACTCAGTGGCAGCGGCAGCAGCGCAGCGCCAGCTCAATTAACAGAGAAGAGAGCCTTGACTGTTAGTTAACAGCGAGCCAAAGTTGGCCAATAGGTCAGTTACACTGCAGCTGCAGCTGCTTTGCCGCAGCGCAGAAAACTCAATGTTAAAAATTAATTTTCATTAACAGACTGCGAGCAAAAATTAAAGCCGACTAGCAAATACCCTATTATATTATTTTTTGTAAATATTCCAGGAATTTTGAATATTTATTAAAGACAATTTGCATTTCTGTTGCATTGTAGACGTTTTGTACAGCGATTCGTAAGGATAAGGAGACTATAGGTAAAGCTAAGGCACTTAGCGGCGATCGGTCTTGCCCGTGCCACGTTTGCCGGAATACAAATGCTTTGGCATTTTGGTGCCAATGAAACGATCCGCCTCGCCCTTGAGACCCATTCGCGTCACCTTCTTCGCAATGTCGCGCTTGGCCATGATCTGCGCCTTCTTCCTGATGGCCACGTCCTTGATGCCGAGCGTATCGCGCGTCGGCTTACGCTTCAGTGGCTGGCCTGTCTTCTTGACCACCGCCGAAGACTCCTTGTCGAGCAGCGGCTGCCTGGGCGTCGTCTTGCTGCCAACGGCGACAACGCCACGACGCAGATCCATGACGGACTTCGTGTAGTTGGCCTGCTCGTTGCCTGACATATCCACGCCAAGTCCTTCCATGGTCTCCACCAGTTTCTTGACGGAACGATCACGCACCTTGGGCTGCTTGTGGCGCGGAATGATCGGTTTGTTCTTCCTGGAGGACAGGCGCTTCTCGTCCCGCAATTCGAAGCGTTTGCCTCGGATCTGTTTGGCCATTTCGCGAATCTCCTTGAGTGTCTCGTCCATAGACATGTCGGGCACGGCGTACTCGCCACCAGCCTCTCGCAGACCCTCCTCGCGCTCCAACTCCTCCAGCTTCTGGAAGATATCGTTATCGATGTAGTCCGCAATGTTGCGGCCCTCCCAGAACTCGGGTATCACGTCGTAGCGCTCCTCCTCTGGGATCTCCTCGTAGTTCTTCTTCAGATCCAGAGTGTAGTCGTCGCCCATCTCTTCCTCGATCTCCTTCTCCAGCTTGCGTGTACGCTCAGCCTTCACGGCGTTCTTCTCGAGGCGGGCCAACGCCTGTTCCGGTATGCAAGGAGCACGCACCTTATCATCACGAGGCGCGGGCATGGCCACATGCAAACGATTCAGTATATTGTCCACCTTCTTGGTGCGCATCTTCTGGTCCACACGATACGAGAGCAAACGCTCGCATGCCTCGGTCTTCACCTCCATCACACCCGTCTCCTGCACTGTCGACATGAACATAACGGGAACCTGTTTATCCTCCTGGAGCTTTGTGATTATAGCTCTTCGCTCCGCAGGGAGATCCTCGAGCTGGAGTATGTCGATTTTGTTGACGGCCAATATGAGTGGCTTGTTGGTGAACAAGGGCTTAATGCTCTCGAAGAGCGCCACTTGGTCCTCGAGGGAGTGACCGCACTGCTCCGATATATCCATGAAGTACAGGACGCAGGCGCGCAGATGAGCCAAGGCTGTGATAGCTTGCATTTCAATAACATTGCGCTCTTCCAGCGGATGATCGAGAATGCCAGGTGTATCAATCACCTGCCAGCGCAGGTATTTGTAGTCTGTGTGGCCAACGTACAAGGATTTTGTGGTGAAGGCGTACGGCTGCACCTCGACGTCGGCGCGTGTGATTTTGTTGATGAACGAGGATTTGCCCACGTTGGGAAAGCCGCAAATGATGATTGTGCGCGAGTAGGGATCAATGGTGGGCAAACGCGACAAATGCTGACGCACTTGCTCCAGGTAGGTCAAGTTGGAAGCCTGACGCTTCATGATGGTGGCCATGCGACCCAGGGCGGCCTTCTTCAGCTGCTTGCAGCGATACAAGGAGTCGCCGTACTTGAGCAGACGCACATAGTCCTTCGCCACACTAGAAATTGTAATTATATATATATTCGTATAGGTATTATAGAGTATTCTGTCTGACTTACTTATCGACCAAGTGCCTTGCTGTGTTTAGCTGACCCAGCGCCAGTTTGTAATGATCCTTGTCGTACAGCACATTCATCAAGTCAGCATAGAACGGATGCACATCGTCCAGCTTGGGGAAGTCCTGGATTATCTGCGAGAGACGATCGTGGAAATTCTGTTGCGTGTATTTCACCTTGCGCGTGTAAAAGGCACGAATGCGCGAGATCTTGTAGCCCTTGTGCACGACTGTGGGCGTCTTGCGCTGTGTCTTCGACAACATAATGTCGATGAAGTCCTGCGAATAAACATTAAAATATATATCAATAAATATATTGCGCACTTTGTAAACATTGGAAGTGAGGTTAGGTTGCCGTCCGCGGTGGGTGCTCCGCTGGACATAAACAAATTCAAAATGCTTACCTTTGCTGGCGGCACCACCATGATCTTTTTAAAGTTGTACAAACTCATTTTGGTGGCTATTTATTTATTTTCCACGGCAAAGAAAGGAAAATAAATGTGGAATCGCTAGCATAAACACCACGCGGTGTTCGCAACAAATTCCTAAAAGAGCTGATATAGAGTCTAGCGATGACAGCTTAAATCGATAGGCACGAAATAAAATCATCGACAAAATCCAGAACATTCGTCATGGTTGGCAACTAGCAAGCATATTTATCGAATACCACATCGATGCTGCATTTTTTCTATCTTTATTGACGTATAAAGAATAAATGAGCTTAAAATGCTAAAAAATTAACTAACAACTGATATTTAAACAATAATTAAAGGAGGAAACACATATTTACTATGTGATATCAAATTTGTCATAAGTATTAACGCTACAATTTGATGCAATTGCTGTAAATATAAATTTTCAAATTGTTTTTTTATGTAGCTTCGAATGTAAATAATAAAAAGCGAATTCAACAAAATGCTGGATGACCCGCATCGCAAGCCGTTCAAATGCGAACAATGCAACTACTCAACACGTCGCTCCTTCGATCTGCGACGCCATCAAAGGCGCCACGAGCGCGTGAAGCCCGTGGAAGGAACTGCATACAAATGCAGCGAGTGTCAATTTGTGACCAAGTGGAAGCGGAACATGGGACGCCACATGGAGAAGCATAGGAGACATACTGCAGAAGCGCCCATGGAGGAGGCAGAGGACTCCAATTCCGCGCAATACAGCCAGCAGCTGGAGGATCAGGCCATAGAGGAGTACATTGTGGAAGTAATTGAAGCCGGGGATCAGGACGAGAAATACGAGGAGGAGCTGAAGAAAGCTGTCGAGGAGTTGAACAATAGTAACATCTCGGAGCCGCCTTTGGAGGAGACCAAGCCCAAACCCCAGAAAAAGTTCAAGTGCGAGATCTGCCGCTACACATCGAACCGAGGCTTCGACCTGCGGCGCCATATACGCACCCATTTCCGAGTGAAAGCCTTTGAGGGAGTGGCCTACCAGTGCTCCGAATGCAATTTCCAGACCAAGTGGAAACGGAATATGAGGCGGCACATGCGTAAGCACGACGACATCAACGAAGATTACCACCAGGAGGAGGTCCAGGTGGAAGCGTATGAGGAAATCTGCGAGGATACCTTAGAGGACGTCTGCGAGGTAGAATATGAGCCAGTCCAGGCCGACATAGAGCCCCCCTCCGACGAGTATATAGTGGAGCTCATAAATTCAGAGCTCCTCAATTCGGACTTGGATACGGATACGGCATATACAGCCCCATCGGAGTGCTCGGAGACACCGTCGCAGGAGGAGTTGACTGAGGAGACGCGCTTCAAGTGCGACCATTGTGAATATGAGTCTAAGCGGGCCTTCGATTTGCGTCGGCATGCGCAAGTCCACGAGAGGATCAAGCCCCTCCAAGGCATTGCATATCAGTGCAATGATTGCAACTTCATCACCAAATGGAAGCGGAATATGCGCCGGCACATGGAGAAGCATAGACCCAATTCCGTTGGGGAATCTGTCACGGACGATGAGTTTGTTGTAGAACTGAAATCGAATGCACAAATGGATAAAAGAAAGGATATTAAGGAGGAGGAGGAGGACGATCCTGAGGTGTTGCCATCCTATTGGATTGCGCTGCCATCAACATAAAGCTGATCGCTATATAATCCATCACTAGATATTCGAAAATATTAGACTTTAAATGTAAATATGTGTAAAGAACACAAATATAAAATGATTATACACATAAGTAATTGTAATAAAATGCAAGTACTTCAATGAATATATTTATATTTTGTCAATAAATGTTTAAAAATAACTTAATATATCGATTACATTTCATTATTCACTATCATTTGATACCTGATAAACCAAAAGAACACAAAATGCATGCTTTAAAAGAAACACAATTAAACATAATAATAAAAAATAAATATATATAATTAAATTAATACTAATTATATAACAATTGTAGTTTTATCAACGTTTAGAAATTAAAACATCGATACATCGCATACAAAATGAACCATCGATGTAAATTACATATCGCTGTGACAAAAATCGATATACGGATTATTCCATACCTCACTAGTTTCGATACATTTTTACATAGACAACCCCACACGGAATTGTTGCTTAAATTTTACTTAAAATTTAAGAAAAATTGCTACTTCTTAGCAGTTCATATTAAGGCAAAAACAAATACAAATAGTTCTATTGAAATGGCCGACGACTGGGGTAAGTGCACGTGGATGCGTCATCAAACATAAAACGTGGGCGCTGCGCATGTGGCGCCCCCTAACCCAACACCTGCCCCTCTCCGGAGCACTCCTGCTCTCACTCCTCGAACGCATTTGCGACAAGAAAGGAGACATGCATCCAACCTTGATATTTATGTATATTTTTAGCCATTTAAGTATAAGAATATATGCATATACATATTGATATATATATTTATTAATTCGCAGAATCCGCCGCCGAGAGTGAAATTGTCATACGACCGAATGCAGCTAACAACATAAACAAGTGGGAGGGCGAGGATGACGACGAAGATGTTAAGGTAAATATATATTTCAAAAGAAATTGACCATATTGTTAACGCACCAACCCAATTGTTGCTGTTGCGCTGCTCAGCAACTTTTGTTGCTGACAGATGACTAGAGCTGAGTGCGTGACACGAAGGTGCACGGCGAAGCCAGAAAATTAGTAAACATAAATATAAGGTGATATAAAATATTGAAAAAAATCAAATTAAAAAAAAATTAATTTTAATTTAAAATATTATAAAGAAAACAAAAGTGAATATTCAATATTAATTTTAACAGTGATTTGCGCTGATACCGATTTAGTTTTCGTGTCGTATCGCAACACGCGCTCATCTCTAATCTAAACTAGTTTTTTTTAGCTCTTTTGTTAAATTGTTTTCACTTTCGAATTGTTGTACACGTGTGCAGTTTACAAATGCATTTTAGCTGTGATAAATAAATCAACCTGTTTTTTTTTTAACATTCAGGAAAGCTGGGAGGATGAGGAGGAAAAGAAAGATGAGGAGAAGCCAACGAAAACAGAAGCGCCAGTCAAAACTAAACCTAATAAAGCGCTAAAAGCGAAACTGGAGGAACAAGAGGTGAGTCGTTGAGGATATACATATAAAATGTATGTATTTAAATAATAAAATAAATATTTCTACTGCTAGCGGCTTAAAGAGGAGGAGGAACAGAAGCGTTTGGCTGATCTGTCGCCCGAAGAGAAATTGGCGGAAAAGCTGCGTCTGCAAAAGATTCAGGAGGAATCGGATCTGAAGAGCGCCCTCGATACATTCGGCGTGACGAGTATAGGCGGCGGCCTCGACGCCTTCAATCCGCAGAGCAAAGAGGAATTCAAGGAATTCGGTGCCACGCTTAGCTGGAAGGTTGCTCAATACCGAGAATCCATACACTTTCCACAATTCATAGAAGACCTGGTGCGCAGCCTATGCGTGAACTGTAAGCGATCTCACAATATACTATATATACTGATAATAATTGTGATTTCCCCCGTTTAAAGTGAGCGCCGCTGACATTAAGAAGGTCAAAATGAGCGTGGAGAGCTTACACTCGGAAAAGCTTAAAATGGAAAAAGCAAATGCCAAGAAATCAGCCGTCAAGGGCAAGGGAAAAGTCTCGTTGCGCACAGAGAATGATGTGGGTCAAATGGAATATCGATTAATGCAATAGTTATTGACTAACTATATATTGTTTATTCTTGCAGGATATCGATGGGTATCAGAAGTATGGCAATGACTTTACCGATGATTACGATGATTTTATGTGAATAATAGGATCGATAGTTACACGCATATAACTAATTATTGAATATATATAGTTGCTTGTTGATGTCGAAGGAAGAAGGAGGGAGAGCTGGAGCTGGTTGAAAAGTTCTTCTTGTTAAAGAAAATTGCGCAGGAATTTAAAGTCCCTTTTTGTTGATTTTGAGAATGCTGTTTAGAAAGCGCCATATTCATATAAATATATGTACATTACACAGTGTTTGCATATATACATATATATGTATATTTGTATGACGGCACAGTCAAACAGACACACACATAGACAAACCAATATATACATAAAAGCATGTAAAAATTATATATGAATACGTATATATATATTAATACATATATGTTTAATAGAATAACTAAAGTCAAGTCAAGCAAGCAATCAAGAAACCTCAACGAACATTTTTCAAACACACACAGAGACAGACACATACACACAGGATTAATTAGGTACATGAATGGCTTCTTGTAAATTCACTTTTGTATAATACTATAAAGCGATATTAAATTGTAAAACAAGCTCAGATTTTGACTGTTTATTTAATTTTTTTTAGATGTAAACAAGACTGACTGCAAGTCAATTTAAAATGAGTTGGATCGTCTCTTATCAGTCCATTTGAAAATGGTGTTAACAAAACTCAGTAGATTATGCAGAACAGCAGCTTTCGACTTTTTCAAATAAAGGTCAATGCGCGCCACGATTGAGTAACATTTAACAGTGATGCCCGCTCACCAATCTTTGAAAATGCAACGTCACAGTTTCAAGTTAACAGTTCACTTTGAGCTTAACAGACTGCTGTTATGTACGTTTTTCTCTGTTAAAATCTTTCAAAATGCAACTCTGTGTGTCGCATTGCAACCCTGCCACCGGCACGTGTAACTCTTATTCTACGCTCTCTCTTTAAAACGTAAACATGAGTTTCAGTGAATATTTAGCTGGTACAAAAATTATTATTGTCAACTGGCATGTTATTATAATAAATACGCATTACAGAGGCCGAAGCTAAGGAACTGTCCAGCTCCGAGGAAGAATCCGACATTGAGGACGAGGACACCTGCACAGCTCAGCAACTAGCAAATGAATTTCGCGCGCACTACACAAAGGATGAAGCGTCGACAACATTGAAGCGGGACTATGTGCTGGATCTATGTACAAATGATAGCTTCACTCGAGTGGCAGCTGGCCTCTCCAGCACAGATGTTAAGATCTACGATCTGAGCGACGCAGGCGGTCTAACTGCAGTATTCGAAGAGCGCGTGCCCAGTGCGCCGTGCCTGACGAAGAATTATACGCCAAGCTCAATGTGTGGCGTTCGCTTCTTGGAGGAGAATGCGAATACATTGCTGGTGGCCAGCTCGAATGGGCTAGTGAGACTCTTCGATTTGCGCGCGACTGGCGAGCAGGCGAGATTCCAGTACGATGATGCCAATTCTGAGCTTCCGGTGTCCAAGGTCATCAGTTGCTTCGATCGCAATGCGAACAGTCGCATCCTTTGCTGCGGCACGAAACAGTACTCGGGCAGCACCTATCTACTCTTCTTCGACATAAGAGAGCGCAAGCAGATGGGCCTCTACTACGAGAGCCACTCGGATGATATGACCTCGGTGCGCTTTCATGGCAAATATCCCGATCTGCTGTGCACCGGCAGCACGGATGGCCTCATCAATGTCTTCGACATCAAGGAAAACGACGAAAGCGAGGCCCTTCGCAACACAATGAACACTGAGAGCAGCGTGTTTCGTCTCAATTGGCATCAGGATGCTAAGGATCAGGAGATTATCTCCTGCATAACGCACACAAACGACTTCAAGAGCTACGAGTGCATGGAAGGCGATGAGCTTTGCTCTCTCAAACGTTCGGACGTCGTCGCTGGCATCAAGCGCAAGAGCCCAGCCAATTTCAATCTAATCAATGCTCACAGTACGCAGGACAAGGGACTATTCCTGCTAGCGGGCACAAATTTTAATAGAGGGTAACTATCTAAATCTTAAATGGAATTTTACAGAATTTTCTGATTTAAATTTTCATCTTTTCAGTGAGATTTTGCGTTCTGTCAGTGTCACGGACAAGGACTCTCTCAAGCCTTTGGCTAACTTTGTGGGCAACAAACAAATCGTGCGCAGCAGTCTTTATGATGCCAAGCGAGACTTGCTGATCACAGGCGGCGAGTGCGGCATCATTTCCCTTTGGACAAACGAGGCGAGAAGCACGAGCAGCAGCAATGAGCTGAAGAGCAAATCTGTAGCAGCTAAGAGACACAAGAAAACACCGTATTAGCGAAAATATTTTATAGTAAAAATTTTACTTATATGTTTTAAACTTAAAATATGGCTTATATCACTTTTATTTTGGGTTTGTTTCAATTGGGAAAACAATTCGTTGCGTTCGCGGTGCATTTAAATTGAATTTTTAGCGCCATTTGGCTAAGCGTTGCCAGAAGTTGTTGCTTCTCTTACATATATTTGTCATATGGCGTTGCCACTCCATTAGAAGTTGCGTGCTCACGTACAGAGGCTGCTGGCTTTTTAGTGCATTACGTGTGTACTAAAACGTTAAGGTCTTGTGCACAAAAACGTAAGCCTGGCTGTGGCGTTTCTTTGAGTTTCTTTTGGGGTGGTTCGTCAAGTCCTTTGAGAAACTTAAAAAATCGATGGAGCATAGATTGAGTTTGTCTTATATAGACTTACTTATGTTGCTAAAGGGGAAAAATGTATAATTTTAGTACTAAATAGGCATATGCTAGCAGAAGGGTGTTCAGAATTTGAAAATTTATATTTTAATAATGACAATAATGTAAATAAATAAAAATTATTTATTTATATTTAAAAGTATTTAAAAAATGAAGAGAATAACTTAAATTATATTTGTTTAATATATAATATACAATAATATGTAATTTTGTATTAAATAAAATCTAATTTAAAATTAAAATTAAATTTTTAAATATTTTATATAAATAAATAATCCTATTTTATATACAAAATTGTTTTTAAATATCTATAATATAAATATATAAAATATTTAAAAATATATATATTGCATTATAAAATGAATAATTTTTTATTTTTTATGTTTTTTAAAATTTATTTTATTTTAAGTTTATTTTTATTAATTTAATTTTTTTATTTATATATTTTTATGATTATTTCAATTTATTTATTTAATACAACAAATTTTTTAATATATAAATAAATTGAAGTTTATATTTAATTTTAGAATTTATTTAATTTTATACATATTTAATTTTAAAATTTATTTTTAATTTGCATTTAATAGGCATAAAATACAAATATAAAATTGTAAAGCCCTTTAAGCCATCTTCTTATTGTTTTTCTATATAGTCTATAATCCCAGCTCTCTATACTCATGCCAGCTCTCGCTGCCTCTGCCTCTCAGAGAGTCCGATCAAGCTCTGCTTAGCAAGGAATTAGCACATCCTTAACACACACTGTTTACATCCTGCAAGTCTTAGTTCTTTCTCTCTCTCTCTCTAATTTCTCAATTACCTTCTCTACGCATTCAGCTCGATCGGACCGGGCCCAATTAGTGCTGCAGTAGGCATTGCAAATGCGTGCCCACAAATCGTCTAATCCGGTGCCACTGGGCCTGCTGGAGGCAGCTAGAGGCTGGTGCCTAAATGTTGACAAATACAACACCTACGATACAAATAAAATTGCTACAGAAGTCCCACCTAGAACGCTCTGAGCGGAACGACTTAATTTTCACAAATTTACGCCAGGATGCAGGACGACTCGCCGTCTCGGGTCTCCTCTCCACTCACCGTGGCTAATTGCTCATGAATAAATTGTTCACTTTTCGAATTCCATCGAAAATGCAGAGACTCTCGCCCTCTCGCTCTCTCGCTCTCGCTCTGCCTCTATGTGGTTGTCTCCCTCTCGCTCTGCGAGTCCTGCGGAGCAACCAAAATATTATGGTGTTCCCTGCTGTTAGCGCACAGTCGATGCGAATTTGCTGCGGTAAGATGTTGCTGCTTGTTCATCCTCATCTTCGTTGAGTGTCCTTTTCTGCTCCTTGTCGTCGCTCTGCGACATTTGACATGTCTCTTTGGCCTGACCCTGAGTTTGTGTTCCACTTTGATGTGATTCGTCAATGCGGTGGACTACCGGCTACCGACACAGCACACTCTCCGCCCGACTTCGAGTCGGTCTGCTCTAAGGATTCCCAGTCCGAGTCCGAGCCCTGCAGGAGTCTGCGTCTCCTGCCGGCTGCCCAACAGCGTTTGTTGGCGTATCTCTGCCCTGTTTGTTTGGCTGCCTGTCCGTTTGTTTGTGCCGCCGTCTCCTTGTTCGCCGCTGCACTGGCATTCGTTCAGCTCCGCATGCCCACCGCCGACGACTCGGTGAGTTTCCAGTTTCGAGTTCTGCTTTGAGCCATGCCACCACCGCCCGTTGGCTCGCATACCGCAATGCGCTGTATTTATAGTAAACGTAGCCGATCGATTGCGGTTCTCCCTTGGCCGCATCAAAAAAAGGCGAATCCAAGAAGCTGCCACCAAATGAGAGAGACGGAGAGAGAGAGACAGATAGAGAGAGAGAGAGAGAGTTAGTGTAATGAAGATGCCTATAATATGTCTCTGCTGAAGGTATATATAAATTGGGTTTATATGACTTTGGCTGCTAATGAAGCTATGAGGGATGTATAATGGAATATATATAAATGGAATTATATATAGATGCCATATAAAATATATGCTGAAAAGTATGTAAATCTAAGCAAATTGGAGTCCTTAGAGCACGTGTAATTTGAGCTGATTTCAGTCTGAAATTGGAATGATAACAAGAAGCTAAAAAATGTAAAGATAAATAAGATATTAATGTATATAAAAATATATAGATATATATTAAATTATAATATACAAATCAATTTTAAAACTATAAATACCTTAACTAAATTTAAATTAATTCTTTTAAGTGGATCTGGCAAGCGAGGCTGGCTCTGCCTCTGCCTACCAAACTGAAGAAGTCGTGGAAGATAGTACAAGGAGTACTAGCAATACAAGAAATTTAATGAAGTCCTATAGATGTTACTTTACTATAGAGATACTGAAGGTAACAGATACAGATATATACATAGTACGCATATATAAAGTTACCTTATAGCTTCTATAGAAAGTATCTTTGAGATACAATTTCTACAATCTGACTAATGCTCACTTATAATATTACTAATTATAATTATTCTTGATCAGTAAGCAGTAACAATATATATAGTCTATATATATAGTCTATATAGTTACAAAAGTATCTCAAAGATACTTCCTCCTGGCCTCCGACCAGGTACTCTCTAATCTCACCCACTCGACTGGCCATTCAGCATAGTTGGTGCCCTCCGCTCAGGTTCCCAGCTCAGTCGTCGCTCTAAAAAAGAAACCGCATGATTATGCGCCCGCACAATATCCGACAATGGCTCACCTAATTATTTGGCTCGTGTTCTCGTTTTTCTTCTCGTCTATTTTCACGTTTTTTTTTTGTTCGCCTTTGTGTGGGCCGACAAAAAGCGAGCCAATTTTTAAACGATTTGTTTCTCTTTTTATGAGTTTTTTCCATTGTGCGCGCCTCGAGCTGTTTAGCTGTTTCGGCTGCTCTACAAACCTCCTAATTGCGGCAGTTCCGACTCCTTGTCCGTGGCGTGGCTGGCCCAGCGGCAGAATGCGTCGTGCGCGTCCCGTTTTTATTGCGCGAACGCATTTCCACTAAAAATTGTGCCATTTTTTTCCCTCATCTCATTGTTTAGCCATAAATCGACATGTTTTAGGTAGGCGAACGCGCCTTTTTATTGGTGCAACTTCAGGCGAAAATTGTACGACAACCGCAGCCCAGCAGCGAGTCCTTCGCCAAGGACCTGCCAACTGCCAAGCGAAACCTATGCCCAGGCATGCCTAAAACATATACATATATATGTATATATATTGGATAGATATCATAAAAAATATCCATAAACGAAATTCGGAACACTGGAAAATATTTATGGATTAAAAATAAATAAAATTTATTACTATAACTATTTTTAAATATATTTAAGTAAATCTTAAAAGAATATAAATAAATACAAAAAAGTAATCGAAGAATTAAATATAATGGAAAATTAAAAAAAATATATATTTATGCACTTAAAAAATAATGCAATAAATAAATCGAATATAAAAATTGAATATTTTCGAATAATTTGTTGAAAATGTAGTTGGGAAAAATATTTATTTAACATTTGCATATTTATATATATTAGAAAAATGTAGAAAAGTATTTTAGATATTTATTAATGCAATAATAATAAATAATTATATTTACAATTTTTTTTAAATATCAAATATCAAAGTATATTCTACCAAAAAATTAATAAAAAAAAACATTTAAAATATTTATAAAAAATGTAAAAAGAAAAAATTATATAAATATATTTATTTTATATTTTATTTACTTATATATTTATTTATATATATACACATATATATAATATGTATATATTTTTTTTTTATTTAAGATCAGGAACCCAAAATTGTATGAATAAATAGAATTCAATGAAAAAGGCCCAAATTTCTGCTCTCTTCTTGCTCAGCTCGCCCAACATTATATCCTGGCCATATATATCCTTGCTCTAAATATGCTACAATGCGCTGCTCTCGTTTTCGCTGTGGCCTCAATATAAAAATTAACGAAAATAATAAAAAAATATATATATTTCTGTTCTCGATTTTTTCCTTTGTTTTGCTTTGTCATAAATTTCTGGTAGAGATTTTTGAGTTTTTGGTCCCGTTTTGCCTTTTTGTGTTGTGTTTGCGGCAAAGAAATGGTTCAAGAACTTCTTTCCTCTGCTCTCTCTCTCTATATAGATGTTTATGCAGATTTTTATGGGCTCGAAGTGTCTGTGGCTCGTTCGCGGAATTTTCTTTTGCTGGCCATGTCCTGTCGCGCATTCCGAGGACCGTATATTAGGAATGTAGATCAAAAACTTTTTTGTTTTCATTGTTGCATTTTTTCGCTGCGCTAGTTTTTTTCCCCGAAGCCTAAAATGCCGAGTGCCCAGCGCTCAGTGCCGTCTGCCGACTGCTCTAATTTTTTAATTCTTCACGGGTTTTTATGGCCGGGCCGGAAAAACGTGAAAACGTACAGCGAACGAGCGAGCGTTTTCTCACAAGGTTACTTAGCACCATTTTTGCGCGTATATGGAGTAGCCCGAGAGAGACTTCGCCTACTTACCTGTTAATTGTGGCCATAATTCAGTGCGCAGCCACGTTTTTACCAACTGCCCAGGCATATTTTTATTAGGGCGTGCCCTAAGCGCATATTACGATCGTAAATCCGTGGAACTGCCAGAGCTAAAAACTGAACCCACGGCTCGTCAGATATTCAAAAAGCTAACTGCGCAGCAGCTGAGCACAGATCAGAGAGAACTATATTAAAATATGATGATTTAACTAACTAATTGCTAAATACACTTACCTTTTCTACTTTCTAGAGCTATGAACGTATGAGTTTGGCAGACGATTTGCTCATTAAGAACTGTGAGAATGAGTGGAACATGATCAACCAAGGGAATGCAGCTTGAATCTGCCTAATTTATTGATATTTTCTGGAAAATAAGCAGAAAAGTTTATGAAGAAATAGTAGTTCTACTATTTCTTATCGATTTTTAAGATTAAACGTAGTAATAATATTTTTGATAATAATTACTTTTATAATTTTCTTTGGTATTTGGTATTAATTATATATATTTATTTATTTATTATATATTTAAAAAAATATTATATTTAGTTATTTTTATTATTATTTTTATTTATTATTTTTATATTTTTTATTTATATTTATTTTATATTATTTTTATTTTTTATATTATAAATAAAATTTATTTTATTTTATATTATTTTTTTTATTTATTAGAACTTATATTTATTTTAATAATTTTATTTTATAGATTATTAAAATTTATTTTATAAATTTTTAGATCGTAAATAATTTTGTTATTTATATTATATATATATATTTTTTTAATTTTTGTTTTTTGTTTATATATATATATATTTATTTTATTTATTTTTTTTTGTATTTTTTTATTTTGTTTAAAATTTTCATTATTATTTATTTTTTTTTTGTATTACTTTTTATTTGTATTATTTTTTATTCCTTTTATTTATTTATTAAAAAGTAAAGAAAACCAGCAATATTTTTTGTTTGAACTAAGTCTTAATAAAAATTCAATAAACAAGGCTTAATTTATATAAGCCATATAATATGCATTTGCATAGGTATATGAACTCTCTGCCTCTCCCTGTGTATGTATGTATCTCTCTCTCTGTGTGTGTGTGTGTGTGTACTTCCCATAATCAGCATAATCAGCGAGATCGGCGCTTTGTGCTAGCAAAATGCCAATAAAATGGCAAAAGGGCAACAAAAGGCGGCTTCCAATGAAGTGAGGTTTTGGGCCAAGCCAAGCCAAGCCAGAGTCGGGCCGAAAGTGTTCGCTGGTGATCGGTTAGGGGTCAGACAGAGGTAGGGGTCAGGTACACTCAGCTCAGCTCAGCTCAACTCAACTCACTTTCGCCTGGCGCGAAGTGAAAGGTTAGAGAGTGTCGCAGTTGCAGTCGCTGCCTGAGCCGCCATAAAGGGTATTTACTGTCGCTGCCGCAGTGTCGCGTTTATTTGCTCGGCGAAAAAGGTTTGCTCATTCTGCCGTAGAACAAAACCACGGACAACGGACACCGGCCGGCGGACGGACGGACGGTTAACGAACAAAAGCGCAGATGAATGCACAATAGGCAAGGTTGCGGCTAGGGTACGGCAGTGGGCAAGGCTTGGGCTTGGACATGGACATCGACAGCGACAGCGAGTCGATCAGGTAGAGCCGCCGCTCGGGGCGAGTTAATGCAAATTGCCGCGCAATATAACCCAATAATTTTAACTAACTCACAGAGCAACTGCTTCAGTTACTTAGTAATGCATAACAAAGCGAGCCGAGATCGAAATTGAATATCGAGCGAGATGTGTGCGTGGGTCGCGGAGGTCCAGGTCCAGGTCCAGGTCCCGATCCCAGGCGAGCCATTTGGCATTGAGCTGTTAATCCGTTTGCCATCAGCGACATTATTACTCGATTCTACAGAGATCTGCTTTCGCTTTCGAGTTAGATTTTATTGCGGCATCTTGAACAATCTAAGGAACTACGAAAACTAGGGCACGGCCACACGCTGCGTTGCGTCTCTTCCTGCTCTTCCTGCTCTAGTTTCGCTTTAGTCGGAATCGATGTCACGTCATTGTGTGTTGACTCCGCTGCGACCGGGTTACCTCGCGGCGACTTTAACTCCCTGCGGCCGTTAACGGGCCTTTCCGCAACATCTTTGTTTGTTTGTTTGCTTGGTGGATTAGAAGGCGGCTGAGCGGGGCTTCAACTTTTGGCGAACGGCTGATCCATGGGCCATAAACATGCATAACGAGGGCAAGGATTAGCCAGGCAACACACACACACACACACACATATAGAGGGATATATATATAGCTCTATATGACATAATTAGCGTTTGCTGAAATCTGCTACATTTTTGCCTAAGCCCAGGTATCGCGCACGCTTTCGCCAGCCCATCACCTCCCACCTCCCACCCCACCCCCTCTCTTGTATAACTGCGCTCTGGGTACAGTTGCGCCTTTAGGCAACATGATTATATCATCATAATAAATGTTTGCCGCAACTAAACTGAAACTTTTCAAATTAAGTTTCAACAACTGCGTCTCCCACCCAAAAGCATTTCATTGTTTATGCATGTGCGGTATCTGTGTGTCAGTGTGTGCCTCTCTCTCTCTCTCTCTCTCTCTCTCTGTGTGATGGCCCTCTGTGGGCGTTGGCCAAAACTTTTGCTTTATTTGCCCAGCTAAACTTCATTTACAGCGCCCTCACTGCCTGCGCGCTCTGTCTCAGCCTCTGCCTCTCTCCCACTCACCCATCCTCTTGCTCCCTCTCTCTCCCCCTCTCTCACTCTCTCCCTCCTGCCTTAAACGTGCGGCATTATATTAAGACTTCATAAAAGCGCAAATTATTTGGCTGCCAGCGATCGATATGGCCAACTCCAAGCAGCAGCTGCCTCTCTCTCTCTCTCTCTCTCTCCATTCTCGATTCTCTCTCCCCAACCTCTCCCCTCAACCTCTGCGCATTATGCCATATCATGCTTTTGCCTGATGAAGCCGATAAAATCCCATTATTAAGGGGGCCACTCGCGTCTCGCTCGCACCCGACGCGCTGCCCGCCTGCGGACAAGCGAAACAAAAGATTCGCTCATACGCTATGAATATATGAAATCGCAAAGAGAGAGCAAAAGAGAGAGAGAGAGAGAGAGAGAGCACTGCTGCTGCTCCATGATAACTTGATTATGGGCAGCAGCGAGTGCCGCTGGCTGGCTGCTTGGACCACCGCCAGGCTGGGCATTATCGTGCTCCGGCTCCTTTTTTATGCAGCATTGTTCCGGCATCGTAATTGCCTTCATCGTCGCATAATTGTCCGCCAGCTGCGACGCAGGCAGCGACGCAGGCAGCACCACAACATTAGCACCATCGTTCATTGCACCGCCAGCAGGCAGACAGCCTATTGCCGTCTCCCTCGCACGCACCACACTCAACGCCCATTGGCTGCTGCGGCGGCCATTGCTCGACCGCCGCGGTATAAAAGGCGCCGGGGTAGCTGAGAGCGACACACTCGAGCTGTAGCTAACGCATCGTCAGCATCGTCGCTTTAACCGTTAGTTAACTCGCTTCGCATACTGTGACTTCTTTATACGGAGAGATAGTCCATACTATACATATATATATATATCGCTCAAAATGCACGGATACCGCAGCTACAACATGGAGAGCCACCACCACGACAGCAGCAGCGCCGTCGACCAGAAGCCGCTGGTCGTCGACCTGATCTCGACGCAGTACGGCAAACCACAGACGCCGCCGCCCTCGCCCAATGGTAAGTCTCCCGCACTCCCAGCGCTGTCTCCATCTTCAGTTGACTAACCACATCTCTCTCTCTCTCTCTGCTTTTTCCTTATAGAGTGCCTGTCCAGTCCGGACAACTCGCTGAACGGCAGCCGCAACTCTGAGATTCCCGCTGATCCGTCGGTTCGTCGCTACCGAACCGCCTTCACACGTGATCAGCTGGCCCGTCTCGAGAAGGAGTTCTACAAGGAGAACTATGTGTCACGGCCGCGCCGCTGCGAGCTGGCCGCCCAGCTCAATCTGCCGGAGTCGACGATCAAGGTGTGGTTCCAGAACCGCCGCATGAAGGACAAGCGCCAGCGCATCGCCGTCGCCTGGCCGTACGCCGCCGTCTACTCGGACCCCGCTTTCGCCGCTTCCATTCTGCAAGCGGCTGCCAATAGCGTGGGCATGCCCTATCCGCCGTACGCGCCCGCCGCTGCTGCCGCCGCCGCTGCCGCCGCCAATCCGATGTTGGCCACCGGCATGCCCACGATGCCAGTGCCCGGCCACTCGCCCTACGGCCAGTACCGCTACGCGCCCTACCACATTCCCGCCGCTCGCCCCGCACCGCCAGCCCCACATGCATCCGCACAGCCATGCGCACGCCATGCAGGCCGCCATGCCCATGGGCTATCCCGCCGCCATGCTGGGCGCCGCCGCCGTCGCCAGCATGCCGCCCAGCTACGCCGCCGGCCAGCTGCAGCTGCCCAAGACCCAGACGCCACCGCTCGACCTGCAGTCCTCCTCGTCGCCGCACTCGTCCACGCTCTCGCTGAGTCCCGTCGGCTCCGACCACACCAAGGTCTTCGAGCGCAGCCTCAGTCCGCTGCGCAGCACCGCCGTCGCCACCACCACCACCACCACCACCAGCTGCCCACTGCCCGCGCCCGGTCTGCTTATGCCCAGCGCCAAGCGGCCAGCCTCGGACATGGACACGGTCATCGCGGAGCCCAAGCCCAAGCTGTTCAAGCCCTACAAGACTGAGGCGTAGGCCCTTGGCCTCTCAACCCCCCCTCTCAATTGTACAAATTAGTGTTTAGTTGTTGTTAAGGCAGACCCCCTCGCCGCCTCTGCTCAGTGTGCAGAGGCAGAGAAAGAGAAAGAGAGAAAGAGAAAGAGAGAAAAATCTATTTATCATTTGTATATAAATTGTAAACTAGCTTTAAATTTTAGTTAACTTTAGCTCAACCAAAATAAAATTATGAAATGCAAAACAAAAATTCACAAAAATCTTTTTACCTGGTCCAAGCCTTACCGGGCTGCATGTGGAGTTTACCGTTTGCAGCAGCTGCTGATGTTGACCTCGAGAGGGAGAGAGAGCGTGTCGTGTGGCACGCTTGACCTTCCCGGGGCCCACCCACGCCAAGTCCTTAATGGCATATTAATGCAATCGAGGCAGGACGAGGAGCAGCCCTGTCGCACGCAGCGCCTATCCAACTGTGTGCCAAATATCCTTTTTCTATGAGCAATGTCCTTGCCGCAAGCAGCATGCAGCGCTGCACTGCGCTGGCCTCCCTGCCACGCGTCAGGCTGTGCCTCCGGCAGCGCCTGTCAATGCGCATCAGTGTCGTCCTCGATCTGCTAATTAATTGCCGTGTTTTGTTTGCTTTTGCCAGCGTCGATTGTCATAATTGACAAATCATTGGCACAAGGACAAACACACACACACACGCACACTCACACACATACACTTGCCTCATGAAGGGACCTCGTCTCTAATCAAATTTGTATTTAATTGCCAGGACCAGAAACATGTGTTTCAAATTGTTCAATTGCCTGGCTCAAAGGGTGTCAATTGGCGCGCCTTATCCCGGCCCACCTAGCTGAACCCTTAAATAACTGCTTATATATGTATGTATACGTTTACAGTTACCATATATATTCATGTATCTCTGCTATCTCTGTGTGCGTGCGCTCTATCAAAACATGTTTTGACAGCGCATAAAAAATGTTCTTCGCACCCCTTTCACTGCCTCGGGGCTAGGGGGATGCAGTTGGGAATCACTGCGCGGCAGCCAAGTGGCAACATTTTATGATTTGATAATGCCAGATAGCGAGCATAAAAAAACATAATGGAAAGTAGTCATCGGCTAGACTCGATGATGCCCTGGGCAGGCAGTTGAGAGGCTCTAGCATTTCCTATGTTTTATATGTGACAAAATAAAGGCCAGACTGCTATAGATGTAAGCCAGTGAGTGCAGATAGGGCAAATAATCGATAACTTTCGATTGACGATAAATTGTAAATATATAATAAGACTAAACGTGTAGCAAGGTTTCTTGAATTTTATATAACTAAATTTGCTGGGCATAAACTATGCTCAAAATTCAAGCTTAGCAATCGATATTTATCGATTTTTTGCCAAGGATCTAAGACTAACAACAAACAATATGAAAGACTAAGAATAAAAGCCGAATTTGACTTCAAATTTGATAGCTGAAGCTGGGTAAATCTTAAAGAGCGCTTTAAAGTCCAAGTTTATGATGGCTATTTATCGATAATAATCTTTTTTTTGCAATGGAGTCTCAGAGCTATGAAAGGTTTAGAGTAAAGGTAGAATTTAGCTTCAAATTTGACAGCTCACACTCTGGAAACTTATAAAAATGCTTAAATGCCCAAGTTTATAAAAGTATGCCTATCGATATTTATCGATATACGTAAAGTAGCAGCAGAGTTGAGGCAGACTTGGCACAAAAGCGTGAAATTGATGCCTGATGACATTGCTCAAAGGCTAGCTCATATACCTATATTATACCCCTTTTTACTGCATTTACAGGGTATCAGCTAGATAGACAAAAAAACAGTGAGTCTACCCTGGGGACCTGGGTCAGGGGACTTGGGTCCAGAAGCAACTAAATTAAAAAGCGCAAACGGAACGGCTTTGGCCTCAACTGTGGGCTGAGCAACAGCGAGGGGTGTGCGTGAGTGTGTGCTGGTGTGTGCTGTGGTGGGCGGGGTAAACAAGTCGATTAATTTCTGTTTAGGGGTGTGACTGGCCGGCTTGCAGGTTGTTGATAATTAATCATGTGGGGATTAAGTTGTTTTCGCCAAGTGCTGAAAATATTAGCAGGCAGGTTTATTGAAAAATTATGCCCCATAAAAAGAGAAGAGACTGAGAGAGAGAGAGAGAGAGAGAGAGAGAGAGAGAGAGAGAGACTGACTGTGGATTAGCGAGCAACATTTGTCAGCCAGCAGCAGCAGCAGCAGCAGCTGCGTGATTCGCACCCGAAGACAAAAACAAGTTAACAGAGATTTTCAGATTTACAAACAAAATATGTATATGTATATGTATATGTATATAAATGCGGTATTATTATCAATTAGGCGGGTATATCTAATTCCAGACGCGATTCAACATTTTATTGCGCACAATCAATGGCATTTGGCACTCGAATGAATGCCGGACACTTCATGAGAACTTCTCCCACAACTCGAGCTGAGCTGAGAAACAAAAAAATATATATATATATATCTATATAGAGAGAAAAAACAATGCATAATTCAATAGCTCAAGGCCCAGCCCAGACGCATTTATGGAGGCAATCTGAACGCTCCCCCTCCCCGTCCTCCTCCTGTGGTGTTCAAACAAAATTAAGTTTTATTGGTGCGCGCTGGGAGATGATGAGTGGGAAATTGAGCGCAGCTGAGACAGCGCGCAACCCTTCGACGCGCCGAGAATAGAGCCAACTGAGCTCAGCTGAGCCTGAATTGTGTGTTTGCTTCTTTTTCTGATTTCTTTTAATAGTGAATTAGCACCTCGCTCACTGCCGCTGCCGTCGGCTCACTCTGTTTGACTTTGGCTTTATGGCCATCATCTGGCTGTTTTGGCTGTCGGGCCCACTTTCCCAAAACCGTCGGCATTTGCACAAAAGCCAGCTTTTGTGTGTGAGAGTGTATTCGTGTGTGTGAGAGTGTATTCGTGTGTGTGTGTTAGTTCGGGGCAACCGCAATTTAGACATCCACTTCTTGGCCCCGCTCTTTATGATGTACGAATTTCACACTAAGTGTCAATGAGCATAAAGTGATCATGGCACAGTCACACTCATCACACACAAGTCACAGTTTGGCGTCGCAGTCACTGCCTAGAGAGAGAGAGAGTCACTGTAGAGCAACTGTAACTTACAGCTGCGCGGCAAGATCTGAGATCGGCCCTTTGAGTGTTATACAACTTGGCTTCATTCCCAGCGTTTAGCCAGCTTCAACTAACCCATTCATTGGGATGTACAGGAACTAAGCCGAAGAGGCCAACACAGGGCAATAGAGTTGAGGTTTATAAGCTGGAAATATAACTTTACATATATATTATATATAAGTTAGATAGTTATTATCATATCATAGTGATATGCCTTAGACATTGCGCGTTATCAGTACAGAGCACCATTCACATTCACCATAAATGTTAAATATCTTCTATATCATTTAAGGTAGAGTCTTGAAATTAATTAATAATTCATTTTTATTAAAATAAAATAAAGTGGGGCTTGTAATATTTCAGAAAGTATTTTTTTAAATTTTTTGAAAAAAACTTATATAAGATGTTTGCTAAAGTCTTCTCATCGTAATTTTACTTCAATTGTTAATATCTTGCTCAATTTGGCCAACACAGCTACCAAATTTTTTATGTGGACCACAAAATTGATTTTCTTTAAGAAAATTATTACTTAAATAAAATATATAGTTTGATATTTGAATTAAAAATCAAAGATTGAAGTTTACCTTGGCTCTCGACTAACTGTCTGCAAAATCTCTATATATTTATATGAATATTTATATCTCTAATATATATAACTGAAATGAATGATATACTGGAAATCATATGCGTATATTTGATTTAACACTTAATTTTAACTCATAGCGCCTCTCTATGCAATTCTCAGTGTCTGCATATACAGATATACAGGCAAGTAAATGCAGGAACATATAGATAAAGACAGGAATTTATATATATTGTAATCATATTCTATATCCCTAATCATGCCTTGCTCGCTATACAATCCGTATTGTACCCGAACTCTCCTCACATTTGTAGCACAGTGTATTTCAAGTAGTTATGCGATGTTTTATGCGGATGCCAATTGAGCTTTGTATTGTTTGCTGTTGCTTTGTATTGTTTCTTTTATTTTTTGGGCAACTTTTGCAACCACAAGCGGTTGCCACACACACACACACATCTACACACACACACACAGAGCATGTCTAGTTGTGGTATGAATAAACATCTTTGTAAAATGATAATGCCGCTGCGCACAAATAATTTCACACATTTAACGCATACACAGCGGCCCAATCAAGCGCTCAATCAGTCAGTCAGTCAGTCAGTCAGTCAGTCAGTCAGTCAGTGAGTCAATCAGCCAATAGCTAGTCAATTAGTCAGTCGTTTGTCATAACACGCATTAAACATGTCCAACAAAGACACGCAACATTAATATGCGTCTAACTCATTATAATTTGTATATGCCTGGGGCGAGGGTGGACTGGCCTCGGCTAGGCCAGATCTCGCTGGCGTTTGGCCAATTTTCATGCTGTCCATTAACGAGCCATGCGTCCACGCTTATCTGCGCGCATTTTTCTGTTGGTCTCATCATTTTCATGGATATTAACAACTGATAATCGCAGCGAAATGAGGCCAAAACAAGTCAAAAGTTATGGAGGGAGGGCAGGCCGACACAGAGAGGCTGGGGGTTGTCTCTGCTAAGGGTTCGTTCATGATGTCAGCAAAAATTTGTGTTCGATTTGCACATTTCCATATGCAATTCGCTGCGCTGCAATTGGCCGGGGTTGGAGCTGGAGCTGGTGCTGGGGCTGGGGCTGAAGGTTCCGGGCATTAGAGCGGCCTGATAAGCTGCAAAGTAATTGCCAGTCAACGAGGCGGAGGGAGATGGGGTGGGTGTGGCAGTGGCAGTGGCGAAAATAAAATCAATTGCTGTTGATAGATGCTGCGGCTGTCCAGCGCTTGGGCTCGCCGACAATAAATCTGCAGCTGAGATAATGAAACTAGAATGATTGCAGCAATCACTGGTGTGGCGAGCGGGAAGCTGGACAGTGAGCGAGCCCAGTCAATGCGCATGTCGAGTGCCATTTGGCATACATTATGTACTGGCCAGGTTCGCCCGAACGGATCCTGCGCATTTGAAACGTGTCAATTTTATTGCGGTTTGACTTTGCCCAAAAAAAAAGTGAATATATATACATATAGATGGAATAAAGAAGGAAGCAAAGTCAGCCAAGTCAAGGAAAAGCCCTGAGTCCGAGTCTGCTTCTCTCGCTCTCTCTCTGTCTCTTTGGCTTGACTTTGTGATTTATTGCGCTCGTTTTTTTCGCGTTATTTTTTTAGGGCGTTAATGGCCATCGTAAAACCGCAGTGGGCCCGCTTCCAGCTCTCAGGCCAACACCAATACCAATACCAATACCAATCCAACTGCCAATTGCAGTTGCAGTTCGCGCACTGATTCTAAAAAATGAAAACAGTTTTTATGAATTTTCTAGCTCTGTCTCTGGCTCTGACTCGCTGCATTGTTCAATGTGCGCCTGATCCTGCGCGTATGTCCTTTTCCGTCTCTTCGCTGGATTTTTACCTAGCCCGCTTTTATGGCCAAACAAATGGCAGCGATTATATTCGGTTTCGGTTTCTGGCTCTGTTTTTTAGGCCATAAAAATTAGGCGGCATAAAAAAACTGCATTGGAATTCTAGTTCTAGTTTCAGATTTTTAGATTTTTAGATTTTTAGGTTTTTAGGTTTTTGCACATTTCCTTTTTCGTTCTCTCAACATTTTTTGTTACTTTTTTTTTAGACTTCGCGGAATCTCGGAAGCGGAACGACCTTGCTCGCCGCGCTGCGCGAAATATTTTTTAGGAACTGACTCTGACTTTTCGTAAATGTCAATTGTGATCGGCGGCTGATCGTAAAAAAAGATCAAACTGAAAGTCGCCTGGAAATGATTTTTTTATTATTGACCTAAAAAACTAAGAAGTCGAACAATGCGAACGGCCCAAAAAGTCAGCTCGGAGCAGAAGGTAAATATATGGAGAAAAGACTCGAGTGTGATTTGGCCATTAGCTACAAGGCTAGCGGCAGATCGAAGGGAATTAACTTCTGGACGGGACAACACTGAGTGCTGAAGGGATTGAAAGTGGGAAGAGAACAGCAGAGGTATTTTATACATATACATATATATATATACAATATATATATTGTATATAATATATTATATATTATTTATCTAAATATAAATAAGAGGTGGGATGCATTAGCTCAAATACTCAAATTGCTGCCTGGGTATGCGAAGGCATAAAGAAACCTAAGGCAAGAAGTGGGCTTGAGACTTAAACTGTGCATTAACGAAGATTTAAATTTAAATTTTAGTCTCGAATCAGATCTTGAACATCTTTAAGACTTGACTTCATAGGTCGACATACATATTCTCAAGTATAGCAAGACTTCTACTTCAGTTTCATTCATTATATATATTTTTGCATCTATCCAAGTTCCATTTACTTTACACTGATATGCATATATGCTCCTCTTCTTTGATTTTATAATTTTTAAAAATTTCTCATGTTTATACTCATGCATATATCTTATAGTTCATATGATTCTGGCCTCTTCCCATATATTTTTTATTTTCTTAAATATTATTCTTTACAATTTACTCAACTACATAGCAGATCTTATACATAGTATTAGGTATATGCATTATATATATTATATAATACATTTACTGTCTCAACTCTGTCATTTTCAGCTAGGAAAAACTAATTAATTCGTACGTGGAAAACCGCAGGATGCAAATTGAGTCGCCGTCGACATCAAATGCCGCTCGCCGCCGCGAATTCTATCGAAGATTTGCCTGTTCCGTTGCCCCTTCGATTAGACGCAGCTCGATTGAACTGAGCCGCCGAGTCGCCGGAGTTCGATTTCCGTTGATGTTGCATCCACATGCAAATTACGCAGATTAATTGTGGCAGCGGTCACGCCCATTAGCCAAACGCCCCGAGCAGTGCGTTCCTTACGTGTAGCTGCAACGGCAGCCGTGACCTTCGACCTTTTGTTGCTGCTGTTGCTGTTGCTGTTTCTGGTTCTCTTCTTTAGATATTTTTTCACAGGCCATTTCATGCCGCTGCCGCTGCTCCTGCTGCTGCTGCTGTTGCCTGCTCGTCCTTTTTTGAGCACGCTAAAAATCGCGACATCTTATCCAGAATTTCTGGCCGGATTAAGCAGTTTATGACGGCAAATGCCGTCAATAAAACGCTAAGCGCTTTCCGCTAATCCCCCCAAAAACTGTAAAGTCTAGCTGCAACTGAAGCTGGCTCAGATGTATCTTAAGTTCAGCTTGGCTTTGTATTCGAATGTGTATGTGTATCTGTATCTGTATCACTATATGGACTTCTATCTGAACTATCGCCTATATATGTAGATTTGTATCTCTCTGCTCTACTCATATGTCGGTGTATCTGCATCTATGGGAGTATCTGTGACTGCATCTATGTATGTCTCAGTATCAGTATCTGTATCTGTTTTTGCATCTGTTACTGAATCTGTATCTTAATCTATATCGACATGCTCTTCCGAATATGTATCAGTATCTATATCTATACTTTTATCTGTCATAGTATCTATAGCTATATCTAAATTTTGATTTGTCTGTATTCGTAATTGAAGTTGTCTCTCTAGAAGTATCTGTTTCTCTGTCTATATATGTACATATGTTTATCCCTATACATTGTTAATTAGCATCTGTATATATAAATGCTTCTTAAAATGTCTATATATCTAGCTCTTCATCTGCATTACCTTCTTGTTCTATAACCCAATCATCAGCTCGAGCTACTGTATCTGCATTTATACTATGAATATAAAGCGTGTCCCAAAATTCACGCAAGATTTTAAGTGTGCACCATTAGTGCACCAAACTATTGTCAGTCAACAAAAATATATATAACGTGACAGTTGACAGTTCAGGATTATTAAAAATATATACTGTATAAATAAAAAAATATGTACAATTTTTTTTTATATATAAACAAATGAGACTGTGTTTTTTAACAAAATTACTTGCGTGAATTTTGGGACACCGTTTATACGCATATACTTTATGTGTCTCTATTATAGATATAAGGTACTATGCATATATATCTTCTACAAACCCTTATCTCTTTCCATATCCATCTCACACTTCCTTAGCTATATCTCAGTCTCATACTCCATCTTACCAGCTCTTCCTCCATCTCCCATTCTCCTCCATTTTTTATTGATCAACATTTTCGGCAGCCTATCAATCCCCCCTCCTCAGCCACGCCCGCCAGCTGCCTTGTTGAAAAGTCATCAAACATAAAGAGCCCAAATGCCAGTCCGGAACCGCAGGCCAAATATAGCCCAAGTCTCTGAGCATCTCTCATGGCTGCCGAGGCAAACGTCGCTCTGTGACAATGCAATCAATTAGCATACAATTAAAAAATGCTTAAACAAGGAAATCAGCTCGCAGCAGATGCACAGCACGCAGACAGATATAAGTAGCTGTATCTATAGCTATATATGCATCTGTATCTGTATCTGTATCTGTACAGATGCGCGTTGTAAGTGGCCGCAGATCAAAGCGACGACGACAACATAATTGCTCGTTCACTTCACAGTTTTGTGATGAGTTCGACATGGCCACAGCAAACACTTAATGCTCCATATATGAAAGCTGCACTGCAAGAAAAACTAACTTACTTATTGTTATACATATAAGCAAGGTATACTGTATCTTTATTTTCTTGTGTATCTGTATCTTCAACTGCGAGTTTTAGAGTCTACTTAAAATCAACTTCGAGTAAATTTGCATTTTCCACTTAAATTTCTCTCAGTGTGCCCGCCACATTTGTATGTTGGATTGTTATAAATTGTATCTTTTATGTTATTGCGGCTTGTTGCGACTGCTCTGGTGGCCCTGCAGGCCCTGCTGGCCCTGCTGGCGCCACAAGCTCCTTTAGCCGCTGGCTGCCCTGCTGCTAATTGAGTTTTAAGTAGTTTCGCTGCATCCACTTGAGCGCAGCGGAAGTTTGAGGTCCTGCAGCATTTCCTGCCTCCGCTTGCCCTTGACTCGACCATCTACCTCTCACCCTCTCTCTCTCCCTCTCTCTGTCCGTCTCTCTCTCTCAAAGTCAAACTCTAATCCACAAATATTTTCAACTCTTTGGCTCTAAATCGCTGCCTCTAATCACTTCCGCGAAACGCATAATTGTGCCATTGCTTTTGATACGCCGGGAGGGTCGGGTCGACCTGTAGTATCCTTGCCCGGCCGCAGCCAAGTGCCAAATCCTGGCCGAGCACAATGCCCACAGAATGAACGACAAGTAGCTGCGAATGATCAATCCTATCATGCTTTTACGACCCAGCCCAACTCTTCCGCAGTTCAGCGAATTGTGGAATTCGCATTCGCATTTGCATTTGCATGTGTCCTGCCGCGGCAGCGCTCGGGCCTGATAATCCTTCTAAATGTTTGCATTAATTTCGAGGCGTAAACGGCTTAGGGCGTCGGCACTGGGCGTTGCCCGCAGCCAGCAAAACCGCCGAGGCCGACTGACCTGCACCGGCAGCAGCACCAGCAGCAGCCACGCCCACTACTGCTGCTCCTGCCGGAATTTTAATCCTTTCGCATTTGCGCTGACTTCTGCGCCTTAAGCCGCTTAAACCAGGCGAACGGGTTGCGCCTGCAACTAACGGGATTAACTCCGATTACTCCAGATGATCCGCTGAAGTCAATCGGCCGTCGACGACGTCGACGTCCCCTAATTGCAGCAGCTAAAGCAAATTTGTGAAATCCCCGCTGCAAATCCAAGTCTCAAGTTTGCCTCCCTCTCTCTCTCTCTCTCTCTCTCTCTCTCTTTCTATGTTTATTTGTTTGTTTTCGTTTGTTTTGAGAATTGCTGGCAATTAAGTTGGCGATTTGCTGCGCCTATTTCAGCAGCTCGGGGCGTGGCGCAGCTCGGGGGCGTGTGCAATATACCTGTTAGCCAACAGCAACAACTGCAACAGCAAGAGCAACAGCAACTACAACTGCAGCTAACGGAGTATACTCTCCAGTCAAGGCCAAGGCACATCAGTTTTTTAGAAGTCGCTAATAATGCAGATTATGCGAGGATTATTTTGTTGATTGCGCGCAATTATCATGGGCTGCTCCTGCCGAGTTGGCTTTACGATTCGCGCTAAATCCTTTGAGCAATCCTTGCGTAAAATTTCATAACCCTACGCAGCTGAAAGGATGTTCGCGGAACGGCCACGTCCTGCCACATCCTTTTTACCTCTTGCCAATCCGTTGGCTAAAAAACAGCCAACAATTTCCGCCTAAATTTGCAGGTAAAACTTCAAATGTTTCGCAATAAACACGCAATCCTTATATAACGGGTTTTTTATGATAGATAACGGTTTGAGAAAAATAAGAAAATACAAAAAAAAAAGCTGAAGAGGAAAAGCTGAAGCCATTTTGTGTGTGCGTGTATTTTCCGAGGTTTTCCACTGACGTTAATTGCAATTGCAATCGCTGGCAATTATAAACGGCGCAGATGTGGCTGCAGCAGCAGCAGCAGCAGCAGCGGGTGGTTGGGGGGGTGGCTGTGCGTGGGTGATAAATGTGCGTGATTTGGAATGAATGTGCATCGATTAAAACCGCAAGGCAATCAATTTGCGCCTTTTAACCGATTCCAGCGCCAAATTGGCCTCGTACACAGCCAATTAATGTCAGAGCAGCACCAGCGGCGACGACGGCGGCAACCCCTCTGAGCAAAACAATTAACAGGGCGAGAGAGACAAAGGGCAAAAGGGCAGGCAATAGGGGTAGGGGTAGGGGCAGGGGGTGGGGTGCACATTCCGCACGATAAACCCAGCAATAAAGTCAAGCCGAGGCGTTTAATTGCCCTTACGCTCGTCAGTTGTCGGCTCTGCCGTTTTGATTAAACGCAACGGCAACGCGCGGCACCTGTAAAACGGCAACGGCTAACGGCGGTAACGGCATCATCGCTGTACGCATCATATACCGCAATGAATAAGTGCCTATAATTGGGACTTTTAGAGCTTATTTGCAGCGGCGACGGCCATTTTAATATACACTGCCAAGCACACATACACACACACACAGACATAACGGTAAAAGCTGCCAGAGAGCGCGCTACGTAATGTGCGCTCACTCTCGCTCTCTCCAGTGCGCCGACTCACGCCAGCTGCGCGCTGATTGGCTGTTTGTGCTTATGGAGCCATTGCTCCATTTTGTAAGCAGACACGCCCTGCGTTGGCGTCGCTGTCGACGCTGTCGACGCCGGCTGCGCTGTTGCCGTTGCTGTCTGCCGCTGCTAAGGGCTAATAAAGTAAAATGAAATAAAATGCTGCCATAATTGAAGTCGTTAATGCTAAAACCATGAATACTAAAAAGTTTTCATTTACTGCAGCTGAGCTGTGGCTGTAATAACAGTAAATTGCATTGCCTCAATGACCGGGGTTGATGGCCGAAGACGGAGTGTCGAAACCAAAGGAAAATATATAATATATATGTACATATATCTGAAAGGCAATCTAAGTAATAATAATAACAAATATTAGAATAATTTTTTTTTTGTATTCAAACAGGTTTTCCTTTTATAGCTTAAACCTAACGTACTTGGATTGCATTACGTGCAACCACAAATAACGTAAGGCTTCACAAAACAATTTTAGTACATGTAAACGTTTCATAGCGTCGAACTTCCGCACGCCACGTATCTAGCCTTGCCACTGCCTGCTACTACATATCAGCAGTACGGCAGCACTAAATATTGCCACTCATTTTCAAACTCGAGGTGTGACCGTCGTAAATTAACAGAGCTGCTCGTAGCTAGCTTATCGATAGACTATTATTAACAGTGCACTTTGAGCATAACAGAGTACCATAAGTCGGCTAACATCAGCGTTTACGTTAACATTTATATTCGGGAAAAAACATTGGAACGGGTTGGACGCGGATAGCACACTTCTGCGCTTTTTCTGCGAAAAAAATTCAATCAAAGCGGAAAAATAAGCGGTATTTACAGGGAACATCGTTTAGCGAGAATAGCAACGATTTCTGTGCAGCACGCGGTTATTGTTTGCTTTCGTCGCAACGCAAAGCGAAGCAACGCCAACGAAAGGGAAAAAAATCGAAAATAAAGTGCGCTAAAAAAAAAAGAAAAGTGAAATCTAATGCTAAAAGTCAATTTCTTATAGTCGAAAACGTGATTCGTAAAATAACCAACAGGCCAATTAATTTTATGTGACGAATTGTTTGAAATCAAAAATGGGAACGAAAGTGCAACAAAACGACAACGCTGCTGCCGCCGCCGACGTCGCAGCGGCAGAAGCGGCCGCCACCCACAGCAACGCCAACGCCACAACAACGACAACAGCCACAGCCACGATAAAAGAAGCAGAGGCCGAGGCAGAAGCAGCAGCGGCAACAACACCAACGCATATAATGGAGGTAAAGTCACAAACGCTGCCCACACATGCCGCGGCGCCGACGCCAGTGGTAATCATGCCTGCCGCCCAGGCTTCCACGATGGCCACAAATGCCGCCAAAAAGATACGGCGCGCCTTCTCCATGCCACGCAATCCGTTTCGCTGGTCGCGCAAATTCAAGACGATCGGCACGACGGCCGGCGTCACCGACAGCGACGGCAACGTTGGCAGCGCAGCCAGCAGCACGGCCATTTCATCCTGCGTGAGCGGCGGCCGGGGACGCAGCGGCAGCATTGTGTCGCTCAGCAGCTACGAGGCGACCGCCTCTGATGCGCCCATTGGCAAGGACAAGCATACAGTTGGCTCTAATAGGGCGGCGACCATTGCAGTCAACAGCAGCAACAACAACAACAACGGCAACAACAACAATAGCGGCAGCAACAACAACAACAAGCGCGCACGTGCGATGCGTCGCTCGTCCTTCAGGAAATTTCTAAATCGTATCGCTCAGCATTTGAGTGCAACGGTGAATGTTGGGGTAAGCGCTAGAAGTATAACTGTAAATTTAAACACACACACACATACATGCATTTGTAATGATATGCATAAGTATGCGGTATAGCTAGAGCTGAGCTGTTTTCTAGGCGTGACACAAACCGCGCACGAAATTTCCTATCGTCTTGGCCAAATCGCAGGGGTGCCCATCTCTAGGGCGCACTACTGTCAACTACTTCTTTGTACATATTTTCGCTTTCTTTGTTCAGCAGCAGCAGCAGCCGCGTAACTCCCCTCTGATAAGCACTGCGCCGAGTGCTGAGTGCTGCTGTGCATCTGTGTACTTCTGTGCGTGTGTGTGTGTGTGTGCGTGTATTTATAAAAACATCGTTATCGTGGCCTTTGTTTTGCTCTGCATTGCCGCCGCAGTCGCTGCCGCCTTTGTCTCTTGCGCTTGCACTTTGCTGCCTTCCTTACTTTTGTGCAATACATTCAAAGCTTTACAGTATTTGACACACATGCTCATATAAAATTAATAGTTTACATACACACACACATACACAAATGTGTGTCCTGCATTGCGTGCCAATTGTTCTTCTTGTGTGTTGCCACCCACTGGGCGGGCGGGCGCGCCATACGCTGGCCAAATCGGCATTTGCCACGTTTCCATGTTTCGCTCGGGCTGTTGTTGATTTGTTGTTGCAGTGCCGCCGCCGTCTGCTGAGTCACACTGAAATGCGTGTTGATAACAGAGACAACGTATCGTCGTATACAAATGTATTTAATCGGCGTGTTGCTTTCTCTCACCATACGCCTTGAAGTCGACAAAAAAAACGCATGTACAGCCAGACACAGGCGGTGTGAAAGAAAGAGGGAGAGGGGGTGTGTGTGAGTGTGAGCGTGTATTTACTTCACATAGTAATGTTATGTTAAAGAAGTATGTATTTGTATATATGTATGTAGGTCAGGTTTACAAATTCATAACATATGCAAAAATGTTAGCTAAACTGTTAAAACTTTCTAACAGAGAGAGAGAGAGAGAGAGAGAGAGAGGTGGACAGAGTAACCAGAGTGCGACCTTCTTTATTTTATAGACTTTAAAATGTAATTACCATGCTGACAGCGCATGGAAATTAATGTTATTTTTAAACAATTGCTGTCTCATTATTATTTTTATAATTTATTTAGCTGCGAGAGAGAGCGAGGGAGAGGGAGAGACCCCGAATTTGTTGCAGGTGTTGTGGCAGCAGAATCTCCTATTGTATTTCATTTTTTTTGTTTCATTTTTTTTTTTTTTTATAAATATTTTGTGCTCGACAATTGTTCAAACAATTTGTGTAAATGTTGGCAACATGCGTGGCTATATATAATAATAACAATAAGCAAATAAACAAAAAACAGGCAGCGACAAGCTCGGCTAACAGCGACAACAACAAAGCTCGAGACAAAAGTTTTTTTTTAGCTCGAGCGCCGTTGGAGCGTAGCAGAGGCAGCCCCAGCCCCAGTCGCAGTCACAGCTGCAGCTGTTGCTGCTGCTGCTGCTGCTGGGGCACAGACAATGGAGACACACAGCAGTCCTGAAGACAACTCCTCGCGGCAGATTGACAAATGTGTGCCACGCTTCGTCATCTGGAAGAGAGAAGAAAGAAAAGCCTGAAAGGCAACAGAACAAAAACAACAGCGAATGACAGCCGACAGTTGTATACGCTCTCCTACAGTGGGGCCGGCGCGTGCTGCACTGGAATTCAATTCAACTAAGCCACATACATACATATGTACATGTTTGTAATAAGCATGTTGATTAATTGTAGAGGGCAAGACCTTAGACCGTTTGCTGCTGACCTTTTACGCGACTCGAATTCCTAAGCGTTAGCACGAAATACACAATTTCAAATGCACGAAACGAATTGAATTGGAGGCAACTTCAATGATGATGATGATGACGATGATATATATACTATATAACTATATTATAAACATGCATATAAAAAGTCACAGTGAAAGCTCGTTAGAGTGAACAGCAAAAAGGGTTTGCTCTTGCACTCAAATCTCTGCACTAGCCAGCAGCTGTTCGTTAGCAGAGCTTTCACTGTACTCAGCTACATATTGTATATATGTATATATATATATATATAGAAAATATATATTTTTTTTGTTATAGCTTAAGTGAAGGCCTTCTGTCATTAACCAAGTTTTCGGCTTTGCCACCTTTCACCAGCTGTGCTGAGGCAATTGTCCATTGTTGCGGCTGCTAATGCTACTGTTGCTGCTGCTGCTGCTGTTGTTATTGTTATGATTACCTCACATTCCAGCTGTGAGGCTCGACAGTTGATTTATGATTCACGCTTCAAGCATCTCGCATTGATTTTATTCAAATTGCGCCTAGCAGCGCAGCAAGTGCAATGCGAATAAGCTCAAACAACAACAACAATTATTAAAATGCCAATTGGTGCACTGCGCGTGGACCGACGTCGCATTGTGCAAAAATTGCATGCCAAAAAAAAAGGAGGAAAAAAAGATGAGGAAAAATATTGCACAAATGACAAACGGCCGCAGAATGCAATGCCTAAGGCCAGCAGGCGCAGAAGGGGGCGGCGCTGAGCTGGGAACTTGGTTAGCCAGACGACATTAGAGTCAAGCAAACAAAAACAAACACAACACTCAATAGTGAAACGTGCTACATGAATTTCACACGCTTTGCCCCAACAACTGAAGATGGCAGCGTGCAAAAGCCTTACTCAACCCAGGTTAAAACTAAAGTCAACTAACTAAAGTAGCATAATAATAATATGCAATAATAGTATATGTATTAAAACACATTTAAATGCTATATTCATATATTGCCTCATTTACTATATTCTCGTGTTGAGTCGTGTCACGACACGCTACGCACTCCGCTCTACTAACAACACGTGATTTTCTTTGTATGGCTGTATTAGGGTGCGACCAATCGGGAAGGCGGGTGGTGGGTGGTGGGTAGAGGGGCGGTCTATGGGCAGCGGGTTTCATTTGCAAGCCATTTCCGTAAGCTTTTGGCCGCCCACCGTTAGACCTGAAATACTATGTAGCTTGTTGATGTTGTTGTTGTTGTTGCTGTTGTTGCACTTGTTGATGGCCGAGATTAGTACGTAACAGCGTGTGCCTACTCACTGTCCCAGTGTGTGTGTGTGTGTGTGAGTTTTTTTCGCTGCTGATTTTCTATGATATTCGCCGTAGTACGTTAGCTCTGCCTGTGCCTGTGTGTGTGTGTTTCGCGTATTTCCGCCAGGCAAAAGCTAACACGTAACTTTTGACTATTGTTGTTGTTGTGCGAATTATTTTGTCTGTTGTTGGTTTTTTGCGCACGTTTTGCTACTCTCTCTCTCTCTCGCTCGCTCTCCGGCTCTCTCTCACTCGCTCACTGTTGCTCTTTTGAATTCGCTTTCAAGGTAAAATCAATTGAGATCAAACTAATTGAAAATGTTTTTTCAGAACGGCTGTTGTTTTTGTGTTTTATCTCTCTCTCTCTCTATAGTATATTTGTGTATTTTCGTAGCAGCATATTTTCATAAACAAATGTGCGCTGCGCGTGTAAAAATAGTTGCCGTGCAGCATTAACAACAATCAAAAATTTCTTAAACTAGTTGATTAGCTAAATAAAAACACGTATATAGAGAGAATGTCATGCGAATCGGATCGGATCAGCAGACGCAGTTCATTCACTTAAGCGGCAAGCGTCGTGCTGCGCCGTTGCTAAGCTCAGTTAGGTAATCAACAGCTGAAGTTGAATTAACTTAGGCACACAACTAATCTATTTATAAGCCTGCTATCAACGGGACAGGCTAGACGCAGACTGTGAGTTAAATCATCTCAACTTGCAGCTCATTTAGTTTTTTTTTATTGAACTAAGAACTAAGATTGTAAGATAAGAATATATGCTTATCTGCATATATCATTCTGCTTCTGTCTGTGTATGCACTCATCAATGATGTTTACATAGCACTTAGCTTGGCCCACGCTTTCTTTCTTAACTCCACTCTCACATCATTCAGCTTTTGACTGAGTATACGAATATTTTGCACTTAGCAAATTGAAGTTTTTAATCATTTAAATTCCGCTCGTCACATTTATTTATAGCAGTTTGTGAAGTGCGCTTTTAATTGTTTACATGTCTCAATCATAAATATAATAAAGCAATGACCCTGAACTCTCAGTTAATGTATTTATAAGTATGTCTGCCCAAAAATACACAACGAAAGGTCATTTATGTCCGCAATAGCGCCCATTTGCTCTCTAGAAAAAAATATAATAAGCACAGAAAGCACTCGAATGTGCTGCTGGTTAATGCACGCGTGTACATATGTTTAAATATATATACACGTATACATATATCAAGTTTGTATATATGTGCATATATCCCAGACACATAATTAAACTGGGTTTGCTTTAAAGTAAACCTTTTGCTTCACTTCGAGTTAATTGCAGACATAAATTTCAGCTCGCAACGCCTATTATAATGCCTAGATACTGTTACTATATACTTACACACATATGTATATCTATATACTATGTATAAGTACTTCTAGCTGTCATCAAAATTGTCCACGTAACGCAATTATAAGTTGTGTTTGTTATGCAGTCGAGCGTGTTTGATAACCAAATAAAAAGTGCAAATTTGCCCAGCTAACTGGACCGCTTGTCCTTGTGATATCATATAACCGAGTAGAATTTGCAGTGAATAGCTTGGCTAACGAATGCTCGCATTCATAACAAACATTCGCTTTGCGTATCGCGCCACTGATAAGCGCGCAGCAATTCACACAGTCAAGGTGCTGATTAGGAAAACCTTGGTAAAAAAAATATCTGTTCGAGAGAGCACAAAAATGTGGGCGTGTTGGCCACGTGTGGCGCGAGCAACACCTTTTATATAACCAGCCCCAGCAGCAAAAACAGTACATTCTATACATAGGCACATTGATATATATGTGTATATAGGTATATATATATATATTTATAGCAACGATCGCCTGATCAAAACATTTGTCAAGTGTTAACATCGCTGGCTAAAGCAAAAAGCATTCATCAAATGTCTTAAAGTGTCAAGTGTATTTGTTCGATTGCCCGTTCGATCGAACTCGATTGGAATTGGAAACACGATCGTAATACATCAAGTTCTACATCTAATTGCATTAACAAAAACAAATAAACCCACTGAGGTTCTATTTTCGGCCACATTCGAATTGATTGCAGTGGGACAGCAATCAGACTTCGAGCCACTTGAGACCCTCAGAAGGTCTCTCTCTATCTGAATCTCTGACGTATTTATGACTTCATGTATGCCATATACTAATCGCTAAATCATTAACGCAATCAAACATTTAAACGGAAGCCATTATCAAAAAGAAAACACTGAAATTAATTAGCAATCAATTTAAATGACGAACTCGCGCGTCACGTGTGAATATTTGATTTAACACCTAAAACATTGGCATAATTAGTAAGTACAATCGCTGGGAGTGCAATGGGTTGGGCTTATTAACATATACTCTATATGTGAAAGCTATTTGCATATTATAAATCTGAAATCGTTTTGCATAACAATTGGCTAAGCGTTATGCATATAGACAGCGGGCAAGTCTTTGGAAATCTTAAGCAGCGCATTGGACAGACTTTGCTTAGCTGTCTATGCGAGAGTTGTAAGAGAACTGAGCAAATTTATAAAGTTTAGTATATGGATCATGCGCTTCATCCATGTGCCTATATCATAGTTAAAGAAACTCTCTTAAGAACAAAAAATCTTTGAGATATTGAATCTTTCAGTCTAATTTCTATATCTGTATACTAACTGCTAGTTGCAGCTTGCTCCGTCTATTTATTTCTAATAATTAAGTTCTAATTTGAACTTGCAATATCTCGACTTAACTTAAAACAAGTGAATTGACAATCTACTCAATATATGATTACGTATACGTATATAGAACATACATATTATTTATTTTATAAATTCCGAAGCAAAGTTGACGAACCGGTAGAACAAACGACGACAGCTTCCAATAGCTGAATAGAGCGCTCTGTGGGCCAAGCCTAGTTTTTTTTTTTGCTTAAGCTGTGTTATTTCATTCATGCCTGGCATCAAAAAATAATAACAACAACAGCAGCAACGATGTCAATTATCTTCAATTATTTACAATTATTTAATAAAACGTAAGCGTAACGGCAAAACTACAAAAACAACAGCAACAAGAGCGACTATTGCTGCAACTGCCTCTGACACTTGCAGTTACGTAAAGCCAACAATAGCAACAACAACAACAACAACAATAAAGTTACTCATACGACTCGTAGGAACGTTTACTTTTGGACAGATAAGTAATCGAAGCCTCTGGGCCTTATCGAGAAACACACACATTTTTTTTGCTGCTGCAGCAGCAGCGCATAAACAATTTGGCCAATGGAATTTTTTCTAGATAGACAAAATATTTCATGCTCGGCCCCTTAAAAAAAAAAAAAAAATAAACTGAGTGCGCAAACAAATCGAATCCATTTGATACCAAACAAATGATATTCACAAACACGCAGCCAGATAAGTAAATATATCTACATATATGTATGTATGTGCATATATAGAAATCAGTTGCTACTCGAAACTCGTCTCTCTTTCTTCACTTTATATAAATAAACAAGCAAAAGCGCATGCAAAACAAAAGATAAATGCGTTAAATTTATAAATAATATGATGATGATCGAATTGCTAGCGTAAATTGAGACAAGTGGCGACGTAGACGTAGGCGCGGACGATGACGACTTCTAAGACTGGTCAGATCAATTAACGAAAAGAAATAAAAACAAAACTAGATGGGGCTGTTGACTGCCGTCTGCTGAATGCCGAGTTGTCTCTATACCCTAACTGATAGCAAGAGATAGATTATGCAAGCTATGATTTACAATCTCCAATCTACCTCACGTCGACTTATTTAATATAAGTCTAACTATTCTTTAACTGGCATATAAATACTTTTTAAAAATAGAATTGCCTAACAAATAAAAGTCTTCTTCTTATCTATTATGACTCTGCAAGATTTATCAGTAATGAGAGTCTAGCTTAAGCGAGAATAATGCCTCCATATAAGGCGCGAAGCGATTAACAATGCATATTCAAAAGCTTTACTTTTTTTAGCCTTATTGTACTTAAAATAAAGTCTGATAAAGTGCCTTTATAAATTGTAATTAATGAATGTTTTAAAAACTTGTTATTAATTAAAGCTAACTGGGTTCGTTGACACAGGCCTAAATGAAATGTTCAACAAACGCTGTTTGTTGCTGTTCTTACAAGAGTACAGTAAATATTTAGTTCTAGCTGTTATAGAAGTATATATATATAGCTAGTTATATATGTATTAAGATATATTGCCGCACCGGTTTTGATGACCGGCTGGCATTGCGCATACGCCGCGTTTGCCAGAATGCGAGCAATGGAAACAAACGACGTCGCCGTCGCCGTCGCCGTCTCCAGCTGTGTGAGAAATGCTTTACATTTTGTCTGACGCTGGCCACGGCGATTAGGTCACTAGCCAGCGCACATCAGCAAAATACATATACATATACATATTCATATATATATATGTATATATACATGTATATACATATAACTGAACATGCGTTTAAAGCAAATTCCACTCAATTTACTTATTGAGGCTCGTCGTGCGTTTGAAATGGCTTTGCCTTTGATTCAAAGAGCCACGCCACACCGACGACCACAAAGCGGGCAAAATTTATTTGTTGCTGTTGTTCCTCGTCTGTCTCTAAGCTGTGTCTTAGCTCGGCTTATAGCATTTGGTTTTAATTGAGCTTTGTTTAATTGACTAAGCTGCTTTACAGCTTAATTTGATACCCGAAACCCAAGCCCAACTCCAATCAAATTTTGAGCTGAATTAATGCGTAAAAAATGGACTTGAGCAAATCTAAACTGGAGCGGCGAACAAAGGTATCTATAGATAGAATGATGTAATAAAAAGCGAATACTTAGAAAAGGGGCCTTTACGAAGACCCCTGACTAGGCTAACGTATGTTGGTTTTCTGTGGAAATAACTAGATTACTGCTGAAAAGCTAGACTAGAGTAGAGATATGACCTGTTGCCTTCATTTAATATCTTCATTACTTGGCATTAATCTACCTCAATTTGTGCACAAGTAAAGGGTATACAAAGAGTTTACTTTGTCTAGAAACTGACCTTCAAGCGGCTGAAAACAATATAACAATTGACAACTGCGAATTGCACTTGGTTGTCAGCCAGGATATATTCTATGACCTCTTTTCTATCAGTGGTCGAGGAGAGGCTGAGAGAGTAGGGTTTGCATAGTCAATGCCATTTGTCCATTTGTCGACTGCACTCCGTGCCAATGCCAGTGCAATGTCAATTGAGATAAAGCAAAAATAACAACAACGGATGCCGGGTTCACTCTGAAGCTCTGAAACAAATACAATATGAGGAAAAAACAATAACAACAATGCCTGCAATAACTTGTTGCTGACACACTCATGAATGAATGAATGACAGCATTCACAACATTCACATTCACAGCACAATGTGCATAGTTCAGAGTGTGCTTAGGATTCGTTTGGTATCGGTATCGAGATTGGAATTGGTGTCACATGCACTCGGCGCAAAACTTGACAATAAATCGCTAATGACGTTGCTCAACCCTGCTGTGTAGTGCATGCGGCGAAATTGTTGAAGAAATCTAAAAGGGGGCGACCGAGAGAAAGAGAGAGAGAGAGAGAGAGCGAGTTAAAAGCTAATGATGACTAAGAGACTCTTTATATTAAAATTGAATAAAAGCCAACTGGAATGCTATTGTTGGATATGCTAGACTACGAAATACCTCGAAGTTAAGGTCTGCTGCTAATAGAAATGTTTCTATATTAGTATCTAAAGGGACATCAGCTGGGTTATTTAGATTAATAATAATGATGATAAACTATTACAGTGATCACAGATCAAGCTGAGATGGCTAGAAGTATGATCAGCATTAGTATCATATAGATCATGGATCATAATCATGCTTATATCCAATTGCTATCCACATACTCCACGAAACTCTCCAATAATATTTAAGCTCTAACCATTTACGCCTTTAACTTATGGCCCTTTCTCTTTTCTATCTAATATCTTTCTCTTCGGCTTTATCGATATCTTTAATTGTAACTGCAATCGACGCAGTCGCCAGAGAACAACACTGCGCATCGCACAACTTTTATTGAAATCGTGCCATTCTACACCGGATGCTGGCGACGAAAAGAGGTAACAAAAAAAAAAAAAGAGTTTTAAAGCAAAGTAGGCGTACTCCCTTTTTAAAGCTTATATTGATTCCTGTACGCCTTTTTATGCCAAGATCAACTCTGAACACCAACTCCCAGCTGTTCCCAAGTGCAACACCCACGCCTTTGCTTTTGGCCTGGCCAATTGTATCTAGTTTTATTGGCAGCCGTTTGGTTTTTTTAGTTTGTTTATTCACTTTGATTTCTTTTGGCCTAGAGTTTTGCGTGGGTTTTTGCGTTTCGAAAAAGAGAAAAACCGGCTTTAGTTAGCGCTTCTTTGGGGCTTTGGGTTTTTTCTTTCGCTTTTTATGTTGTGCTGTGTTCCATGACGTTATAAGCTTTAAGACTTGCCCCCTATACGTTATGGATCACACTCTATTTGGCTTACTTAACTAAAATCGCCTGCATATGCCAACTCTCACACACAATCACACTCACACAGATACTCTTGGCACTTAGCATTGACCTCATAGTCAACCCCACAACCTTTGACCATTTGCCTGTGTTTATATATATATCTTATTTGTTCGCTCTTTTCGTTTTCCTTGCCCGTTGCTTGCAATTTCATAATAATAATTCAACAATGTTTTTTTGTTGGTGTTTCTTTTTTCTTCATTTGCAATCCGAAATTGCGTTAAGTCCACTCGCACCACCCGGTGTCTGGCAGTGGGGCAGGCGCCTTGTTGTAAAGCATGTTTATAATGTCGTAAATCCATTCGACCTGCGCGTCATTGTTAATGACACGTGCGAGCACAATTTACATACCCACAGAATGCACCAACTGAAAATACTTACTCTATATATAGTATATATATATATCTTTATAGGGTATTGTTTACACTTTTCACATTGTGGTGCAATTGTTGTTCTAATTGTATTCCTTTGTTATTGCGTCAAATGGCCGCAGCTTACAAATAGCTGTGGCTAATATTGAACTTCACTTAGACTAACCTTTACCTCACTTTACAGGGTATTAACAGTGCTGTTAGCTTGCCTAACATAACTGTTACAGTTGTAGTCGCTAATATCATTCTTTGTTTAATTTATGTACCTTAACTTACCTTTTGTTTGTTTATTTAATACTCTGCGTTATTATAAATGCATAAAGAGAGCACCAACAACACTCAAATACCCTATTCATTGCCGTATCTCGAATCAATTTGCTTTTCTGCTCTGTTTAGTTGTTTGCTTTGTAGATTAGCACAGGTACAAAGTAGATAGCTAGCTACACCTATGTAGAGGAGAGCGTGTGTATGTGTATAAGGCATTATCGTCTATGATTCGCATATTAAATATTAGCAGAGTGTGGAATCTGTGCTTTATTACGTGATTGCCCGAGTTTATAAGCAGCTCTCTCCAATAGAATTGCTTTTGTTGCCGTTGCTGCAGTTCGAAATATTTCTTCATTTATCGCAAATTGGCGCTGCTCTAAACAATTTTTAATTGGCAACGAAATTGAAACCCAATTGCCACAAATCCCCCCACTGAATAGCACTGCTCCCACCTCGTCGTCCGCCCCGCCCCAGTCGTCGCTTGGTTGCCTGGTTGCCAGTTTATATTGGCATCGACCGCTGGAAACGAGTTTCCTTGCACTCATCAATTTGCAGTCTCCAGTGAGTAATCGCAGCGTTTGTCTCCTTCCCTCTTCTGCAGGCGAATAAGCATGGCCAAGCGAGCATGGGAAATGCGAATGGAACGGAACGTGTGCCGCCCATTGGGGGCTATCAGTGGCCCGCCGATCAGACGCCCGGCGTAATGGGGCTCAAGAATCATGGCAACACCTGCTTCATGAACGCGGTGCTCCAATGCCTCAGCCACACGGACATATTAGCCGAATATTTTGTCCTGGATCAGTATAAGGTAAGTTACAGAAAACATATATGCCTCGATGTTTATAAACTTAGCTCCTCTTTCTTGTCAGGCCGATCTGAAGCGTCGCAATAAAATCAATTCACGCAAATTTGGCACCAAGGGAGAGCTGACCGAGCAGCTGGCCAATGTTCTAAAGGCTCTGTGGACCTGCCGGAATGAGAGCGATCACAGCACCAGCTTCAAGGCCGTCGTCGATCGCTATGGCACACAATTTCGCAGCTCGACGCAGCACGATGCACAGGAGTTTCTCTTCTGGCTGTTGGACAAGGTGCACGAGGACTTGAATACGGCTAGCAAACGACGCTACAAGAGCATCAAGGTAGGCTGTCAGCTCAGCTCGTCTACATATGCTTATACCCACTCATTGTAGTATTTTCTCAACACACAGAATTCCTATGGTCGCTCGGATGAGATAATTGCCGCCGAGACTCTGGCGAATCATATACGCTGCAATAATAGCTTTGTGCAGGCCGTGTTCCAGGCGCAGTTCCGCTCCTCGTTGACCTGCCCGCGCTGCCAGAAGCAGTCCAATACCTTCGATCCGTTCCACTGCATTTCGGTGCAGCTGCCGCAGCTCACTCAGCTGACCGTCTTTGTCACTGTGGTCTTCATGAAGAAGCAGCCGCGTCAACTCAAGATGGGTCTGCGTGTGCCCGCTGGCTCACCAATTGTTGCGCTGCGTGAGCAGCTCCAGGAGACGGGCATTGCTGCCGATCGCATGGTGCTGGTGGATCTTAGCTCAGAGGGATTCACTCGAGTTTTCTACGATACTCAGCCGGTGGAGACGCTGAGCAGCGTGGAGAATATCTACTGCATTGAGGTGCCCGAGATTAGTCCTGCGCCAAAGGCCACCTTAGGTGCTGCGCCAGCGGATGGTGCTGAGAAGCCCGCGGCGCCAAAAACAGCTGCCACACATTCCACGGATCTGCTGCTGCTCGTGGCGAATGTGCATCGAACGAAGGGAGGCGCAGGCGATGACAAGGAAGCTGCCAAGGATGTGTGCGAACGCTTTGGCGCACCCTTTAGCATGAAGGCGCCCAGAGATTGCAGCTACCAGGACTTGCAGAAGCGCATGCTGCGCGAGATGTCCTCACTCCTCAAGCCGGAAGTGTTTTCCTATGCAACGCCGCTGACGGATATGTTTAAGATACGACTCCAAGATCCCTCAGCTGATCCGGATACGTATCTGGAACAGGTGGAGCATCCGCTGCTCACAGAAATGATTGATATGGCGCTCTCGGTGCTCTCCTCGGAGGCGGGACCGACACACATCAAGCTGCTGCTCGAATGGAGCGCGCCTGAAACGCATTTTGTTCAACTCCAGCCGGATACCGATGCAATTGTGGAGCATGAGAGTGTAGCGCGCTTGAGTGCCAGCAAACTCAACGATACGGCCGCCCTAACGCTGGAGCAATGTCTGGAACATTATACCAAGGCGGAAACGCTCAGTGCAGAGGATGCCTGGCGCTGTCCGCACTGCCAGCAGTATTTGCCTGTGGTCAAGACGTTGGGTCTGTGGTCGCTGCCCGACATATTGGTTGTGCACTTCAAACGCTTCCGTCAGCATCAAGCCAAGGGACCGCAGGCTGCCAAACTGACCACCATGGTCAAGTTTCCACTAACTGCCTTCGATATGTCGCCACATTTAGCGCGCGGAGTGCGCGAATGCAACAGCCTGGGATCTGCCATGGACCAGTCGAACAGAAACAAGTCGCGTTCTGGCGACTCGCGCTCTTCCACGTTGAATTCTCGTGCCGAGCCAAAGGATACGCGCTACGATCTGTATGCTGTGTGCTATCATCAGGGCGACACTTTGGAGACGGGCCATTATACGGCAGCCTGCAAGAATCCATACGATCGTCAGTGGTACAAGTTTGATGATCAGCGCGTTAGCAAAGTGCCTGAGAATGACATCGAACAGGATATTATCAACAACGAAGCTTATATGCTCTTCTATCAGCGACGCAGCGTTGATGCTGCCGCCGAGTGCTCCGGCTCCAGCTCTACATCGGGTGATCACTGGGTTTCGCGCATTGCGCCGCCTGCAGCAACTGCCAGCAAAGAGAAAGATATTGTGCCAACGACATCTGAAGCGCCTGAGCCTCTGCCAGCTGTAGCTGAGAAGACGCCTGCCAAGGCTCTGGCTGTACCCATTCCCATACCCATTGCTGCATGTGAGATTGAGGAACAGGTTGAAGGTGAGTGCAGCTCGACTTATCTTAGAAAGAGTTATAATAATCTTTACTTTTTTAGCTGTTATTGCAGCTGAAACCAGCACGGAATCATCAACTAAGGATGCGCTCAACATTGAGGCTATAGCCTTTGTGGACGCCGACGTCGATGCCGATGCTGAGTCGGAGCCAGTCTTGGCAGCTGAATCAAATGCTGAGCCCGCTACGCTCTTGCCCACAACGCCAACACCGGCTGCAGAGCCTGCTAGTGCAGCTGTTGGTTCTATTGTTGAAGATGCTGAAGCCACGCACATATTTGCCATGGATGAGGACTGCACAGAAAAGCAGCTGAAGTTAACTGCCGGCGAAGCGCCAGCGCCCACCGTGACGCCCACTAAGGCAGCCAGCGAAGCGCCTGCTCCAGTAGAAGCCACAACCAATGGTCATGCGGCTAGCTCTGGCACATCCTCAATATCCAGCTCAGCTTCATCGGTTAGTTCGCTCTCGTCACGCTCTTCGCCACGCTCGCTAAGCACCTCCGTGACGGCCGCCTCGACGCTGCAGAACAAGTTCAATGGGCACATGAACGCCGCATCCGCTGCGGCGGCTCTACTCAATGGCAATGCAACGCCGCAGTTGTCTTCCAGCTTGCAGCTATCGCGGCATGCGATGCAGAACAACTGCAATCACAATTGGTACGGCTCGCGCAGCAGCGTCTCGGCCATTGAGAGCGCCACCCAGCAGCAGCAGCAACAACAACAACACCAGCAACAACAGGCTGCAGCGGCTAGTCTCAGTCTACGGCACTCATTCTCCACCAGCTCCAATTACAAGTTGCGCGAATGCAGCGAAACGTTGTCTTCGCTCCTGCGCAACTCAGCCAACACATGCAGCAAGGATACGCTGCTTTTTATAGACCAGCAGAGTCATCATCATACGAGTGGCTTGATGGAGGACGATGATGATTCGTACATGGGTCGCTCCTTATGGGTACGTCATTTGAAGCTTTTAACTTAACTTCTTTAAATAATAATCGATGGATTAACTCTCTCAGATATCGCCCGTGACGCCACACAAGTTAATTACCGTCTCCCCCAAGAATTAATGACGATATTGTTCGATTTGGATTCAGACTCACTCACCCACAAAACGCACTATAGACCTAAGCCTAAAGTTTACTTTATATTGAATATTTCGATCGATGCAGTTGCATCCGTATATATACACATATAGATATAAGATAAAAGATGTTATACACAACGTTTACTTTAACAATTTGCGATTTACAAACATATATACACATACTCGTATATAGAGTTATATAAACATATATACATTTAAGCTAGTTTAGGTTGAGAAGTTAATCAGCTTTTGTTTTTGATTTGATTTTAAGTTAATTTATTACGAACCACAGACGATTGTGAGCTAAATCGAGAACATTTTTAAAACAATTGACATTGCATTATATATATATTTTAATATATATATATAGATTATTATTTATTTAGTTTAATATGAAAGTACAATATGATTTGATTTCGATTTCTCTTCATGCAAACAAATGCAATACTATTATTTTGTTTATATAAACTCGATTTAGAGCAGTCCGTGCAAGGCATATATAGAAGAAGAAGAAGTTAGTTTTTGTAACGAAACCAAGTTTCAAGCTACGATCAGCCCAGAATGTGTGCATATATGTGTATATATTCAATTCAATTACTACGTCTAGTATTTGTATTTTCTATTTGCAAGCCTACTTTATATATATACATACAAAGATTTAAAAACAAACCAGGCACAGCTGCAGATTTCTTTTTCTTTATACATATATATATATATATATATATTTTAGTTGGTAAGAGTTATACATTTTGTAATGTATATTGTATGTGTAGGAAAGCATTAAACCAAAACATTATATTGATAACAAATGTTGAAAGACTTTGAAACATTGTTTATTGCGTAATGTAAAACACTTTATTATTATATACATCAATTATATAGATATATATATATATATATGTATATGTATACAGATATAAAAATGAGGATGATTCAACTATTGTGTGTTAAGAGCATGTTTATTAATTGATGAATTGTGTATTGTACATTGTATTCATGAATAAACGTGAAATTGTTGGATATAAAATGAATATATGAATATCTGTCGAACGATGAAGGTATATAGACGGTAACTGTCAGCTGTATCTTCTGTTACTTTACAGCAGTAGCCTGTGTATATGCTATACTCCCATACCACATCCTCCTAAAAGCATACCACAGCTCTCTTAGTGTACGCCGCTTGTTCTGCTCTCTCGAAAGTTGTGTTTGAGTTGCTGCTGCAGAACGCTGAGCCAAAGCTTTCTTTGCCACTTTCTGTGGCTAGCCGCGTCGACTCTCTAAACTCTCTCTTCTTGGCTAGCTGTTGGCCAAGTTCAAAAGCAGAGGTTCAATGTCTGCTAGTTGCGCGTTCAGAGGCTCAGTTCAGTTGTTGCACTTGCCGCGTCGAGTTCTGTGAAGCGCAACGCGCCAAAGTTGGAAAGGTGACCAAAAAAAAATAATAAAGGAAAATTCTTGTGTGTCTCGTTTTGCTGGGCAACTGAATAAAAGGCTATTAAAGTTGGCCAACATGGATTATCGTTTACTGGTGGTAAGTGCGGCTGCGGCAATGTTATTAAAAAGAATGCTCGAAATCAAGTTTGTTGCCTAAGTCTTTTGTTTTGCACTGCGTTCTGGCATTTACTGTTAGCATAAATTCTGGAGCAGTTGGCTGCTCGTATATATAGACATGCTAATGAATTAAAGTGACGGGCCAATCGACTTGAGCCACACACACACACACACACGCACGCATCGAGTGCCTGTTGTTGTGTGTTATTTAAGCCTGGCGTCGAGCAACTTTCCCGTTACCTAAAGCGTATTTAGAACAATTTAATAGCACGCACACACACAGTCACACAAACTAGCGACAAATTCTGGCCCCGTTGAACAGCGGTGCTTTGTATTTAGTCAGCCTTAAATATAGTCATTAGCTTGCCAGCAAAGTATCTGTCAGTTACAGCTACAGCGACAGCAGCAACAGTTGCAGTTAGCTTTGGCTGCGAATGCGGTCAAGACTCACTCAAGTTGCAATTAGGTGGCAGCAAAAGAAAATGCTGCTGTTCGATAGAGCAACAGCCCAAAAGGGCACACAATCCCAATCCCAGTCAAAATCCCATTCCCAAAAACAAAGAAACCGAATCAAACTAGTTTTACGCATAACGAGATGGATATCAGAGAGACGACCAGAAATGACGACAACAACGACAACTTCAACGCTCATTAGAATAAACAAAAAGAATCCAAAATCAACAGCCGAGCGCGTCTGACCCAATTTTCGGTCTCTCGGAATGCCGAATTGTGTGGCTGTGAATCATGTCACGAACGAGATGCAAAGCACAAAGAGCTGAACACCCGCATCCCATACGAAATTGCTGCGCACAGTTGGGTTTCTCGCGAGGCCCGAAGTGTTGGCCCAATTGTGAGGGAAAAACAGAGCCACCTACTTGACCCGAAAAGCCTGAGACATTCTGAAACTTTTGATTTCATTCAGTGAGTGAGACGCCGCAGATGAAGAAGAAGAAGGAGAAGAGGAAAATAAAGAAGCTGACAGAATTTCAGGGAAAGTTTTTTCCTCAAGTACCCCCACAATGAGATTAAGATGCAAAAGTCACACTCTTGGTCAGTGCCATTCGTTGTTGTTGTGGTTGCTGTTGTTGTTTTTTTGAGTTTGTTTATTTTGATGCTGGCGAACAACTTTCGCGCTTTCGCCAAACGTCGGCTGTGAGCGCGTCTTTGTGCCCATTGGGGCATGGCGGCGCACGGAGCCAGGGGCCATGACCAATGCCACAATGCGAGCCATTCAAATGGCAATTAATTTGATTTATGCTGTCGCGTTCTTCATGCCCATAAAAGAGATATAAATAACACATTTGCTATCTAAACTCGTTTTATCTTTAGAAAATACTCAGCTTTTTGCTGCTCGCTCAGTTGTCGTCGGCGCAGTCGTCGCCGCAATCCCAGACAGATTACGGCGAGGAGCCGCCAGAGGGCTACTATGCGTTTGTGGAGTCTCCGAATGCCGTGCCGCCGCGCGTGCGTCCTCCGCCCTACACCTTCATCAGTGCGGACTGCAAGGACGTGGCCAGCGGCAAGAAGTCGGCGGTGTCCGTGCACAACATCTGCGGCGACCTGAACAAGGGACAAATACCCAAGAATCCGCTGGGCCAGAATGTCCTCGGCGAGCCATATCCCTTGTAAGTGAAACCTCGTCCTCACCCACTGTCGTGTAGCTTCAATTGCTTCCTTCCCACAGCGAACTCATACGCAATCAGACACTGAAATTCCTCTCCAAGACGCTGCCCGTACTGAAGGCGGACGACACGCTGCCCAAGGTGACGCAGATCATACGCGACGAGCCGGTGGACCAGCTGGATAACAATAATATCGATCGGCACTATGCCACGCGCGTCACGCGCAGCCTGCCCGATGGCGTGGTATCCAATGAGTACAGCTACTTCGATCCCGCCCTCGATGAGGAGGATCAGCAGCAGCAGAAGCTGCACGAGCAGCGACGCGCCGCCGAGGAGCGCAAGCCACGCAAGTTCTGCGATGGAGGCGGAGTGTAAGTCGACTTAAAGGATTTACTAGTATATATATATATATAGGACTCACCATCTCCGATTCTTGATTTAATCTACAGCTTCTGCACACTGTATCGCGCCATCCAGGGCGACACCAGCCCCGCTGTGTCCGCTGCGCAGACAGCAGAGCGTCGCGAGGAAGTGGGCCCTATACGTTATGAGGGACCGCCCACGCCCTGCCCAGCCAAGGTGGAGTATGCGACGCCCGTGTTCGCCAAGAACTACCAAGGCGCCTGGCGCTATGTGGTCCAGATACCCTATGAGGGCTACTTCACACAGACCGTGGAGGTGACGCGCTGCATCCAGGCACGCTGCCACTACCTCGATGGTGGCTGTCTGTCCTCGCCGCGCTGGGTCAGTCTGCTGGTGGCCGAAATCTTCTATCCCAATGCAGAGGACACGGTGCCCAGCAGCAGCACAACGACACCGGCTCCGTCCGTGCAGGACTTCCAGGCCTATCAGCAGTACCTGCAGAAGCGCGCCGGCGTGGCCAACGCCTCCGATGGCAGCACTGGTGTCCAGGGTGCGGGCGCCCAAACGGCGCCAGCCGACGCGCACTGCGATGGCCACGACGAGCTGGGCTGCTTCCAGGTGCGACTCTACTACGACTGGTTCTTGATACCCGGCTCCTGCAAGTGCTGGCGCCCCGACTACTTCGCCAAGTACGTGCGCCGAAAGTCCGTCGCCGACTTGTAGGCAACTAGCATAAACTAAACCCACATTTAGCATTTAGAGCGTGTGGCATGAAATGCTCATTCTAGCGATCCGAGACTATGGATTGCGCAGAGTTTGCATTTCTTGCAAGCAAATACATGAATATACATGACACACATACACACACATGTGTGTGTATGTGTGTGCTTAAGTAAGCAATTAGCTATCCTTGACTGAATACGCATTGAATTTCTACTAATAAATATTTCTGCTATAATTGTACCACTGTGATTTTTCTGCTCCAAGTGGGGGGCTACAGCTAGGCCATGGCACGCGTTCGGCTGTTGGTATTGGTGCTGCCTGAGGCTGTGTGTGTATGTGTGTGTGTGTTTCCCTAAACTAAAACTGAAAACCTGTCCCGCCAGCCACTCAACCAGTTGCGCATGCGTGCGCTTCGCTTGGCGCGACTCTGCAGTCTGCCCAACCAGTCGGTTGGCTTTGGATGTGTTTGCCCGCTCCAGCTACAGCAACAGCTCTAGCTTCAGCTCCAGCTGCATTGCATAAAAGAAAACTGATTTCAAGCAAGCCAAACGAAGCCTTGACGCACGGCCTCAAGAGGCTGCCACAGAGAATCGCATTTCCAGTTTCCGCAGCCAGCAGCAAGCAAGTGAGTTATTTGGCCACAAATTGTTTAAATGTTTGTGGTGCATAAACAAAGCTTCGATTGTGCCGCGCGTTCGCATCTTTGTCTCAGTTCGTTGCCTAAGTCTTTCGTTATGATTATTCAAAAATATGCATTGAGCGCAAATTGTGTGGGCGAAATCTGAGATATATTTACATCTGAGATATATTTACATATGATTATTAATTATGCACGCTTTCCATTTCTTGTTTGTTGTTACTTTATTTTAGTCTATTTCTAATTTCTAATTTAGAAGATGCTGTCCGGCAAGAGCGGCAGCCTCAGCTCGCTGGACGCGCTGCCCAAGCAGTTTGTGCTCTCCATGAAGAAGCTCTTCGACATTCTGGACGACAAGCAGAGCGGCCATGCACGCTTTGCGGACATTGAGAAGTTCTGGCAGGACGATGGCTCGAAGGGTCTGCCTCAGGGTGTCTTGGACTCACTGCGTCGCGTCACGCCACCTAGCGGCCTTTTATCCTTCGAGCGCTTCTGTGCGGGATTGAAGCTGTGTCTGCTACGTAACCAGCAGCAGCAGACGCAGCATTTGCAGCAGCTACAGATCCACGAGAAGGTATCCAAGCCGCCTCGTCCGCCGTCGGCGCCGCAGCTCCTCGGCCTGAGCCTGGACAGCAGTGCGCCCACGGCCAAGGTGCGCCCACGCTCACAGCTCAGCCCCGAGCTGGAGCATGAGGTGGATTATGGCACGCCTGCACCGCCGCCAAAGCCACCGCGTCAGTCCGCAGCAGCTGCTCCACTCGCTAAGGCGGACATACGCAACGCGCTGCAGAACTGGCAGCTCAGCCTCATGCACAGCGAGCAAAAGAGCCTGAAGACGGCACGCGAGCAGTTCGAGCATCGCGGCTCTGCCGATGGGGGCTCCTCCTCCACCTCGGCCACGGACTACACGATGGGCGCATTGACGCTGGCGCCGCCCAAGAAGTCGAACAACAAGCGACGGGAGTCTCGCAGGCACACGTTGCAGCATGGCATCGACTACAACATGCTGAAGCGACTGAAGCACCTCGAGGAGCAGCGTGAGCTGCTGCTCTTCGGCCTGGACGGCGTGGAGAAGGCGCGCGACTTCTACATGCAGCAGGTGCTCAACGTGCAGGAGCAGATTAAGTACTTTGGGCGCTTAGGCACACGATTCGTAAGTGTCATAACTGTAAACCTATATAACTATATATAAGTCATCTCTGCTTGCTTGCAGGAGCAATGGTCTGAGCTGCAGCAGGAGAGACTCAACTATCAGCGCGCTCGTGTGCTGGAGGCCAATCGCAGCCTGTCGCTGCTGACCGACACCTGGGAGCACGGCGGCTTCCCGCTGCACATCAATCTCGCCCTGCCGCGCAAGTCCCTGCAGCACTTCAACTGCAAGTCGTACGCCTCCAATGATGCGGAGCTCTACGAACAGCACCAGCAGCAGCAGCAACACACACAGTTTCACAGCTTGAGAAACATGTCGAACTTTGTGCTGAGCCAGCCTTCGCCTGTGAGCCAATCCTCGGCGGGGTTGGGCGACGCGGATGTTGTCTACTGATACAGACTCTGAATAGCGAAAAGGCAATGAAAAGACTTTGTAAATAATTTGCATATATATTAAAATGCTTAACAAATCATTGTAACTACTGCGGATTGGGAAAGCGTCTCATGTATTTGTTCAGTTGTTTGTAGTTCAGGTTGTTGCCGGGCTGCACAATGCCCTGGTTGACCGTTTTTTTGGCCTCGAACTTGCGGTCCATGTAGAATTTGTAGCAATTCTGGAATTGGCTGATCTCCTTGTGGCAGTACTTCTCCACGAACTCGTTGTCCTTCAGGCAGGCAAACAACACGCCCATCTCCTGCAGGCACGCCACATCGGAGCCGGAGTCGGCCTTGCCGCTGACCGTGTTCTTGAGGCGCAGCGGCAATATCTCTTGAAAGGGCACATCTTTTTCGTTTTGTGGCGCACGCCCACGTGCCGCATAGAGTGCTCCGGGTATGCGCATCTGTAATTCAATATTTTCAATCACATTTCTTTCAATATTTACAATTTTATTTTAATTTACCTTGTTTCTCGCTGTGTGCCTGCCGCTGCAATCAGCTGTTCGCTGTTACGTCAAGAGCAGAAGCGTGCGTTTACCAACACTGGAAATAAATAGTAGTTAGTTGCACGCTATTCAACACTTGTCTCATGTCACTCTGATCAACTTAAAATTTACACAAATAAAGAAATACATATGGTAGAAATAAACAATACTATAGAACATGGATGCCGTTGATGACAACCACCAGGCACCGCATCTAGCCGACTTCGCCGGCAACAACGAGGCGGACCGAGAGCAGATCGATGCCGCAGCAATTGTGAATGATGCAAAAATCGCAACAACTGGTGCTGGTGTGTGGGAACGTCAGCTCTTTCGGTTTCATCCTTACCACGGTTCCAACATACGCTTAGACGACGATGCAACGGTCGCCTTTCGTCGCACTAGCTTCGCCGATGCCCTCACCTTCTCCGAGCGACCGCTGGTAAGCATCTTTAATCTCTATGTATCTATATGGAAAGGGTGTGTATGTGTATGTGTGAGTTTGTGTTTGCGTGTGTGTGTGTGTGTGTGTGCGAGTGTATCAAACTGTGAATATTAATTGATTAAATCCATGCACCTCTTCTCGCAGGCGCCGGGTGAAATATTTCTAGTGGAGATTGAAAAAATCGAACGGGGATGGTCGGGTCACATGCGACTGGGCCTGACGGAGCTAACGCCAACCATAATTGGCATGCGGAGCGAGGGATTGCCGCATTTCGCGTTGCCCGACCTGGCCAATTTGGGTAACAGCTGGATATATCCGATCTCGAAATTTGAGATGAATCAACGACAAGAGCAAACCAATGAAAACGTCGAGTTCATAGCCAATGAGCCACCCCAACGTGAGTACAAGTGATATCATTAGCTGACCCGGATAACTGATTGGTTTAACCCTTAGGTAATCTGCTTGGCGATGCAACGCATGTGCGTACGCCGCGTGGCTTACTGCCCAAGAGACTGCTGCGTCCCTCGATAGACAATGGGAACTCGGACATACTGCTCACAGACAGAGGCTCACGCATTGGTATCATGTACGTGCCCACGGAGAGCGACGCATCCAAATGCGAACTGCACTTCATTATTAACGGCGTGGACAAGGGTCCAGTGTCAAAGGAGATACCATTAAATAGGGCACCTTTGTATGTTGTTATTGATGTCTATGGCACCACAAAGCAGATACGCATCATACAGCTGGAAGGCAGTGAGTAATCAGATTGCGTTTATAATTAGATTTGTTCGATTCCAGTTGCCACTCTCCCTCTTTTCCTCCAGTACTGTCCTTGCAGAGTGCTTGTCGCAATGTTATATTGGAGCACATCGCAACCGGCGCCATCGGGCGGCTGCCACTGCCAGAGAGCATCAAGCGTTTCTTATTGCGCCGAGATTAGGAACTGAGACAAAGCGCACATACACACACAAAAACAAGACACACACACTTTATGTAATAGAGTGTGTGCTGTTGCTCTGTACTGTTGTGCATCAGCGTGCGTCGTGATAGCCTGTTTACCCATTAATATATATTTTATACGCATATTGTAGGCAGCTGAAGAGCGCTGTCGTTCATTGGCACTTCATTCCTCCTCGCTGCTTGCCCGCCCTCTCCCCACAAAAAGGTGGCTCTTGATTGGGGAGACGAGCTAGTTGCTGTTACTCTCCCTCATCATCATCATCTCCAGCGCCATCCCCAGGTGCGTCTGGTTGACGGTGTCGATGGTGAAGTGGATATCTCAAGCAATTTTGTATTTTTCATTCTGTAGATATAGCTTATAATACTTTGGTTTCGTGATACCAGTTCTTTATATTTATATTTTATATACGTAGATTATGTTTAAAAACATCACATGAATTTTACTCATTGTTAAAGGACCCCTGCCCATGGCCCTTCCCCTCCCCTCACATTTAAATACGTACATACCTTTAAATATGTACAAAGCGCGCTTTGCTTAGAAGTGAAAAGACAAACAAAAACTAAAAGTAAAATACGAACCCAATTCGAAATCGCGATAGCCGACTTCACGTTAAAAAGAAAACCCCTGCACCGATATGCCTTTAATGCCGTTTCGGTCAACCCCAGGGCGATTTCCGTTTCCGTTATTGTACCTTTAAGAATATTGTTGCTAAATGTAATATAAGATATAATTACAAAATTGTAGCATGTAAATTCTAAGTAATGACACGACGTAATATATTAAGGGATAAAAGTGTATGTGCATTGTATGTAATAAAGACATAAAATAATAGGATTTAATTGTATGTGTATTAATATAAATAAAACCTTGAAAATTAAATTTTTTACAAGACTTTTACTGAAGGTGTCTGTCATACAGTCTTTGTACAGATAAAATGCCTCTGTAGTCAAGCAGCTCAACTTTTTCTTTTATTAAAACCGCTATATCTTGGCTAATAGAAGTCCGATTTTGGAAATGTTCATGTTTTTGAGATCGTGGGACTCACGTTTATCGATCCCAATCAAAAAATATTGATTTCCGACCAAGTCGATTTTTGACAAAAAACGTGAGCTTAACCATCACGTTTTTTGTCAAAAATGGCAATCTCTCAGAATGGAAATTTGCGAATGCCAATCGAAAGTCGCCGTCCTTTCGAGTCCGAAAGGGTATATCATTCCAGAATCGGACGGTATTTATACGATATATACGCAATTGAAAATTTATAATTTTTTGAGCAGCCATTAAATTTAAAGCCCAAAAGTATGCATTACCTTTTCAACTACATTTGACATTGAATAGCCTATTATGAACATGCCCAAAAGTATGCAGTCTATTTCGAATTCATTTTCATTTAGCATTGTCAACTATGACCATGCCCAAAAGTATGCACTTTATTTTTCACTTTATTTCTTTTCAAGCTGCAAATAATATCTCAGCCCAAAAGTATGCATTTTTATATTAATAATATAATATTTCTTTTAATGCGGCATGCCAAAAAGTATGCTGTTATATATATTATGTACCTTTTGCCTGCAGGAAAACAGCGGGTACAATTCAAAACTTTGATTATTATTGAAGAGTTGTATGTATCTCGGGGTAAACAATATCATATACAAATTGTTTTTTATTTACCAAAGATAATCTTATTCAAATATTTGTTACAAACTTGACCAAAAAAAGCCCGCTAATGCCGGGCACTGTTTATATCATATGGAATATCCATAACTGCATCTACTTGCCGCGATTCTCAGCTAGCTTGGCCTTAAAGAGCGCCTTCAGCTCCTCGGCACCTTCCTCGTTGGTGGCCTTGTAGTAGGGCAGCTCAGACAGGGTCTTTAGCCAGGCGTGCACCTTGGGAAACTTGAACTCATCGATGGGCGCCACATCGTTGCCGGATGTCACGGTTGCCACACAGCAAAAGTCCGCAATGGTCAGCTCGTTGCCGCACAAGTATGTCTGATCCTTGAGGAAGCCCTCCAGTATCTCATAGCACTTCTGCACATAGGCTATCTTATCAATGGAGCAATCCGTGGAGCCATAGTACAGCACTGGCTCATAGAGGAAACGCAAACGGGCGAACAGGTGGCCGGAGTCCAGGTGGAGGCGTGCATCCACATTGGCGCGCTTGACCAAATCCTTGGGATACAGTGACTCGTGGCCCTTGCCGTACTTCTCGATCAGATAGGCGCATATGGCATGCGAGTCTATGATGTTAACGTCGCCGTCGATCAATGTGGGAATCGTGTGCTGAGGATTCAATTTGACAAACTCGGGCGTCAGATGTTCACCTTTCAATAGGTTAATTGGACTGCAAAACAAAGGCAATTCATTAATTGGCCAAATGCATTGGGTGCCCCGTGGGCTGCACTTACCGCAGTTCAAGTTCAAGTCCAATTGCCTTGGCCGTCAGCAAGACAGCGCGCGAGGGCGGACTTAGCGTGGCGTAATAGAGGGCTGGCTTCGACATGGCTCAAGCTACAAGTCATTGAAACAATATTAGATTTAAGCGCTCCTATTAATACACACACCTATTACACATGGCTGCGCGATAAGCTCATCGCATGTTCGCTCTGCTCAGATATGTGATATACAAACAGTAGTACCTGCCTGCCCTATGCATACGAGTACCTATGTATGTGCGCTTGCCTTGTCTCTGTGGGCCGCCAATAAATGCTGATAACACACAGAGCAACACGATAAGCCAGTATCAAGAGTGCATACAGTGAAAGCTCTGCTTAATGGACAGCTGCAATTTACAGTCGACCTTTTGTCCGTTAAGCGAGCTTTCACTGTATATATGCGATACATACATTCGGACCTGCACAGGCAGCAACACTTATCCGAGTGGGATCTGACCGGCACTCGCTTCAGATACAAACACTGCTATATACACATACATATACATACACATATGTAAATTCACAGCGCAGCACACACAAACAATATAAATTTAATTAGTAGGGGGCCAGACTTACATATACACACGCACACATATACACTAATGTATGCATGTATAGAGATATGACACATTCACAAACTAATAGGAAAAATACAGCCAGATCGCGTCTTGTTTGTTGTTTTTAAAGTCACACAAACACACTCACAAAAACACACATGAACAGTGCCGGCAAATAGTTTTTATATCGCTTAATGTTAACGTTGATGTGTGCGTGCGTGTGTGATTGTCGTGAGAACAAAGCAAATAAACACGCAGTATATAGTTTCCCATAGGAGTTCCCTCTCTGCAGGTCGCTTTTCAAATTTTGCGCATCCAAATCCATATAGACTAATGTACTTACATAATGTATATATACTTTTGTATGTTAGACGCAACAAGTTCTTTCCCTATGACCGCTCGCGCTGAACTCGGAAACGTGACTGAAAGCCGAAACGTAAAAAGTGCGCGCCGCGAAGAGCGCTCAGCGCTCACCCAGCGAAGCCAGAGAGAGAGAGAGAGAGCGAGAGTGTGAGTAAGAACAAATCAACGTAAGAGCTCACAGCTCAGAGCCAGAGCTCAGATCTCGGATATGATTGTATTAGTGTGAGTGAGCGAGAGGCGCTTAATATATTGCTCTTGGTTTATTTAGAGTTTTGGTGTTCATACATAGGCGCAAACGCGGCGTTAGAAGCACGTTAACGATTACATTTAAGCTATTAAATATGATATAATGAATATAATACCAGCATTTTCGGTTTGTTTTGCTCTCGCATTAGACAATCGACGTATCTGCATTGCATACACTATGGAATATGTATATATATATAATTATGTATGGATACATTCTGACTACTGCAGCAGTGTAGTCCCCAAATAAACTATAGGCATTCGTATTTTACAATTTGGAAAGTTGTTAGCCATACTAACTAATGTACAACTGTTTAATGCGGACATGCAAGTCGCTAATATAGAGATTGTTCGTTTGCAACATCACATTAATGTCTGTTTTGGGTGGCCAAGTGCTTCAGTTGTCGAGCATGCTTCGCTTCAGTGCCTCCTCCAGATCGGCGTCGTAGCTCTCGGGCTTCGAATAGTCCGCTGCAAACTTTTTATTATCTTTTTCGGTCAGGGATTCCTTGTTCTTCTTGCTGACGCCGCTGACACTGCCGCTCCCATTGCCATTCTGTTTGCTCTTGTTCGCATTGCTGTCGTCGAGCGATTTGCCAAAGTCGTTGGAGAAGTTGTGCGCATCGAACGCATCGAATTTAGCAAAGTTATTATCCGACGTGGTCGAGTTCACCGACTTGGCTGTTTCAAAGCTGTCCTCAAAGTTATCATTGAACGCATCAAAGAGCTTCGCGTCCGCCTTTGTCGCTGTACTCTGCACGGCGAATGCATCAAAAGCAGCCACGTTCGACTTGAGCTTAGTTTGTTCGTTGTTTTTCGAGTTGATGGAGTTCAGGTTGTTGTCATTGAAATTGTCATTAAATGCATTGAAAAAGGAATCGTTGAGTTTGTTCAGATTTGCTTTGGTGGCTCCTTTTGTCGCTTCGCCCACCTCCGTCGGCTTCTCCAGCGCAAAGTCATCGAAGTCAGCAAAAGCATCCAGCGCTTTCGGATTCGATGCGGCCGACTGATGTGAGGGTGCAGGACTGGCATTCATATTGAATGCATCGAATTGCTGCAGCAGCTCGCTGCCAAGCGGCGTGGCCGCCTTTGATTTGTTATTGTTGTTAACGGCCTTCGGGGGGAGCTCATCTGCAAGTGGAAGAGAAAGATTAGTATATGCGAAGTTGATCTATAAACAGCTGCAACACATACCCTCTGAGCTGAAGTCCTCGGCAAAGTTCTTCTTGCTGGCTCCTCCTGCAGATGTGCTCTCGTCGTCGTCTGCAAAGGGATCCTTAATATTGAATGGATCCTCGTAGCGATAGTCTTTGAAGGGATCATCCTTGAAGTCGGTCGGTCCTTGGATAACAGCAGGCACGGGCGTGACAGCCGGCTTGGCAGCAAAGGCATCAAAGAGACCCGCTAAAGACGCTGATCCGGCTCCCGTTCCCGTTGTGGCCTGTGTTTGCAGCGGTGTATTGGAACGCGACAAATGTTGGTTATTTGTGCTGACTGCTGTGGAGGCTGATGCGGATGCTAATGCAGATACTGATGTCAATGTTGATGTCGATGCCGATGCCAATGTCGATGCCGATGATATTAGCAATGTGTGGGAGGAGGCTTGTGGGTGCAGTGTTGGCAGTGTTGGTGTACTAGTGCTGGCTGCCTTACTCTGGCTTTGAGGATCATCGAACACCGAGAAGCTATCGAGCAGCGTGGCACTTAGCACCGGAGTGGGCGTGGCCTTGAGCGTGTTTGCGTTACCGATTGGAATGTTCTGTAGCTGTGTCAGTGTGGGTGTGGGCAATGAGCAAAAAAATCGGTGTGTTTTGTGAGTGGAAGGAAAAAAAATAAACACAAATCAAATTAATTTAAAAAAAGAGAGAAAATAAGGTGTTAAATCAATGAATTATACAAATATACCAGATATCGGCAAATCAAAACCAAATACCATAAATAATAAGAGGAAAAACTTTAAGCTTTATATGGTATAATACATATACTCGGGCTGCTGTGGAAGAGATAAGTAGGGGCGAAGGAGACCTGCATGAAACAAAGCTGATATAACCGGATGCGACAAAAATGTTTCTTTATTCTCTCTTTATGGTTATATTTGTTTTGTTTATCATAACTCAATTGTTATATGTATTATTATTATTATTATTAATGATGTTGAACATATTTAGATATCTTTGTTGTTAATTAATGCAAAACTTGATGGCGTTACACGTTAGTTGGGTACCCATTATATGTATAAGTATGTATGTATTAAACATTAAAATCAATGTACGGGAAGCTTTAGGTTTCGGTATGTGAACAGTTTCGTGGCTGTATATAGGCTAAATATATATATCTATCTGTATATGTACGGCATGTATGTCATTCATTCAAAACAAATATCCTAACATATTGCACAAACAAGAGTTTGATGTGGGACTAGATTCTCTATGATTTATCGTTTACCAATTGTCCAGGGTGCGTACGAAAAAACAATTATTATTCGATCCTACAGCTCCAACTACACCTAGTCGATGGCAACGTGTCGTTTAAAGGTATTAACAATTTGATTCTATAATCGGCTGATTCTATATAGCGTTCAGTTGGAATGCGATTCGAGTACACGAGTAGTTGGATGTAACTTCCTCTTCTGGAAAATCATTTAATAAACAGTAAAGCATTCGTCTTGGAAGTTACAGGCTAATGAAATTCGAGCTATATATATAAACATATATATATATATATATATATATATATGGTGGATCATAGGCTGTATATGTGTGTATGTATGTGGCTTGTATAATTGCTATAAACTTTAGTATTATATGCAGAAACAACAACAATTTGCATTTAAATTCCTTAATTGAGTTATATATGAATCTATCAATCGTCTCGAGACTAGCATTTCATCCAAACTAAACGATTCGGCGTGCACTTAAGAATTTAAGAATATGCTCCATATGCTCCATAATAGTATGCAATGTATGTATATGATTATTTGGTCTTTGAACGAAAGGAAATCTCAAGTAAATTTAAGTTAAATACAATAATGCACAACATTTCATAGTGTGGCGACGTTAGTTAAATTTAAACTTTAAACACTTTGACTACATTAAACACGACATAACTTTTTCTTATTTTGGGGTTTCTTTTTCTTTCCGATATATATATATCAATTGATTCGAATTGGATTTAGTACATTTATCTAATTAGGCATGAAAACTGCGAGTATGCTTAACGGCCGTGTGTGCAATACAAATACGAATACGAATATTCAGCCGGATCGAACTCTGATATATGGGTTTGTATGCAATGTTATATATAGTATACGCAATTGGGGTTTTGTACGCTTCAAAATCTGTTGCTAGGCTCAACTGTTGACTGAGTGTGTGTGTCGTGTCTCTGTTAATTTTATATATATATATATATATATATATATATATATATATATATATATATATATATATATATATATATATATATATATATATTTATATGGATTTATTGAAATATGATTATTATTATTAAGATGTTCACTGAAAATAGAGAATTGCAAGAGATGAAAGCAAATAGTTAGTTTCGTACGGGCAGCAGAGTTAAGGCAATGTGTTTACGGATCATAAGGATATACCTCTTGCATTTGCATTATTGCCCAAATCAATAAGCAATAGAACTATTACCAAATAACGAAATTAGATTTCTACTTAAACAAAAAAAATATTCGAGTGCAAAAATGTTGTTTATTTGTTAAGGGTTTTTTAGGTGAATCAAAAATTAACACAACTACAAACAATTTCAAGGTGGGTTAGTGATAATAATTAATAACGAAAGTAATTGAATCGTAGATATATACATATGCATATATAATGCCATGTTAATGCAAACAAAAACTTAACATTTGTGAAAACAGTTTCAACTAGTTAACAAAATAATCGTTGCGGCGGTGCGATGTGCATGCATTACCACCGATCCCAACGTACATTAAACTTGCTACCAACCTTATTGTCAAAGTCGTCAAAATCAGCAAATCCTCCGCCTCCACCTCCGCCACCAGCGCCGAAGCCTCCTGTAGGCTATAAATGAGAGAGTATTAGAATATAAAAAAATATTTTTTATATCTCTTGTATTTACCTGGGATGCGCGTGGTGGAGCTGGTCTAGGTGGCGGCACCTTGGATTTCTTTGGTGGCAAAGCTGGACTAGGTGACTCTGGTCTGGGTGGTGGGCCAGAACGTTGCGCATTAGGACTAAGCACCTGACCCTGACCCGTGGGCGCGTGCAGCGCCGCAAACGGATCACTGCCAAAATCATCCTTGCCGGGCTACATATAGAATATATATATTAAGCACATTTCATCTTATTGTTTGCCATGAAGACCCACCTCTGGCGTTATGGCATTTGATTTGTGTGCACCGAACGCATCGCCGCCAAAGGGATCGCGCTGTGTTTGTCCAAATCCTGAAGCGCCGCTCTGGCCAAATGCATCGAAGCCGCTGTCAAACCCGGAGCTCATATTGAAGCTATCATCAAAACCGCCGGTTATAGCGGGAGTTGGTTTGTGAGCCTGCCCGCTGAAGGGATCGTTGTCAAAGCCGTTGGTAGCATTGTTGGCAGCACCGCTGTTGTTCTCCTGGAATGGATCGTCTTTGGGCATTTCGATTTCTTTTTGCAGTGTTTTGCGCGCATCATCGAAATCTGGCTCGATTTTCAACTGGTATTCCGAGACGAGATCAGCATTTTGATTCTCCATGGCAGCGCGACAAATGAGCAGTGCATCCGTCATCTGCCGCTGTGTTTCCATCAGCTGGGTGACCATCGAGCGTACCTATAATCAAAAACATATCGATAAGAACTGAATAACATATAGTGATATATTTTATATTTACAGAACTAATCTGCAGCTGCGTATTCTGCAGATGTTTTGTTAGCTTGGATAGCTCTCGATTGTTGTTGTCATATTCCTTTTGCAGCGATGACTCCTCATCCTTGAGTTTCTGCAGCTCCGAGCGCTTCGCATTCAGTTCGCCCTCCTGTTCGTTGATAGTCTCCTCTTGCTTGTGACACTGATCCCGTATCTTAGTCACCTACAAACAGAACAATCGCAAGTTAAATATTATGCTGTTGCTCCTCACTTCTTGTTAAGATAAAAACATGTTAAACATAAACACATAAACATAACATACAAACATAAAGCACAAACGATAGTAAATAAACAAACCTGATTGTTGGTGCGGGTTATGTCAAGACTTACGTTGGCCAACACGGCCAGATTTTGGGTAACCTTAACGTAACGTATTGTAATATAGTGTTTTAAGTGCATTCACCAGTTTAGTATGAATAATTTGGGTAAAATAATTGCGTACCAATTGTGTTAACAGTGGAGGAACATAAATAATAAAGAAAGGGAAATGGAAATCATGTTCAAATTAAACCCATTGGAAATCAAATCAGATATTAAATAAAGCTAGCGGTAAACCCAATATTCAAGCGATTTAAAATCAATTTCAAATCATGCAACGATAACTACTTGAGCCTGCAGATCATCAAGACGTTTCTGCGCCTCGCCACGCTGATTCTCCAGCTGCTTGAGTGTTGCCGTCAAGGTATCCAATTCGCTCTGCAACAAAACGATTCGCATTATAATGAACTCTATATATAGGGTGTTTTATGAGTTACAGACCTGCAGGCTTCGCACTTCTCCATTCTTGATACGCACATCGGCCTCCTTTTGTGCTATTTCCGTTTCTAGGGCGCGGCGCTCGCGTGCCAGTTCTTCGATCTCTTTGGATATCATCTCCAACTCTGGGTTTGAGTATGTCGGCTTCGTCTCCTGCGGCTGCACTTCCACACCAGACACTATTGAACGCATAGACGGCGGCACCATGTTAGCTGTTAGCACTTGAGGCGGATCTACGCCACGTTGCTTTCGCTCCACTAACCACATGGCCAAAGCGAATTGCTCCACGGTCAGCTTGCCCGATTGATTGGTGTCGGCAAGTGCCCTGTTAGAGAAACAATAGGGTAATACAGGATCTTTTAGAAGCTATAGCTTGAATTCCTTACCAAATATCTGCGAGACTGCGTTGTGGTATACCCGATTTAATGAATATGTCTTTCACTTCGAGACCAGAAACCAAGCCATCCTTGTCCAAATCGGACTGTCGGAATATTTCCTCAAATCTTAGTAATTCGACTGGGCTGACAACCCAATCAGCGTTGGCCGTGACCGACGGTGGTGCTCCAATGGGTATCAGTGGATCAGTTTGTATCAGTGGCTGCGCACTAACCGCACCCACCGGTGGAATGCGCGTCATGGGTGGCACGGCAACGGGCAATGGTGGTATAGCTGCCGGCGGTGCAATATCTTTGGGAAAGTTGGCCACAAAGCCACCATCGCCAAAGCCCTCGCCACTGGGCGCGCGTGGCATAGGTGCATTGACTCCAGCAGCGACAGCTGGTGGCGGCGGCATCGCGGGTTTGGGTGCCTTCCGCAGCTCCGGTGGCAGCACACTGGGCACTGTACGTTTCTGGAGTGTCTGGTAAACGAGATGCATAGCCACAATAAACTCGTGCTTATCCAGATTGCCATCCTTGTCCTGATCAGCTAGATCCCAGATGGTGCCTAATATGTTCATCGGCAGCTTCGAATCCATCAACACTCCTTTCACTTTGTTGCCCGGAAGCATGCCGTTCTGAGGACTGAGCGACTCAAACAGCTGCTCATACTTGAGGCGATCGATGACACTGATGGTCCAGTCCCCACTCGAGGCACCAGCGTTGGCAACTGGCACCGTCTGTATGCGAGTAGGCATGGCCTTTGGTATTTCGCCCTGGAATGCATGTGACACAGATTAGCTATTGCTTTTTTCGTTGGCAGTTGTGTAATAGCTTTACCACTTTCGGTGGATTCACCGTATCCATGTAGATGTTGTTCATATTGGCCACCTGGCCGGCCTGCGACAGAGAGACTAATTTGAGAGCAACAAAAAATCCTGGCTTGTCCAGAAAACCCTTGCCATTAGGATCGGACAGATCCCAAATGCGACTGAGCACCACATCGCTCAGACCCGACTTTTTCAAGAACTTGGCGGCCGTCATGGCCTCAATGGCACCAGTGCCCTTTGGGTCAATCTATAAAAATTGGGCACAAGCGCGCAAAAAAATCAATAAGGGGGTTGTTAATCACCCGCCACCCGCCACACACAAATTCCAGCGGACGATTCATTCGTTACCTGTTTGTAGTACGCCTCATAGACGAGATTGTGCTTGCCGCACACTTTAGTAAAATCCAAATTCATGTTGCCACCGATTTGTATATATTATGTGCACACTTCAATCTCAAATAGTATGAAGAAAAGCCACGCTCTTTGCCTCTCTGCCTCTGCGTTGGTTTAAGCGTAAGCGCTGTTATCACTATCACAAAATCGATTTTTTCTCTCTTATTGGCGTAAGGGTAAGCGAGGGCGGAACTCGCTTCTCTGGTGTGTGTGCGGTTGTACGGTGGCCACGCACCTCAATTTTCAAGCGCCGCGAGTTGCACGTACAACTTTTACAGTTATAGTGTTGCAATTGAGCACATTACGGCTGCAATTTAATTACACACATGAAATTTAATTTTTTGCTTTTGCCTTTTTCAGCATCGGCCTCTAACTAGTGTTGAGCAACATCTCGATAACAGTAAGCAACCCGTTTACCAGCACTAGTGCCAGGGCTGCAACACACACAGTTTGGGACGAACTGAGTCAAAGACGAACGTTCAAAATAATTTTTAAATAATTTGGTAAAAATGATTAATAAAAGTATTTTTCTGCTTGGATTAAATTAATAAGTAGTGTTTATTATTTAGATGCTTAACTTGTTAACTACTAGTTGCAGCCAACTATAAATACATATATAGGCATATATAATTTAAAGCAAACGTATTCGACAATTAGTTGCTCCGCATTGACAATAGAGAACTTTGCCAGGCACCACGCCCACCTCATAGTTATAGTTCCAAGTGAGTTCGGTGCCGGAGCGTATGTGGTTGGCCGAGAAGAAAGCAACCCAGGGAAAACGCAGATCGTGCGTGTCCACAAACACGTTCTGCACAAACAAATTGGGTGCACACGAATGCTGCAATGGAAGTAATTAGACATGAGTATAATTGAAGACTATGGCAGCTAGCTAGCGTTACGCATGCACTCACATTAAAGTAGCGACCCAAATTGCCAGTTGTTTTGGCATCCATTATGTAGGGCGCCTCGTCTGTGCCAAAGAGTCGACGCACTGAGTTCTCGCGCACTGTTTCATCCAGATCTGCATTCGGATTGAAGTTAATCACTGCTCTCTCCTGCGAGTCCTGCTCCGTGGATGGTGTGGGCTGGCTGCGGGCTGCTCGTAGTTTGTCCTTTTTGCGCGGTAGATAATGCTTAGCAGGCATGAAATCAGCATCATCCTCCGGATCTGGAGCATACGTGTCTTCTTCCTCTTCCGCTGGCGAGTGCTCAACATCCGACTCGTAGCCCTCTTTCAACTGCTCGGCCACCTCAATGTAGTCCAAATCGGCAAAGTACTCATCTCCCGCATCCAAGCCACCCTCGTTGGCCATTGTTTCAGTTAGCAAGTGACCGGCATATATGCATATGAAAGCACCTTTCGGTATATCGTTGACGCACCGTAAGCCCCAGCCCCGATTCGAGGTCTTGAACACCTGCAGCTTCATTTCCAGCGAATGCTGGACCACACGGTTTAAACAGTTCTTTTTGCATTTACAACGTGAGTTACATTCATAAATTCCGGTGGGCACATGCTCGTGCAGTCGTTTGTATTGGTAGCCAATCTCCTCGATTGGCTTGTTGGGATTACAGTAGCGGACGCCCGCAACCGTCAGCTGCCAGCAGGCACATTTTGATTTGTCCTGAAAGTACAACAGTTAGCTGGTTAGCATGAAGGAAACTCAGTTCTACTTACTGAGCAATCGTCCTCACAATCACAGCCCACCAGGAACTCCTCGTCGAGATTAAGATGCACTCCCTCTGTTGGTATGCGCTGTTTGGCATAAGTACATGGGGGTGGCAATGTGTTGTCGTAATAGTTAACGAGTGGTATGGCCATTTTTTCTTGACCCTTCGATATGTCCGCTTCCTTAACAATAGTGGGATCTATGGAGTATTCCGCCAGGCAACGTAGATCAGGCGTAAAATCAAAGTTTTCCACGTTTAGCACATTGTCGGTGGCACGCAGATAGGTGTGCACCTCGGCCAGATTGCGGAAACTCTTGCCACAAGGGCCACGATAGACAACATTTCGCTTGGCCTTCTGCTTAAATACCAAACGCTCCCAACCCGAGAGCAGTGGCTTGGCCAATGGGCTGTAGCTATCCAGGCGATGAATTATCTTGAACAGGCAGGCCGGCGAGCACTCATGTGGCATATACATCTTAGGTGGCAGATTGCGCTTGGCAGTGAAGTAGACGACATGGCCCTTGGGCCGATTCTCGTCGTCCACATAGATGGTGGAGTTGTTCAAATGGCGAACGGTGTTGCGGCCTGCAGCTGCTGCTGCTGCTGCAGCAACTGCATTGGCAGCGGTCGCTGCAGCAGATGTTGATGACATATTTACGTTCTGTGGCACGGAGCTGCTCTTCCGGGCAATAGCGCGCATTTGTTGGTTAACCTGTCTGCTGCTGGTCTCCATTTCCTTGGTGTACCGTATGAAGGGCTCAGTGCGCTGAATAGAGAATAGTTAATATCAATATAAATGGTTGATATATTGTAAAACTCACGCGTGGGACTCGATGCTGCTGCATGGCATTAGCGCTGTTTAATGCGTTTTGTGTCTCCTTGAAGACCGGACCCAGACGCAGAGAACCCCGATAGATCCACTCTGTGTGATTCTTGTCATCGTCGAACTGCATCTGCACCAGGCTGCAGTCAATGTCAATTACGCGCGCATACAGCCAGGTGCCATTGGATTCCGTATTCATATTCTGGCCACGGGTGCACTGCACCATAGGTCGATCCACAGAATATTTCTCCACATACTTTTGTATAAAATCTCGGGAGCCGGGATGCACATCCTCCCACACTTTCTCCGACGCCAGGCAAACCAAACGCACATCGCTATGCTGCACATATTGTGTATAGCCGTCATCATAAAATATTAGATATCTAAAACGATTGGCTTGCTTTAGGGGCTCCGCTATGATGCCCGGATAAAATGCGCTGGGCACTACACCTTTTTCTTTGCCACGCGACAAAGTGCTGCCATTGAAGTAGGCTATCACGCGAGTGCCTGTTGTAAAAAAAGTGAATATGAGAAACTCTGGGAAATAGTATACAGGAATATAAAGGTACCTATAGTTAAGCGTACTGGCGGTGGTTCAAAGTAGGCCAGGTGTTTGGCCGTTATGGTTTTCACCATTTGATATGGTGTATTGAGATATTTAATCTTGTAGCTCTTAGTCAGGTTGCCGCCCACCGTAGTGCTCTCCGTGAACTCAATCACTTTGACTGAGACCCAACTGGCAATTGCTTTGTTCTTTACCGCATAGTAGGTTTCGTTTAGCTGAATGGGTGGACGCTCTATCTCGCCAGCTGGAGGCACTTGCTGCAACGCATAATTTCTATTGTATACAAAATAATATTAATTCATTCTTTTGTTGCACTCACCACATAATCGTTCATGTTGTGGTACAGATCAAGTGGCGGCAAGTGCTTGTGCACCACTTGGCAGGAACTGTACAAGGCAAAGTGCATTTTGTCTGCCATATTTTGCAACTTGGAGAGCTCTTCATTGGCCATATCAATTTCTTGGCCAATGCGATCTGCTTTTGCCTGAAGTATGCTCTTTGACCAAGCCATTTGGTCATTTAAATCCACTCTGTTTATTACAGTTTTTATTGCATCCTCCAATTCGTTTTCAATTAACTTCAAATCCTTTGCTGAGAACTCGGGTTTGCCTGCGATGGGAATGTAAGATGTACGACAGCTAATAAAGATATTAATTCACACTTACTCTGCTGATCATCGTCTTCCTCCTCATCACTACTGTCTAGGGCTACAAAGTCCGCATGATTCTGGTTGAAGCTGCGCAGCAGCAGCGGCTGCTTTGCCACTAAGTGACCCGCATAATCCTAAATATAAATGGGGGTATATTAGACATCTAGTTGTATATTACTGTTCATCCGCTCACCTCATACATGTCAATGGCTGTGTCATTGCACCCCATACATATGTACTGTCGCTTGTGGGCCTTCCTGGGCACCTTGTAATAGTTGAGAGCTGCCAAGCTTGCGCGCACATATTGCTTGTGTAGCTTTTCGCAATTGCAGTTGATACAATCCTTCTTGTAGTAGATTTCGTTATCGTCCTCATGGTCAACGGACTCTTTTGAGTCACTTTCGGGCTTCGTTTCTGTGTGATCTTCTTCTTGTAGCTGTACTACACAGCTGTTTTTAACTTCTTCTGGACAAGACTCTGTTTCCATGGGTTCATCTTTGTTTGATTCTTTCTGTGCATTGCCTAAATCATTGGAATGCTGCACTTCCTCATCCACTGTCAGTGATTGGGGTGAAGCTGGTTCCTCTTCTGCAACTGTGCTTTTGGCTGGCAAAGCTGAATCGGGCTCAGCGGTTGCTATTATGGCATCCTCAGTATTTGCTTTTGATTCTGTGATGTTATCGTTGATAGTCTGTTTTTCTTCACTCTCTATATCTTCTTTTTCAGGAATACTATTGAGGTTCTCTTCGTCGTCCATTTTGGATTCAGTTTCTACCTTGTCTTGTCCTCTTCTGTCTTTCTTGTCCTCTTCTGTGTTACCCGGACTGCTAATTACTTCAATACTACTGTCGCTGTCCGCCTTACTGTCCTTTCTATTATCCGTTTCGCTTAATTCTTTTAATGCGGGACTTTCGATTACTTCAATACTGCTATCCACATCATCTTCGGTCGATTTTTCAGCATCCGTTGATTCCACTACGGGGCCAACAGATTCCTTTAATGCATCACTTTCCTCAGTTGAGCCCTTGTCATCCTTGTCTGCGGCTTCCAACTGTTCGGAAGTTGGGCTACTGATTAGTTCGATGCTGCTATCCAAATCCGTTTCAGTTGGTTTGGCCGAATCAATTTTAATTATTGATGATTCCTCTGTTTTTTCCTCAGATGTAATTTCAGGAATGCTCTTGTCTGGTTCAGTGGCATCTGATTTCTCCGATTCTTTAGCTTCAGAACTAGGCTTCGACGGCTCATCGTGATCATCTTCATCCAAAGACATCTCTTCACATTCTGCCTTTTCCCCCTCTTCCTCTTCTTCTTCTGTATCTCTGCTTGCATTTCCAGCCGGCAAAGCCCCTGCCTCAAGTGGAGAGTCAACTGATGATGCAGCGTCGTTTTCCGAACTGTCCATTGCTACAGACTCCAAAGCTATACTGTATTTTGCAATTATACAATTGTTTCTTATTCAAAACAAAAATGTTTAAAGTTGTTTAAACAATTCTGCAAAAAAGAGCAAGAGCAACTACTGCAACAGTGCTGCGCAATTTTTACCATTAACATTATTTCAGTGTTTACCAGCACTACTCATGCAAAAAGACCATTCACAGCAATTCGAAAAACTTGCGCTCGAAAACTTAAATAATCAAAATTTAGTTCAGATGTTCATATCATTTTATTTTCGAATTCGTTTCGGCTAATCTACTGTTGGACAATGACGGGCTGGTAACCGTTCTCATCAGCGGTGTAGGTGACCTTGATGACCTTTCCTTCCTTCGACGTGTATTCGTATGATCCCTTAACGGACAGGGTGTGGGGGTCGGTCAGAGCACCGCCCTGTTGGACATTGGTACCATCAGAAGTCGCCCACTCGTATTTGAAGCTATCGGGATTCACTTCATTGTACTCCTTGACAGTAGAAGCCTGATCGGCGTAGGCAAGGGCCAAAAAGCAAGCGAGGACAATCTGTATAAATTGTAATTAAGATTATCAAAAATGTCCAATCATCATTAGGCAATGTTGATACTAACCACGAATTTCATGTTGAAAGGATATTTAGTTGTCAGTTAGCAGACTGCGAAACAGAACTAATGAAACACACATTTCGGCATCGCTTTTATACCTATCCCAAAGTCAGATGACATTTCGCAACTTGCGCAACAACTTGCATAAATTTAAACAAACTCGACTTGTTTTAATTAGGCAAACTTTTCGATGCATCTATTTAAATAATATTTGTGATTAAATAATATCTTCATGTGAAGCTTTTGTTAATCTTTCTGTATAACGCATAACTAAATGTTTTTATCTCTGCCGACGAAGTAATATTTCCGGTTTATTCTTTATATATTTGTATTCTTTTTGGATTATAATATAAATATAAATAAGATATATAATGTTACAAATATTTATGGCTTTCATTGGCTAAAGTTATATATTAATATAATCTTTATAATGTGCACAATGAGTTCTTAATTATCAGAACTTCCGATTAAATCATGTCAACATTTGCATAATATTTATATAACTCAACCGGTTTGTTTAGCATTTCTTTCCTTTTTCAAATGCACTCTTCACATTAGCCGGCTTCATATCAGGTTTAAAAAAAGAAATAAGAGCAAAGCACAAGAGTACATTTGAAAGCAACATCAGCGGCAATTGTGATATCACATGATAAAACAAGTTTATTTTATATCGAAAGATTTAAAGTTCGCGCAATTCTCTTCATTTGAAATGTTCAAAGAAGAAGAGGAAGCACGCGAATTAGCCATTCACAAGGAATGCAGACATTTAGCACGTGCTGAAGTTGTTGTCAGCATTCTGCTAGATTGTTTTTGTACTCATAAATAAACAGCGCGATGGTCGGGAATGACGACGATTCCGAATCTGGCAGTGATTATGAGGTGGAGCTGCACGTAAAGGCTAAAAGAGTCCGACGCTCAGTCAACGATGACTCTGCCGATCTTTTGGGGAACTTCGACGACGAGAAACGTAAGGAGATCTTCGAAGGCACTTATGTAGACAAAGAAGTCACAAAAAACCCAAGCGATTCGGAAAGTAGTGATGACGACGAAGTCAAACTAGATGAGGCGAACGGTGCAGAAGAGAATGAAGTAGCCGATGGTGCAGGAGCTGCAAGCGAGGGCTCCGCCTCCGAGGAGGAACAGCTTGAGGATGGACACATAAGCAAGGATCAGTTAAATAGCTTGCTTCGTGGCGCATCTAAGCTGAACAGACACGTACTCTATGTAACGAATCTGAACTTCGAGACGACAAAGGATGATCTGGAGTCACACTTCTCAGTTGCTGGTGCAGTCAAATCGATACGCATCCCCAAGAAGCGCCGAGGAGGCTTCGCCTTTGTGGAAATGGTAGACTTGCTGGGTTTCCAGCAAGGCTTTCGATTGCACAATACAGAGCTGCAGGGAAGAAAGATCAAGGTGCAAATATCGGAGGCGGGCAAAAAGAAGTCGGCCAACAAGAAGAACATTATCAAGCAGAAGAATCGCAAGTTGGCCGAGATGCGCAACGAGCAGAAGACGTTCACGAAGAGTGGCAAGTTCTACGACAAGGATCTGAAGAAGGAAAAGGCCAAGGACTTGCTGGCGCGCAAGCGCTGGCGCAAACCCAAAACAAAATAATGTAAATACTTAGTAGACGACTCTTAATTAAAATAATATAACCTTAAATATTAAATAATTATCAAACAATTGCGTACATTCTTAACCATTAACTACTGCCAACGGACTATGTAGAAGTTGCGCTTACCAACGCGCAGCAAGGACACACCATTGCGGAGTATGTGAATCCCGGTTGTTATAACTTCAGCAATGTTCTGCACACGCTTCTGGTTGACGTAGAAGCCACCAGCATTAATGATACGCACGGCATCGGCTAGAAGGCAATAATTTAGACAAAGAATCTTGGATTTCGTATTAGCCAAAGACTCACTTTCTGTGGGAAAGCATTTGGCTTTCATGGCTAGCTGTAGTATGGACATGCCCGGTTCGGTCAGTAGGTCAACGACGGCAGCTCCTTGAAATGTTTGTTTTATTTCAGCATAGTTCAACTCGGCCAGGCCCTCCACGTTGCCCTTGTAGAGCGCATTGGTAACGCGCTCCGCCTGCTTCAAGCCGTGTTCTGAGAGTGAAATGTGAAAATATATGAGATATACTAACATATTAAGTCTATATTTACCGCCATGAACCAGCAAGGTGACGTCTTCAGCCAGCAGCGTCTGTGCCTTGCGCTTCTCTGGCTCTTTGACATGCTCTCGCATCAGTTGATCTACCTCGGCCAGTGGCATAAATGTGAATAGCTTCAGCAGCTTCTCTGCCTCGGAGTCGGGCATACGTAAAAAGAATTGATACAAAGCAAATGGCGATGTCTTGTTCTCATCCAGCCAGACTGCATTCCCCGCTGACTTGCCGAACTTATCGCCCTCCTCATTCGTGACTATGGGCAGGGTCAAGCCGAAGACTTCGCGATTGCGCTCCACACGGCTTATCAGTTCGTGGCCTGTCATCAGATTTCCCATTTGGTCGGAGCCACCCATCTGGAAGCAGCAGTTGTGTTTGCGCAGCAAATGCAGCCAATCGTAGGCTTGAAAGATTTGATACGTAAACTCCGTAAAGCTCATGCCGTCCTCCGACTCCAAGCGCGACTGCACCGAGGATCGCGACAGCATTGAGCCCATGCGAAAATGCCGACCCATGTTGGCAACGAAATCAATCAGATTTAGATTTGCATACCACTCGGCATTGTTAACGATTCTATTCAACAAATTGTATTATTAGTAAATTCAATTTCTGTATAAATCTTACTCACGTAAGTGGCGCCAGTTGAGTTTTGTGCTTTCGTGTATCCCATAGGCAATCCTCGTGGTTCTTGAATACTTTACGCAGCTGTCGCTCAATGGCTTGCAAATTCGTCTCAATCACAGACTCTCCCAGCTGATTACGTTCCGTTTTACGTCCACTTGGATCACCAATAAGGCCAGTGGCTCCTCCGACCAATGCAATTGGCTTGTGGCCGGCGCGCTGGCAGTGCAAAAGGCCCATTATTACAAGCAAATTGCCTACGTGCAGGCTGTCCGCGGTGGGATCAAAGCCAGCATAAATGCTTTGTGATGATCTCGTGAAGAGCTCCTTTATCTTTGATCTACAAAAAACCAAATTCTTATACAATATTTCGGCATCTCACAATCCATTCGCTTACGCCGCTGTGTCCGGGAAAATACTCTGAAAGAATCCACGGTCCGACAACTCCAGCAGGTTTTTGTGTGTGAAATTGCGCCTAAAATTGCAGCAGCTGCTGTGCAGTGGCCGTAGCATACGATATTTTAATGTAAACATTGTGCAAAATTGATCATAAAATCAAAATTATGTTGCACCAGCATAAGGAACTTGATTTGAGGTTATGTGAAATGTTTTGCTACTCGCAGCTACAGCTGACTGGCAACAGCTGTTGGATTGTTGCTTCGCGCAATGGTGACGTCACAATTGTAAGTATTTGTTCTCAAATATAGCTAAGCTCTCTTATACGAGCGCGCGAGCGAAACCTTGTTGCTTGCAAAGAACGCTAGTGTGTGTGTATTGCGACTGTTTGTTTTGGAAAACAAAGAAATTTGTTAATTAACTGTTGTTTTGTGAGCTGTAATGAGTGATTTGTGTATTTAAATTAATTAGAAATGTTGTTAAAAATACGACATGCCCTGCTGGAGGTGAGCAACCAGTCAGGCCAGGACTCAGTTAAGCAGTCGGCAGTTATAATCAACAACGAGATTATAATTAGCTGCGCCAACATTCTGCAGTCCTTCGCTCGCGTATCGGGCGAAGGGGAGGGACTCATTCATAGCCTGCAGCAGTGCAACCTGGTCGATGCGCAGGACGAGCACTGTAGGGAGGGGAAACTACTGCGTCGTTTAAATTATCTGGTGACCTTTGATCGACATCGACGTCCAGTGCCCGATCGCAATATACAGCAAAATTCCACTCACCCGTCAAACATTCTCACCCGGTACACGGCGCAACCTCTATACGTATTTTGTGCTGCCGAAGTGTCGCGTAGTCTGCACAAGATACTGAGGAATGCCGACTCCGATGAGCAAAATGTCCTTCGCTCCAGTTTCCTAGTGCTCACCATGAGGAAGCTGATGGAACGTGAATCCTTCAAGCGATTCATTCAGCATATAGCCAGCTACTTGCGTTACCTGCAGCCGATTCACACACTGGACGATGTTCTGGTCATGTGCTCGCCCTTCGGCCTGGAGAACTTCTACAAAACCATTAGCATTGGCAAGGTGTCCAATGTGTTGGGCAACTCTCTGTTTGGCCTGTCCAATGCTTTACCCCTTGGCTGTGAGGGAGCAGCTGTATTCAACAACAAACTGTAGGTGTTCCAGATATCCACTCGTATCAGAAGGTTCCTATTGATGTATCTCCATTTCAGCCGACTCATTGGCATCATCGTATGCACATCATTTCAGCGGGAGCAGGAGAATGTTAATCTGATTTTGGCTGCCAACTTTGGTTATCTGGTGAGGGATTTCATGGCGCAGCTGGGCACACGTATAACCATGTTAAGTTTGCCAAGGGAGTCATCGAATTTCGCATGTGTGTATCAAATACTATATATATAATTCGTATATTCAACAACTGTTTTTATATCTTATCAAAGGGGAGCGCTCCATTGTGGTGATTGAATCGGTTGCTCACCAGGGCACTGGCACCTTCATCATAGTCCACAATAAATGCTTCATTCTCACCTGCGCGCACGTCGTTGGCAAAGTGAATATATATACAACTTACTTTATTACTAGATTAATATAATGTTATCATATTTCCAGCTAAATTCAATAGTGCAGTGCCGTGCTTTCGATCGGGAATTCAACTCTGACGTCATTTGGTGCAATCCGGTTGAGAATCAGCCCTACGACTTGGCCTTGCTCACGGCACCCGCAGATGTTCCTAAGCACTACTGCGTACGCTTGGCGCGTAATCGTGCCACGCTGGGACAGACGGTTTATAATGCCGGCTTTCCATACTACGTTAACTTTAACTTCAAGTACGACTTCAATCCCTCCATATTCCAAGGTCGCATTATCAAGTGCGATCAGGGCGCCATAATGTCTGACGGCAGCGTGCAGTCTGGCCAGAGCGGCGGTCCAATGTTCGATCAGAATGGCTGCATTCTCGGCGTTTGTGTGTCGAACATGAAGCATGACGATATTGTTTACCCAAATATAAATACTGCTATACCGACGTACGATATACGACGAACCCTTCAGGAATTTGCAACGACGAGTGGTGCGTATTCAGGTTACAATATTTTTATATAATAATTGCCCTACTTCTGTGCTATCTCTTTATCGTCAGACGTCAATGTACTAAACAATCTAGTGGCGAGCCAAGAAGTCTGTCGCGTCTGGTCACTGGATATGCCGCCCATACAAAGTAAACTGTGACGTCTTTTCTAAACTAGACCCAACTTGTAATATATGTATATGTAAATATATCTGTTAGTATATCAACTTTACAAATATTGTACTTAAAATAAATAATATTTAAACAATATGAAATATTTAGTTCTTATCCAAGCAATCATTAACATGACTTTGCAAAACAGATAAAGCGGAAAAGGGCTTTGAGCAGATCGGACATCGCAATGCTGGCTCCGCTGTCCTGGCGGCTGCGCCTGTTGGATCTAGGACCTAATCAAAAAATAATGAGTTAATATAATTTAATTCATATAAATAATGATATCGTTGTTGCATACTCTTACTGGTCTCTGGTCTTGTCGTAAACTATTGCTGCTGGCTGCCAATTTCGATGGTCCGCAACTGAATTTGTTGGGCTTCTGTGCTTCAGCTAATGCTTCGATTAGTTCCTGGTTGCGTCTTTGTAATGCCCGTAAATCAATTAAATATTGTTCCTTTTCGCCGGCATTCTTCTCACGATCAGCGCGCTCCATTTCAAAATCACGTCGATAAATATCAATCTGTGTCTTCAAGTGAGTAATCTGTTCATCTTTTTGTGCGTCACTTGCTTTTAGTGCTTTCACATCGGCATTCATTGCTCTCATTAGTTCCTCAGCGCTGGTCAAGTTCACCTTGAGACAATCTATTTCCTCGATATACGTTTTTTTCTAAAAGGCATATAAGTTATTAAATTCGTAAATGATCTGCTTTCACATTCAATACTCACCATATCCTTAAACTCTAAGTTCTCTGCCAACAGTGCAGACATTTTTCGCTGCAGATCCTTCACCTGGCCATCCTCTCCTCCGCTGTTTAGACTTTTTACAGATTTTACACTTGCATCATCGGGCACATATTCGTAAGAATGCTGCAAATGTTGAAATTGCATATATATTATGATTAGAGCCGTGAAAAACCAAAACGCAAATAAAATTTATAAACAATGCTAAATACTTAGGCATATCTTATCTCAGCTCGAGTAGCGTTATACGCGATAAGAGTTACAGATATTTCAGTATGTTAATATTAGCTTGTTATATGCATTGAACTTTGGGACTCACCAGCTGGTGCTGCTGCAACTTTTCAATTTCAACAGCCATATTACTCATCAGCGATGATTTCTCGGAAACAGTTTGCCTGAGCTCATCGTGTTCCTTCTGATGCATCTCTTCAGCCAAACGCATTTGCTCCAAGTTACTCTCCAGATCCTTTTTTAGCTCCTGATTCTCCACTGTTAACTTCTCGATCTGCGCCTGGCATTGCTGCAACTGCTCCTGATACTGTTGCTCCCGTACAGTCGCCTCGTTTCGCCATTGCTGGGTGATCTTATAATATTCCTGCATCGTATGGTTCACCTTATCCAGGGTTTCTGTATCGATAGATATTTCGGATTTGGTAAATTAGTTCAGATCTCATTGAGAGCAGGCCTTACAAATGAGCAACTTAAGTAAAGTATGAAAAGGATTACTCAGCTCATAATATATAAAAATGTAAACATGCAGAAACCCAGCTAGTAAATAGGTTTACACATTTTCAATTAGATGCTTGTACTGGACTAAGGCATGTTTACATTTTTATATATTATAAAAGGAATAACCACAGGACATACGTTTCAATGCCATATACTCGGTCATCATTGTCTGTAGCTTGACTACGTCCTCGGCGCGGGCTTGCAAGGAACAAAAGCTCGGGAACTGGGAGTAAACGCTGTTCTGCTCAGAAGGAAAGCAAATTAGTATAACTGAATAATAACGAATGAATATATATATATATTACCTTGAGCACATCGGCCTGAACCTCGCCCATCAGAAAGCTGGCTGCCAAAGAACTTTGGCCAGATGGCAAAGTCGTGGGTAGGCTGCCTTCCGTGGAGTTCATTTGCTCAGGTATTGCGCTTAGCTGGCTTATGCTGGCTGGAGCTTCTGTCTTGATGTCCGGAGTTTCTTGAGTTTCCACAGCTGTTTCGGTTGGTTCCTTGTCCAATGCATCAGTTAACAAGGAACCGCCGTGAGAGCAGATCGAAGATAAAGGCGAAGTGCCCAAAATAACGAATGAGTCCTCTTCAGCCATTTCGCCTTCACGTTCGTTTCTTCACTGAAATCACAAAACACTACGATCAGAACAGCGCGTCTAAGTGTCTCACACTTCCAGGGGGAGTCCCCAGTATTTAAATGGAATTGGATCAGTTGACGAAATCAAGCAGTCGTCGTGCATAGGTTAATCGATAAATTCTCAACTATGAACTTCTCCCACCTGAGAGACCAGATGATTTGTGTTTTGGTATTTGCTACTGGCATTAGAAATACATATACAAAAGTATATGTTTTCTTGGCTATCTATCTATTGTGATTCATAGTCAATTGTAGTTTTTCGGCTTCCCCGCTTGCTGCGTCATAGCAAATATTATTGACATTACTCATGGTAGTTGAGTACAAACCTTATCGGTCGCTTTATCGGCACCGTGAAATAGTAAAACGCTAGTTTCTATCCTTCGATGTGATATTTTTGACACATTTAGCTGAATAAGTTATTTTTACATTCGTGAGAATTGTGGTCTCTTAATTCAGTGTGGCCAGACTCAATTTTCAATGGCCATAGTCAATTTCCAACAACAGCTGTTTTTCACGTGCAATGTGAATGGCAAACTTGCAAAATTGTCCAACACTGTACACAAAGGCCGGCCGTTGGTCTCATTTTGTTTCAAATATTTGAAATCACATAATTTGCTGTATTATCAACATATTAAAGTGAAAAATATTATTATTTATACGCAATTAGCTACAATCTGCTATTTTTTAGTAATTAATTTTATATTGTGCATTTCAGGGGTCAACTGGATAAACCAGCTTTATTTTTGGCATTACATGGGACTTTGTAATTGGCAAATTCGTTTCTAATTGCTGGTTTTTCAGAATTGACATCATTTCAAGTGATAAATGAGATTCAGAACCGGATTCGCACTTTGTATGGCACATTTTCATTGTTTTCATTGTTCGGCTTAAAGTGCAAATACATATATTTCTATATGGGTTAATGAGGCGCTCGCGTGTTGATGGGTATATGTATGTATAGGTATATATACACAGGGAACTGGATTCCGTATATATATGTATAAAGCTGAAGATGCTTTCTTATCGCAACTTTCATTGCATAAACTTAAGTATATATTCGCATATATGCAAATAATGCATATATAATCCGCATTAAACTGGTTTTAAATTCAATATATTTTTTTTTATAATTTTATTTTATTTTATTTTATAAGAATCTCTATTTCAGCTTAAAGCTAATGCACAAAAATAAATAAAATTATAGAAAAACTTAAACGCTGTCATATAAATTTTACAAATACGAAATTCAATTATATATATAGAAATATATATATGTATATAACACATGCACGATCAGAAATACGAGGATGGCATTTTCCAAAAATATATATGTATATATTAATTTAAATAAATTAATTTTGCATTTTAATATATTTCTATTTTGTGTCATCTTCATGTAAGACTTTTCAGACCACCCTCGCATTAATTATATATCACATTCACAACTCTCTCAGACACCCGGATACACTCAATCATATTTTGTCTTAAGTTTAGCTACGATCTAGTACAAGTTAGAGAGAAAACGCTTCGCCACCTTTACGCCTGCCCCTTGTTGTAGTAGTAGCCGGGGCTCACCTGTGCCTGGCGGAACTGCCGTCGCACCTGCTGGGGATGCGGTGGCTGGAGCTTGCGCTGCAGAGCAACGGCCGCAAAGTGTTGCTGCTTGAGTGCGCTGATGGTGGCGATCTTGCGATGTCTGTTCGGCCTAGGCAGATTGCTGTTGTTGGCCAGGCGGTACGTCTCCAGGTCATCGTCACGTGGCAGTGGGCGATGCTTGTCCTCCTCGACGGGCGTGCCATCGGGTCGCAGGCGCATGACCAGCGGCCCACTCAGGTACGTTTGTGGCGGCTCAGCTGTCAGGGCGGCGGCAACGGGCAGCTCACTGGCTGCTCCCGACGGCTGCTCCCCGCCATATCCATAGGCCATGTCCATGTCCATGGCATACTTGTGCTTTGGCTCGCTGCTGCTGGCGCTGCTCTCGAAGAGCGGATTCTGTGCCGGCTGCCGGTGCGTGAGTATGATGAGCGAAGAAGCAGGTGGCGTTGGGATTGGCTGCGGCTTGCGTGTCGTAATCAGCTGAGCACTGGGATGATCCCGCATAATCGATGCCCAGACTACCGAAAGAGATAAAAAGGGAGAGAGAGAGAGAGAGCAGACAATCAAATAACCACGTACATTTACCGCTATCGCTTATTGTGTATATTAATGTGGAAAACACGTTTCGCTGGCCAAAATGAGAAAAATAAATAACAGCGGCAGCAGTCGGAGCAGCAGCAGCAGCACCAGTCGCGGCAGCAGCTGTTATCGCATGCGGAAGTGCATTCCCAACGGATTCCCATGCTTCGATCTGGATGCACTCATAAATATGCAATATACTCACTCAGCTCATTCGCATCGCGCTGGTACGGATCGAGCGCCTCCAGTTGCCCATCGGAGAATGTCTGCAGCTTCTCATAGCCATAGCCGAGCAAATTGTGCTTGCACTGATTTACAGGCAAGCCGCCGCCCACCGTCGTCTTGCAGTGCACGCTAACCAGCTGCGCGAACGTCGAGTACAGGTAAGACATCTGCCCGCGAGAGAAGAGAAGAAGAGAAAGAGAGGGAGAGAGAGAGTTAGATTAGAGACATAGAGCATTAGGCAACTGGTGCCTTAGGCAACAGTGCGTGTGAGTGATGCGCACAAATGAAATGCATTTCAAAATGTGTGTCGCGTGTTATGCAATGCTGAGCGGGAGAGGCTGAGAGGCAGCGGCAAGGGTTGCGCTGCTCCACTTCTTTGTTGTTGTTTCTCTTTACGGTTCAGCAGCCAAAGCAGTCTAGCTATAGTCTATATATACAACTATTATATGTGTATTTGTGGCTTTGGCCATTCTGTGCGCTCAGCCAAGCGTTGTCTGAGCCGAATGTTCTACGCCGGATGACACATACTGCGTCGAGATTAAAATGACGCAAAGCGAGGTACGGCGTACGCGACAGCCATGCTAATCAAATGGAACGCCTGACGATAATTAAATGTAGAAACTCCCAAATCCGGCATTTCTAATTTATTAGCAGCTACGCTTAGTTTATTGCGATCTAAAGCGCAAACAAAGAAAGTCCCAAGAGGTGTGTGTGCTTAAATTTTTTGCTAACATATGTATGTACCTTTGTATATAATATATGTACATATGTATGTTTATGGCTTATGTACAAAGTTCTTACAGCTAAATTGGATGAGCTAAAAGAAGTAACTAGAAACAATAAAATGTATTTTTGTTTGTTTACATTGTTTTTTTTATAGTTTACAGAGAATACTAAAATGTATTTCCTAAAAGTTGCCTATAGAAATTTTACCATGATTAAATCTAGTTAGTATTTTATTATTATTTTTTGGTTGGCTAACTTAGAGATCTTCGATGACTTTCTTAGATTTTCTATAGAAATCTTTTATTGTTAGTTATAGTATTATTTTATATTGATTTAAGGTCCTGAAATTAATTTAAATTAGTTTTTTTGTAAATAATAATAAATTTGCTCAAGTTGCACAGACTTTTGAAATTGGGAGATATTATTATTAATCTTTTAATGAATTTTAGTTTATTATTGTAGCCAATATATGTTATTTTATTATTTTTAAAATTTTATTTTATTAAATTTTCAATATTATTCCATTTAATCTAATTCTTTATAAACCCTTTTTCAATTCTTCCTCGACATTATTTATTATTAGAAATAATATTCTTCTGTTATATATTCCAGTTTCTCGTTAATATTAGCTCATATTCTTCTTTCCTCATTCATTTATTATTTACTGCATAACAGTTTGCTTCCAGCCATTAGAAGTTGTTTGCCAGCTGAAACTTAAAACCTAATTTGCGATAGATTGTGCTTTGTCTATACGTAATGTAGGTCTGTTTGTCTGTATATATTCATATATATAACTATATATGGTTGTATATAATTCTTGTATATATTGCACCTTGATCTGGTTACACATCCAAACGAATTATGCATTTGCATTGGCTTTCAATTGTGCTGCGACTTTACTTCTTAAGTCTTGGCTTGAGTTGGCTTGGCTTGGCTTGGCTTGGGTTGACTCTCTTGGCTATATATTTCGAGTTGTACAATTTAACGCTGTTTGCATAATGATATGCCCGATATGCACAAAACGCTGTCTCAAATAACAAATTACCGTTAAGCCCACAAATAATAGCAACAACAACAAAGGCAACAACCTGTAGCGCATATGTTTATTGACCACAAAACGTGTGCAAACTGTAAAATGCAATTCGAGCCGAGATATATATATATATATATATATATATATATATATATATATATATATATATATATATATATATATATATATATATATATATATATATATATACATATATTTATATATGTCTATATACATACATATGTATAAATATAACTTTTATGCCAAATGTTGTTTTGTGTGCAACACAAATTACTCAATTTACTCAAACCAAATATATAAATATATATACCTGTAGGCTCTGCTTATATATATATATATATATATATATATATATATATATATATAAATATTTATATGGGTATACAAAATATTCCACATTAAAAATTATCTGATTTATGTGCCTCTTTTTTAATGGTCCAGGCCCTGACACAAATAATTAGTCAGAATTTCAAAAATATACAACAAAAACATCAAATTGAAGGCGGGTGTAGTCAAAGTCACATATACTATATATGCCTGATCTTAACTTTATTAAAGTCGGCTTATATTGACAGAGATAAGGCTGTCAGTTTTTGTTTATTTATGAGCAGCTCAGCAAATCTCAATGATTTACAGCTCGACGGCGATTGCAATTAATTAAGTAACAAACAAAAACAAATATATTTAATTGAAATTTGCTAACTAAATGCATATTTATGCATATTTCGAGGAGGATGCTTATGCATGTGTGGGAAAGCGCAGCTCAGAAATATGCCATGGAAACAGCAAGTGGCAAAACGGGTGTTCTAAGCTGCTGCATACTGAATGAATGAGAACATATATGCTTTCCGAATAGACAATCCCCAAGACTATCTGTTGAGAAGATTTATGATTTTAGACAGATGGAAAAACAGAGAGAAATGGTAATAGTAATGTAATATTTTATTTAATTATATTTTATGCGAATTCCAAGTCAAAAAATCTCTACTGTCAACAGTCGAACAACATAACGCCCCGATACACCCCCTTTTACTCCGTGAACGGGCATAAAAAGCTAATTGAACAAGTTTTTGATTTAGTTAGAAGCGCATTTGACCTCTAAAGCCCCTATGAACATTTATCAGCAAAAAAAAAAAATTATATTCTAAAAATAGCAGAGGTATTCCTCTATATTAACATATTTGTTAGCCTCGCATTAAGACAAGGAACTTCGCACCTGTTGTAAATAAATAAATATATAAACAAACTTTAATTAAACAACTTTTCTAATATAGAAAACCATAAATATTTGTAAGCCTGCACGGAACTCCTCAAGAAATATTTACTAATTTATTTTGTTTTTTTTCTTAATTTTTATGATATTTCAGTTTAATGTCTGGTGTCTGGTTCAATAACCTGCTGATCTGCGCAGTTTATGTTATTATGAAACGAGCAACCGAAAAAAACTGAACACTGAAACAAACAACAAAAAGATAGCAAAACGAGTAAAAAGGGTTTACAAAACCCAAAAGAGAAACGTTCGTTGGGACCCAAAAAGAAAAATATGGAAAAGATAAAAGACCCGCACAACACGATTGCCATTACCATTGGATAAGTTGATACCGTTCATAATAATATGTATACATGTATATATATAATCATGACGATGCTACATTTTTTTTTTGCATATATATAACAGACAATATATACATACATATATATGTATATACATTTTACGTAAAAATGTAATGCGAACATAATTTATTTACTTAAGTTCGGGTCAAACCGGCTAAACGCGTTGCCACCTTAACATTAAGGGCAGCAAAACACAAAAACAAAAAGAAACGTAAAGAAAATATATAAATAAAAGTTAAACAACAACAACCACAACAACATTGTTTAATTACTGGCTGTGAGTTTTTTTTTGCAATCGAAAATCGAAAGCGCTAGAGATGCGATGAAGCATGCGCAACGGTAAACAATATTTAATTAAGATGTGGCCCATGCAAGCAGGTGGAATTAAGCTTTAAGATACCCTGTACATAGTTAGGCAGAGGTTAGATAGTTCATAAATGTTTATCAAATCCAAAGATAAACAAAGAATATAAGTACCTAAGCTGTGCTACATACCCCACCTGCCACTGTCAGAATCGCTAAGAGAGGCGCTACGCCTTTTGCTTAATTATATGAAAGACAAAAGGCATTTAATGCATAAATGTAGTAGAGTATATATATATATATACATATAGATATATATAGACGCGTGTAAAAGTCGAAATTCCAATTAGCAATTTCTAATGTGAATTTTTTGTTATTCTCTTACTTTTGTTTTGTTTTCTGAGTTGCGCAAATTGCGTTTTAGAATTTAGATTTTTCCCCCTTTTTTTTGCAATTAATTAGCTTTTGGAAATTATTTTCTCATTTGTCAGTGGTCATGCGGGTGCCGGATGTGCGGACATATAATACCCACACACGCTCCTATCGTCTCGTATCGCCTTACAAAAGCGAGCGCTGGCTCCATTGTTCTACTCGAACTATTATATAAAGTGGCTTAGAATACCAAACAACAATAACAATAACAAAGTAAAGCTGAGGTGATTTATTTAAAGGCGCAGTTCGCGTGCGATGCGCTGCCAAAATCACAAACTTTTAATAGGATCTGCGACATGACGAGGCGAAATGAGAGAGAGAGAGAGAGAGAGAGAGAGAGAGGGAGAGGCCTGGCTCTGGGTGGAGCTCTCTGCATGAATAATACGCATCTACTGATACTACTTTGTTTTCTTTAACATTTTACAGCATTTTGGAGTTCATTAACTGTTTACGAGCGTGTAACGAGCACCGAACTGCCAACACTTCCATTAGATGCCACCAGAGTCCGAGCCACTTCCCAGCCAGTGAGGGGAGACAGACGCCTTCGTTGTCACGCTTTGTTGCGCAAAAAAGTGAAAAGCTTTTTTATTTTTTTTGATTATTTGTCTTATGTTTCATACACCCCACCCCCTCTCTCTAAAAGTATATGTAAATGAAAATAGTTTTGGATTTTTTTTCACTATTTTTTTTGTTTATCATAAACGAAATTTAATGTTTGTCTTGTTTTCATCGTTGCGCTTGGCTTAGCTTGGCTTGGCTCGACGCGGCGCGGCTCAGCTCGGCTTGAATGCAGCTCATTTGGTTTTATTGTTCATTTTGGCAATTACTTTTCATTATGTTAACAAATGCTTGCTGTCATTTAAGCCAAATGCTCATGCTTTATTGCTGAATATTTCACTTAAATTGTAAAGAGATAGTTAAAGGCGTCAACGTCTACGACTAAACTACCATTACAATTTCTTTATAAATGAAATTGGATTCTTGATTGAATGAGTTGGGGATCATATAGATGTATATAAACTACTCCAATATAATAATTTAAAAATAAATCATATTAATTACACTATTAAAAAGCGTTATTCAATAAATTTATTTCTGTAAGAGAACAAATATTATTTTTTTATCAAAAATATTGGCTTTAATATTTAATTAACAATAAAAATAGTAAAAAAAATTTATTTGAATTTTTTTTAAATAATTTCATTTTTTTTAATTTTTACTTTCAAAAATAATTTTTTTTAATTTATCCAATTTTAGTTGATTTTACTTAAGAAGAGTTTCTCCTTCATTCAAAAAAGTTGCTGATAAAAATATATAAGTTCACATAAGCTCGAATTCTCTTCCGATTAGCTACCTACGATTAGACTACCTATGTGTTATCTCTTGACTTATATATGAAACAGCTTTTATGCTTCATCTTGTTTCCAAGTCGGCTAAATAAATTTCTGGTCAGTCAAGCAAATATTTATATATGTGCCAGTGCGTATGTATGTATGTACATATATGCATAGATATTCGATCGTAAAGTGAATCCCACTAACTCGCTTTATGTTTTAAGCCAACAAAAAATAAAAACAAAACAAAAAAAAAACCTGCCTTTCTAAATTTCCGTTTGGTCACTTCCATAAAAGTCTAGAGCTTTTTCTGATGAAACCGGCATTATATTAAGTATATGTCTATATATTTGTGCACATACATATATATATATATGTATATATTTGCAAACACTTGAGCAAACAGCAAACCAATCAACACGAGGCAACAAGGCAGACTCAAGACCCAAGCCAGAGCTCGATATTTGTTCAAAAATATGTTTGAGAGAATTTTAAGTCAAAAGTAAAGCAAAGCGCTTACAGATGCGCTACAATTGATAAGGTTGACAATGTCAAGATCAGGCAATGGAGCCTCATTATTTATGTCAAGGATGGCAAAAGCCGATATTCTGATATACATAAATTCATATATGTGCTGCAGTAAAATGGCTTCTGTCTTGTTGTTGTTTTTTTTATCATATTTTTATATTTCTATTATTATCTTGAGTATTTATTGTTTAAATTGTGATTCAGCCAACTATTTGTTGTTGCTGTTTTGCGGTACAGTTATGCAAATGAGACTCGAGGCAGTCTCGCAGTCTTAATGTCTGCTATCCATATGCATATTCAGCATTCAAATCTTATTCAATATTCAATAAAATACAAAAAAAAAAAAAAAAAACGAAGTCAAATGTCGGTGTGGAAACGAAAGACATAACAAAAAGAGCCGTTAAAAACTTACACACACTACAGCTAATTATGTGCAGAAATATGCATAGTAATTAAGGCAACGCTATTTATGATGCTCATTGACAAAAAAATGTTAACAAAAATTGAGATCTCATAAAAATATGGATATGGATAATATGCGCAAAAATTGTGCTACTTTTTTCTCAAATCTGTCCAATGCCAAGGACGCGCGAACAGCTTAGCATTGTCATTATAACTGGAGCGAACGTGGCGTATGCGTAATGCTCATGATTACAATATATTCAGATCTATATAAATATACGAGTATGATTGTATGCAAATGAGTAGCGGCCTAGGTTCGATTCGGCATCAGTTTATAACTCTAATATATATATATTGTATGGTTTACCTTTTCGTTACGCGACAGAAACTCCCAAATGGGTATAGCTGAGGCCGAGCTCATTTGGATGGCCATTGCGCTAAGCAGGCAGCTGGCCAAAATTAGTCTGGCACCACTCATCATCATTGTTGTTGTTGTTGTTGTTGCCTTTGATCCCAAGCGGTCAGCTGTGTCAATTGCACACCGTTAGCTTTGCTGCGCGCCGTTTGTTTGTGTAATCCGCGTTGCCAGACTTTCTATTTTGACTCAGTTTTAAAAGACAACTTTCTTTGCTCCCAATGTCTTTGTTTTCGCACTTAATTTAACTAAATTGTACAACGAGCTTTACTAATTTCGTTTTATTTGTTTCTGTCGGTTTGTTTGCATTCAAATCGTGCGTCGTCTGTCTTTTTCTCTGCTCAAGAGGCAAAAAGCTCGCCGCACATTTCACACCCACAGTTGAAATTCCTCACCAGCACACGCACACACAGAAGCACAGTTTGGAATGAAACGCTTGAACGATGCGTTCGCGACAGCGACTCGTCTTCAAATGAAGCAACAGACGGCGGCGCTTACGTATTTATGCTCTGAGCACGACTCAGCGGGTGATGAGTGCGTGTCACGTACACGAAGAGCTCGGGTTTATTGCCCACGAGCAGCTTGTGGTAGTTGAGCTGCAGCAACGGCACGAGCGCAGCTCTAGCTAAGCTGAACTGAGAGAGAGAGAGAGAGAGAGAGTAGTTTCAGTGAGAGCGCTCATACGAGAGTAATCTAGCTCTCTCTCTCAGCTGAAGCGGCAGATCCACACACACACACACGCACACACACATTTGTGTGGCAAACTTGTTCTACTCGCGCTTGCAGCAAAAATAGAAATTGAGAAAAACAACAACAACAACAATAGCAAAATATTGCAAATTTTCAAAGTCAAGTTTACAGTTCTCAAAGCTGTTGAGCTTCAAAGCTAGCTCTATGAATATGCAATTTTCCCCTCTAAACGAAGCCAATTGCATTTTGAGCAGCTTCTGCTGTGTGTTGTCAAAATAAAATGCGAAATATTTAACAATCGAATGTTAATCAAAGCAAATGAAAACATAGACTGTCACACAATTTATATACATATATGTATATATTTATGTATTCGTATTATGACGGCGGCGCCGATTTTGTTTGAGCGTTAATTTTCGTGAAATTTATTTGATTGAAAAATAAAGAATCCGAAAAATAAAACAAAAACAAACGTAATAATAATAAAAACAAATCACTTGGAATTTGTGTCGCCAAAAGCCGATAACAGAAACCAGTTCCAAGATCATTTTGAAAACACGCATTTTCGCTAATTGTTGAAGGATGGAATTTCCTAATTATAAATTCTACATTGAATGCTAAAATTAAGGCATTTAAAAGCAATCAATGTAAATTATTTGTATACATTTAGATGTAGTTTATATATAGTCTACATCAGTGTATTTAAGTCAAACAAATTGCTTCGATGCAGGCCGAATGGAGGAGGCTTGTTTGTGGTACAGTCATAACAAAACCGTTAAACGATATGCATGTAAAACTGTCTCTCAGTGACAAGTGACAGGAAGAGACAGAACGAAAGAGAGAGGGAGAGACACAGATTGGGGGCAATGATCTCTTAATTCCTTAAAAAAAACTTTTCATTCCTTCATTTCTGGTTTTATTTGAACCATTGCGCATACAAATATAAGAAAACCGATATTGGCCAGAATACAGGGTATACATAGGTCGTATATAATCACTTCCACTGCCCACTTACCGCCCGTCTATAAACGATTGTATTGCATGAAGTTGCGATCATAGCTGCCATACAAGTCCCGATCGTCCTTGTTGTTGTACATCATAAAATCATTGCCCTTGCCATCCTCCGCACCAAAGATGGGTACATAGCTGTTGAAGCTGAGATCCTGCTTGAGACGTTGATCCGGATTGCGACCCAGATGTATGACCTTCGTATAGAGTTCCGCATCTACTTGCAGCGCACGATCAAAGTCCTTCCAGTGCACGAATTTGACATGTTCGCTGGGTATAGCATTGCGATCCAGTAGCTCGAACAGGGTATTCGAATTGACGGGCTGAACGACGCTCAGCTCGTGCTCCACGCCGGCAGCAGCTCCGTTGCTCGGCAGACGTCGTTTGCTAAGCTGCGGGTCCGCATCCACATTCCATAGCCAGGCTAGCAGAGGAGTAATGGAGGACTAGAGAAAATTGAATTTCTGTTAATTTTAGGTTTTATTTTCAAGGATGTTTCACTTACCTCTGGATCGTTGCGTCCAATGCGCGGTATGGTCTTCATGTTCTTCATGAGAAATGCTTCGCTGCGCTTGCCCAGTCGTGGCACGTTCTTGGTGATCTTCAGAAAGAAGCCAGGACTCTCATCCGCAAGTCCCGCGATCCAGAGCTCAGCCAGCAGCAGCACGGCAAACAGAATTGTGAGTCTATTCATGGCTGTTGGCCCACGACTGTACGGACTTAAGGCTCAAAGGGAGTATTTATATCGGAGCTCATATGCGGGCAACAGCTGCTCTAAGAATTTATATTATCGATCAACTGCCAAATTGACCCAATTACATAATTAACAATGGGCATAGGGCATGGGAATAGGCAATGGAAGGAGGCATAGCTGACAAGGCATATATAATATATATATATACATATCAGTTACATTAGCAGATTTGATAACATTTGTCCTACAAATTATTAAACATTCGATTAACAAGCGTGTTTAGTTAACTATATTTAAATATATTAATAAATAAATTGTAAAATTAAGGAATATATATTCATTATGCTTAGATCAACGAGCTCTGCGCCCATTGGGCCACTTCTGTGGGCAGCGCCTGATAGCGTTGCACAGCCTGCTGTATCTGTCCATAGGTCAAAGCCATTTTGTGCATTTCAAACTCCTTTTGCACTTTGCCCAGGCCAGTATTAGACAAGGGCATGATGAGCTCCACAATGCGCAAGTGCTCGAACGCTTTTAATACTATGGAACGCTCCACTCCTTGCATTGTCGTCGAGACCTTGGCAAACTTGGAGAAGCGCGCGAAGATGATCTCAAAGTTGAAAGGATCGCGATCGTAGATGCTCGAATGATGCTTTATGGCAATCAGCAGGCACAGCTCGAGTACAGATAGACCACAGAGCAGTTCCACTTTGTCATCGCATTCGTATTGAGCGCCCAATGCTGCCAGTTGCTCCACGGTTATGTGTGGTGCATCGGCTTTCAACTGTGCCACCAGACGGAATATGAAAGTCTTAAGAAAGGCTTCGCTTATGTCAAAATCGTGGAGCATTTGCAGGGTCTTCTGCGTCGCGGGCATCTTGATTAGTTTTCCGATCTGTTTGTTCCAGCTCTCAACGTGCTTCTTATCGAACGCATATTCAACTCCATCGAAATGATTCCGCTGAAAGGCAAAGGCTTCCGATTGGAATAGCTGCAGGCTGTCAATGCGATCGGCGGATGCTTGCAACTCCTTGCTGCTGGGTATGCTTAACAGGTGCTGAAAGAGTGAGACATACTCCTCGAATCTGTTCGCACTGGGAAAGAGGAAGACCTGCCTGTGTATAGAAGAGTTGATGAGAGTGATCTGAGATATATACAGAGAAGACATACCTATGCGAGAATCTTGACTTCACGCGCTTCTCCAGCAGCTCGATGACATCCAGTCGACAGGTGACGCCCAGCACACAAATTGGCGCCTGAGCCGACTGCGAGACATCAAATAGATTGTATAACAGAGTCTGATTGTGATGTGTGCAGAAGAGATCGAACTCCTCCAAGACGAAGACAACGCTCTTGGACTTCTTGTCGCCAGCCTTGAGGCACTGCAGCAGAAAGGCCAAGTTCTCAGCGAACGAGCCAAACACTTTGCCATCCGCTGCATTCTCCAAGCGCATTTGTACCGTGATTGATTTGAGAGCGATGCGATCATCTGTATGCAAATTGCCGTCCAGGTGCACAATAAGTGTGTTGTCCACAAACGATTTGTTCTCCAGCAAATCCGTGAGAACCGCATTAATAAGCTGAGGGGTGATTCGGAATGTTAGACAGTGGCTGATATCTATAGCCAGTACTCACTGTAGTTTTGCCAGCACCGCGCGGCCCAATCAACAACAACGAATTCGATTCTCCCATTTCAGCGGTGCGCTGCAGCAACTGCCGTACATTGCTCCGCTCCGCTTCATAGCCACGGACTGTGGTGTAGTCGCGTTGCAATCGCTCTTTGAGAAAACGTCGCGTTTTAATTATCTCCTGCACCGAATCATGCATAATTTTTTATTTAATTTATCACTGGGCTTAGCTTGCGTCTGTTTTGAATAGCATTTGCCGCCAAAATATCAGCTGTGCTAGTGGTGGCATGCCAACGATAGCAAAATTTCAGCGATAGCGCTTGCTGTGCGTTCGGTTCGCCCAACTGTTGTGTAACGGTGGTGGGAAAATAATTCAAAATTGTTCCGGTAAAACTTGCGAGGTATTTTTAGTTCACAATTACTTTGAATTGACCATAATTAAATATTTAAAATATTTGAGCTCCCTGATGTACAGAGATATATTAAAATTATATATATTATAGATTTATATCACTATAAATGCTGCAATTTATAATTATCAACTGCGATGAACCATATAAACTGTATATTCCAGTTTGAAGTTGTATTATTATAGAACAAATGCTTGTGAACGGCAGACGAAAGATGTTTCCGCGTTTGGCTTTATTGCTTGGCTTTATGGGTATAACATGTGTAAGTTGAAATATTTATATATATCTCTGTTTAACTCCATTAAAATTTGGTTTTCTTATTATCAGATTTCGGCCCATCTTGAGTTTAATAATGTCGAATGTGTGACTCATGACAAAACATTTCTGGAATACGAATATTGTTATCTGAAGTCCGTAAATCGCACCTACAAATACTTTTCGTTAAAGACTATTCTCCATCAGTTGCCAATTCGAAATGCTAAGGTAAAAGTCAGGTCGATAATTTAACCATTTTATTAATCAAAATTTCATAATACTCTCAGGTGGGATATAAGATTGAAAAGCGTGATAACCGCGCCGTACATGAACGATTGAAGGGCATTATAGATGGCTGCAACTTTTTGAAAGGAGGCCAAAATCCAATTACCAGCATTTTATTCAGTACATTTTCACCCTATTCGAATATCAATCACACATGTCCCTATAACGTAAGTATATTCTAGTTTTAGTCATTCGAAGGCTAACTCATTTTGCTTTTATTTGATAGCACAACATAATATTGGAGAAGTTGCCTGTGCAACATGTAAACAATGTGGTACAGAATTTGATTCCGGATGGACGATATCTAATGAATCTATCCTGGTATAGTGATAATAAAGCACGCGCAGATGTTGTAGTCTATTTTACAAAATCTTAATTTAATCAAAAGTATCGAATATTCCATATAAATTTTGTATTCTTCAGTAAATCGAAATAAAACCAGCAAAGCATTTCATATAAATTATAGGAAATATTAACTAATTTGACATTCGAGGCATAATATTGCCCTTTAAACCACTGTATGTTGTGAGACGGAATTTGGTGAGTTGTTAGTGCCAACGGTAGTCATATTAAAGCGATATCTTGAGCTATGCGCTCAGCTGGGTCAACTGATGTGGTGGAAATATAATTTAAAATTGTTAAGCATTACTCAAGGTCGAAGGTGCATATAATGCACCTTAAGTGTTGCTGAGTTTTATACACTGTTTACAATTATTTTTTAAATAGGACCGTTTTTCAAAATTAAATATTTAAAAAATATATTTGCTGTTTACAGTTTCGTTTTTTTTTTCCTGTACATAATCAGCGGGTGATTAACATCTGTGCAAATGCGGCCATTTATAATTATCCACTGCGATGAAGCATAAAAAATAGATTATTCATATTTGACAATATAACGCTGTAGTTATTATCAAATAAGCATTTCCAAGCGGCAGACGAATGTTATTCTCGCGTTTAGTTTTATTATTAGCCTTCATAGGCATACTAGGCGTAAGTTGGAAAATTCATTCACATAAGAAATGAATCCTTTATTTTTATTTTTAGATTGTGGCCCATCTTGAATTTAATAATGTGAAGTGTCAGTCTCATGACATCGAATATGCGGAATTCGAATATTGTTATTTAAAGTCCATAAATCGCACCTACAAATACTTTTCGACAAAGGCTGTAGTCCATAAGTTGCCAATTCGAAACCTTATGGTAAAACCGAATGTGATCCGTGATAATTTTTTAAGTCAAAAATTTAATATATATTTCAGGTGACATATAAGATTGTAAAGCGTGACACCCGACACATATTCGAGCAATTCAATGGCACCGTGAATATCTGCAAATTCTTGAGAGATGGCCAAAATCTTTTAGCAGGTCTTATACTCAACACATTTATACCATATTCAAATCTTAATCACACATGTCCCTTTAATGTACGTACAGCTACTCTTGAGGATTATCATATTTGACTAATTCTATTTCTTTTATAGCATGATCTAAAATTGGAGAAGTTGCCAGTGCAATATGTGAACGGCGTGATAAAGTCTTTTATGCCCGACGGCCGATATTTCTTGAATCTATCCTGGTATACCGACAATATTTCACGCGCAGATGTCATTGTCTACTTTACAAAATACTAAAATATTTCAAATCAGTTTCTCTTCAGTTACTTAAGAAAATTCTTATGTATATATATTTCAAGCACATTATATTAGTAGTTCATAATATCATATTTATGATCTAACTTTGCATTAAATAAATATATCGTACTCCACTCATTCCTCATAGTAAAGCTCACAAGCGGTATGTAGAGCGTGTGCTTATGTATAATGATCGCTTGGCTTAAATTAATCATTATTCAATAATCGATTAACATTTTTTTGCCATCACTAGGCACTAATGACTGTCTAGACTCTAGTCATTTGAATTGTCCTGTCTGCCCATAATTAAATATTTCTAATATTCGAACTATGTATCAGACATAGTTTTTTTCTGTTGTAGTTATGACTTTGTTCGATTAATAGATTTATAAATGCCGCCAATTATAATTATAAATTGCGATGAAGCATATCAAGTGTATTATTATTCGTATTGTACCGTTGTAGTCAGTATAGAGCAATGTTTGCAAGCGGCAGACGAATGTTTGTCTCGCATTTCGTTCTATTTGTGGCCTTCATAGGCATACTAGGGGTAGGCTGAAATATCTATTCAAACCCCCCTAAATAATGATTTACTTGTATTTTTAGATTACTGCCGATCTTGAGTTCAATAATGCCAACTGTGTGACTCGCGACAAGCAGTATGTGGAGTTCGAGTACTGTTATTTGAAGTCCATAAATCGCACTTACAAATACCTCTCGGTAAAGGCCAGAATGTATCAGTTGCCCATTCGAAACGTTAAGGTAAAAGCTCATTGTATTATTGGTAATTGTGTAAAGCATGAATTCACTCTTCGTACAGGTGGAATTTAAGGTTGTTAAGCGCGACACCCGAAACATATTTGAACAATTGAAGGTCGCTATAGATGGCTGCAAGTTTATGAGAGATGGCCGAAATCCAATTGCCAGGCTTCTCTACAGCACATTTGCACCATATTCCAATCTGAATCACACATGTCCCTACAATGTACGTGCAACTATTTATTTATACTTTATTGATAGCCTGACTAATCTTGCTTTTATTTCACAGCACGATTTAATACTGGACAAGTTGCCAGTGCAGTATGTGAACAATGTGTTAAAGAACTTCATTCCCGATGGTCGATATCTACTAAATGTAACTTGGTCCAATAACAATATTACGCGTGCTGATACCGTTGTCTACTTTACGAAATATTAATATAATAAATAATATATTGTATTTTATTGGGATAATTAGACTATGCATAGCAATTTAAATACGCGCGCCACGAAATAAAAGAGGAGACGAACTCTTGACTCACATCTACAGTACAGAAGTTTTGCTGGTATTGTGCAAAGAACTCGATAGTAACTGTTTAGTGATGACCTGGCAACGATAGTGATAGCACGACGATATCGCGAGCGCTGCGTTCGGTTAGCCCAACTGATGCGCAACGGTGGTGGCAACTAATTGAAAGTTGCTTGATATAAGATCCGACTTATTTTATATTTCTAAATAACGTTGATCACTAAACTAACTTTGAGAATAAACTGTACATTTATATATTTGAGCTTGCTGATATTTTCAGTCTTTTAATTACTGTCGCTTAATGTCTTAATAAATGCAGCCATTTTATAATTATCATCAGCGATGAAGCATATAAAGTAAATTATTCATATTGAACAGTTAAAAGCTGTATTTATTAGCGAGCAAATGTTTCCAAACGGCAGACGCGAATCATGGCTTCGCGCTTAATTTTATTGATTGCCTTTATGGGCATAATATGTGTAAGTTGAAATGTTATCCTCAAATAACTCTATAATACTAATGTCTTACTTTTGTTTTCAGATTTCGGCACATTTCGAGTTTAATAACGTCAAGTGTGTGACTTATGACAAAGAATATATAGAGTACGAGTATTGTTATCTGAAGTCCATTAATCGCACCTACAAATACTTTTCGTTAAAGACACTAATCCATCAGTTTCCAGTTCGAAATGCAATGGTAACAATGAATTCTATAATTCAATCAGACTTTTAGCCACATCTTTTTCATACATACAGATAATTTTTAAAATTATGAAGCGCGACACTCGCAATATATTTGAACATTATAATGGGACTGTAAATGGCTGCAAGTTCTTGAGCGATGGCCTAAATCCAATAGCCAAGTTTATATTCAGTACATTTTCGCCATATTCAAATATCAATCACACATGTCCCTTTAATGTAAGTATAACGATTTGTTCATATTTTATTGATAACCCGGCCATCCTTGCTTTTATTTGGCAGCACGATATAATATTGGAGAAATTGCCCGTACAATATGTAAACAATGTGGTGAACGACTTTATTCCTGATGGAAGATATTTGTTGAATCTAACCTTTTATAACAACAATACTCCACGTACTGACGTCATTGTCTACTTTACCAAATCTTAATTAATTTATTGAAAATTCCAGAAAAGCTAATTTTTATTTTTCATTCAGCTATTCAAGTAAATTTTTATGTTTATTCCATTCCTTGTAAATTTATTAATAAATTTTACAGAGTTAAAATACTGTACTTTATTCAATCGCCTTTCATATCTGGGCATATACACTTCTGATTGAATGCTCAAAGGTTTTTATAACTATTGCCTGTTTTATAACTTTTATCGTCTAATTAAAAGTTGTCCAAATAAATATTTTGAGCTTTGAGCAGTAATTTTTGAGAATGAATCTTATATATAAATATTGAAGTTTGCATATACATAGTTTATTTTTAAATATTTTAATTACTATAATATCCTAATAAATGCAGTGAATTATCATCTGCGATGAAGCATATAAAGTGATCGATTTTTCATATTGAACAGTCTAAAGCTGTATTTACTATCGAGCAAATGTTACCAAACGGCAGACGAAACATGATTTCGAGTTTATTTTTATTATATGGCTTTATTGGTATAACAGGTGTAAGTTGAACTATTTATTCATTTATTTGAATAACTCCGTAACACTTATGATTTATTTTTATTTTCAGGTCTCGGCTTATCTTGAGTTTAATAATGTCAACTGTGTGGTTTATAGCAAAGAATATATGGAATACGACTATTGTTATCTGAAGTCCATTAATCGCACCTACAAATACCTTTCGTTAAAGACTGCTATCCATCAGTTCCCAATTCGAAATTCATTGGTAAAAACGCATTTTGCAACTTAAGAATTTTATTAATCAAAACTTTATTATATATTCAGCTAGTGTATAAGGTTATGAAGCGCGACACTCGCATTATATTTGAACAATTTAATGGTTCAATAAATGCCTGCAAGTTCTTGAGGGATCGCCAACATCCAATAGTCCGGGTTATATTCAGTACTTTTGCACCATATACAAATTTGAATCACACATGTCCCTTTAATGTACGTACCACTATTTTTCTTAGAATAGTAAACAAATAACTAATCTTGCTATTATTTCACAGCACGATATTATATTGGAGAAGTTGCCAGTACAATATGTGAACAATATAGTGAAGCATTTTCTTCCGGATGGAAGATATTTGATGAACTTAACATTTTATAATGACAACATTCTACGTACTGGCGTCATTGTCTACTTTACCAAATCCTAACTTATTTATTGTCTACTTCAGAATAACCTTATTTGTATTTCAATTCCAGTTATTCAAGCAGATTTCTATGTATATTCATAGTAGCTTCTTAAAATTCACAATACTGATTTATAAATTGAACAGAAATAAAATATTGCACTTTACTCATTCATCTAGAGCCAGAAAAAGCTGAATGCAACAGTCCAGCTGTGACAACACTGCCAACACTGGAGAGAAAAAAGCCAAATTAGCGATAGTTATCAAATGCAACACATTCGATAATTGCTTTGCTAGTGGTGGCAGTCCAACGATAGTACAATTACACCGATGTCTTATTCGGTGTGTTCAATTGGCCCAACTGATATGCAACAGTGGTGGCAAAATAATTGGGCATTGCTCGTCAAGGGCTGATAGTAGCATTGCTTACTTCTGAGCTTTGTCTATATTGCAAATATATTTTATAAAATATTTCCATGCGCTGCTCTATAGAGTATTTTTTTCAATTATAAATTTTACAGATTGATATCAATAAATGATGACATTTATAATTAGCTACTGCGATGAAGCATATAAAGTATATCATTCGTTGTCTACAGTTAATGCTATAATTATTATTGAACAATTGGTTTCTAACGGCAGACAAATGGTCTTTTTGCGTTCAATTTTATGTTTTGCCCTCATTGGCATAATAGGAGTAAGTTGAAATACTTATTTAGAAGCTCAAATTACTTGATAAAAGCAATATTTTTTTGTTTGTATTTCCAGATCTCGGCCCATCTTGAGTTTAATAATGTCAACTGTGTGACTCATAACAAAACATTTCTGGAATACGAATATTGTTACCTAAAGTCCATAAATCGCACCTATAAATACTTTTCGGTAAAGGCTATTCTCCATCAGTTGCCAGTTCGAAATGCTATGGTAAAAACTAACGTGATTAATGATAATTTAACTAAGTACTAACTCACTATATATTCAGGTGGAATTTAAGATTTTGAAGCGCGACACTCGCAACATATTTGAACAATTTAAGGGCACTGTGAATGCCTGCAAATTCTTGAAAGATGGCCACAATCCGTTAGCCAGCATTATATTTAGTACATTTGCAGCATATACAAACTTGAACCACACATGTCCCTATAATGTACGTATAACTCTTAATCGAAGTCTGAACTAATCTTTTATTTGACAGCACGACATAATATTGGAGAAGTTGCCCGTGCATTATGTGAACAATGTCGTGCAGAATTTTATTCCGGATGGACGATATCTACTGAATCTAACTTTTATTAATGACAACATTTCACGTACTGAAATTCTTGTCTACTTCACAAAAGCTTAAGAGATTTCAAATCAAATTTCAATTCAATTCCGAAACATTGTAAATCCAGTTAGTAGCTTCAAAAAATTCACAGTATGATAAACTAATTTGGCTTTCAAAAAATTTAAAAAATTTTTAAAAACAAGAAAACAATAAAAATAGAAAAGAAGTAAAGCCGTTTCCATAATGCCGCTCGATGTGATAACCACAGAAAATTTGAAATATCATCGCCTGGTTGCCAGCAAGGATACGAAAACATCGGATCGTTGGCATAAGTTTTTCAGCTGGTATCCAGGCAGGCAGAATATCGAGTTCAGTCGCGTCGCCCAGATCTATTGCGAAAGCCAGCACAGATACGGGCAGGATATGTTCCGACAGTATGCGCGTGAACGACGACTGAACAAACTGCATGCCTATGACCATTCCGATGCCATAAAAGAAGTGGCAAAGGCACAAAAGCAAACTCAGAATGAGTTCGACAATGCCAAAGTGCCGCCCACCGAATACGGCGAATACGGACGATTTAAGCCATCAAGAATGTTTTATTGCTAAGGGCTAAATGGAAGCTTTTGTTATAGGAGCATTCCAAATTAAAAGTGTAACTTTTGAAGACCATTAATTTTGTAGCATATATATTAGATATACTCCAAATAATATTTGTATTTGAGTATTTTTGTCACAAATTTCAATTACTGCCTTTTTCTTATGAGAAACTGTTGCATTTGTACTTGTCGGGGTTTCTACTGTGTTCTCTTTCTAGCTCTGGCGGCGAAAACTGTCGTTAGCTGTTTCATGCAATATGCAATAGAGGGCGCCAGTTGCCAGCCTTGCACTAAATATTGTTCAAGTCCTTTTGCTGTGAGTTAACGCCTACAATTACACCCACGACACCTGCAACAGCTGTAACCACACTTCGTGTGGCCTACACCTGTCACCTGTGCTCGGGTCAGACAGGTCAGCAATGGTTTTTTTCCGTTTTTTTTTTTTTTTTTTGCAATGGCGTTCATTCAAGTGGTTTATCTATTGGCAACGCCTGACTACATTCAGCTGTTCCATTATAATGGCCGTGGTTATTAAGATGTTGTCATGCATGCACATGGAAATATTATCATATTATTTATTTTATATTTTATAATCAGAATCAATATCAGAATGGAATGGAAAATTGAGTTTTAAGTCTATATTTGATATATCTTCTAAATAGCTTAAATGCTGGCAATTTAGATACAAATATTCTTTCCTCTCCACAGATCTTTCCAAAGGCCTTATCAACTTCTAGACTATATACAGCTGTTCTATAGCTAAGCAGCTGCTGTTTGCTATGGGAGGCTGCAGCTCCACTTGCCAGTTGTTTTCACTTGAGCTATGCAATTAAGAGATCATCATAACCATGTCTCGTTCATCGCCCATCGTCCATCGTGCTCGACATCGCTGACAATGCAAGTTTGAGTGGGGATACTTCATTTGGCCACTTGAAATGGCGCGCGATTTTGCATGACCGTGCGCATAATTAACAAGGTGAAAATGTCAGTTAGTAACCGGTTAAAAGTCAACTTACAACGAGTGTTCACTGTAACGCTGCGGGCCGCGGTGCGCGTCTAGTTGAAAAGTTCGCACAGGTAATTAACTGCGACCGGCGACTCGGTTGCACTTTTTCTTCTGTATTCTATCCACCATGCATCACTCAAGATGACTCGACGTTTGTTAATGAAAACAGTTTTTTATATAGAGCTAGAAGCTAGTGCTCGTGCTCAGATCACAATTGCTACTAACTACATGTTCTTAACTCGAAACATAAATTAATATTGCAAGATTTATATTTTCATATTTAGCAGGGCTTTTCATCAGCTTAAAGTGTCTTCTCATATATTTAAATCAAACAACTGCAGTATCTGTAAGCCTGAGGGTCTCATTTCAATTATTGAGAATTGCATAGGAAGGCAGTGCATAAAAATACGATGTATTTGTAGGGCTTTTTGATTAGTTCATATATATATATATATATATATTCATATATACACAAATGCCTTCAGACATACTCTCATACCTACATATATAAGATAATCCAATATTAGCTAGCCTTGCTGAGAAAACTGATACGTGCTTAAAATCTTGTTTACCTAAGCATTATCTTAAATATTGATGTTTAATTGTCTGACTGGAATATTTTCACATATATAACTATAGATCATATACGAATCACTTCATAGGTATGCGTGCATGTGCTTTTCCTTAAGTGATTTTCCCTTTATGCATGTGTAGACCCAAGCAGCTGTTAGCTAAATGATTATAGAGCGCGGCAAGTGCGAGTATTACCTGAGCCGAAGTTAAGTGCTTGAGGTCAATGGAAGGTTTACAGCGAGCGAAAAAATAAAGTTATCTATGCAAATTAGTGCGAAAAACTTTTGCCGAGTCGAAAAATGCGAGCACAAGTGTGGAAATTACACGAAATAGTTTGAATGCCGCCAGTTGCGAAGACCAAGTTTCGCTGTCAGCCATAAAATTTTAATATATAGATTTGCAGCCGGGCCAAGAGCCTGCGCCTGAGTGCCTTGAGCGACTGCTGGTAGCCTTTTTGGCTGATTGCGTGAATATGGAAGGCAGCAGAATGCGAATCATTAGCCACGTGGTTGCATTCACAGCCAAGAGTCGCTGGACGCGCGTCTCCGATGAGGCAATGCCTGCAACTGGCAGTGGGCCATGACGAGCGCGTGGGAGGGGGCAGCAGTCGAAAGCCGTGTGAAAAATCAAAGTCGAAGCTCCACAAAATCGCAATTAAACGGTAGCAATAATTGCTATCGAGTGAAATATAATAATGGCTATAGAGTATATATAGAAAAAATAACAGATATATATATTTAAAAGATGTAGATATGACTTTATGGGTATGTGTGTGTGCGTGTGTGCTTTGTCGGCTATATCTTGATTTGGCTTGAGAGCTTTCGATGTGCCTGTTTCTGCGGTTTATTGTTTGCACAATTTTCCCATCGATGCGAACTTTTTTTGTTGACTCACGGCCAAGAACAACAAGAAGAGGAAGAAGCAGCAGCAGCAGCAGCATCGGCAGCAACAACATCTGAGCCCAAAAAGAAGTTCGAGTTCGAGCTGTCGTGGGTGTCGCTCTAAAAACAAAAGGCCACAATCAGCAGTTGGCCAAAACAAAACAGTTCAAGTAGAGCGTAGAGCGTAGAGGGTAGAGAGCTGAGGCCTAAAATGCACTTGACGACTTCTCGATGGATGGCGGGATGGATGGGCTGACAGCACAAACCCCTTTTTCGCCAAAAGGTAAACAACATTTGCGGATTTCACGCCAGGCTCAGACAGACAGCCATAGCTGATCCTATTAGCCCAGCGCTCAATGACAATGACAATGACAATGGCCAGGGCTCAAGCCTGGCACTGACTGGCGCCATGTCTGTGCGCAATTACATGAAGGCGGATTAGGACTGAGCAAAAAGAAAAGCAAACCAAAAGAAAATAGAACCTAATCCAGTTTTGCTTAACTCGCAGCAGCAGGTACGAAAATTGGCAACAAGTGTCGAAAAGGCGCGCCTCAAGCCTTCAGCCTGCAGCGACTGTTTGCAGTGCCGGAAAAGCCAAATAAATGCATAAAACTCAAACTGCAAGGCTCAACTCGAACATTATCTAAATAAAAATAAAAATATAAATAAATAAAATGCGGCAGCTCATAAAAGCTGTATAAAAAAGCTATAAAAAACAACTCAAATTGGACTTGGAGCAGGCGCTCGATGCCGTTGCCAAATGTGACTTCAAATTAAAACGCCATTGGCATTTTGGCACGCATAGACAGACGGAGGTAGAGAAAGAGAGAGGGAAAGGAAGTGCCAGACGTAGAGCTATATGGAGAGGCAGACGCTGCTGCCGCGCAGACGTGAAGCCGCTCATCAGTCAAAAAGAGCAAGAACAACTATAACCAGCAGAAGCAGCTAGAAGTGAGTTTAAAGAGCAACGAATACTCTTGCACTTGAGCTATAATATTATATATAAATATATATGTGGATAAATCTATGTACGTCTATATATGTTTGCCTCTTTCTCTCCCTTCTCTTTGTGTTTCAATCACGTCCTGTCGTAAAATTTAGCAGCTCCTTTCTTCTATTTACTATTCAAGCTCAATGAAGCGAAAACATTTTATAGATATCTTAAAAAAAAAATAAACTTATGAAAAATATTATAAAATAAAAATAAAAATTAAATTTCAAAAAATCTTATAAATTAATTGTTAAAATTTAAAAACTCAATATAAAGATATAGATAGATAAATAGATATTGACAAGTCAGTCACTTTGTCAGCTACAAATATTAAGTTGCTTGAAGTAGTATTAAGCATATGTATATCTATATCTATTATTTATATACTCCAACACCCTAAACATATTCAACAACAAAATCATCATACCCCGTTGCTGCTGGCGCAACAACTCTTTTTGGCCGGCAACGTTTTAACGTTTTGATTCTTTGACTTTTTTTTTTCAAGTTGTGCCGCCTGCCAAAAGCCAATTTGCCAATTTCTTGGAGTTGGTTAGACTCGAGTCGAGTCTCAGTTTGATTTGCCGCCAAAAGCGCCAAAGGGGCTCAAACGTAGAGGTCTGGGCCTGCATTTAGGCGGCAACTAGGCAACTAGTAAGCGCCTAGATACATACATAGTCTAGCCAAATTAGAGTTGCGCTCATAATTCAATCAACGGATTATCAATCAAGGCGCGCTACTAGTCTTGGCCAATGCGTCAGCCGGCCATCCGGCCAGCCGCAGCTGCAGACATCGACTCTACAGATTCTGGCCAAGTCAATCAGGCATCAACAATATATATAAAGTCAGCATACGCTGTGAAACACGTTTGAAAGTCATTAACTTAAATGATTCACTTGCTGCCTCATAAATTTCGCCACTAACTGGAGCTGGATGCTGTTGCTGGCGCTGGCGATGGCTCTGGCTCTGGAAATTGGAAGCTTGGAGCTGGGAGCTGTTCAGCAAACTGCAAGTTACACGCCCTCGCACCTCTCACAATTTGTATGTATGGCAAACGTTAAAAAATTGCTAAATAATCGCCTTAAATGAGTCTATAAAACCAAACGCTGCCCGACCAAATGGCCTGCCAATCGGCGCTGCCAACAAAATGAAGTAGCTCAAAAAATATAAAGAAAAAAAAAAAAAACAAAAAAAAAAAACAAAAAATATTTTTTTGTGCTTGAAGTGAATTTTCATTACCAACGGAAGTCGTAAATCAATTTTATTTTTTGTGGTAGTGGTGGTGATGGTGGGGTTACCCTCTCTGCCCAAAAAAAAAAAAAAACAAAGAAACAAAGAAGAAAAAATGCTACATGCAACATTTTTTTGGGCCTAGAAATCACTAAGAGCATGGTTGTTGGCTGCTGGGCCATCGAGCTGTTGCCTAGCCCCTGGAAGCGCATCCGCCGTCGCTGCTACCGCCGCCGCCGCCGCTGCTGCTGCCACTGACCAATTCAAAAAATGAGTAGAAAAAGAGGAGAAAAAAAACCAGTCAAAAAATCTTGAAGCCAAGACGACAGCTATAATGATAGGGGCCACTTTTGCCGCCACGCAACACGCTATTTGTATGTTTAGACTACACGACTGACTACGCGACTATTCGTATGTTTCTATTCGTATTTTTGGATAACGCTTCCGTTTCAAAAGACGCCAACATGGCGACATTTCTCCCCGCGCGACTACACTGAGCGAAACGACTTCAACGGAATTTCATATATTTTCTTTTAGCAATACAAAATCTAGGATAATTTTTAGAATTTTAAAGTTTGAGCTCAGAATCTTTTTAAGGCTTATGTGAGACTTGATCGTATCATAAGCTAAGCTCAGCAAACTCTTGATAAATATTCCGTAACACTTAAAATATATTTAGTTTATTTAATTATATGTATATGTCATATTAATTCAGATATGATATAAATTTTAATATTTTTTTTAATAAATATATTAAAATATATTTGTTTATTTATTTTTATTTATTTTATTTATAGTTATAAGTTATAGTATAATCGACAGTTTTCTTTAAGTGTAGCTTTGCTTTTGCGTGTTTTTGGTCAGAGAACTTGGGCCGCAGTTGGTGGCTTTGGCTATGACATAAGTGCTTAGAGCCACACAAAAGCGGCTCATTATAATGTCAATGGGATTAACTATGGACAGCACAGACACACACACACATACACACTCTCACTCACACTCACCCATGTTCGACTAGGCACTCAATAATGCCAGAAACTGTGAAATCCTTTTAAGCGGAAATTATGAAACGGCCGACAGCAGGACACAAAGCAGGAGGACACAAGTGTTGCGGCAGATTGAGCAACAAAAGGGCAATAATTGCTAGAGCGAGAGACAATGCGACACATTGGTGCAACCAGCCCAAAGGCAACAGGGGGCGAACCACAAATCCTGGCAGGGCCAGCCGAAGGTGTGGCTGCCAGCCAACAAGCCTTTGTCCTTTGCCTTTCTCTCTTTCTTTTCCTTACCATTCCCATTTCTATTCTATTTTTTAATGAGCTGCAGCAAAAACAAACCATAAAAATTATCTAAAATGTTGCCACATTGTGGAATGCATGCAACATGCCGCCGCGGCAACTTTCCTTTGTGGCCACCTACAACGCGCCGTGCCGTTCTTCTTGTTGTTGTTGTTGTTGTTGTTGACACTTGGTCAAGATTTATGCCCCACTCCACCTCAAAACATATTTGGGAAATTAAATCATTGGCGCGGACAGTTTTATAGACGGGGCGTGACGGCGGATGATGCAGCGGCAAGGGGCAACGGGCAACGGGTCGGAGGCATTCGGGGGTTCCAGGGGCTGCTGGATCTAAGCGAGCAGCTGTGACTCTGACTGTGGCCTCCGTGTGGGCGCTGAACAATGCCCGTTGAGCAATTGGAAAAAAGTCAATTATGCGCAATTTGCTTAAGCAATTGACATTTTGTTGTTGTTGCTATTGTTGTTGTTGTTGTAGTTGGCTGCACGCATACTTGCGCAAATAAATTGACAAATAGGATTTGCGTTTTCCATTTGACAAAGTTTTTTCTTTCCATACATATAAAGTTTTCGTTTTTATTTTTTGCTTGCTGCTGGCCATTTTTGTTTTGTGAATTAATAAATTGGCCGCAATTTGCCGCCAGCCTTGCCAAGCGTGGAAACCAGGCAGGCAACAGCAAAAAAAAAAAAGCAAACAAACAAACAAAATATTGAATCTGCAGTATATCGAGTGAAAAACTAACTAAACTCTGGGTGGACTAAAGACTAGAACAATTTTTATTTTATTGGGCATTGATACTCATCAGGAATTCGATTTCTATTGAATTTTATAATAAATAAACAATTAAAAGCTGATATAAATATTTATACCTTTGTCTACATATATTTTTAATTTTTGAAGCTTTAAATTAGATAGTAAAAATATTAGAGATTGCAGAAAAATAAATATTTTATAATATATTTATTTATAATAAATATAAAAATAATTCATACTTGATATTTTTCTTGAGTGTATCTATAAGGTGAACAACGACAGATTGGAAAAGTGCTCTTTCGACTACTTGAAAACCACTCGTCAAAGACTTCCATGAACCACAAAGCTTTCTGGATTAAACACTCAAAAGCAAACACTCAAAGATTAAGCAATCATTTTTATTTATAGAAAAAAACGCGACCTCGCCAAAAATTATAAAAAAGAAATAAAAATTGCTGCTGAAAAATCCCCCGAAAAAATAACGAAAATCTAAAATGTGTGTATTATATTTATATATACGTATATATATATATATTTCTTTTATCGCTGGCACGCAATCGAAACGGAAGTTCAGTTCAATTGATTGGTGAAATTATCTAGGGGCAACTTGAAAGCAGCAGCAGCAGCAGCCATCGGCCATGCAGATCTGCTGTGTTGTTCAAAGTAAATGGTCCATTGGAGCGAATGAAATGCGAGCAATCCGCTGATGCGATCTACTGGCCGAAAAACAATCATTGGTTCAACCTTAGCCGCCGAATCAGTGCCCCTTCAGCCTACCCTTTCGGTCGGACTGGCCACTTTTTGGCCAGTCATAGCGCCAAAGAGCTGGACAATTGAATTAGACGATGTCAGGACTCATGAATGAAACTGAAATGGGCGCACACAGAGAGCGACAGAGAGCGAGAGAGAGAGGGAGAGAGAGAGGGAGCGAGACAGACTCACGTTGTTGAACCCATTTTCTCACCTGTTAAAGTTGTAAAGACGCAACCAAAAATCGTTTATCGCTGTCGAGATGCGCTCCTCGAGAGTCCGACTCGACTCCCTCACACTCTATACCTCTGGCTGGGCCTTGTTGTCGATTGACTTCGATTGCATTGGCATTGCCGCCGCGTCATACGATTTAATTGCTGCGATTGTGTCAGCAGTTTTGTTGTTACTTGTCTTCATCAGCAGCAGCAGCAGCAGCAACAGCAGCAGCAGCAACAGCAACAGTTGCTGCCACAGCCTCCTCCTTAGACTGGCCGCATTTGTTGCGGAAGGGGGCGTATTGTGCCCAATCCCAGGCTGAAGTCGAAGCCGATGTCGATGCCTCGCTCATAGGCGCTCAATAATTTGATGATCATAATCAATAGGCTGACTGACATTTGCCGCTGTTCAGCTTTTCCTTTTTTTATTTATTTATTTTTTTTACATTTTATTTTTGCCGCTTTGATTTGTGTCTGGTCTTTGTTCGATTTCGGGGCCTCTAACAAAAGGCCAGCGAAAACTTGTTGAAAGCCGTTTGATCCTGCCTGATGAGGCGCTCCATGACGCGTTGCAAAGTCAAGTATGTGGCGGGCAGTTGAAAAGGATGCCGCGCTGGCGGCAGGAGAAAGCGCAACTCGCAAAACAGGATAACAGAGCGTGGGAGTTGCCACAATACAGAGAAAAGAACAGCTATAATTCTGTTATATGTATATTTTATACACATTTATATTTCTTTTGCTTAGAATTAAAACAAAAACAAAAAATCCAGAACGTAAAATTCATTTTTTGTTTCAGTTTCAGTTTAATGCTCGAATCGCATGCGTAGGCTTTCTATAACGATTAAAACCCTCATATGTCAACCAGGCCCATTCATCATCTGCAGCAACTGCGACTGGAACTGGCACTGAGACGCGGCCTGCGACTGCGATTGAGACTGAGACTGAGACCGAGAATGAGACCTGGAAATGGGTCTGGGAGTGGGTCTGCGATTGGAGACACAGTCGCCAGGCACTTGTAGCGCGTTTGCCTAAGCAGACACGAAATGCTGATGAGCTGAAATCTCATCAAGAAGTGTCTGTGCAGCAAGCTACAAGCTACACGCTTAACTATGCACTGAACAAAATTTGGATGCAGTTGTGGTAACTGCTTCTTATGTTAATGAGAATTATAATAATTTAGTAAAAAAAAAAAAAAAATATTTAAATGTATAATTAAAATAATAATAATTCATATTTAAGAGAATATATATTAAACAGTGATTGGACTTTTTAAAAAATAATAAATATGTATAAAAAAAATAAAAGCTGTATATAAAATAGTATTTAATATATGTATGTACATATATAATAGATACTGGAGTTTATCTTTAAGAGCATTTTCTAATATAACTTTTTTAAATAATATTTTTAATAATTTTTAATAATTATTATAAAACATGGAGTATTTTAAAAATCCCAAGCTATATCAATTTAAGGATTTAGTCAATATTTTTAATTTAATTTGCACTACAATGTCATTTCAAATAATACAAATTAAATTTTATATATATAAATTTTATTATATTAAACTTCGTAACTCCATATTTCTTTCAGTGCATATTTTTTTCAGATTATACTTACATTTGTTTTGTATCTGTATAGATTTTGCGACTTACAGCACCTACTTCAACGTGGAGAGACACTAGCTGGCTGGCTGGCTGCCTGACTGGGCTTGATGACTTAATTTTCATTTCAGTCTGCAGGCTCTACAGACCCTACCATATACCCGGAGCTTCCATAACAGCAGCCGCAGCTGCTACAGGTGCTGCTATTGGAGTTGCAGTTGGTGATTGGAGTTGGAGTTGGCGTTCGAGTTGGAGCTGGTGCCTGGTGCCTGGTGCCTGGCTGAGCACTTGAGCGTCAGCGCAGTGACACACGCAAGTGTTTGGCTTGTCTTTGGATATGTTAGCTCCAACTCTGACTGCCAACTGCTCCTCCCCCCGCAGCACTCGTCTGCCCTGCGTACCCTCGTCAGATGCTGAGCAATGATGCAGCATTTTATGCCCTCTTCCCTTTATTTTGTTGTTTTCTTACCCATAACATTCGAGCTCTGTTGTTCTAGGCGCATCTTGAGGTTGTGTAAGTATTTGCTTAAATCATTATGGTAGCGCCTGCTGACTGCTGCCAGTTACATTGTAGATGATAAATCTATATTTTATTAGCATTTCGAAAATTATGTTGTGTGTTGCACGTGTTGCGCTAAATGAGTTGTTTTGAACTTGTTTACAGTTTGTGGCTCTTCGGTTGACTTTGACTAATCCAATTAATCCAATTAAAAGTACATTTTTCTTTCGACTTTTGATTCATAGAACCTTGGCCAAAACTCCATCGCCATTTGCTCGAAACGGAGAGGAACAAAAAAGATAACTTTAAAACCTCAGACAAATTCAAGTGAAATCATTAATAAAAATAAAGCTTTTTTCTCTTCTTCGGCGAGTTGGAGTTGGAGATTTATAGAACCGTAAGGAAACACCCCGAGCGACTCGTGCTGCTGTTGCTTCTGCTGTTGGTCTGTGTTGTCTCTGCGCCATTTCCTTTCGATGTGGTGTCGTATATAAATCGCGTGCTGCACTGGAGGTCTTCAAAAACGCTTACGAGTTGATGCCCAGCGGCCAGGTTGAGCGTCCACATCCACATCCACATCATCAGTGGCAGTGGCAGCCGCCTGTCTGCCGCATCGTGGCCAGCTCTCATTCATTTTTTTTTTTCGGGAGGCTGTGGCACTGGGTGTTAACCGGCCACGGAAGACCAGAGACCAGACTCCAGAGCTCATGCTGAAGCCTTGCCTGCGGTCATGTTGAACGAACAAATACGGCAATGCTGGTGCTAGCCCCAGCTAGCACCACCTGTTGCCCCTCGGCCCCTGTCGCGGCCTGTCTGCTGGCCCGGCTAATGATGAGCGCGACTCAGTTGCTCAGCTAAGGGCTGCAACACGCTTCTGTCGCTGCTCAAAAGTTGTAAAACAATAAACACGAAATGCCAAATACCGATTGCCATGCGATTTAATGGCAACAAGATTGATTTCCTGAAATCCACAATTTCGCACAACACTATATAGACCCCAACTACTACAACTACCACTACGACTATTTTTCCGAAAGCGAAAAACCTTGAATCGCAGTCACGCAATGAACGTGAACGTTCCAAGGAACCAGTTCGCCGCACTGAACCTGACGCCAGATCGTGGCCCGATCGTGATAATGATGTCGAGTGCGTGGTACTCTGCCCCACGTTTGCCGCTTCTCCCTCTTCTCTCATAACTCTTCTTCATGAGACCAGTTCCATTCATACACACTTGACTGTGGGCCTAACAGCTTTGTTAACAACTTTGTAATGTGTCTAGGGAAATGAGTTCTTTTGCATATTTCTAACTTATAATGGGAGAGAGAATGAAGTAGCTTATGAATTTGAATTGATTTTATAGTCTGTTTAGGTCTAAGCTAACTCATTAATCATGATCTAATGGAGATCTATAATCATTACACCTAACTAACCTAAGTTTATTGTATTTTTGTAATATTTTAATTTGTTTGCATTCAAGCATGTTGTCTACTAATCTCACTTAGTCACTTATACTCTATTTGTTTATACTTATCTGCACTTATCTTATACTAAATCCTCTACTTATATTACTCATGCATTTTTTTGCTTCTGCTATTGATTCCTATACTAATTACACTTACTTATACTCACAGCTTACCTGTTTTTTATTTATACTACTCATCATGCTATAGATAATACTCATGCCTATACACAGAGGCTGACAGCTTCTCCAATTAGCACTTATATTACGCAGCCTTACTTATACTCACTGCTTTTGCCTTCTACTCATACCTATACTCATCCTACTTATGCTCATTGCTCATACAATACTTCCATTTATACTCATTGCATATGCTTCTACTTAAACGCTTCCTCCTTCAAACATACTTCAACTTATACTCCTCTTTGTGACTCCCTAAGTATGCATGTGTTTACTTATGCTGCTCTTGCCTCTTTCCTTATATCTATACTTATACCGCTCATGCTCATCTTATACTGTCACAACTTTCACTATGCACATACTACTCTTGCCTATGCTCATACTCATCTGCTTCTCTTTACACACCTTCTGCCAGCACTCATATCCATCTCATCATTACCTATACTCTTGCTTCGACTCATACAACTCTTATACTCTTTCCACTCACATTTAAGTCTCAGCCACTCAAACTCTTTATGCAAATACTTATAATTAGCAAGGGTATTTAGAGTATGAACTGCTGCCAGCAAGAGCACAGCTCTGCATATATTTTCTTGCTTTTTTTTTTTTGGGTGGCGGCTATCATAGCCAGTTGGCAGTCGCTACACAAGACCCGCCAGCGAAATGCAAAAACAAATTGTTTGTGGGTCAGCCAGCAAACAGCGAGTCGGCCAGGAGGAAGGAGGCTGACTAAAAGAGTAAGAAAAAAACTAAAACAAAAAGCGGAGCAGAAATCAAAACGAGCTTTTCGGGCAGCCCTAACAAGGCGCGGCCGAGCACGCAGCAGGACGCGGACGAGGGCGTTGCAATGTTGCTGCGAAATTCAAGGAAAACGAGCAGCAGGAGCATCAGGAGCAGCGCTTGGCCCCAGGCAGCTGAGGCATTCGGTTCGGCGTCTGGCCCGCATGCCACATGGCATGGGGCAGCAACTAGGCAGCACGGAAGCCTAATGGCCGCTGCCAATGCGATTTGTGATTTGTGCTCGCTGCATTTTTTAGTAGTTTCTGTCCGTTTCCACGGAAAAGATTTGGCGAGAAAAGTGCAGCGGCGCATTCTATGCCAAGCGCTGGGCCATGGCAATGACAAAGCGCTGCAAATGGAGCATATGGCAGTCGGGCAACGTCTGGGCGCCTGGGACGTCTCGGACGTCTGGGGCGGCATGCTAATTTATGAAGTAGCAACTCGCAGCGACATGGATGCAGTAATTATATGGCTCGGCTCGACTTGTTGCCAAACCCGAACACGCCAAAGTCCATGAATGAAAAGAAAGCCAATGCGCCACAGCCAGCCCTGGCCACAGTTAGAGCCACAGCCATTTCCAGTTTCAGCAGTGTGCTGCAATTGCAGCTCGATCTTCCTTAGCTTCGTCCAGTTGGCCATGCTGCACAGAAGCTCTTCTACGCCTGGCTATGGTGGTGCTTGCAGCGGATGCTGTGGCGGCTGCTGTTGTGGCTGCAACATCAGGTGAACGCGCCCACTTGGTTAGCACAGCGCCCGAAATGAAAACAAGTAAAAGGTGCTCTAGCTGAGCATGCCAGACTGCGAGATGCCCTGTAGATTGCTGGATACCAAAATTTTTACTTGAAGCGTGCTAAGCTTATTTGAGTCATTTTTATGGCCAACACAATTTTATTCATGGCTTGTTATATATTTTTATGAATTGTATTTTATATAAAAGTTTTTTTATTACAAAATTTTTGAGCGTTGAATTAATTTAAAAAAAAAAATTTTTAAATTTAAATTTAAATAATAAATAAAAAATATACGAGAAACATTTTTCAATATAATTTTTTTTGAAATTTTGAAAAATAAAAAAAAATTATTTAAAATTTGTTTTTATTATAAATTGTTTTTTTTTTTTATTTTTTAAAAATTTTTTTCTATAATTTTAAAAAAAGTTTTCGGCTTTTTGCACAACGGCAACATACCTTAACTTCTCTTTGCCAAAAACATGTTGCACGGGGTATGGAAAAAAGGTTTTGGGCCCCGTGGCGTTATACAATATTTTGTTGGCAAGCCAAAACAACGTACGTGGCAGCAACATTTTCACAGCAACAGAGCAACATGCGGCAGCAACATAGTTTCCACACCTACCGATGCCAGCAGCAACATGCACTTAACTGGTAGCCGTGCTGCACTTTATAATGCACAACATGGCCAACATGTCGACGATGGAGAGTGGAGTATCTTCTGTTTTGGAGTCAGCCTTGATAGATGCTGCCTAACGGCTGCGGGCGTTGAGCAGCGCGTGGGGCGTGTCAGCAGCAGCAGCAGCAGCAGCGGCAGCAGCAGCCAAAGCAACGGCAACCGTTAGCTGACTTGTGAGCTTAAGCCTCATTTGCATGCCACAAACTGGGCCAGAACTTTGCCGCTGCTGCGCATTAGCATTAACCCAGTTGGCAATGGCAAAAATTGCGACCTGGCGCTAGCAGTGACCTTGCCAGCGCTGAGAGGATCAGCCAACTGATCCGGCTCAACAAATTAGAGCAGGCAACAGGAAACAGGCAACGGGCGGCGAACGGAACGAACAACAACAGGGCCGAGCGACAACTCATTAACAACAAACGCCCGCACAGCGTGTGGCACCTGTACAGGTAAAACTGATTATAATTAACAGCAGAGAGCCCATAGACGACATTGCTGGACATTCAATTGAGCTGCTGCTGCTGCTGCTGCTGCTCGCTCGGATTAGTGCAAAAATCGGAAACTGGAGCGCTAAAGTGTGAAGACTGTACAGGTCGCATGCGGCGCTGAATCCTTTTGCCTCAGCCTCATTTAAAAGGGTGTCTGCAGCGAATGAAATTCTGGAAAACGGGCCAAAAACAGAAATTAAAAGCGCAGCCGCCTCTCATCATCATCAACCCACACACACACACACACACATAAACAGGTATATATATTTTTAAGCAGACTTTAAAGATGCCGCCGAAGGTTTGAGTGTGGCGCCGCCGACTCAAGACAATATAAATCATATCACTCAAAGGCAGCTCTCGCCCCACTCCACGAGCCGCATCCTGGCAATTAATTTTATACACGCACACACACATATATAATCCATATATTCCATATATTTTACTATATATATATATATATGTATAAGTCCGAATTGAAATTGAAAACCAATCAAATACACTTTGCTTTTTCTCTTAATTTAATGATTATTTATTAACAGTTGCTTGCGTCCTGGATCAAAATTTTGAAGTTGATTCCATGATCACGTGGCTGTTGCTGCTACCGCTGCTGCTAACGGTTATCGGTGATGCTAATGGCCACTATGTGAACACAAGCATCTTCTGCCCCGCCCAATGTCCGGCTCACTTGGCATTTGATCACAGCACTTGCGCCCTAAACTCAAATGTCGTCCAACAATTGATGCCGCAGGCCACTTCGATGCAAAGTGTTACGGCGCAACGTTTGCAGCTCAACCATTGCTATATTTTCCTGGAGAGTGTATTTGTTTGGCTGGGCGCCTGCCTGATAACAACTTAACCAATAAAAATTGCCGAAAATGAAGCGAGAGTTGGGGATGCTGGAAACTCTATGAGTATATAAATATATATATGTACATGCATGTACATGTACATATGTATGTGCTCAATGCAAATTGCTACTAACTTTTTGTTTCGCTTTCGTTGCACACACAAACGTTAATTTGCCTTAAATTATTTACCCAAATCTAATTAAATTGTTCAAATTTTTTGTTTTCTCCATTTTGTTTACAATTTTTCTCCATTTTCCATAGACTTGTTGTTGTTTTATTTGTGCAGCGCCCATGTCGTCGCCCCGTGTCAAGCATTTTGGGCGCCACAAATGGTGGCAAAAAACAAAAAAAAAAAAAAAACAAAAAGGAAAAAAAACGCTGACAAATGTTTCCGTCAAAACACAAATTTCAGCTCAGTTGGTTGTCATTGCTGTTGTTGCTGTAGCTGCCTAAGTTGTTTGATAATCGAGCATAGAGCACACTGCACAGTGTGGCACAAGCAACTGAAACTTGAGGGCTCAGAGAAAATCTTAAAAATAATATATATAACAAATATTTCAAAGAAACTTGATACACAAAATTAAATAAATTATTTACATATAACGAATACTATAATAAATAGTTAAGAAATATTCTTGAACGCAATTCCATTCTATAAATAATTTTTCAATAGAAAAACTTAAATTTAATTACATTCTTATTTGAGTAAAAATTATTTAATAAATATTTGATGAGCGCTTGTTAAGCTCAGTTGAAATGTTGTTCTGACAGCTTCGACAATTAGCATAAAATTAAGCTCGTGTGGTGCAATTATTGTGGCTCTGCCCTTACCACAGCCTGCGTGACACTGTGCACACTCGCACAGTGTGCTATGCCTATTTGTTGTTATTCAACGCTAAGTTCGGCCTGTCAAAATGTGACTCAATGCTGAATTCAACTAAAGGAAAAGCCAGGCATAGAAAAAATGTTAAGAAAAAAAAAAAACAAAGTGAGAGTGCTCTAGTTGCGAGTGAACGACTTGAAGATACCCTGTGACTAGTGAAGGGCTGAAGTTTTCAGTGGATTAGCTTACGGCTCTTACTAGAGAACCAGACGGACGGATAACCAGACGCACGGACCAGCAGACGGATAGATAATCAGACGCAAGGAAAAGGAGACAGACGGGCAACCAAATGATTGGACAGTCAACCAAACGGGCGGACTATCATGCTGATGGGCAGCTGCCAGACAGGGCCAGGCCCTAGTAAGCTGGTGATCCTGAGAGCCTGGTCCTTTCTCCTTCCGCCTGTTGCTTGCATCTCAGCAAACACATTATACCCTGTTCGCCCCTTTAAAATAGAGCATACGCAACGCCAAGTACAATATAATTTAAAACGAATTAAAAGCGCAGTCAAATGTGACCCCAACCTGCCCCTCGCAGTCGGAGTCACAGTTTTAAATGTCGGGGGAAACGCTCCCAATCAAAAATAGCAACAAGTTAATTTGAGCCAAACGCCCCCGCCCAGACTTGAAAAAAAAACGAACTTTTCTACTTCATGATTACGAGTCATTTTTAGTTTTTTTTTTTTGTTTAAAGTTCTTGTTGTATGTGTATTTTGAAAAGTCATTAGATAAAATGTGAGCCGCGCAATTTGAATATTTGATGGGACGTTGGTTAATTTAAGGTGATAATTGCTTTTTAATGTGACACAACTAAATTTTCGTTCGCTCAGCCGGAAGTTTTTCCTATTTTCCTATGCGCATGTGCAGTCAAGAGGCGCACATACACGAGCACTTGTTACGTGGATGGGCAGGTAACAACAATGACAGCGGCAACGGCAACGGCAACAACTCGACTACAAGTGCCAACACAACAAAAAGTGTCAACAATTATTTTCAAATTTGAAAACATTTCATTTTGGGTATTTTTTTTTTTTTAGTTTTTTTTTGGGGTGACGCTGCTTTAAAGGTTTCCCAGGTGTGAAATTGTTTAACACCGGAGGTTGAGCTTGTTTGATTTTCAGCTAGAAACGAGAAAGGGTAGCCGACAAGTTTGTTGCCTAAGTCTTTCGTTTTGCCAGGCTGCGAAATGCCAACGGACAGTGATTAATTGTCGCCGCAGGAATTCACAAAATTGTGCGGCGTACGTGGCAGTGGCACTTGCAACAGCTGCAGCGACAGCGACAGCATCGATACTTTTCAATGAACACATCAACAAATGAGCAAATGGCGCTGCCACAATTTATTGGCACTGACGACGTCCAATGGCGTCCAATTAACACAGGATGCTCGAAGCGCCAACCCGCCAGCTCTCTAGAGTCAGCCGGGCAGCCACCAGCGACGTTTCTTGCTCGCTTGAAAGATGCCGCCCCAGAGCCAGCTTCAAGCTGTGCTCCGCCGAGTGCAATGAAGTCGTAAACTCTGATTTATTTCGAATTGTATGTCAATACAGAAAGTGCGAGCGAGAGAGAGCGAGAGAGAGAGAGAGAGAGAGTGTGGGGCAAGAGACACACAGCAGCTTCCTTTGGCAGCCTGACTGAGCTAATGCCGCACCACAGGCGGTCCCGCATAGCCCGCCGTAGCCCCTGACCCAATTTGGCGCCTGCTGCGGCGCTTTCATCAGCGACTCCTCGTACATCATAAACAAATTCATAAAAAAGCTCGCCCTACAGCTCACCTCAGCCCAGCCAAGAGGAGATGCATGCATAAAATTTATGGCGTTGAAAGGCGCATCGAATGGATTTTTTAGTTTTCTGCTGTTAGTTGTTGTGTTGTTGTTCCTGCTGTTGCTGTGAGGTCAGCTTATAGTTTTTTTTTCCTTCTTTCTTTTTGCTACTAGAGCGCACTCATTAAAATGTAATTTGAGCGCGTTGTTTCGCATTTCATTTGGTCAAGTGAGCAGGCCGGCAGCCAGGCCAACAACAAAGTCGTCGTCGTCGTCGTCGTCGTTTCAGTTTCCATTTCACTTCATTGAGCTTGCATCAACCCCCAAAAATATATGTGAGACATGCTGCTGCTCGCTCTAGCTGCTGTAGTTTTGATTGATTTATAGACGCTTGCCATCTCGCTCGTCGTCCCGTAGCGTGCCTTCAGCTCCTTTGTGCGAGTGTGCGTGTGTGTCCCTCTCGTCATTTGTGGCACATTATTATTTAAATGATAAATTGTATTGCCCGTCAACTTTGACTTGAAGAGAGCGCGCGAGCGAGAGGGCAAGTGGGGTCGCCTCATTGCTTTTCATTTGCTTGTATTGCCCGCCTTTCGTAGGTGTTTCCGTGTTGCCTGTGTTCCCTCTTCTGCTTCTTCTACTATTTTTTTTTCTGTTCTTTTGCTACGCCTTCGTCGTGACCTCTTCTCAATATTGTGAAGAACCCTTGACGTTTTGCGCTTTCTAGCTGGCCCTCCTTCGCCCCTTCCTGTGGGCGTTTTGCTGTGCATTTCAAATTTTCCGTTGATTTTTGGGGTCGTTTGTGCCGCTTCTGCTTCTTCTTCTTCTTCCACTTTAGCTTACCTTCGGTTTTGGCCTAGGCCCAGCATTATTAATCGTCTCATTTGTCCAACATTGCATTGCACGGACGGCGCTTGGCTTTCATTTCTGGCCACTAATGTTATTTGGTAATAAAATCGATTAGGCTTCCGTATTCGAATGCCACGTTTATTTAGTGGCTGATTTGATTGTTTGTTGTTGTTTTTTCTGTGTTATTATTTTGCCTGATTTAGTTACTGGGGCGGCCACACAAAGTGAGACATCAAAGTGAAAAGTGCAGAGCTTGTTTAGCTATTCACCTATTTAATTGGTTAAGTTGAGCTCGGAGCTTGTAATTGGGAATGTCTTTAATTTGGAATATATGAAAGAGTTTCTGCCTTAATTATATATATATAATTTAATTATATAATTTTATATAAATATCTAATATTATAGAGAACACTTTATATAAATGTAATACATTTTAAAGAAATATGTTTCAGAGATATAAAATAAAATTAAAAAAAATATATTTTTATAAATTTTATAATTTAATATAATTTTTATATATTTTTAAAATACATTTTCTTTTTATATTATACATATTTTTATATTATACATATTATACATAATTGTAAAATAGTTTAAAAAGATCTCATATATTTTCTAGACTTTTTCTAGGCATTTAAAATATTCACAAATAATTTTTAATTATAAATTGATAATTAAAATACAATATTAAAAGTCTGGTATTTTAAAATCAATTAACAACTAAGCAAAGAAAACCCCGATGGATCTAAAAATATCCGATAATCCATGCTAAGCTGTAATTAACTCCATAGAGATCAGAGATCTATTCAAAAAGGATAATTAATTCAATTGCAATAGGCTTAAGCTAAAATATTAATTTTTTTAGTGTTCCATTGTATTGATGCCAATGCTTGTCTATACATAATGCTAATACCTATTAAAATCAATAAAATAATGCATACAAAATATAAAATATAATATTTGACTGATTTTAATAGTTATTAACTTATATATGTATAATAGAATAATTTATATTATATCATTACTATTATCTAAGAAACTTTGCGCAAAGCCAATATACTCTTCACACTTCGTGCACAATTATAACAATAATTGTTTATTGATATTGATAATTGACTCTTTCTAATAATATAGTATTTTATTTAGTGTTCAAGCCGTAAGCCCAAGCTAATTTATGGCTTAATAAACCAAATTCTTCGCCGATTCAGATCAGAGTCGACTCAACTCCATTAAGATGTCTGCACTTCATAATCTGTCTTGTTGCGTTCGACAGGACAGATCAAGTTATTAATTAGCTTTATGGCAGCTACTAATAAAACATGAAATATTTGATATAAACTTTTAGACAAGTTAATTTAATGGCCATTTGCTGGGAAATTGACTTGCAAACGCGTTGATTTGACATATTTGCACTGCACGTGTTTTGCAATACGATTTATGTGCAATTATTTTGGAAGAGACTTATACACAGAGACAAACACACACACACACACACACACATACACAGGCACACTCACTCACACACACACACACTCACAGAAGGGTACACTTTGTAGTGGGAAAGTGAGCAGTGGCCAGAGCCAATCATAATTTGCATTTAATAAATATTTCATTAACTAATTGCAACAATTACGTGCATTTTACTTTACTGCCCTCAAATTAGTGCAGTCCGCTGCCGCTTTGTGTTAGGGATTACAGTTTTAATCGGATCAGCCAGCCAATCGTATTGATCCGATGCACGTTTCTTCGTCTCTCTAACAATAAGACTGCGCTTTACTTGCCCCAGCTAATTGCCGAGGCTTATGAATATGCAACGCCAAGAACTACAACGAAAAAAAAACCCCGCCAAAGCGGAAATCCTCCTCGGGGCACAGGTGACAACTTCTGAAGGGAGGGGAGTCAGTCAGCAGCTCACGGCTCACGGCTCACGGCTCACGGCTCGCAGCGCACAGCTTGCGCGGCTCTGCTGAAGGTTCTGCTTGTCTTCAAAAAGTGACCCGGCATCGGGCGCCGTCTTGTGAATGAAAACGGTTTAGCTGAGTGCGCGCTGCAAAGCGACAGCGACAGCGTGTCGCCATTTTGAATTAGTTGCTCACCAGTGGGCGGCGTCAGAGAGCGAGAGAGCGCGCAGGCGCTCTCTGCATGCAGCTAAGCAGGCATGTGTGAGTGTCTGTGTGTGTGTGTGTATTGAGCTGGGGGCGTGTATAGCGCACCATAAGTGTATTGGTGAGTGAGCGAGTATGCATGTGTGTGCGTGTGTGTGTGTATTGTGTGTTGAGTACCTGTGCCGTTTGAGCGACGTCAAGTTGTGGGCCAGTTTGACTGGTTTGTTGCCTTTTGTGTTGTTGCTGTCGCCTGTCAAGTTGCTCAGTTTGAGCAAGTAGATGGCGCTAGTTGTCTTCAAGTGGCTTTAATATTAAAGTAAAGCCCTAAAAAACTTGAGTAATTCCAACTATTTTGGGCTGCCCCAACAGAGATATAACTAAAAGAAATATACGTTGATATAATTATGGAACACGTAGTAAATTTACTCGTTTTAATTATATAAACAAATGCTCAACGTTTTCATTTCATTCAGCTAGATGCAACTGTTGATTGCGTGCCGCTGACAAATAACGAAATATAAACAAAAATTACAGGTTCAACAATCAATTTAATAATTGAAGCCTTTGCATTTAATCAACATTATTTAAAATGTCAAAATATTTGCACTTTCAATGGCAGCGAACGGCCCAAAGAATGCCAGCTCGAAAAAGAAGAAGAAGAAGAAGAAGAAAAAAATATACGAAATTTGCATACAAATATAAATGTTGATAATGTTGTAAGTCCCCCAAAGAGGGCCGCCGCTGCTGCTGCTGCTGCTGCTGCTAGCCACGCCTCAAGTGGGTGGCTGGCAGGGGCGCCATAAAACTAGACGACTGCCAACTACAAAGTTGATACGAAATAAAGAAAGAAAGAAAAAAAAACAACAAGCAAGAGAGAACACGCAGAGAAACACAACCGCACAATCCGCACTGGGGGCGCCCCTCGTCTGCGCCGTCTCCATTGATAAAATTTATGGTATTGGTGCGGTTTCAACACCAACCGCTGCCGCGACAGCTCACACCGATGCACACACACAGGCCAAGCGGCGACAGCGACGCGACGTCAAACCGGTTGTCTGCCCTGCCATTGGCTTCGCTCGGCGAGCGCTGGCAAACAGCAGCTGCTGGCCTGCTCGCACTCATGCTGGGCATGCGCTGCCGTTGCGCTCGCACGCGACAGCGACAACGCCGCAAAGCGACATCTGCCGGTTTTTGCGGCACCAACGACAGCGCAGTCGGGCAGCGCGCAATCGCAGCGCTGAGCTCGTACCTAGTCGTATACGCACTTTGTTCGTGGTTGGTTCGTTGTTGCTGTCGCTCGTCGCAGCGCCGTTCGCCCGGTTCGTTCGTTTCGAGCTCTCGATTCCACACACACGATTTTACGTTAGATTCCATAACGCAGCTACGCTAGAGATTCTCTCTACTGGGATTCTTAATAATAAATATACCAATTTATATATACATATATATATATCGCACATATATCGCGTTAACGTGCGCGTTGCCGTCGCGCAAATTGCAAATTGCAAATTGAGAAAAAAAAAAATAAAAATTACATAGATTGTTGTTCAGTGTGTCGCGCTGTGCGCATTTTATTCCTGAATGCCAATTAAATGCGCTCAGAATGAAAGAAAAGATAAATAAATAAAATAAATAAAAGGCATTCAAATACAAATTGTTACAAGTGGTGTCTACAACAGCAACTGCAACAGCAACAGCAGCAACAGCCGCAGCAGCCACAGCAACAACATCATCAATAACAACAAACAACAACAACTACAACTACATCATTATTATTAAAAGGGTTGACCCAAATCTTGAGTGCAAATATAAAGAATATATAAAATTAGCTAGAGAGAGAGAGAGGGAGATAAAGTGTTTACGCCGCAAATGCTGTTAAGGATTTACGCGCTTAACTCAACTAACTAAACTAACTAAATATATATAAACTCGTTTAATGTGCAATTAAAACTAAAGTACACACACACACGCATACACACACCTCTCACACACACACGTGCTCTCCCACACACACACACACACACACCGACACCCACACATTTGTTGTCTTTTTTTTGCGGGCGCGCGTGTCAGAAAGTCAAGCCGCCAAAATTCTTGATAAAGTGGCCTCAATAGGCGCCAACACGCTCAATTTTACGGATTTAGGGAGCCCCTACGAGGGGCCTCCCAGCACCCCACAATCGGGCATGGATGCACCGGATGCACCGCATACGCCCAAGTACATGGACGGCGGCAGCACGGCCGCAGTTAGCGCCAGCATAACACCTGGCGTTAACATACCTGGCAAATCAGCATTTGTGGAGCTGCAACAGCATGCCGCCGCCGGGTAAGTACAGCCCCCAAACATCTCCAACTCGTCTAAGCTGCAGTGGCATTGTTTTGCCTATCAAACGGCACAAATGTCAAAAGTGCTTAGCTGAAGGACAAATGCAACTGTCTAAGCTGACTGACTGATTGACTGACTGACAACTGTCTGGCTGATTGACTGACTGACTGACTGGCTGACAACTCTATGTCTCCCCAGTTCAGCGCTGCAGCGTTTTGATTTGCCTGTTTGCTATCAGCTTCACGTCATCAGCTCTTTATATAACACACCCAAAAAACAGGGCTTAAGACTGCAACTAGGGCGTTACCCCAGATCTTTATAAGACCTTAATTTGGTTCAATTGTATTGATTGCTGTTGTGCTTAGCTCCAGTTCTTTGCTAATATACAAAATAATCAAACGTAGCTAGACGCGATTGCGGATAAAGCTAAAGCAACTGTAGCAAAGATAGAGCCAGGTTGGCATATCATTATTTAGAAAAAAAATTATAGAAATTGAGATTTTTATGTAATTATGGAAATCTTATAAGAATTTTCCAAATTTTCATAAGTTGTTTAGTAAATGTATATAATTATTATAGTTATATACATATATTTTATAAATGTACATCAATTTTAAATATAATTTTACATTGTTTTATATTTTTACATATATTTATGTATTTTAATGCAGTAATGAGAGTGATTTTTTGAGGTATCAAAACAAATTTATTTTATATAATTTTATATCAGCTAAAAATTATATTTATATAAAAATATAATAGAAAATATAAAAAATATTTAATTTGTTAGAAATTCACAGCATTTTAATCAGTTTTAAAAAGACTAAAGTCTAAATCATATCAACGTATTTGTGCTAAAAATTCCATTTAAATATATATGAATATATACAAAATATTACTAAACGTGGTCTGCTCTTTTTTTCGAGATATTTAATTATCAATTTCAATTTTGTTCCCTTCAAAGTAATCCCCATAATACATTATATACGTATGACAACGTTTTTTTCCCAAAAGTGAACTTTTTGTAATCTTATATATTTTTCTTATATATTTATGTGTTAAAAAATATAGTTCATTTATAAGAATTAACAATAAGCTTCGCTCAAAATAAACCGCGTAAAATAATAATTTACCTAAGTGAAACTATTATAGAAAATATTGAGCTCTAGTCCAGACGAGTTAAAGATAAAAACAAGTTTCATTTGCAATGTAATAAAAATTCTTAACGAAATATATATAGAAATTTATATAAATATTTAAATTGAGCCCATTTCAATTATAAAATAAAAATATTTCACTTACCCGCTGTAAGAATGCCGTTGCTCGTAACACTTTCCGACAGCTTTCAATCTGTAAAGACAATTTGAATTATCATATTGAATATATATATATATATATATATATATATATACAATTTATGGACTCTACTTGGGCTATCTATATTAATATATGCCTAATGATATGGACAGATATCAGCTTAAACAAGGACAGCTGTCAATGCATTTGCCTTTTATCTGAATTACAATCTTTTGTAAATTTTGTTTTCGTTTTTACCGCAGGCTACGAAGTGCCAAAGTTGTAGCTCAGTATCGGATTGCTAAAAAAACATATGCCCACTATATACTTAAACATGTCAGATGTGTTTCCTTTTATCAGTTTATGAAAACATTTATCTATATAACTATATGTACATATGTGATATATATATATATATGTATATCTTTATGCATATCGCCCTTTCTATCAATTGAAGTTCTTTCAGCTTTTTGTTTCTTGATTGAAGAGCTCACTTGATGTTGTTATATCATATATAGTGTATATCATATATAGTGTACCCTTAGTTCTCGCTATGTTTTTTATGCTGGTGTCGCTTTGGGACTCCCTTTTCACATAAAGCCCTGCGGCAATGAGCGGAAGCCAAAAATAAATTCAATTAAGTGCAGTTTAGCAAACGGCGGACTTTAACTTGAGTGCATACTGTACTCTCTACTCTATATGGGCATAAACTTTATCGAGGGTAAATATTATTTATGCTAGCTGTGCGGAGGGCTTCTATGAGCAGCTCTCCTTCCTTCCTCTCTTCTGCTGCTCAAATAGTTTTTGCAACGCACGATTCGATTTTTCATTATACATATTTCATTGCATTTTTGCGGTTTTGCGTTTTGTGGTTTGTCATATTTTATGTTTTGTTGTTGTTGTTGTTTTCCATTTCTTGTGGTGCGTGTGCAACTCCAAAGTGGTGCGCTGGCTGCCATATTGCCGGAGTTCGAGCTGCGGTTTCACTTTGTCAGTTGCCAGTTGCCAGTTGTCAGTCAGTTGCATTTCGTGTTGTTGTTTCCGTTTCCGTGTTGCCTTTTGGCCCGCTTTGTATTGAATATTTCATGGCTTATTATTGGGCAATCGCTTAGAAAGAAGAAGCCGACAGCCAAACTCCCTGGGAAACGGCTCAACTGTTCGACAGCCAGACTTTAAGCTTGCGGCCCCAGCGACAAGTGTTAACAAAATATTTACTACAACTATTGATTTTTGATCGCTTTAATGAAGTCAGCGCAAAAGTTTTTTCATATTAAATAGAATTTTAGTATTTTTTTTGTTCTTTTTTTTCGGTTTTTTGTTGTGAGAAAAAAAGTTTCGTTTTGACGCTTTGTGCATTAAACATGATAGTTTGGCCGCTGAGGTTTCCGTACATTTGTAGGGCGCTGGAATTTAATGGTCGTTGTGCAGCACTGAAAAGTGTACACAAAACACGCAAACTTTCGTTGTTGTTGTTGTTGTTGTAGTTCTTTTTTACATTCATTTGTTGTTCTTTGACCTGAACTGGCGTGCCAAAGGGCCAGCAATGCATAGTATATGAGGCAGAAGTTTTGGCCCTAGTTTCGATTTGATTTCATTTGATATATACTATATACATATAAATTCTATATTCATATTCCCGTCTATATCTTTACAGTTACGGCGGCATACGCAGCACGTATCAGCATTTCGGTCCACAGGGCGGCCAGGATTCGGGCTTTCCGAGTCCACGCAGCGCTTTAGGCTATCCATTCCCGCCCATGCATCAGAATTCCTACTCTGGCTATCATTTAGGCAGCTATGCACCGCCCTGCGCCAGTCCACCCAAGGATGGTAAGTACCGCAACTTCTTAACTAACATATGTACATCTCAATCAGTACGTTATACAGCTGTTATCTCATTCGTTATACAGTTGTACAGCTGTTATTCGTAGCGCACATCACTTAATGCTTCGTCCGCTTTTGTTGTCTGAAGAGCTGTTCAGCTGGTCAGGCATTGCCTTTGGCCTCTGCTCAAGTTCCAACTCAACTCAAGCTCTTTAAATTCGCACTTTTTCGCGACACTTGAGCACAAGTGGACAACGCTCTCTCAAGCGTCTTGACTTTGACATTTCCACACTGATAAAAAAAAATTACTTATGCAAAAAATTGATTAAGATATTTTTGTTTACTACAAAAATAGAGAAGCTAAACAAATGAATATTTTATTAGATAAAACTCTAGTTAGAAATTTAGTTTTTTTCTTAGTTTTTTTCTCACCATTCCCAAAATTGTGTGATTTTGTTTTGTTTCATAAATTTTATTATGACAAAAAGCTGGCAACACTTAATTTCATAGCCCATTAGCTGAAACTACTTTTAAAATTCTCACTTGCACGGCTCTTTTTTATAGAGCCATAATATGGTTTTTATATAGATCATTAATTATTCAATGAACCGGTTCGTAGACGGAATTTCAATTTATATTACTTTGCGGTAGTCAAAACATGATTGAAATTATATATTTACTTGGTTATAAAATGCAAAAGATTTGAGCAAGGAGTTGGATCTAACTAACTAGAGTTGCCAACCAAAAAACTGAGTGAGAGTCTTTGGCATGCTGCATCTGAATCTGCAAACAGATATTCTAAGCCAAAGGTGCCCCGAATCTGGCATTTAAGTTATGTAACAGACAGACAACATTTTTGTAAAAAAATAGAGATTTTTGGCAAATTTATAAAGTAATTTGAAGGCAAGAAATAATGGTAGGAACTATACACCAATCCTTCTGAGTAATATTGCTATTTTTTTTTAAATATTCCAATTTAAAAAGTATTAAAAAAGTATTTAACAAATATTTTTGAAATATATTGGAATATATATTTTTATTAAATTACATTTTTATTTTCTTATATTTTCATTTTCTAATTTTTTTTTTAGAATTCCTTTCCCTACCAAAAACTATAAAATTCTAGATGCTTGTTTATTTTAAAGCCAACTTTAAGCCCCCTCACATGAGCATTAGTCAAGTACTTTATTTTTTTTTTGGCTTTTTATTTCGTATATAAATTTGAATTTCGATATTCATTGTGGCTGGCATAATTGCGCGCTTGACTGTGACATTTTGTTAACTATCGCATTTTGTTAAACAATTTTGTTGCTGTAGCTTTATTTTTTTCGCTCGTTTTTTATGCGTTTCGGTTGAGCAGTTTTGTACGTAAGTGAAAAGCAATTCATTTTGCCAGCTATTGTTGCCGCCAACACAGAGCTATAGATGGGTATATATGTGTGTCTGTCTATATATATATGTTAAGTAAGGCAGTTTGACATTTTGTCACACATTTATCACACATACGCCGCATTGGCTGGGCTGGAACGACTGGGCGTGGGCGGCTTTCGCAATTAACCTTGACTCTTGTCTGTTGGCTACAAAATTTCCGTTTAGTGTGCTAACAAAAAACAGCTGTTAGCCAAAAATTATTTTGCGCGCCAAAAAGTCTTTAAATACAAATGCCTAAAATTAAATGGCCCACTGGCACACACACGCACACACACATGTATGTAATTATAATTGCGGTAATTACGCTTTCGTTTGGCGTAATTAATTACACCATTCTTTGGTGTAGCGTTGCCCCGGCCAGCGACATGTGCAGCAGCAGCAGCAGCAGCAGCAGCTCATACACACACACGGACACACACTGGGGACCTGGTGTCAGTCTGACTAATGGCTTATGTGCTGGGTGGTCAAATATAAGTTAAGGCAATTGCCATCTCGCTCGCACGCAGCCATTTTGTCATTAAAGCGACAGCACGTGCTGCGGCGCCAATATTTTCGACACACACACACACACATGTACATTCAGACGTACAGTCAGGTAAGGGTAACGCTTACCATATATGGGCGCTTAATAATAGTTGGCTGGATTCGCACACTCGCATGTATTTTTCACAATTAGCTACGTCATGAGCTGCAAGTCGAGTGCTTTGAACTTTTGCTTTTTGTTTATGCCGTAATTGTTAATTAAAGTTAATTGCAAAGCCGTTTACAAGTTACTTAGCGATCGATTTGGCAGCCCAAATAGCGACTGGCTGGCTGCTCGCTTCAGCTCTTTGTATGTCTCTCTCTCTCTCTCTCTCTCTATTTGGAGTTGCTTCGGTCATGCATTCCGAAGCGCAGCTCATGAATATTTATATAGTCAGAGTTATGCGCGCAGTTCACAATCGCAGCGCTTTGCCATAATTCTTATGCCTTATTATAAATTCATCATTGAGGCCCATTTATGTCTGCGGCAGCTCCCTCTGCTTTTTCTGGCGCTCTCAAATATATACATATATATAAACATTCTTCATTGCAGACTTTTCAATCTCAGACAAATGCGAGGACTCCGGCCTACGCGTCAATGGCAAGGGCAAGAAAATGCGCAAGCCACGCACCATTTACAGTTCACTGCAGCTCCAGCAACTGAATCGACGTTTCCAACGCACCCAATATCTGGCTCTGCCCGAACGTGCCGAGCTGGCAGCGAGTTTGGGCCTCACGCAAACGCAGGTGAGTTCCATATATATATATAAATGATTTTGTATAAATATAGATTTATTTGTGGTGTATATAAATAGATAGTGAGCTTAACTTGACATTTGAGCTGAAAAGATAATGGAGCGAGATATTGAACAATATTTGGTTGCCATAGATACACTGTAAACTATATGATATAGAGTATATGCAGTGGGTATACTCTAGAATAGTCAGACTAATGCATATCTATTTATATACTCTATATGTTCTTCATACTCTCCATGTATACTATCTATATTCTATATAAACTATTTCCTGTCTATACTCTATTTACTCAATATACTCTATATATGTATTCGATCTTCTTTATGTATAGTTTCCACATACTTTCTAATCTTTTCACTATACTCTCTTCTCCATACTCTTCTCTCAATACTCCTCTCTACACTCTTCTCTCTACTCTCTTCTCTATACTCTCTCCTCTCTTCTCTTTACTCTCTTCTCTATACCCATTTATCTCTACACTCTTCTCTATACTCTGCTCTTTCTACTCTCTTCTCTATACTCTCTTCTCTATACTCTCTTCTCTCCATACTCTCTTCTCCCTACTCTCTACTGTCTTCTATATACTCTCTATACTCACCTCTCTCCAGTGAATACCCTATCATCTCTACACTCTACCCTATTCTGTCTCCTTAAGCTTTCTTCTCCAAACGTAACAATTTAATAACTTAAAAGCTCTGATCTAAATACTGCAAAAAACCCAACTTTCATTCAACATGCAAAGCTCTTTCTACTCTCACCACTCCACGTCAATTCCCCAGGTATATAAAGTCCTGCCCCAGGGCGCAAAAAGCCACAAAACAAAGCTGCAGCAGCAGCAGCTAAATGCATTTCAAATTGAATTGTTGACATGCCGCTAATGTTGACTGACAAACGAGCCAAGCCAAGCCAAGCCAAGCCAAGCAACCAGCTAACAAGCAACAACAACTAGCTAGACATATGCTAACGCCCACGCCTGTGACATATATATATATATAGTATAGTATAGTATATAGATATATAACTATATAGATACATATACATAGTTACAAGCCGGCAGACAAGCTCTAACGACTGTGTTTAATATCATAATGTATGCGAGCTTCAGCTCTTGTTGTTGTCGTTGTTGTTGTTGTTGTTGCATTTTGCACGTGTGTCAATGTCAACTTTTTGTATGACGACTCAGCTAAAAACAACAACAACAACAATGAGTATCTTGCGAATGCACGCGCTGCTGCCCACGACCAAGAGAGAAAGACACAAACATACAAAAAATTATAATTGTTATGGAAAAAAAGAATATATATTTATATAAGTATACACATATATACTATATATAGTATATAAAACGAGGCCTGCCTGCCATTGTGGCTGCTTTGGCGACACCCACCCAGTTTTTTCAGTTCAAGTTCCAGACTCATTGTGTGTTTCTCTGTTTTCGCTACAATAGTTTTCCACATGGAAAGCAAAAGCAAATAAAATAGTTGCAAAAAAAAAGTCAAGTAACGTCAAGTCAAGTAAAGGAAAAACAAAAGTTGATGTGAATGAGTCTCGTTTTTGAGAAATTTATTGATAGTGGGCGTGGGCTTCCTAATTGAATTAGTGTGCCACAAAAGTTCACGCACACACAGACACACAGACACACAGACATAGGGAGAGGAGCAGCGGGAGGGGCACAGGCGGAAGGGGCACAGTGCAGTGAGGCAGCTCAAATGAAACTTGTAAAACAAGTTGAAGACCCAGCTCTGGCTGTTGTGTGCGTTGCGTGGGTGTTGCTTGGCCGCAAGTTGTTTATCAAGATAGTTATTTGAATACACGGCTGCCATGCCACAGAAACAGACACGGCCGCAGTTGAGTCTCTCGGCGGGGCGTGCCACACGGCGGCTGTGTAATAAATTTGTGGCAGGCCAAAAGCCGTTTACTTAGTCACCCCATAAACGCTGATTTACTAGAGGGCAAAGCACCCAGCGTCCTAGAGAGAGCGAGAGCCAGGCTCCACAAAAATGTGCCAACAGCCAGAGACAGAGCCAAAAACAGTGCCTGAACCAGAGCCACTGCCAGCTGGCAGCTGTCAATCGATGTCCGCATTGTCAGCGCATGCAGTTTTTCGACTGCGCTAGCTAACTAAATAAACAGCCACGCCCACTGTACAGCCACTGCCCATGGGCGACACAATCAATTTGCTTTATCTGCCCTGACCCTGCAGTAAATAGCCAAGGTAGGGTTAAGCTCAAAATTTAATTTATGACTGCAGCAAAGGGTGTTTTTTCACTGTTTTTTCACTGTTTTTTTTTGGCTAACTGCAGCTCCTGCTGCATGAAGTCCTGTCCGCTCCCGTCCACTCGAACTTTCGCTTTCGTGGCTCAGCGCGTGTTAATTAAAACCGCCCTCAAAGTTAACTTCGGCAGCCGCAACGGAAGTTTTTTATTGATTTGCTAGCCAACATTTACAGCTATAGCTAAATTGTAATCGTTGTTGTTGTTGTTGTTGTTGTTGCTGCCGTTGGCCACGCCAGTGTTTGAGCCGTGCAAACAAACCATTGTGCTTTGCCTTAAGATTTATGCGTTACACAAACAACAACTGCATTGGCCACTCGAACACCAGCGCCAGCGCCAGCCCCAACCCCAGCGCCAGCGAACACGGCTTAATGGCCTTCAGCGCACAACTTGTCTAAGTTAAAGCTTTAAGAGGTTTCCAAGTTTTTGGCTAAGGCTAGGCTACATTTTTGATGAATTGGGTAAGGTTTAGAGAGTCAGATATAGGCTGAAATGTATTTAAGATATTGTTATAGAGAAATAATAAAATTACTAAGTCTATATTTTAGAATGAACTTGATCGTATTACTATATGGTAATATGGTATAAGTTATTGTGCTGAATATCTAGTATTTATCCTATGTAGTAACAGTTTAGAAATACTTTATCTACTATCTGCTCCTCTCTACATCTATACACCTCCAAGCTATACTAGAGTATAGCTTCATCAGTTTCCAATCGCTTATTTCCCTCGATTTTTTCTATCGTTTTTTGGGGCGTATTATACAACATTGTTGTTGTTGTTGTTGTTCTTAAAGTTTTGCATGTTGAATGCATTTTTGCATTTTACAAAATGCTGGCAGGCAATGTCGATGCTGTTGTTGGTGTTGTTGTTTTATTTTTGTAGCTGAGAGCTCTCGACTCACGGCTGACACTGACAGCTCGTCGTTGTCGTTGTCGCTGTCGTTGTTGTCCGGCCGGCCTCAATCTGGCGACACGTTCTAACACCTGCTAATGAAAAATGCAACAGCAATGGTCTATGGCTATATAGATACGGCTATAAAGCTATACGATAATATACTTTGCTCAAAACTGTGGCACATTTTGCTTGGCTTTAGGTTTCTGCCGCGTTTTGTATTTTTCTCTCTCTTTTTTTTATAGCCGCTGGTTTTTTTTTTATATTTATATTTTAGTGCTGGCTGCAAAATATAATTATGGTAATTTCATTATTATTATTTTTTGCGTCTTCTGCTGCTGCTGCTGGTGCTGCGGCTGCAGAGAGTATAAAAAACAAGTTTCTGCCGCTGGCCGTCAGCTGGCTGCCCCCTCGACCTCCCTCTAGCTGAATCTCTCACTTGGCTTTAAGTACGCGCACTTGTAGTTTGATTTTGAAAGTGCATCCGGTGACTGTTTCGCCAGATCAATATACTATATAGACATATATATACTACAGACTTATATATCTGTTGGTATGTCTGGCTGTCTGTCTGTCGCTTTCGCTTTGATTCAGTTTCAATTAGAACTAAATGCTGGCTACTGTTTTCCTTCTTTAAGCCGTTTGTTGTTGGCTTACACCGCCTGCCGCCTAATTGAATAATTACATAGAACGTTGGCAGCTGATCGCCAATGCTTCAATATCAAAAGCCAAAAAAAAAAAGAAGCGAAATACACCCAAAAATACAAAAAATAAACGCACATAAAAACTCAAGCACCAAAAACTCAAACTCGAAGCTGACAGCGCGCGACAAACGCAAACACTCTAAAAACACAGATATATACAGATATACATGAACAATGTATATGTATGTATACATATATATAATATAAATCAGAAAGAGCCGAAATTAAACAGCGCTGCTGTCCGTGCGAACCGCTCAACGAGCTGATCTGAAAAGCGAAAAGAGAACCTTTTAAACTGCGTGTTTATGAGCTCATATCGGCACATTTTGATCTGGCTGCGCGCTCGCCCGCCTGCCACAAAAGGGCGCAACGGCTGAAACCAAAATTGTAGGAGGCCACGCTCGAAAAATCTCGCAAAACAAAGGATTTTTGAGGATTTTGGCAGCAACATCAAGTTTATGTTTAGCAGATGAACTGCCAAAACGGCGCTTGTAGAAGCTCTTCAACTTTTCAAGACTCCACACAAAATGTTCGTAGTGGCGGAATGAAAAGAAGAACAGTGGGAAGATTGATTGAGAAAATGTAATGTTTGTCATATTATATCCGTAGAATATAGTCTTACTATTAAATGTGGAGATGCCAGGAAATATGTTGTCTTGGTGGAATATATAGTTGGGGAACTTAGAAGCTGAGAAGCTTATCTCAGCTGAGCTTTCAAATAGGGATTTTTCTTAACAAAAATAATAAATATTAAAGTACTGATGATAATGAAAAAAGATGATAATGATAGTGTATATAAAAATAAATATGATAATAATAAGGACAATGATAATGATAATGACTTTAAATTAGAAATGAAATTGTTAATAAAAACTTAAATTCGAATTATGAATATAATGACAATGATGATAATAATGCCAATGATCACCATAAAATAATATTGCTAATGGTAATAAATCAGAGTAATTATAAATTAATATCATAATAGTTTTAATACTTCTAATAATAATAAAACATTAACCGCAAAGTTGCTTGATTTAGTTATAAATTCATTTCAATTATTTAATTGAATTTTTCTGAATTTCTCTCTAAGATGCCTTATCACTGTACTAACATTTTGCGGCTGGCTTGGCTAGCTGCTCTCGCCTGTCTGCAAAAATCAACAACGCCTGCTTTAGGTATGTGTGTGCGTGAGTGTGCGGTGTGTGTGTGTGCGTGTGTCTTGGCTGCTGCACGCAGACGCAGACGCATCGCCCACGGTGCACACCTTCGCAGCAGCCTTTGTTGCGGTTCTTGTTGTTGTTGTTCCTCTCGCTGGTGCTGCTGCTGCTGCCAGCGATAAGTCTGCTCCACCCCTAGCCCCAAAAGAGCGCTGAGCAAAGGTCATGGACTTCGCAAACCAAAAAAACAAAAAAGAAGAAAATTTCAACGGAATTCCAAAGAAACTTTTATAAACATCACAAAATACTTGCCAAAAAGCATTAAATTATAAATTAATTTAAAGAGCGCTCGGCGCACAAAATAGTTTTATTATATTAAGCAAAAAAAAAAGAGCTCACAAAAAAAAACTAGCACAACTTGATTTAAATAATACAAGTGTCGAGTTAGTATCAGCGGCTAACTTGGAGCGACAGCGAACACAAAAAAGAAGAAAAAAATGAAATAAAATGAAAATGAAAAACTGGCTGACCGCATTTAAATGCTCTGGCAACGAACGTGACAGCAACAGCAACAGCAACAGCAGTAGCTGTAGCAGCAGCAGACACAGCAGCAGCAACAACAACAATGACGACAACAACACATCGTATATCAGTGATTGCCTGATTTACGCGCGCAATGTCAATTAAATTATGGCACATAATACAATGTAACTCAGCAGCCACAACAACAACAACAACAACATGTCTTAATCACACGCACATTGCAATAACAACAACAATAACAAGCAACTCTGTGTTACCCACCAGCAACAGTTGCTGATCGTCGTCGCCTCCCTATGTCGAAATTTTGCACCGTGCGCTCGCGTAACAGGAACTTTGAATTAAGTTTGATCAGCGCTTCGCTGTTACTGATGCTGGTACTAGTGCCTAATACAACAGGAACAGCAACAACAACAACAACAGCCAGCAGCGACAACAAATCAAGTTGCCATTAACAATGATGCATTGCCCGTAGCCGAAGCGAAGCTCCAGCTCCAGCTCATCGCATCGCATCGACGGGGTGTGGGCACTCAATTTCTCACTCTTCAGTCAGCCTCAATCAGCAGCAGTAGCTCTCCCCACACACACACACACACACACACACACTCATAGAGAGATCGAGTGACCGCATTTGCATCTAATGCATAGCACAATCTATCTACAGCGCGACGAGATACAGATACAAATGTATCTTTGAAGAGCGTGCCTTTAATTTTATTATGGCCAAAGGTTTTTGTATTGTCTATAAGCTTGTGCTTGCGCTTACGTGCTGTTTGCGCAATCTTGATACTGCTTGACATAATTCGAAGCAATCAAAAACAAAAAACAAAAACGAAAACAATACAAAATGTATGCCAATGGATATTTGGTTTAGACTTCTCTGAACTGATTCGCTGCGCTTTGCTGCTTAAGCGCAAGCTCTTTGAACTAGTTCCAGGTTCCAGAACGAATTTTTTGATTAAAATTAAAGCTGTTCTAGGAATTGTTAAGAAAAGTTTATAGATCTTCAATCTTATCTCCAGCTGGAGCTAAGTCTCCTTTGCCATTTAAGCCCCCTTTCATAGCCTTCAACTTTGCTGACAATTTCAATTTGTCTCGCTTCAATATCATTTTTCCCTCTTACTTTTATTTTCTATTAAAAAAAACTCCTTGGCCAGCTATTTGCATGGCTGGCTTGGAACAGGTTTATATATGCCATTAGTTCAACTTAGCTTCCTCTGCTGCGGCTTCCTCTGCTTCTAGTTTGGCTACTGCAACTCATCAGCTCGTTGCTATCCGTATCAGCGGCTATCTATCTTAATAGCAATAGAAAGCATGTTGGGCACCTTTTCCTCCAGCTATATACTGTACTATATATGTATATATATAGATATCTTTCTATATATTTTTTGTTGTTGCTTATCTGGAAGTTTGTTCGGCCTGAGCATCCTGTCGCCGCGCACTCACTTCCTTTTGGCAGAGCCCAAGAGATTTGACGCTTGGTCGCTGAAAGCTTGTTTCCCATTTCATTCACAATATTTACAAAAAAATGCACAATTTATGTTGGGCTTTCGAAAAACTGGTCAGCGGCTCAGCGAGCGTCAAATGTGGACAGCTGTGTTGCAGGAAATTACAAAATACGAGAAGAAAACGACAGAAAAATATGTGAAATAACCAGGCGACAGTTAAGCGTTTAAGCCTGGCCAACTACAGCCACAGCCACATCATAAGCCTAAGTGAGAGTATGCAAATAACATTTTATGTGCATAACACAAATACCAAAAGAGCGAGAGGGATATAGAGACAGAGAGAGAGATAGAGATAGAGAGAGGGAGGTAGACGACAGCTCGTCTGGCTGCTTTGACTTGGCTCAAACTATTGACAAATAAAACGTGGCTGGCCACATACGTTGACAACCACACACACACTCACTCACACACTGGCTTCAAGGATTCGTGCCCTTGCCTTTGTGTCTACGCCAGCCGCAGCAATGTTTACAGCTCAAGATTTCAGTTACGCGATAATCACAATAATTATTATTTTATTATGAAAAAAGCGCAAAAAAAATACAAAAACAAAAAATAAAACAAAATTAAAATCAACTTTATGACGACGACGAGGCATTGACGGCACTCGTTCCAGGCACAAAAACCAACTTGGCAACACCCCGCCAAAAGCTGGCTGGAGTCTGGAGACTGAAGTCGCTGGCTGTGGCCCAAGCCACGTTCTGCTTACTTTATGATGTATTTTTAATCGATGCGTTGAGATTTGCGCGCTGTGGCCGCTGGCTGTGGGTGGGTGCACAGCATGGGCCACGGGAGACGGAGGAGGAGGAGGAGGAGGAGCATGACGAGGAGCAGCAGCAGCATGAGTCAGCGCGAGCTCATGTTATAATTGGCTCTCAAATTTGCGAATATGTTTTTGTGAAATCTAGTTGGCAATACGAAGCCGGCCGACAACCCTTAGCTGGCCCAACCCCTTCGGCCTGTTTGGCCTTGTAAATGCGATGCCAATTAAACGGCTCATATAACGGCTGCTTCTGCTGCATCTTCTCGCTGTGGTGGGGCTTAGGCCATGTACTTTGACACTCCAATTAATGTTGTTTTTATACTATTTGATATCTGGCATTCGATGCGAGCGGCAAATCTTTACCAGACAACGGCAGAAGCAACAACAACAACAAATGACAACGACAACAACGACAACAACAATAGCAGACAACTTTTAACGCTTGGTTAATTTTGTACATTTTTCCACTCTTTTGTTTGTTTTCATTTGAGTTTTTTTTCTGTAGTTTTTCATGCTGTTTTTCCATTATCATGATCGCTGTTTTGTGATATCCGTTGGCGGTGTGTGTGAAAATGCATAGGAAAAAACGAAGCCAACAACAACAGCAACAAAAACCTTAAATAATACGACAAATAATAGTTAGCTGGCCATGATTTCATTTGGCTTGGTAAATGAGAAAAAAAAAAACAAATAATATTTAAATTACGTCTAAACAAAACAAAACAAAACTCACAAAAAAAGTGGATAAAAAGTTGGAAAAAACCCCAAAGAATGCGCTTATATAAATTGTGCAATTACCCGCCACACTTTTTTATCTTCTTTTTTATTTAGTATTTATCTCTTAGTTGGGATCTCATAAAGTGAAATGAGATCGTCACCAGCGCATCATTATGATATACTGACCACAAATATGATTTGTACAGTACTAAAGCATACCCATTGAATATTGTGTGGTGCAGGGGAGGATATCATAGAAACGAGTGGAATCTTTTGGAGTGGGAAACTAGAAGAGTTAGTGTATAAATATATATTTATAACCAGAAATATATCAAAATGAGTGAATTGATGGAGGAAAACAGTTAGAGTTAAATGATGGAATAGCAATGAAAGTGAATTTAATTATTTAATGTATTCATTATTACAAAACCCACAAATTCTCTTTAAATATATTTTTAAAATTTTTTTAAATTCAAAATTTAAATTAAAAAAATATTTTTTATTTTTATTTAAATTAAAATTGAATTAATTAAAAACCTAATCGAAAATCTCACCCAGATAAAGCAAACTTCAATTTACATATTTTGCTGCTACTCTCTAAAAGTTTTCTAAGCAACTCGCTTAGCCCTTTTAGAGAGTAGACACTGATCAAGTACACTCTCCAGTTTAAGGCTTTTCTCTGCTTTTTGCCCCTCTGCTTTTTGCCCTTTTTCACTTAATTTGTTTGCCTGTTTGACATACTATGGACTGTTTTATATATATATTTTATATAGTATATATATATATAACCACAAAGTCGCCCGAAACCCGTTCCAATTTGTTGGAGCCGTGTGCGACGGCCTGGAAAATGTTTCAAGTGCATTTTGACGAGCGCTCTTTAATTTTGTGTGCGGCTATGCAGTGCCGCTAAAGAATTTTGTGCGAGCAGCGCAATTTAAATAGCGGTAATTAAAGTTGTGGTTAAATAATTGACTAGCTGCAGAGCAGCAGCTATTTAATAAGGCGCAAGAAATACGAAAGAAGGGGAAGAAGCTCAAAGTATTTCGTATAAAATAGGGAGAGAATTCATTAGAGTTTGTAATAAAGAATGCTGAAGGGAAATATCTTATATATATCTTATATTTCTGCATGATTCCATGAGCTTTGATTTCATGATTGATCAAAGTTCGGAATTGCCTTAAATTTTCCGTAGCTGCGTTCTCGCCCTCTGCACTTGGGGATTCCCAGAAAAAATCTCACAATTAGCTTTTTGTTTCGCATACAAAACTGACTCGATCGATAGCTATATACAGACGTCAATATCGACACGTGATAAAGCATAGAGCTACATTTGTCGACTCTAAACAAGTATTTCTTTCAACAGAATCGCATTAATATTAAATAGACAGGCTGTGGGGCCTTAAGTATTTCCCAAATAAGCAACAGCTGCGCGCATGTAAGACGCGGCTTCCAAAAAACACACAAAAAAAAGCAGAAAATAAAATTAAATACTAATAATACTATATGCTAGCTTGTCAACTAGTTGTGCCACGCCCCCAGCGCCGCACTGCCGCCTTCCTCTAAGGTTCGGGCATGACATAAGCAGCACGTACTTTTAGCTAGTTCGACTGTCACCTGCTGCAGGCAAGCGACGCCGCAACTAAATTAAATATGACTAATATTTTGCAGTGACTGTAGCAGACACATACACTGAAACAACAACAACAGCAGCAACAGCACTAACAACAACAACAACGTTGACTAAGTAAAACTTAAATGCGCGTCGCGCTCTCGAGTTTTGTTCGACAAAATTTTTTTTATTATTATTATTGTTGTTGCAGCTGTAGTTGTTGTTGTTGTGCTCGTTCCGCCCCGTCACGCCCTCCTCGCAAGCCAGCAGCGACGTCAACTTGGAACTTGGAACTGCAGCAATTGTTGTTGCTGCTGTTGTATCTGCTTAGAATCTCACCTTGGCAATTGTTGATCAAATGCTGCCGCCGATTTATTGTTGAAAACATTTTTGAGTCAGCTGCTGCTGCTGCTGTTGCTGTGGCTGCTGCTGCTGCTGTTTTTCATCATAATTTTTGAGCAGTTGCTGCTGTTGTTGCTGATGGATTACAAAAGCAAAAAAAAAAGCTGCAGCACTGACTCAGTTTTAGTTTAGCTGGCTACAAATTAGAATTACAAAATTTCAAGGCCTTGCAGGTGAATCAAAAGCGAATGAGAATTCGAATGAGAACTCGCATTCGCATTCGCATTCGCATTCGTTAACGTTTACGTATTCGCAATTCGCAATTCGCATCGCATGCCGTTCGCGGCCAGCTGCCTCTGTCTCTGTTGTACAATTTTCAATAGTTCACAGCAACATGGGAACAGTTTCCGGATTTGACAAACATTGTTGCACAATGCAACAACAACAACAGCAACAATGCAGGGCTTTAAGAATGGCAGAACGCGTAAAACGCCGGATGCTCATCATCCGTTGGGCTGTGAACAGTCACGAGATTTGTCGCAGCAGCAGCAGCAGCAGCAGCAGCAGCAGGAGCAACTGTTGCTGTTGCTGCTTAATTGTTTCTGCGTACGCAGCCAGAAAAGGCAAAAGGCGCATTTCTCTGCGCCTATAAAGCACTAATTGAGTTAGTAAAATGCTCGATTTGTCGCACGAACTAGTCTCAACTTGGTCAATTGGCATGCGGCCAAGATGTTGGCCCCTTTTTTTCGCACGAAACACTGAGAACCCAAAAAGATCCAACGAGCACTGCTCAGCTGCTATATGGCTAACAACTTTATCAGCGCTTAAGCATAACAGCATATTAAGTTCGTATTTAATATAAATGAGCTGCAATTGGCGTTCAATCGAAACTTGTTGAAAGTATCTGAATGCGTGTATCTTTCTCCTGTCACATTTTATGGCTCGCTTCGGCTACGTGACTGAAAGCCAACGGCAGCGGCAGTGGCAGCTGGTGAAATGCTCATGCGTGGCAGCGATTAAGCAATCACCGTAGCAACAACAACAGCAGCAACAACAGCAACAACAGCAACATCAGCAGCAACAACTCATGTGCCTATATAGAAATTAGATCAATATCTTTATTTATTTATAAATTGTTTTACGTGGCTGCCTCCAAGGAGCGCGCTCATTTCTCATTAAGCGCAACGCCAGCAACAACAACCAGCAGCAGCAACAGCAACTTGTTAATTGTTGTTGCTGCATTAGAGACGTTATATAAACTGACCAAAGCAACAGCAACGGTCTCCAGTCTCCACTCTCCAGTCCACAGTCTTCAACAGCTCCGGCCTTGCCTAATTGCATATTTATTGTTTATTAAGCAGCGTTTCCCGCGGGGCAAGCTCATAACTTGCCACTGGCTGCTGCTGTTGCTGCTGTTGCTGCGTCTCATTCACTTTTACGCATTGCCTATATATGCATAAATTAATGAAGCGCGCGCCATTCATTGCGTTGCGTCTAGCTGCTCATTGATAAAGATCAATGGCATAGCCGAGACAAACAACGGCAGCAAACACAGCACACACAACACCCCAGGGGAGCACAACGCCGTAGTTAGTCTGTGCTGTTGCTGCTGTTGTCTTTAGTCTAGGCCAAAATGGTCAAACATGTCGCATATTTTGCATGGCTACAGCGCGAGCTTCAATTGCAGCCACGTGCGTGGCCGGGCTGCGTTTGAGGTCAAATGGCTGCAATCTGGCCACAATGCCCGCCAGCCACGTGTTTCAATTTTGAACGTGGCTGCCGCTGAGGCACGCTCTGCCATCGATTTGCTTTCAATTTGGGCAGCGGCCAAGCGGTGTTAACTTGCGTTCATAAAGACTGAGATGCTGCCCAGGCGTTGCTGCTGCTGTTGCTGCTGCTGCGGCGACTGCTGCTGTTGTTGCTGGCCTTGAAGCCTTTGAGCGTTTTTTCTTGAAACTGTTGCCGTTGCTTTCTACTTTAGGTTTTCTGGTTTTTTTTTTCGGCGCTTTTGGCATGCACATGGGGTAGGCGTTGCCCAAAACAGCCCGCAACGATTTTATTTGGAAATCACTTTTGTTGCACCTACCCCAGACCCAAAAAAAAGTAAAGTAAAGCTTCACTCGTCAGGGCCAGTTGGCCGTGTGTGTGTGTTAGCCTGTTTGCTCAGCGCTGTATTAGTGTCGGCTTTTGGTTAACAAGCGACTCTGGCAAACGAAAGACTTAGGCAACGAACTTGAAATGAGGAAAAAATAAAATAAAATAAAACTAAATACAAAACCTTTCGCCTTGACGGCAGAACGTTTGCATGTGGCTTTTAATGAGCTGTAGCTGAAGCTGAGAGAAGCTGCTCGGACTGTACAACATGTGCGTGACACTTGACTCTAGGGCATGCCAGAGAGCCGGTGAAAGAGGGCACCGCGCGGGGCAGACGCGCTTTTCAAAAGAAAACAGTTTTTTTTTCTGTGTTTAGCTGCTGCCACGACATGGCATTGTGTTCATTATTATTTATATTATTTCTCTCAGTTTTGCGTTTTCGTTTTTTGAAATTTTCGTAGTACGCTTTAAAGTCATTGCCTGCCCTGCGGCAACAGTTGCTGCTGCTGCTGCTGCTGTTGCTGGCTGCATTCAAAATTATAAACAAATTTTGCACGTAAAACAACAGCAGCGGCAGCAACAACAGACAATTGCATGCAATGTACAAATTTTCCAACAATGAAAAGGCAGCAACAACAAGAACAACGACAACAACAACAACAACAGCTAGCGCTATAATAACAATAATAAAATGAAAATGCTACGGCCGGCAAGTTGCGTAATCCGTCAACCATGGCAGTCAAAAGAGCAACGCAGCAAGAAAACCTAAAGCAACAACAACAACAACAACAATAGCAACAATCTCAGCGCTGTCTTTGCAAGTGGGTGGGGCTGTGGTTTCTCTTGCCTAGCAGCAGCGCACGCAACAATTGTGTAGCTTAAGCAACAACAACAACAGCAGCAACCAGCAACGTCGCTGCATGCAAAGCGACAGCAGCTGACACAAGAGCAACATTAAATAGTTGCTGCTGGCAGCAATCGCGCATTTGCAATCTGTTTCTTAAACATTAAATAATAATAAATGCGTTTTTTCGGCTTTTACTTTTATTTATTTATTTCTTTGGCTTTTGGCTTTTGTTGCTTTTGTTTTTGTTGCGTTTTGTGCTCAGATACAAATCTTTGCCGCATTTTATGAATGATCGCCAGCGAGTGGCCAAAAAGCACTTGTTGCGCCAGCAACAACTTGTTATTGTTGCTGCTGCTGCTGCTGCGGCTGCTGCTGCTGCTGCTGTTGACGAACAACTTTAGCGACAAGATCATAAATCAAAATTTTATTTTGTTTCGCGCAGCATTCGCTCAAGCCGAGCTCCATCTCGCTCGCGCTCTCGCTCCGTTTTATGACTTTTTGTTTTTGCTTCTTTTGCGCATAAATTAAAAATTGCCGCTGCGCTGGCGATTGCAGCGCGATTAAAATAGATTGCCCGCTGCGGCGGCGCGGCGACGGCCTGGCGAGGATGACGTCGCTGCCTAAACACGTCTCTCTCTCTCTCTCTCTCTCTCTCACTCACACTTACCCCACTGACTAACTGTCTTAGTGACTACCTGACTACTCGTCTTGCCAGCTGGCGCGTGCTTATGGAAAGTTTATAGCTGTCATAAAAATATATATAAGAAGAGAAGAAAAAAAGCCGAGAAAGGCAAACAACAAAAGTCATGCAGATTCAAATTATAACAAAATGAAAGTGAACCACGGTGCGTATGCGCAATGTGCAAGCAAAAGGAAGAGCAATTGCTGATGCTGTGTAAATTGCTGCTGCTGCTGCTGTTGCTGCTGCTGCTGCTGTAGCAATTGCTGGCCACATATGAATGTGCCATTAATCAGGCTAAACAAAATGTTTACAAAATGTAACAGCAGGCGGGCAGGGGCAGCAGCTAATTCAAAGAGCCGACAACAGCAGCAGCAACTACATATAGCAGCAGCCTTAGCATGCCGGCGAAAAATGGTTTTTAATGTTGGCCGCTTTTTGCAAATTCGCGCACCAAAAATGTGCTGCAAATATGTTAAAATCTTGTTGCATGGAATTTATGAATGAAAAGTCAGCGGCCAACAGAGCCAGAGATCCACAGAGAGCCAACTTATTGTTGGCAACATAACAAGCAACAAGCTGAGAACAATGCGGGGAAAACACTGCAGGCAGCCCAGGCAGATGCCGTGGCCATAAATTTGTGAACAGCAACAGCCACAGCCACAGCCAAGTGCAACGACAGCATTTGCAGCTTGGCCAAAATGGAAAATGCTACAACAACAACAACAATAACAGCAATTGCTTTTGTTTTGTTTTGTGTGTGTTTTTTGGGGGGCGTCGTTGTTGTCATTAACCGGGCGCAGCTTGGCTGTCTTGTCTATTTGCTTAGACGCGGCAGGCAGCAGTTGGTGCTGTCGCAGCAGCTAATAAAGCGCTCACTTCCTTGAGCCAACATTATTTACGGCCAGCGTCCACAGGCGGGCGGGCCCTTAGCCTTAGCCACCCGCTGTGGGCGTGTCGCTGCCATAATTTATCATAGCAAAAGGTAAAAGTTACGATTTTTTACTATTTTTGCTTTCTGCAGAAACTGAAAACTATTTCGCGCTCCCACACACATCAGGCTGAAATCAATGCTTCGATGCCAGACGAATCGGTTCAGTCGTTTATCAAATGCGTTATCTTTTCCCACGTTTTAAATGCTCAACTGTCAAATGAATTAAATGGGCAGCCACCAGCCGCGCAATTTGAATTAAGATCAACAAAAACGCACTTTGGCAACGGCAACACGAAAACCAGTTTCAATTGCGCGCAACAAACACAGGTGGACACAGCCAGAGCTGTGATATGCAGCAACAGCAACAGTTAAAGCTAAAGCACCAACAACAACAACAGTTGCTGTTTGTGTGTATTAGAAAGCCTCAACATTTGGCCGCTGGGGCGCATCTGTTGGCTGTCGACTGGCCATCAATTGTGGTTCTCTTTCTCTGCCACGCATAAATTATATTCCCAAGTGACATATTGCGGAAGTGATCAAGCAAGCAGAAGAATAAGCAGCAGCCGCAGCAGCAGCAGCACAAGTGTTGTGCCAACTGACTAGAAGCTGGCTATAAAGTAGGTTAAAAGGATAATGCTTGAGAGTTAAGAGAGTCAGATGCAGCGTAGACGAAGTGCTGTTGCTCTTAGAGGTATAAGGAGATATACATAATGATATGAGTTCTCATAGATCAGTGAACAAATCAATCTGAAAAGTACTTTAAAAAGAAATGAGTTCCTATGGAACGCTGACCATATGTTATATACGTACAATCCTATTGATATCAATTTATCTACAACTAGCAGTCAAGAGCCGCTTCTATACCAATTTTGAGCCACATAACTTCCATATAAGCCAAGCTACTATAGATTACATATAATCTACTACTACATTGCTCAATACCCTTCCCCTACTATAGTGTATATATAATAAAAAAAAAGTCTGGCTAAGAAGACAGATCTCTTGGTAACGGCTGCTGCCTCTGTGGCTATGGCTATGACTGCCTCTGCGGCTGCGACTCTGGCTGCTGTTTCAAGTGACACAGTGACATGCTAATTTCTCGTTTTTTTGCTGTTGCTGCTGTGGCTGCTGCTGTTGTTTGCCATATTTGTCCATATGAAAGTGGTACAAATTGATGCGAGAGCCACAGAAACCAAATGGAGCGAACAGCGGGCAGCAGGGACGGCGCTGGCGATTGCGATTGCCATGACATAAGGCTGATTGACATTTGACAGACGGTCCAGCAGTCCGTCTCTAGCTGTCTGTCCTGTCAGACAGTTGACTACACTTTTACTCTCGTGCGTGGCGTTTTCTTCTTTTTTGCTTTTGCATAAATATTTTTAGCCAAGCGAGTGGGGGGCAGCCGAGCTGAGCTCGTTTCTTGTGGAGAGAACACCTTAAGAAATATATATATGTATTTATTTATATTTCAATATATATATATATATATATATATATATATATGTATAGTAGTTGGTGTTAGTCTTCTAGCTGCTTGCACTTTAGCTGATATTATATAATTCATAAAAAGCTGTCAAAACATATTTTAAATGCAAAGCTGACAATTGCGATGCCGGTGGCTAATAGATGTTGGACAACTTCATTTGAAAACGGTTAAGAGTGAAAAGATATAAATATATATATATCGTTCATTATACAAACTCTTAACAATCTTTTAATATTTTAGATTTTGTTTTTGTAGCTGCCTCGACAATATTTTATTATTGAGCGCATTTTATGCGCTTGGTTTCTCTTGCGTAACAGCTGACAAAAAGCAAAAGCATAAACACGAACTTCAAACTAAACCAAAACTAAAAGGAAATAATAATAAATATCAATGTCTATGTGAGCTTCAGCATCTCAGAATTATGTATATACAAATCAGTCATAGATCAGGTCAAGCATTAGCTAAGCTATGCAAAAATCTGCTGTTCGCAGCTCAATTGAAGCGCTTCGCCCCTGCTCCCAATTTCAAAGCGAAACTGTGTGCCGCTCGATTGCGCATTCAATCGAAATTGAAAATGAAAATCGAAATGAAAATCCAAAATAACAAAAAGAGTAAACTTAACTTTTGCGTCAATGTCAATGATCTGTCTGTCTGTCTGTCAGAGAGCGCGGGGCGCTCACTGGCAATAGCAAGAGCAGTTCGACAATCGGACAATCGAGCAATCGTGGCCCGGATCAGTGCGATTAGCGAACATGTCTGTCTGGCTATATAGTCAATACCGGTAGTTATCGCTTAATTGAATCAACTGCCGGCGGCACATGCACATAAAACTAAATCCAGGCCCAGGCCCCAAAGTCAAACGCCAAAAACATTGCCAAACTCTTTATGGGCGACACTAAAAAAGCAGCAGCCAGTGAAATTCAGCTGGCAAAAAGCCACATAAAAAGCGGGCAGCGAATAGTAGTAAAATCGGCAAGCAGGCTGATGGACTCGTAGTTACCCTGTAAATTGATGCTAGAGGAAAATTGTTTAGTGAGAATTTGTAGCAGAACTCTTGCCAGAGTTAGAGTATTACATATAATATGATAAAAATAAAAATTAAAAATAAAATTAAATAAAAATAAAATAAATATAAAAATCAATAAAAATTAAAAATAAAATAAAACGTATGTATAAAGCTGGACTAATTTTTAATATTTTATCCATCCTATTTTTGCAGTCTCTGCTACTTTTAGCTTTTTCTATTGGGCATATCTTATCAGAAATAAATATATAATATTTTCCAGATACCTATATTAAATATATAAATATTTTTTCAAAAGTACAAGCAGTCAGTGCTATGTCTATACCTCCATTTATTATTCTATCTATATCCAAAATATCTCTATAAATAAAAGTCGAACTGCTGAAGCCGTCCCAGTCAGGCCTGACTGATCAGCTATTTATACACATAAAAATACACATTTTCAGCTCTCACACTCTTCTGCCAGCATACCCCATTTCTGGTTACAGGGTGCACAAAGAGTTTAAGCACACAAAAAAGAAAAGAGTGTATGCTACGCTACAAAAATTCAACCAACCGCGAAGAACGACCTTGAGCAAGTCGGTTATAGATAGTTATATATGTATGTATTGGAAGACCACGTCTCTATATATACATATATAACTATTTGTAAGATTGCAAATTGTAGATACAGTTAAAAGCGCGCATAAATAGCATTAGATACGCGCTGCTGTTGTATCTTTCTATATATATTTATAAACACACTTGAGCCCGAGACGAAGTCGAGAGATTGAGCAACGGGGTAGCTGCGGCTGCTGCGGTGGCTGATGCCGTTGGCTTTCAAAAGTGAAGTGCGCACAGCTCAGCGCACAATTAGTTCTACATAACAACAGCAACACGTCTCGACTCGCTGCGATTCAAAAAAAATATATATATATATGTATACAAAAAAAAAAAAAAAATGAAAATTGAAAGTAACTGTGAGATACATTTTTGGCTCATTTGCTGTCGCTTCGCAGCTGATGATGACGAAATCGTTCAGCCGCAGAAATTATACTGCACTTAGGCAAATACATACTCACACACACACTCAATTGAGTTTTCTGCAAGTGTCACACGCTGCCAAAATGTGTTTTGCTATTTTCTGTTCCATTTTGGATGCCAAGCCAAGTGTTGAATTCATTTTAGCTGCCAGCTGCTTTTCACAAGCATTCACTTTTAATTTCATATGAAAAGTGGTTTGAAAAGCCGTTGTGCATATAGAAAGAAACAACAACAATAACAACATCAACACTAACTATAACTAACTTAGTCAATAGCTCAATCGATTCTCCTCGCTGAAAGATGCTGGCTATTACTTAATTAAAGCTGGCTTTGCTCTTTATTTTATAGCCGCATATACAATTTAATTTCCACAGCGTATAAAACTGAGACTCATGCTGAGTTGTCACTGCGCTATATACTATATACAGACATATATCTATAGCTATATCAAAAATATTGACTGATGCATTTTCTTTCTCTTTGGTTTTGCAGGTGAAAATCTGGTTCCAGAATCGTCGCTCGAAGTACAAAAAAATGATGAAGGCCGCTCAGGGTCCGGGCACCAACAGTGGCATGCCACTTGGCGGCGGTGGACCCAATCCTGGTCAGCATAGTCCTAATCAAATGCACAGCGGTAAGTGTTCGACTTGAACCACAGATCATATTTCTATATATCAAAAACAAATCTTATTTTATTTGTTTTATTGCTCATGTCTCTTGCAGGCGGTAATAACGGCGGTGGCTCGAATAGCGGCTCACCCTCACATTATCTACCTCCCGGACATAGTCCAACGCCATCAAGTACGCCTGTGTCTGAGCTATCACCCGGTAAGTTGGCTATACAAATTAATATAAACTCAGATATACAGTCGAAATCGACACTCTATATTCATAGAAGCAATCTCAAAACTAGTCACAGCCCCCTTTAAGCCAACCCCCACTCATTTCGCTCTCTGTCTCTCCTTTCATCTCTCTCACTCCCTTAGAATTCCCACCCACGGGTCTTAGTCCGCCAACGCAAGCGCCATGGGATCAGAAACCGCATTGGATCGATCATAAGCCACCGCCGCAAATGACGCCACAGCCACCTCATCCAGCGGCGCCGCATCCGCAATCGCACCACCATAATCCGCCACCACAAATGGGCGGCTATGTGCCCCAGTATTGGTATCAGCCCGAGACGAATCCTTCATTACTAACGTAAGTTGAAAGAACAGAACACAAAGACCTAAGACTAGCCAATGCAACCCATCATAATCAATAACTAACTAATCACTTGCTAAACGCTTCTTCTCTTTCCCGTCTTCTTCTTCTTCTCTTTTATAGCGTGTGGCCGGCGGTTTAACATCACCCAAATCAACTGCATCCGCCGACGCCTTCGGCTGCTTGGCCGCAGTCCACGCAAACGCAATGCTATGAGACGAGGCCCTGTGCCGAACTGAATCTCCATCACAATCATCATCATCATCAGCATCAACTTCAACATCATCAACATCATCATCATCACCATCACCAACATCAGCATCATCATGATGAGGTATATGTGGGCGTTGGCGACGGCGTCGCCACGGTGCAGTGAGGTTGACCCAAAAATTGATATATATACACAAACATATATACAGATAGATATATACAAATCTTAGCCAATACTTGCATATTGATTGAGCATACGGATTGACGATATATATATATATATATATATATATATATATATATATATATATATATATATATATATATATATATATATATATATATATATATATATATATATATATATATATATATATATATATATATATATATATATATATATATATATATATATATATATATTAAAAAGAACATTGTAAAATATTAAATAATATAATGCAGCTACATTTTGTATATGTGAATGAGTCGTTTTACAGTTAGTCTAAATAAGAACATAAAAAATAAAAAACAAAAATTATAAAAAAATACAAAAATAAAATACAATAAACAAAAAACACAGACAGAAATTCCTCAATTTAATTTTATGCGTGTCCTTCATATTGTTTATATATACTAATATATAAATATATTAATATATATTTTTTTCTCTTTGTAAACTATAGCAAATTGCATAAATTGTATATGAACAATAAAATAAAATAAAATAAAATAAAAAACAATTAAAAATGAAATCAGCTGTTGATCTTAAGCCTTTTTTTTAGAGCCAAGCAAAGGTCGAATTTGTTTTTGTTTCACACTTTTTTTGTGTAGATAAAAGAAAAGAGCGACAAAATACAAAATGAAAGCCAACAAAAAAAGAATCAGTAAAAATCAGATCTCAACGGAACATTTTGCATATAATTTTTGATGATGTCTCTAATGCACTCGGAACAACAATAAAAATATTCAAAAATAAAAAAAGAATAAACGACAATTCATTTTTTCATGTTATGTGCAATATAATTAATATATGAAAATAATAAAAAAAAATTACGAAAAATCGCTGTTCATTAAACGAAATTAAAATTAAATTCAATTGTGTAAAAAAGGCGTTTAATAAAAATTTTTATTGTAAATTTGTGTAAAATACAAAAAAAAATCTAATTTAAGCTAAACTAATTTTGAAAAGAACAAAAATTTAAAGAAAAATAAAAAATTATTAAAAAAAACACTGCATAAAATGTAAAGTAAATTTAATTAAAATTAAAGGCAAACAAACAATAATTATAATGAAAAATTTATATATATATAAATATATACATTTATAAATTTATATATATATGTCTATATATATGTATAGATGTAGTGCTTGCTGTAGCTGTAATTTGTAATTTAATTAATTAAGCGGTAATTAGTGCTTGTGGTTAACTGTAGTTTTATTGAAACAAGCAAATGCACAAAACAAAAAATTTTTAAATAAATTTATTTCAATGAAATTGTATTTAGTTTTGTATAATTTCATTTGCATTGTAAACTATTAAATTAAAATTTAAAAAATAAAGAAATAAAATTAAATAAAAATAAAAATAAAGTTAAATTAAAAGACAACAGAATAGAAATGTATATGAAAGAATATATATTATGTGCTAGCATTTAATTAAATAGTTTTAATCTAGAAAATGGCAACTACTTTCTAAATAAATCAAAACAGCAGCAAGAAGATATATATGTACATATATATACATATGTATATCTCAGACAGAGAAACCAAGCGAGAAAAACCATTTAAGTTGTAGTATTTGTCGTAATTTTTAAAATCTAAACAAATCAAATCAAACGAAACAATAAAAAACACAAAACAAATGAACGAAAAATAAAAACAAAAATAATTATATATATATATATAAAAAAAAAATTCAAATTAAATTCAATATTTTTCAATCGCAGCCACTTTTGCTGGGGTGTCCTTTTGCTCATATTTTTGTTCACCAAGGATCTGGCACGCGGCGCACATTAATGCATTTACATTAAACGATTTTACACTCGAAAAAAAGAAAGTTAAGTGGCAAGCGAGCACGGCGTCGGAAGGAAGCATAAAATCTGTTCCATTAATCATAAAGAATGCAACAGGATATGCTTGAGGCTTACAGGCTTTTACAATCTGTATGCTGAATGGGTTCCATTATGTGCTCAAAGTCGCAAATTGCACAGCGAGAGATAGATAGAGAGAGAGAGAGAGAGAGAGGGAGCGCCAGAGTGGGATAGGGGATGCTCGAGATAACAGCACAGACAATGAAGCTGAAGAGGCTGACGCGCTTTAACAGCCTTCAAGTGGCTGCCAATTGAGGCCATTGCCTAGACAGATTTGCTATATTATACTAATTTAATTTAATCTCGAACTCATAATACCCAGCACAGATGGAAAACGGGCATAATAGGAATGAAAAGAGAGCCACAACTTGAGCCAGAGCAGAGTCAAAGCAGAGCCACAGAAAGAGTCACAAGTGAGCTAATGAAGAGCAGAAGCAGAGGCAGAGATGAATTCATATATAACTTCTACGAAAAATACATTGAGTTTATCCCTCTTTGAATTTACTTCTCAAATTCTACCCATATTTTATTCACAATACGAACTGCAGGGTATTTGCTAGTCAGGCAATCCCTACAAGACCCTTTTCTACTTGATGTTAATTCAGCAATTTACTGAAGAGCCTACCTAATATGCACAATTCGAGGCTATTAAATATATAATTAAAATGCAATTATATTTTTAATTGTTTTTTAATATTAATTTGCAATTTTAGCACATTAAATTTTATATATTTTTTTAAATAATTATAAATTAAAATAAATATATATTTAAGCTACATAAAAACCTAGGCTGGCTTTAGTCCGTATATATATTTATACACACAGTCATACATGGCTTAAAGACCAAAACAAAATACGTCAATCAAGCTGAGTTTTGAGTCCTGCCACAAGCACTTCACACACACAACACACACACTCGCACACACAACTCACTCGAGTCAGCAAAGAAACTGCGAACGGAGTGGCCTCAACTGTCGCCTACTTGACTCTTGTTTTTTGCTCATTAAATCAACACCTTGCGACCATTGTGGCACCGAGCACAATGGCCATTGAGAGCTGTACAGATTTGTTTTGGTTTAAAGCTAAAGAATTTTGGTTGTCGCAAAGGGATTTTTGCATTTGAATGTTTTTGCGATTTCAATTTAAAATGGAAAAAGGAAAAAAGAGAAGAAAACGGAATGTCAAGGCATGCCACAAAAAGTGCGCAGTGCGCTCCTCCTCTCTCCCACTCTTTGTGGCAAGTACTTGGCCTTTTGACTTCTTGCGTAATTAATGTCATTTCTCACTTTAGTTGTGTAGTTAGAGATACAGATACAAATGTATCTTTCAGCTCTCAGTTGACTACGAGCTGCAGTCGACTACTGAAATTACTTGCTGTACTCAGCGTGTTTACATAAATTAGCTGCAGTTGCAGTTGCAGTTGGAGTTGGAGTTGGAGTTGCTACTGCTGCTGCTGTTGCTGCTGCAGTTGCCGCTGCTGCATTTCGCAGGACGTCTGACAAAAGTTTGTGCTAAAGAATTTCCTCGTAAAAATGACGCATACCAAACTTAGACACAACGGGGACAACGCATCGTCGTCGTCGTCGTCGATGTCGTCGCTGTCGCCTGACGACCGATCCGTTCCAAAACTCAACAAGGCTCTACTTCACCTTGTTGTTGTTGTGAGCAGGCCCTGTACCGGGCCCAATACCAAATTGGTATTGGTGTGCCGAGCAGGCGAAATACTCGTACAATAAATAACGCAGCAAAACCAAGAAAAACTAAAATAAGCAACTACAAAAACAACAAGGCTAAAAAGTGTTAAGTAAGCAACGAAGTGAGAAATACTCTAAAGTTGCTTGAGAAAAGTAGCTAAGCATATAGCAAATTGAACTGGATTATGTTTATGGAAAGAGTTTATAAGCTCAATTATTAAATTATTAAATAAAAAATTGTATAATACAAAATCTCGCTTACTATAGGTATACCAAAATCTTCATCTGCTAAGCTAAGCTTAATTTCTTGAATCTGGATTCATTTGATATAAAATTTCTCATATATCTTACTTACATACTGTACAGGCTTTATATCTTGCTATATTACTCCCACTCTCTCTCCCGTCACATTTACCACCTCAAAGTCTATATACCCCTTTAGGCTAGCGCACAAATGATATAAAAATAAAAAACAAACAGCGCAAAGAGCGCTGCAGTTGAAGTTATTTGTGAAATTCATCCGTCAAAGTCGCTGCTGCAAGCAACCAACGGCCCTGGCCACTGTCCGTCTGTCCGTCTGTACGTCTGTCTCTGCTGTCCGCTGTAGCCATTGGCTACTGTTCGCTGGCCAAGTCGGTCGTCAGACTTTGGGTCTTTGGGCTTGGAGTTTGCAGTTTGGGGCTTGGCGTAAAACTTAAAAAGCGTTCCTTTCATGGCTTTGCCATTGTCTTTTTAGCCGGCTACTGGTCATGCCGCGCTGTGTGCTATGTGGTAGATGCTGGGGCTCTTCCTGCCCCGCTGCGGCATTCCTGGGCACCGTTCGCTTGGAATGATGAACGATGTGTCGCTGATGACCTGATCAAAGTGGAGCATCTGCACGCATATCGATTGCACTCGGCCTGAGCACAGAGAGAGAGAGAGAGAGTGAGAGAGAGAAAGAGAGAGAGAGACTAGGAGAGCGGACAGGTGGGACGATAGGGAGGGAGGTGGGCAATGCTGCATGTTTAAGGACATGACATTTTTTGTCGTACCGTTTGCTAAAATAACTTTGTTAAGATTTTTGCAAGTTTGCAACTCGCTCTGGGGGCAGACAAAACTCAGTCACAATTCGCTGCGAAAGGGACAAATTTGACATGGCAGGAGCAGCAGCAACAGCAGGACCCAGAGTCGAAAGCCTTTGTTTGCTGCATTTCAATGAGACGCGATAAATCTTTAGCTTGCCACAGAGCAGAGCCCAGCGCTCTGGGGGCAGCCACTGAAGCTCACTGGCTCAAGACAGTCAGCCAACTCAACAGCTAACAGACAACGACATTCGTTGCTCTTGTTGTTGCTGTTGTTGCTGTTGTTTGCTCTTGGCCCGGTCAGCAAGTCGCTGACCGATTTTATGACAAATGTATTTTATGAACTGTCAAAATAGGTGTTGAAAATGAATTAATTTGCTCTCGACTCACTGACTGACTGACTGACTGACTGACTGACTGCCTGTTTGTTTTTGGCGGCAAACATCAGAGTCGCAAGCGTGACATTTGCAACGAATCGACGCTCGATGGTCGGGGTTCGGGGTTCGGGGGTCGCTGCTTCAGCTGCGCCTGCGCCGAAATATGAAACTGCCAATTACCGTGCGACTTCCTACGCAATCAGCTCGCTTGCATTGCACACATCTAGAGACTCTGCACCCCAGCCATGAAATCTGCTTAATTTAATCAACAGCAGCGCTTGGGCTGGGCGTGGCAAACACGTGACAAACGCCCGTTAGAACTAGTCCAGCGAATGCAGCTGGCTGCGTGGCCGAGATATGTTATATGGCCAAAAGGTAATGGGACTAAGAAGGTTAAGGTAAGAAGTATATAAATGTATATAAATATATATATATCTAATAGGTAGGGTAGGTAGTAATAGGTTAGTCTTAGCTACATGTGTGTCCTTCAGCTTGCATAGGTCGTCAGTCTGAGATAGCTAAAGTATTTGTTGGGCATGTGGTCAGTAGTTAAGGTATCTTCTAGTCGGGCATTTCTACCATTATCCGTCTTAAATATAGCTCAAATAAAGTTGCTTGAACTACACTATTGATCAGCATTCCAAGTAAGTTCTCTGATATAATCTACGATTACAGCAGCGCTAAAAAATGTTATAAAATTAACATTTTATGGCAAAAATTATTAAACAGCTTCTGTTTATCTGTTTAATTAATAACATGACATTTACTATGTAAACTTGGCCACACAAAAAAAAACCTTTCTCAATTCCATACATGCATATATGTATAAATCTATATATATATATATAGATTTGCAATTTCTATATATATTGCATATATTTGAGCGACATTCTGGACATAGTCAAGATCGATATGGAACGCATGGGCTAATGTTTTATTTATTGTTAACCAACACTGGCATTAGACATTTCGAGCAGCATATGATTATTGTAGCGTTTTCATAAATACATAAATGAATTGTTAAGGAGTTCAGCTGGATGGGGGGCGGCAGGGGGTGCGTCTGCTTTCCCAGATGTTGGCGTGAAACGCGTTTTATGTGAATGTGTGCCTCATGTTTAATGCGAAAGTTGTGGCTCGCAGCAAAGAGACATCGACTATATGCGACACCTAATACCAGCTCCTCTGCTGCAGTGTCGCCTGCTTCAGCTTCTTCTGCCTGTTGTTACTTATGCAATGGTCAAGTTGTTCACAACACACAGAAGACTCTGGGGACACTGTAGCATACGCAATAAACACATTAACGTGTTATTTAGTTGTCAACACGAACAGCCAACCGAATGCGCGAGCCTTTGATATGAACCGGCAGCCGATCAGAGAGAGAGAGAGAGAGAGAGGGAGAGCGAGAAGAGACCGCTCCACATGCCTTCCCATAAATATATCTCAATATATATATATATACACATATGCTAAATGTTAAATTAACTAAATCTAAAGCAAAGCTCACTCGCTCGCTCGCTCGCTGCTCTGGTGTGGGTGCCTTAGACAAAGGCCGCGCGTCGCGTCGCATCGCGTTGCTTGACAGGCAAAACAATGCGATGCAGCACAATGCGAAGCGGTCAAGTGAAGCAAGTGAAGCCCGGTTCCCAGGCAAACGGAGATCAGAGAAAACAATAAAACAGACAAGCAAAAAAAAAACTATGTTGTGACTGAGGATATGACTGACGGTGTAATACTCGCTCTAGGGTTGAATTTGTATTTATTTCAAATATTTAAATAGGGCTTTAAGCAGATCTAAACTTCGCTACCTACAATAAATATGTAATACTTGCACTATTCAGGTATGACCGACTGTGTAATACTCGTTCGATAGCTAAATTTATATTTATTTGAAGTATTTAAAAAAGTTTTTAAGAAGATCTGATTTTCTTTACTTGAAAATAATATGTAATATTTTAAGGAAGGTATGTCCGACTGGGTAATACTCGTTCGAGGCTCAAATTAATTTTTTTGAATTTTTAAGACGTTCTTATAGTCCAACTCATACACCTTCAACATCTCACTAGCTGTATATAGGCCTAGATTATATACTCAACCCAAATATACAACTAATATACCCAACTAACACACCTGCCCAGTACAAACTGCCAATATACTCAAGCCAAAGCCTAAAATTTCAACCAACATATATATGTAACTAATACACCCTGACAGCACAGCCAAGCCAATACACCCCGTTTTCCCGGCTCGAACGAGCATTAAGCAGAAGCATAAAGTGCCGCATCATGCAGCCCGAATGTTTTTGGTTTGTTGATTTCGATTGGACGGATGGATGGATGAATGGATGCTTGGATAGATGCCAGTTTAAAACAGTGCCCGAGCACATGTATGTATGAGAGAGATATGTCATAAATTGATAGAGCCAAGTGCTGATACACCCGCAACACACAAATACAGTTGTAAATTGTCGTCGCGACACAAAACTGATTTATGATTATTTCGCAGACAATTAAGACAAATAAACGCAACAACAAACAAGCCAAATTCAATTAAATCCATTAAAAACTAAGGCGGCTCAACGAGTGCTCCCACAGCAACTGCTCAAAAGATGCGACAACTGACTGCATGTGTGTGTGTGTGTGTGTGTGCCCCTTTATGCTGCTGCTGCTGCTGTATGCCTAACTGTCTTTGTCTGTTGCTCGATTGAATTGCTGCAGCGACAGCAACAACGGCAGCAAGAACGGCAAGCATTAATGACTTGACCTCTGGAGGTCAATTAAATTGACTCGATTTGCGGACGGCGCTGAAACAATTCGATTAGAGGCACAACAACAACAACTACAACCACGATGACAACCACTACAACAACAACAACAAGTTGTCTTTATTCCCCGAAAGTGTTTGAGCTAATCAAGATGTGGCTCATGCAAACAAGTTGAACTTCAGGTCGCGCACAATGCTTTGACAAATCATCATGCGAGCTAAGGGTGCAACACGGCGGGGCCCATGCTCCACTCCAGCCAATTCACCACCCAACCAACCACTCAACCAAGCAAACCCACCCAGTTAGTGGGCAGAGAGACAGTCAGACAGGCAGTCAATTATTAGAATGTTGCTTGGGCACTCGTCATGGAATGTTACTCAATTAGGGGGCCTTAAATGTACTCTAGTAGGAAATGTGCATTAATCACATTTATAGAGAGGGTCAATAAGCAGGCTGTTTATAGTCGGTATTCACACGTGGAGCTTGTGTTATTATAATATGAGAAGTATTCCATTAGCACAAATAACTTCATTTTATGTTTATAAAATATATATAAAATAATATTTGCTTATTTAATCAATCAATTGTAAATACTCTACAAATTGCGCAAAGAAACAAATCGGAAAATATAAGAGTTCGTATAAGTAAATAAATAGCAAACAAAATGCAGTAAAATCTGAAGTTGTATAAGAGTTCGTATAAGCAAACAATTAAATATGCCTATAAGCAGCAGCCATATTTTTCAAAGAGCACCTTCCCAGCTCTCTCACACTTTCGCTCTCTTTCACATAAGCAATAAATTTTTTAAGTGCATAAGAATCACACTTACACAAAGACCAACTTCCTGGCGCTCTCACACTTTGGCTCTCCTTCTCCTCTCCCACTCACACTCAATACATTTGCCGCCAATTTGCGTTTGCTGAAAAACGCTCTGCAGCGAAAATTTGCCAATGTGCACATCACTGATTTTCAAACACGTATTTAAAGGCGATAAACGACTTTAAAAGTGTGCAGCGACACTTTTCGAACACACACACAGCTTATTGATTGCATTACACATAATTTAAAGCACTTTAATTAATTATTTCACTGGAAAAAAATTAGCACTCGACGCGACGCGTGGAGTTACATGCGAACGGATCGACAGGAGAGGCACGAACTGACTAAATTGCTTGCGAAGGTTCGCAACTATGCTAATCTGAGAAAGCTGCACTTGCACCATGCGCTGAATGATGAACAGGGATAACGGGATCGAAAGCGTTAGGAGCTAAATGGATATTTGAAGTATTGTAGATTGCTGAATGGTGTTAGATCTGCTTCTAGAAGTTGACAGAGTTAGAAGATGACGTAAGCAATTTAGTTTGTGCGCGTTTTGCTTGTTAAATAGTGTGTGCTCTGCGCGAGTTGGTTAAATGGTTAGAAAACCTAAGTTAAATTAATTAGAATTTGTTAAATGCGCTAAATAAGTGTTGTGTGTGTTTGTGAGATGTGATTAATTCTTTCTTTTCTGTTTGTTTTTGTTCCTGGCCCTTAAATTATTATATATTATTGAATAAGTGAAGCGCGCATTGATAATTTCTTGTGAAAGAGCTTTTTCACTTCTGATAGTGAGAGAGTCACGTAAGCAGGAGAGTGTGTGGAAGAGCACAGCAAAGCTGTTTTTGACAATGTAAGCGTGCTCTTATATTTACTTTTACTTATATACTTACTTAATTACAATAATTTGAGCTGGACTTGATTTGGCTTATTTCGCACCGAAATTTATCCTTTGACATTTGAGCCACTTATTCTTTTGGCCAAACTGTTTGCGATTTACCGCATTGCCTATCAATGACAATATCCGCAAAACTCAATTTGATATCACAATCAACACACACTCACACACACACACACAACTACCGCAAAAGTTTGTGTGCAAATGGTAATGAGACACACACAAACACACACACATACACTCGTAGCGCTGCCTGTGAGTTAATATTAATGGCGGAACCGGAAACAACGTTTGCCATGTTTGTGGCCAAAAACTTTATTGGCCAGCAAAAAAAATTGAGAAAAAAAAATTAAAAACAGTTATCAAAGAAGCAGACACAAAGCAGGCAACTACGTGATATGATTAAAAATACCTAAAGGTGCGTAAATATATATGTATATATAAATATATGGAATCTATATATAATATATGTATAAATTCATATTTATTTATATGTATTTATGCGTGTTTATTCAACACAATCAAAAATTGAAGTGAACAGCGTGTCGCCTCCCGCTGTGCCATAACACTAAGTACTTTGCCATAATACAAATGCATCATGTGGTGTGCGTGTGTGTGCGTGTAATGCATTTGGATTAGAATGCAGCGCGCCACGCCCACAGCACTCAAAACAGAAATTTTTGGCATTGTTCGCGCCATGTGCATTTATTTGCGGATTATCATTGTCGCACTTCTTTCCATTATCTTTTCTCCTGTTTTTTTTTTTTTTTGTAAGTAGATCAATTTTCAATCAATATAGTTTTCGATAGTGCAACAGGAAAGGGGCAGGGGCAGCACAGCGGGTAGCCTGTTTTACAGGCGTGCAACAGCCTAATGCACTTCTCAAGCTGCAGTCTCCCATGGCGAGAGCGAGAGAGAGAGAGGTAAAGTAGCCAGCGTTGTTTACGCTCTAATTGCGGCCACATAGCTGGAACAGCGCAGCTCAAGAAATCGATTAATGGAAAACCCACTGGGCGCTGCGTACCTCTGCCTGCCCCTACAAGATCCGGCTATGCCAGCCCCCGGCCCCTGATTGATCTCTGATGATGTTGTCGTCTCCGCTGCTGCTGATCCCATCTGCTCATTTTTGTTGAGATTTGTTGTTTTGAATACCCTGTGCGATGAATGAAAATGTTTGTGTGGAAGAAAGTCTCTTCCATTCACTGAATTACATCAATCAGTGAGTGCAAGGTGCAGTTGGAGGCACAGCTGGAGCTGAGTGTAGATAGAGGTGGGCTAGATATATAGATATAGGTATATGTAGATATATAGATGTATAGATATAAAGACATATAGATATATCGATTTTTATATATATAGATATAGACATAGATCCATAAATGCATCGACAATTATATACATAGTTACATAGATACTAGATATGTACATATACATATATCCATTCCCGATCAGTGTCAAGATACATGTCAACATAGATCTGTCTCATAGACTATGCTTAAGCCTCTAAATCTCTTGGCTTCAGCAAATATCGTATAAATATCAAATATGTTTATATTCTCTATGGGAATAATAGCTCAAAAGTGATCTAAAGTTCTTATTATAATAATATTTATCTACTATATCAAAACGATATGTGAAGAATCAAATGCAGAAGAAGAATTATATATGAGTTTCTGTATAGTAATTTCTAACTGAAGTATACCCTGTATAAAATCAATTCTTGTATATATATTTATAAAGCTGCAATCCCTGACATACTTTGTTACTAGGAAAAAGGACATCTGGTGTTCATATCATTTGTCAATTCCTTCTAAAATACGCTGACAAATCTCTTCCATTACAGGGCATCTGCTAGTCGGGCAGACAACTGGCACAGTCCGCTCTTGTTTATTATTAACACAATCTATTGATGTTGATCGCTGACCGGGCCGAGACAACCTGTTGCTCTGTGGCTCTGTTGCTCCGTTGATCGCATTTTGTAATTTAATGCTCGGCTTCTGGTTAATTGCCACTTTCATTGTTCAATGGACCCCGTTGCCCTATTCGTATATTCATTGATTCGTTTGCACTGATCATAGATACATTCACTGCGACCAAGACACTCGGACTCTCTGTGTGTCTCTGTATGTGTGTGTGTGTGTGTGTGTGTGTGTTGGCGATTTGTTTTGCTTTTGTTTTCGATTTGGTTTAGTTTTGATTAATTTCGGTTTGAACTTTGCCGTTGAATCAGCTTGTGGCCTTTGACTATTTTTCATTTCAGCAGCTTTAAGGCATCTCAATCAATTTGATATGCATGTCGCACATGGAGAGAGATAAAGAGAGAGAGAGAGAGAGAGAGAGAAGACTTTTGGCTTTGTTGAAGTTCTTTCTCGCTCTTGAACTTCTTCACGCCTTTAACTTGGCTGATTGAAACTTAAAGTTGCTTTTGCTGTCGTCAGCTGAAATTAGATTTTGTATGCTGTGTGTTTCATAATAGAATTTTATTATATAGAATAGTATTTTGCAAGAATTTGGTTTGCAATGAATATTGCTTTGGTTTTAATATTGGTATACCTAAAAGTTACTAAATATAATAAAGAAAGAAGGAATTTGTTGAAGAAATCTGTTTATAATAAATATATAAAAAAAAATATATATAAAATAGTTACGAAAATAAATTTGCCTTTGGATATCAAATCTTGTTTGAAAATCGAACTCTGTGAGTTCGAACTAGAGTGAGTTCAGCACTTTACTTAAGGGTGGAAGTAGAGCCTTTGCAGCTTATGTACTTTCAAACCGATCAGAGAGTTTTTTATGCCCAACTGAGAGAGACTGTTGGAGATTGATAAAGATGATGCCTAGCCTATAATAGAGAGTGACATAGTTTGTTAATTCGAAGGATAGTCTATTATATACAAGTTTTCTCCTACTTTAGTCACTCTCCCAAGTTTACATGTTGTATGTCCTGATTGACTGCTAAATAAGCAGAAAAAGATAAAGTATCTCTCAGCTGACAGATGTGCAGAGCTACGATCTCTTCTTTAACTCCCTCAATTCACATTGTCTGGAAGATCTATATCCCAGTCTTTATAGACTTGGTATTAGTCTTATTATTCCAAGTCTTAAGATTGATATGAGAAGAGCTATTGATAAGACCTGAGGCAAGCTACTTCTACTGTGAAACTTTGAAGTATTTAGATATTTTAAATGATCTTCAAATATATATATGTATCTATATTTATCTATATATTTATATATTTATGTAAAGTATATCCTCATCATCATCTTAGTCATCATCATAATGCCTATGATCGATATCAGCTTCATCAACAAAAGAGTAAATCAAGTACATAATATAAGCTGCCTCTTAGAGCACCCTGGTAAAGGGGCAAGGTCTGCGCAGGCTACCCTTTCGAGCGACTGCCACTCGAATGGACCCGTTGCCGACACGTTGCAACAAATGTGGCAACAAGGGGCAAGTTGCTGGTAACAGTTAGGCCAGTTGCAGTTGCTTTCATGCCATTGTTTAAAGCGCTTCCGGGGCCAGCTCATTCGGCTGCTGTGGCTGCGGCTGCTGCTTCTGCTGCTGCTGCTGCTGCAATTCAAATTGGATTGGATTCTTAAGACGTCAAGCAGCAGAAGGACAGGAATTGTGCACCACGGCGTAGGGCGGAACTTGCCACTCGCTCAGCAACGGGCTCGAATTTTTGAATTCCCCGCACACACACACACACACACACAGACACACATACACATGCACACCTTTCGCACTGGCTCGCTACCGGCTCATTGTGTAATCCAAAACGCGCCGGAAATCAGGGCAACAAAAAAAAAAAAAAAAACGAAAAATGAAAAACATAAAAACAAAGTGAAATAAAATAAAGAAGAAAGCAGGCGCACAACGAAATGTATTTGGTTAACGCCCATGCGAGCGCTCTCCAAAATACAATTGCATAAAAAATGCGACGACGACGATGACGACGGCGACGGCAACTGGCAAAATCTGCGATTCAGATACGTATGCAGAAGGTGTATATATACATACATACATACATACATCTCTCTATATATATATACATTTCATATATATATAAATTGAGTTTGAAATTCTAGACGTTTACTTTTGCAACCCTCTGCGCCCAAAGACTCTACCATTTGGCATTGTTCGCTCTGCGGCGCATATACAATATATACATACATATATACATATTTATACATATGTATGTCTGCATACATATCTAGAATTAAACATATTTATATATATGTCAATTAGTTTTGAGCAGTCAATTACGCACCGCACAATTACAGTGTCCGAGTCATGATATTAGCCGCAATAGATCAGTTAAGTTAATTTCCACAATATCAACATTTGACACCAGCTCAGAGGAACTTCACGCACTGAAAATGCTCTATGAGTGGGAGTTGTTGCTGTTGAGTAAGGGATTAGCTTGCGTATAACTGAAGTATATATGTATATACTTAAACTATATACGATATTTAATATATATTAAGCTGCGATATGAAAGCTCTTTGCCTTGTGGTTGCAGAGAAAACTTAGGTGATTAGAAATCTTAAGCCAAAAAAAGTCTCTACATGAGAAAAGGACAAAATAGAAATTCATGAATATAATATACTACAAAAACATTTATTGAACAGACCTCATTATTTGTTATACACTCAATATATAAAATTCCATGGAGTGATTGGAAAATTTGGTTAGATTTACTGCAGTTGAAAAACTTCAGGATTCCACGAAACGGCTTGAAATAAATCATATCTCATATCTTTACCCAATAATATTAAAAACTAACAAAACTATTATAAACTTATTTACCACTTTCAATAAAAATATAGAAAAATTCTGAATAAAATCCAACAAAATTAAATTAGAGCAACAAAAGTAATTTCTAATTTAGTTCACTTTATTCTTTATAAGTTCATAAACAAATAAAGCAAAGTTTTATTAATAATACATAGATAAATCATAAATCTATAAATTATAAAAAAAAAGATTCAAACATTCTTATAATTTTACATCAAATTAAAACTAAATTACCCTCTCATTTTCTCTTACAACATTTTACGCTCCCCCCAGAAACTGCCACTTCAAACACACTTGGTTAGCGTATCTATAGTTCGGTGTGTCAAGCGCCCAAATTACCTTTCATCCTTGCTTCTCATTTATTTATTCATTCTTTTTTTTCGCACTGGCAAATTTCACTTTCAAGGTCACCAGACTAACTTTTTCTCCTGGTCTATAATCTTTTTTGATTGTTGTTATGTTTCTACTATACACACACACTCACACACACATTGGTACACAGGTGTGTCTGTGTGTGTGTGTCCCGTTCGCCCATTAAATTATCATGTTCGGCTGCTTCGGCCTTTCGACATTCATTTTGGGCCAATTTGCAATTATGTTGCGCTTGTGCTTCTTGTTGTTGTTGTTGTTGCTGTGTAGTATATTATTATTATTCTTATTATTATTATTATTACTTTCAACAGACACCACAACAACAACAACAGCAGCCCGAACAATTTTATATATTATGTTGCCCGAAACAAAGTGATTGACTTCTGATTGACTTGCTGAAATGTGCGGAACAAGCTGAGGCGAAGATCTTAGCACACGAATCCTGTGAGAGGCTCTTTCTTTCATTCTTTTTTGATTGAATGAAGATTCTTAGCACATCAGACGAGTTAATTATTATAAGGGAGAGTTGTGTGTAGGATGAGAAATGTTAAAACTAATTTCATTTTTGTATAAAGTTTTAAAGTTTCAAGATATATTTAAAATAATTACAAAAATATATAGCTAGAGTTTAAAAGAGTTATTTAATGTACTTTTACCTTAAACAGGGTTTCGATTAGATAATATAATATTATATATTTGATATCTATTATATGATAAATATAATATTAGTATGTATAATCAATATTTTATATACAATTTGAAGCTACCCTCTTGTTTCTAGTACTTAAATTTTTTCAGAAATCATGTGGAAATTTATTTTTTGAAGAAAAGATAGTCAAATAGAAGAGGTTGTAGCTCTATAGCTCGAATGATATAGAAAGTATTGTCCAGACCATAGTAGTTTATAGTACAAATATTATTATAATATTATTATTAATATTATGATTCAAAGTTCTCTTTCACCAATTGTTTATAGCCATAGTCTTGCTTTTGCTATTAGTTAGTTATCAATACTATTTAAGAGAGTCTTACTAAATATAGATACACATATATCGATATATAATACATACATCTTCCACACATAGCCGTAACCCAGACCTTCGCAGACTCTGTTACGCATTTGTGGTCGCATTAGCTGCGTTCGTCCTTTGGGACGTCCCAAACTACAGCTAGAGCATTTGGACTTGGACTGTAAGTTGAGGCTACTCCCTAGTAGACGCTGGCAGCGTGGGGCTGCCCCAAATTGAAATCAAGTCACGTATTTGATTAAACATGGCGACTGCCATGTTAGACGCTCCAAACTCCAGCTGCACAGCTAACGAGACAAGAGTCCGTCGCGGCTGTCGTCGCTATCGTCGTCGCAGCTCACCTTCACATCCGCCTCGGCTGCGACCATCAATGGCCTAATTGCACTTATTATTATATATATATATATAGATATATAGAGGTGTATATATATATATAGAGTAGCGTAGCCGGCTCGAGCGGCGGTCCGTTTAGAGAGCTAAGAAGTCATTATGAAATTTCTCATCACACTTTCAACGCGCGCAGTTGGTTGTTGTTTTTGTTGTTGTTGTTGTTATTTTTTCACATTTTCATTCACTTCATAAATCATTTGCGAGTTGCATGAAAATTGAATTTGAGAATTAATTGAAAATTTCATGGCAAATCGCATTTTGGAAAAGCTGCCGAAGCAACAACGATGAGAACTTGGGAGCTCGCGACGCGGACGCCATTTTTAATGATGCTAGAAATATATATATATGCATATATATATAACTGCGTAGGCTTTTGCAGCATGCCTATTTTGCATGCCACACACACATACACACACTCGTACACACACCCGCTTGCATAGTTTGTATTACCACAAAAACCAAAAAGACTTTTGCCAAGACTTTTTTGCCTCACTGTCGAGTGGTTGTTGGCCAAGTTCCTTAGCTGCTTGCAGTGAATGCTATTTTTTTGTTGTTGTTGTTGTTTTTTGTATTCGCTCCACTCTTCTTCTTCTTCTTCAGCTGCGGCTCTTTGTGCTCGTCGAGTAGTAAAAATAAGTTGTATGCGGTTTGGCCAGCTCTCGCTCCTCCGATGCGTTGTGCGCATTTTGGGCTTTTGGCTTGGGTGGTTCGCCTTTTGCTAGCACGCAAAACAACACCAACAACAGCTGCCACAAACCACCACAACAACAACAACAACAACAATGACGAAGACGACGACGACGACGACAACGTCATGCCATATAAGCCACAAGCGTCGGCCATAATGCGTTGCTCTTGCTGCATATACCTGACTCTATATATATATACAAATATATATACATATATAAGTATATATGTATCTGTATGTCTGGCTTTATGCACGCGTACCGCACGTACACGCAACATGCAACAGCAGCAACATGGCGTCGTCTATAGCAGAAACCCTGCCTACCATAAGTACATGTGCAGCTGTGTGTGTAAGTATAGGTGTAGCTATAAGTATACGGATATGAAGTACAGCAAAAAAACAAAAAAAAGTGAAGCAAGTATGAGCAGAGTTAGCCTGACTAGCGAGATGACCTGTTAAGTGTTTAGTAACATTTATAAAACATATAACAAATGCCACAAAACCACCCTATACAATATATACAATATGTAGAATATGTACAACATATGCAACATATACAACATATACAACATATACAACATATACAACATTTATAACATATACAACATATACAACATATGCAACATATGTAACATATACAACATGTACCATATATGCAACATATGCAACATATACAACATTTACAACATATGCAAAATATACAACATATATAACATATACAACATATACAACATATACAACATATACAACATATACAACATTTACAACATATACAACATATACAACATATACAACATTTATAACATATACAACATATACAACATATACAACATATGTAACATATACAACATGTACCATATATGCAACATATGCAACATATACAACATTTACAACATATGCAAAATATACAACATATATAACATATACAACATATACAACATATACAACATATACAACATATACAACATTTACAACATATACAACATATACAACATATACAACATATTCAACATATACAACATATACAACATATACAACATATACAACATATACAACATATACAACATATACAACATATACAACATATACAACATATACAACATATACAACATATACAACATATACAACATAAACAACATATGCAACATATACAACATATACAACATATACAACATATACAACATATGCAACATATACAACATAAACAACATATGTAACATATACAACATATGCAACATACACAACATATGCAACATATACAACATATGCAACATATACAACATATACAACATATGAAACATATATAACATATGCAACATATACAACATATACAACATATACAACATATGTAACATATACAACATATGCAACATACACAACATATGCAACATATACAACATACACAACATGTGCAAAATCTATCGCACATACTTACGCCTCTTCATGCCTTGCATACCTTGGCTCACCCACCTGCGCCAACAGGGTATCAAAAAGCGAGGAGCAGCTCAGCGCCTTCATTGGAATGCCGCTGCAAATTTGTATTTCACTTCTGCTGCTTCTTCTACTTCGTCTACTCCAACTCCAACTACCACTACCTCTTCATTTTCCACAGCTTCGCCGCCATTCGTACGCATTGCGGTTGAACGTTTTGTAAGCATTCGAAGCAATATTATGTTTTTTTTTTAAATGCCTCGCTGTTTGCATAGCTAATGCAAATGGCAGCTCTTCAAGAGTCAAGCGCAAATTGCGTATACGCAGCGTAAGCCGAACTTAAGTAAATTATGCAGAACAATTGCTAATTGAACGTTGCAAAGAGAGACCGTTTAGACTTAAGACTGACGCTGAAACGTTCTCATTGAGAACTAAGACAGCTGGGACGATAGATCAGCTATGATAATTGATGGCTTTATAAGCACAGATCTTGCCTCAATTATAACAGAGACTCTAAGAGTCAGGAGTATTACTTTCTTATTTGCCAATATATCTGATCTAAACCTAATTGTTGGCCCTGTCAAGTTGCGGCGCTCGAATGACAAACAACAATAAAAAAAAACAGAAACAAAAAAAGACGTCACCTTTCAGCAGCTTGATTGAAGTTTGCGATGGAAAATGTAGCGTATTGATGGCGCCGAGCCACTCAGCTGGAATGTCATGTTAGATGGCAACAAACATGACGCTCGATGGCAAAAAGCTGACCAGCTAATTGCATATTTGCATAGCCAGCCGAGAGAGTCGCTGGAGAGTAGTCGGGTGCGTTTGTAAGTAGAACACGATGCAGCACAAAAAAAACAGAGCAAAAAAAAAAACCAACGACAACTCAGGTACAAACAACTAGTCAAGAAGCAGAAGCAGGCGATTGGGAATTTTCGGGGTGTGGCTGACATGGAGGCCATGTCGAATACGTCCGCCAAACCAATTTGCATGTGGCTGCAGCAGCAGGAGCAAAGGCTGCTGCAGCGAATGCAACGGCAATCACAGCAAATAGTAAAAGCAATCGCAATACGAATCACAGTGCATATATATATATATATATAGCTATTCGTATATATACATATATCCATCAATCCAGTCTTACGTACGACCATCTATCAATGCATCAAGCAAAGCATTCACCAATCCATTCATTTCCATAGAAATGTGCGAAGATTATATGTTTCGTCAAACGCGAAATTGCGCACGAATATGCCAAGCGACGAAAAGCCCCCACAACAAACACACACACAGTCACACACACACACACACACACACACACACACACACACACACACACACACACACACACACACACACACAGTTTACAAAGTTTTTTGTTACTTTTTTGTTGTTGGTTTGGCACAGTTGAAGCGGTTTTGAGGCTGCATGCATACATCATTTACATGCACTCACATATACATATATATATTTACATAGCACATGCACTCACAAACACACACACACACACTCTTACCTCTACCTGACTGAGTGTCGTTTAGCTGTCGCTGCAGCCAACTAAAACGGGGCGTATGAGTATTGCGCTTGCCTCCACACCCTTTCCTCTCCCTCTCTCTTCAACTATTGAGAAAAAAAGGGTTCGCATCTGGCAGGGCTGCTATTGGGCGTGTTTTTTTTTTGTTCTACTACTTCTTTTTCTTCGTCTTCTGCTGCTTCTTCTCCTGCATTGCTTTGCACTTCGAAAGTCTCACACGGGCAGGTCGTGAAAGCTTCTGTGGATTTGCATTTCTTTTGCTTCTTGAGCTTGTTCCGTTCTTTTTTTTTGTCATCCTCATCTTTGGCTATGCTGAACAGTGGTTCAAGTGTTGAGAGATTCTAGTTTAAAATAATATTTAAAAAAAATGGATGAGTAAATGAGTTAGCTCCTGCGTAGATCCTTTGATTTAATGCTTTATTGAAGAATTTATATATTTTTAAAACAACAAAAAAATATTTAAAAAATAATTGAAAGATTCTAGTTTAAATAATAATTTTAAAAAATAAGATATACATATATGTGTGTATTCCAAAATTATATAAAAGAAAATGTAAATATAAAAAAAAACTATTATCAAAAAAATAAATTTATTATGTAAGTATATTTTTTATAATTATTTACTAGATAAATTTAATTAATTTCACCCCTTTAATTTAAAACTCGTACTTTTTTTTTTAGTATTTAATAAATATATTAAAAGTTCTTATAAAAATTCTTAATTACAAGACAACTCCTTCAACCAATTAATATCTATTTGAATAACCACAAATTACAAACACTTCGATATGCCATAGATAGCATATATTTACTATATTTGTACATACACACACACACACACATATATATATATACAATATTCTTATAACATGGCAGGCATCAATTGTGGAGGAGCCACTTATTTAACTCTTTTAATATTTGATGACAATATTCTCTAATTGCAGACACTGTGCGAAATTCTCATGTAACATTAGGTATGCCACAGTGTGTGTGTGTGTGCCTGTATGTGTATGTGTGTGTGGGTGCGTGTGTGTGTGTTTGTTTGCATGACCAAGTGGGACGTGCTGAAATGTACTTTGCATACCTGCAGAACGATTCCGCTCTTACCCCACACTGCGCTCTCAAGGCGGCCATTGTTGCAGAGAAAAAGTCCCAAACGATTACTTGCTCGCGAGCCCACCCACTCTCTGTTCCTCTCTCTCCCCAACTGTTGTCCATGCCATTGCATTGTACAATGATTGTTCCTCATGTGGATGTTACGACCTTTCTCGTCACTTTGTTTTTCAAACGTTTTAATATACACTTTGCTAAGGGCATTATAAAATTGTCATCGTCAAATTTGATCTTATAGAAATTAATTTAAATATGTAGTGCGCTCTGCTGAATGTATAAGAGAATATTAGCACACAGTCGTGCTTTTGTCCCCGCTATCTATTTGAGCTGCAGTCTGCAGCAACAGCAGAGTGCTAGAGCGGGAGAGCCAAACAAATATTTGCCATTGGTCACAGGGCTTGCGATCCCGTTATCTTAGTTGTGCACTCAGCGAGCGCATATTGTCAGCGGAGTAGCTTTTAAATTAGCAGAGTCTCAAACCTAATGAGGCGAATCAGTCTGTGCGCGCTTGTCCTGCTGATCGTTTGAGCTCTGTGTCGGATTTTTTTTTTTCAAGTGTCGAAAATAGTTTAATTCTAAAGTGAAATTCTATATATTGTGTTATGCGCAAATTATAAGTGTTGTGTGCGCTTATAAATAGTCAATAATTATTATTTCGATTGTTTTTCGCCCTTAAATACATGTTTTAAAATCGGCAAAGTGTGCGTTGCGTAATTGTTGCCGCAAAGCTTTTTCATTTGGCAAAAAAATTGACGTGCAAAGAGAGCGATTAATAGAGAGCATGAGAGAGCGAAAGAACAAGAGAGGCAGATGGAGCTGATGTTAGAAGCCTATGTAAGTACGTACATACATATCTCTCATAATCTTGTCACGAAATTTGTAACGCATTAAGAGTGGATGATTAGAAGAGCTAAATAAACAGCTGCAAGAGCATTTAATCTGCGGCTTGCTTAAGTATAAGATATATTTTTCTGCTGTTGCCATTCTCTGCGCTTCTCTTCTCTTCCATTACATTTTTTTTTTGTGGATTCACCTTTGCTGCACTTGTGTTCGGTTCTAGGGTAGCTGCTGTTAGGTATTAGTTGCGGGCTGAGTAGTTTCTATTTTCTTTTTCTTTTGCCTTTTTTTTACAATATCAATTATTTCTTGACTGCACTTTAGCAGCAGCATAGGGGCAGCGACAGAGGCAGCAGCAAATGCCAGGCTCGCTGGGATGTTCATTATAAAATTCCTGGAGCAATTGCAACTGTGGTGTGGAAAATATATTCAATTCGAATATGCAAAATGGCTAAAAGCGAATAGAAAAATTCACTGGGCAATGGCAGTCGGCGGGCATTACGTGTCTGTCAGACATTTCCGCATGGCGCATGCAAAAAATCTATAAAATGTGAAACGCGCCCCAAAACTATTTTTACCAACTGTGCGAATACTTTTGTGTGCAAGTGTAAGCATATATAAATTGGTATATACACATACATATATTTAGTTTACTCTGCGTATATATGTGCACGTTTTATGACATACGCCATCACGAATGCGAATATGAATACCGAAATGAAAATAATAATAAAAAAAACGTTCTTATCTCGCACCAGCAAAAGGAGCACAAAATCAAGACCCAAAACGTGGCTACTGGAGCTGAGGTAGAAGTGCATGGGAGAGAGGGAGGGGAGAGGCATTCGAGTGGGCGCACAGTGGTGCAGTTTGAAAAGCTGAAAATTTGATATATATATACAGTTTTGGTATATTTTAATAAGTGATGAGAGAGAGAGAGAGAGAGAGGGAGAGGGAGGAGAGTGAGAAGGTGTGAGAGGCAGTAAGAGACAATGAGAGATAGAGAGTGAGAGATATAAAGAGCGATAGAAAGAGAGAAAGATAGTGCCAGAAAAGGAGTTAGGGAAAAATAGAGAGACAGATAGAGAAAGAAATGGAAAGAGAGATAGAGAGAGGTAGAGAGATATATAAATTTATAGCGATATACATATATATGCATAGAGAGATGTAGAGATCGAGATAGATACATATAAATGAGCATTATATTATATTATTTCCTAAATTTTAATTCTTAACTTTATCAATTTCTGCCACACCCTGCTTCATTGCTTGGTCCCACTGTGCGCTGTGGAGCTGCGCGGCGCGGGGCGTGTCGCTAGCCAAGCTGTCAGCGCTAGCGTCATGGCCGCCGTCATTCGCGACCACGTCCAATGCGCGCCGCGTTCTGATTCGTTTCGCTTTTTGCATGACTTAAGATCATAAAAAAATATGAATTCGTTTTTGTTTCTTGTTTTTTTTTCAGCCTTTGCTTGAGTCTAAAGCAAAAGTGTAGCAACCAAGTTTTACCTTTTTTCTGTATTAAGTTTTTTTTTACCTTCGTTTTTTTTTTGCGGTCTGGTCATAATATTTAACATGCGGACTGGGCCGCTTTACATAACCTGGCCACAACCCCGCATAGCCGTGTTTTCGTTGCTTTTGGGCTGCTTTTCATTAGCTCGCCTTGGGTTTTATTGCCTCTGCCTTTGCCTGTATGTACATGGTATACATGCGCGCCATATTGGCCCGCAGCCGGGACACAGCCGACACGACCGAGCTGAGGTCCGTTTCTGCATGGATATCCACCATCTTTTTCGCTGCGCTTCATTTCGTCATTTTTTTGGGGGGCGCGCTGCTTGGCAGATTAATGGGCGCGATAAGGTCGCTCTCTCGACGGGTAGGTGTAGCCCGGACCCCAAGTCCAGACCAGACCCAGGCGCTCCAACTTCAATATGGTAGCTTTAACGCTAACGATATTGAAAAAACAAAAACGAAACACCAAACACATCATGGCAGGCACCAGTTGTTGTTGTTGTTTCTCCTGGAATGCTGTTTGCTGTTCGGGCAAAAAGCCAAAGGGCGCAGCACCTCGCAATGCGGCTTTCTTATCTGCATCGGCAAATCTTCAGCCAATCCCGCCCATTTCGCCAGAGCTGCAGAACTATATGAATCAGAATATGAAAAGGTAAAAAAACACAAAAAGAAAAAAAAAACGTAGCCAGGTACAAATTCAATTTGTTGCGCAGATTCCAATGGCTGACTTGAGATAAGCTTGAACTCTAGCTCGGCTGAAACCATGACGAAATGCACTTTCTACAGTGGAAACTTTGACTTTGTCCAAAGTGAAACGATTTCTTATAGAAATATGTATAAAAATTTCTAAATTAATAAGATATAGATAGGTTTACTTTATGAGTTTTCTAATATAAATAATATAAAATAAAAATGTATAAAAAATAATATATAAATAAAAGAAAATAAATAAAAGAATAAAAAAAATTGAAAAAATAATAAAGTAAAACTTAAGCAAAGATAGCATAAATATAACAAAATACTAATTTTAAAATATTATAAAATAAACAAAAATTTTTGGAAATATTTCATTAAATATGGAGAGGAAATATATCATGGAAAATGAAGTCAATAGTTAATGTATAGAGCTATGAAAATTTAATTAAATTTTATTTTCTATTTCCAATGCTTAAGCACATAAAAAACTTTAGCTTCTCAGCCCTCAAAGTCAGAGAAGGCTAGATCTGGGCAATACAATGACTTGGGCCATTTTAAATAGTTTCTTTGGATTTTAGGTTAAACAGAAATCAAAGCTAAAATACTAAATATATAATATATATAAATATATAATCCATAATATATATAATCGAAATTCCACTATGCATATATACCTACTCTATTAGTCTTTCAGTCTATTCCTTTATACATATACCCCATATATACACTCCTCACTCAATGAAAAACTTCTTTGTCTGCATCTAGAATTAACCTCAATTAATAATTTGCATCTGTGAATGGAATAGTTCAATGAAAAGCTGTCAGCCAGTGCTCAAACTAACTGATTTGTGCAGTTATTGTTTGCGTTGAGCAAGTGTCAACTGAATTAGTATATAAATTAAGTATAATTTCGATGCATATATGCATTTAATGCTGATTGCGGCATTTGATTGCCGTTTGCGGTTCATCATCCGCTCGCCAGGTGATTCGATCCGTTATGGTTACCGCTGGATGCATTTCACTGAGGTCTATCGCCATGCAAATTAATTGCAATTGAACTTTAATGCGTTCATTATAGAAATAATTCGAAATAATGAGAATGGGGTAGGGGCAGGGGCAGGGGCAGGGGCAGGTGAGTTGGGGCGATAGGCTTGGCTGCTGCAGACTGAGATCCGTTGGGAAAGCGGCAAAAGTCGATCGTTGACCAACAATGAGCACGTGTTAATTGACATTTTAACTGCATTTAATTCAATGCAAATTGGCAGCAATCAACAGAGAAATGCGACGGGATATGCTGGCTAACAGAGAACAGCTAAATAGCCAACCTTCAGCTGTCTGACCCGTGCCAAGCTGGCGGTGGCCTTGCTTCCTTCCTTCCGCTAATCATTGGCCAATGATCACTCGACACACCCGATCGGGGCAGCACAGCGCACGACACAGGAACAGGGCCTAATCAATGCAAATCAAACGCGAAATTAGATGCAAAATTAATGCGAGCGCGCTCGCGCGCGCCAACAAAGTCATCAAACGGAAGTTAGCACTCAACGCTGCCTTGCGCCACGCCCACTTAGGCCCACTTTTGTAGGGAACATGGAAAAAATGCAATCGCTGATAGCTTCATTGGATGGCAGGCATATCCGGTTGCGCACATCAAAGGGCTTCCTTAGTGCACAGTTAAGCAAGTGTAAATACCCTAGTTGTGGGCTATCAAAAGGGGTATGATGAGGTGGTATATAAGATATATGGCAACTATATGTTTGCCTTAAACTATTTTTAGATTATTTTCTATAGTTTGACATATGAAAATATATATAAATCTTTCATATAGCTCATACCTCTCCTTCGCGCAGCATATCACAGAGTCTTGCCACATAAGCTAGTTACTCGAACTAGCTAATTAATATTTGAAGCACAGCAAATGTTGTTTTTAATATCCGGCTGCCCACTCAATGGAGGCTAACATGAGTTGGGCAAGCCTTGAGTAAGCCCTAAGACAGGCTGCCGTTGCTTCGCCCAGTTCCGTTGAGGCTGTACAGGGATATACATAAAAAAGATATAGATCATACAGTTCATCAGGTTTTAATTAAGTTAGGCTCTGAAAGAAAACTAATTGAGAGGAATTGAGCTGCATAGAAATTGATGAAAAGGCTGCTGAGCTCAGATCTCTGACTAGAGCTCGATACAAACGTCTTCTGAAAGATGAATGAAGATTTTAAATAGATAAAATTATAAATTATGTATATAAAATATATAAATTTAAAAAAAAATGATATATATAAAATACATAAAAATATAAAAATTTTAAATATATTAAATTATGAATAAAATATACTCAAAATATATACGTCTTACATAGAAAATATAAAAAATTAAAAAATAAAAAAAACGATAGATATAATAATAAAATATATAAATAAATAAAATTTAAATTCTAAATTCGATATAAATTCGAAAATTATAGGCTATATTCTTAGCCAAATAAATAAATTCTTCTTATTAAATATACTTCATATAAACATATAAAAAATATTTACAAATCTTATAAACCTTCACCAATTCACAAACAAATGTATCTTGCCTTGAACCAACCCATATTCAACAACAATAAAAAAAGACTTTTCCTTTAAGAATAATTGCCTAAGATATGCACAGCAATCTGCTTATTCCCATTGATAACGAATTTTCGCTTTGCATTGAGCCTGGCTAATTGATATTGAATATTTGAATATAGCCAATATAAATATTGAGCACAAATTCACACATCGCCGTGCGCACGTTGTAAATGAAAATTGAGTGCTAATTGAGGTGTAAGGAAAACTTTGACCAATTACAAACAGAGAAAAAAAAAACTTTTGCTATTGTTGTTGCCGTTGCTGTGGCTGTTGACGCGGCCAACTGACAACGGCTGAAAACCAAATGAGTATTGGGAAAGAAAAAAAAGCTACGACTCTGCTACCTGCTGCTAATCAGGCAACAAAATTATTATTATTAAACTACGTTCGTTCGGTGAGGTACGGCCAATTAGATTTGTTGGCCGAGAGAATACTTGGACCTGGCTAATACGCAACCAAATGCCAATTGAAATGCAATTAGTCAGCAGCATGAATAGCTATAGCTATACTGTCTCGCTCTCACTCTCTCCCGGTCTCTGTCTGTCTGCCTGGCTTATTAGTTTATTACATCAACAACAAATCTTAACAAACGCTAATTAAGACACAACAAATAATCGAACGTGCTAACAACATACAACAGAGGCGAATATAATAAGCCATATTGTGGCGCAGCTGCTGCCGTTGGACTTGGCTGGGCGGGCCAATAAAGTTGTCGAGGGCAAAGGACAACACGTAAAACTCAACAGCTTTATGGTGCGACAACCACAAAACTAACATACATATATATAAATATAGATATATATATATATGTAGATATATCTGTATATATATGCAAATGTTGCGCTTCGCTGAAGACTTGGCCGGGCGCCTTTGCTTTGGCCATTGGCTCCTGGGCTAGCGTGAGGCTTTGTGTGCCACCCACGGCCTGTGGTATTTGAATGACACGCCCAAATTGTACAAGTTGCATGGCTGCAAAGCAAACTGTTCAAATAAGTAGGTAAAAGCTGGAGGAGGGCGGCTGGTTGGAGGAGGCTTGCCACGTCTAACCCTTGGAGTGAAAAAAGCAACCACCGCGCAGACCACAAAACTCGCAGCCAACAGCCCGCAACCTGTAACAAAACAGAGCAAGAAAAAAGTAAACAGCGGCTGGGTGGGTGGTTGGCGTGAAAAACTGTAACCGCAATGTGGCTGAGCGGCAGGACACAAATGGCAGCCAGGATACGGCAGCGAAACAGGCGTCAGCTTATGTAGTCAGCCTCAGTGCGAGTGTGTGGGTGTCTATGCATAATACATAACGTGACAGCCGCTATGAAAAAGCAGCGCGTAATGAAAAGGACATTTTTATAACTCACACACACAGAGAAAGAGACTCACGTATACAACACCCTCGCAGCTAGGGGCGTGCATTGAATCTTTTGCTTTTCCTTTGGCCCAAACGGAAGTGAATGGAACATTATGTTGCTGTTGCTGTTGCCTTTGCTGTTGCTGGGCATCCGGCCCGGTCGGGCCAGCGCAAAGGCTCAATGTGAAGTGCCTGCTGGCTGGGCAATCTAATTGGGTGGGTCGACTACAGCCACACACACCCTTACACCTACAGCATGTGTCTGTGTGCCTGTGCGTGTCCTGGCCATTATATACTCGCACGCATTAGAGCAACAGAATGTTAACGTCAGTGCAAAAGTTTTTCCAGCCACAAGACAAGCGGAAAATAAATGTTCTCAAAGTCTGTGCGTTGCGCATTCCTTTCAATTGATATTCATTTCAATTCAATTGAATTGCATGAGCCAAAAATGAAAGAAAATCAAGCGCAAATGAATGCGTATGTGCAACAGCAGCAGCAGCAGTCGGAGCTAAGGCGACAACAGCCACAGCAGCAGCAACAACATTGTCATCATCAAAATCCCATTAGCAACGTATTCAAATGCGTTCGAGTGTTAAACAAGCCACATTCACTGCCCACCCACACACACATGCACATGCAGAGAGCTGCCAGAGAGAGAGAGAGAGAGATTCAGTGTAGAGAATTCAGTTTCAGCTGGTGACATTACGCATCCGTTTGTGCACGCGAACAAACCTCCCGCCAAGCCCAATCCCAACCCCTACTCCAACCCAGATGCCCACAATCCATATCAATTTGCCTGTGCTCTGGCCGGACCAAGCCTTTAAAATGAATGCCAATGGTAGCCTACTTATAGACCAATTCGACCAACCCCAACCCCAACCCCAACCCCAACCCCTTGCACAGCTCCATTGCTCAATCAAATCATCAAGCTTCAGGCTGCTGGTCCTGGATTTAGTTTTGTGCTCCACATTGAACACCATTTGTACGGCTCAAATTGACATTTTGTTGCTGTTGTTGTCCTTTTTGGTGAAATTAGTGCCAATGGTTGTTCAATCCTTTGATGCTTCACTGCATTTATGGCCAGCTCTATCCATTAGGCGCACACAAACGCAGGCCATAAGCTCTGTAATTTGCAGCTGCCTTTGGTTTAAACATGCGTGCTTGGATGTCTGCTATGTGCTAATTCGCATTGGAGACCTATTTAATTTAAGATTTGCTGAAAGATGAGCTTATTAGGTGAGTGAACAAATGAAGCAGACAATTAGAAGTTACCTGTGGGACAATATCAGGTGAATAAGAAGGGTTTGACATTTGAAATAGTTGGGGATTGCTATGAAAGTAAAAAATGTACATAACGAGATACAGAGAGAAAGTATGAGAAAAAGATAGAAATAATAAGAGAGACAGAGCAAAGAAAACAAAAGATAGAGTACGTGAGAGAGATACAGAGAGAGAAAGATCAAAATAATGAGATTTGGAGATCAAGAATGAGAGAAAGAGAGAGAGAAAGATACAGAGGGAGAGAGAGAGAAAGAGAGAGAAAGACAGAAAGACAGAAAGAGAGGGAGGGAACATGAGAGATAGAGAAATTGAGCTAAAAGACAGACAAAGTGAGAAAGAGAAAGCCAAATAGAAAGAGGAGGGAAAATAAATAATTAGGAAATATAGACAAAGAGTCGAGAAAGAGAGATAGAGTGAAAGTCAAAGAGAAAGACAAGAGACAGTGAAAGAGTTGGAAGGAGAGAAAAGAAGAAACAGAAGGTGTGAGAACCAAATCCTTATTACCAACAACTTTCAAAAATTAAAAAAAAAAAAAACTCAAGGCAAAAGAATTTTTCATTTTAACAAAACAAAGTCAAAGTGAGCAGTGAAAAGACACATTGCCATGGCAAACGAGGACTGCAAATATATGTATAAGAATAATAATATACCATTATCAGCAATTGATATTTATTGTATAATATGCACATCAGAGTCCTGAACATCCCCCTAAGCACTTGAGCACTAACCAAATCCCTGTGCACAGTATTTGGACAATGAGCGCAATTCCTGGCTGCAGTAGAGTCAATGAATAAAGTAAATAAGTGACTTAACGATGCTGTTGATGCTGTTGCTGCTGGGGAGATGTGAGCCAACGATCCTGAAAGACCTTTAAAGCGAATTAGCAGACCACACGCGCTGACTCCCGCCTCTCTGCCTCAGACGGAGAGAGTCAAATCAACGCGCATTTGATTGCGGACCAAGCGAGAAAAGCAGCGGGAGCATATGCTCGAGTCCTTGACAGTTGGCCATGCCAAGGAAAGAGACAGCCCTCTCCATCTCTATCTCTTTCTCTCTCTCTCTCTCTCTCTCTCTCTCTCTCGCTTGGCTGGGCTGCTGTCCTGCTTGGTGGTGACTTTCCATATGCGTGCGATTTGGATTTGATTTGATTAAGCGACCAACTAACAACAATGGGCAACAAATTGAAACAGCGCCGCGCGCACATTTGAACTTCAAGAATGTTCAGAGCTGCAGACGTTTGAGTTCAGCGGTTATCGAGGGGGGACTGTTGTAATTTTTGCTGTCGCCAAAGTCATTGAAACGTATAATCTGCAGCACGTGCGAGACGCCGTCAAAGGCCAAAAACTTACAGCACAATTTTAAAGCAGCAATGCGGGAATATCTAGACAGGAGAGTGTCTTTAGATACATACAGTGAATATATAGATACAGATACAGATGTAAAGTGAAAGCTCGGCTGGGTGAACAGTTGTGGTTACAGTAAAACCAATTGAGGCTGAGGTAGATTTGCTTTATAAGGATTGTTAATGAAGTAAAGCGAAATTTTATTGAAACATCGTCTAACTAAAAAAATAATTTGATAAGATAAAGTGATTTAAGATGGAGTAGACATAAATATAATAAAATGCAATATGATTTTTATAGTATTAAATAGAGCTTTTAATAATGAATGATGTTAGCTTAGTTTTCAATTTAAGTTTTTAGTCTTATATCTGGGCTTTGACGGTTGTCGTAGGAACTTTATTATAAATTGATTCAATCTAACATTTGATTTATTATTATTTATATGTATTGATACTTTTTAAATTTATTTTTAAATTTATTTTTCATTTATTTGATATTTATTCTTTATTTATTTTATGTTTATAACCCCAGAATTTCTAAACAAATTTTCAAAAAATTTATATCTAAAATTTCGAAAATACTTTCTGAACATTTATTCAAAATCTCAATCTGATGTGATCTGATATATGTATTTCTTACTGCTGCAAGAAGCAGCCCTTTACAGATCCCTCCTCTAGATAGTTCCGACATAGAATATAAGTTGCGGGCGAAATATTAGTACAATAAATATTTTTCAGACAAAACATACAAATGCAGCCCAAATGTAGTTTGGAATACCCGAAAAATTGTCATAGTAATTTTGGTCCAAATGGTCCAGCTTATGATGCGCTCTGTTAACGCAGGTTCACTGTACAAATATAGGAATTTCTATATATATATATATATATATATATATATATATATATATATATATATATATATATATATATATATATATATAAGTTTGACTGTTGGCGCGCGCAATTAGTTGGCGTTGGCGGCACAGGTTGCACAGCTCTGCCCACCTACCGGATGAGCACTGTGGGGCGGCGTGTAATTAGTGTCAGTTGCGAAGTCACATTTGGTTGCCACTACCGCTGCTGCTGGTACTGGTGCTGCTGTTGCTGTTGCTATTGGGCAACGCCTACAAGATGGACGCTTTAGAGAGATGCCGAAAAAGGACTCGACACCCTGCTACCCTGCTCATTCATGCATCCCTACGAGATAATTATAATAATTACCTGCGTGAGTGCAGGTTTCCATAGACCGACAAAAAACACACACCGAAAGAGACAGAGATAGAGAGACAGAGAGAGAGAGAGAAAAAAAAGCAGAGACCCATTTCTATGTCATTGTCTGCTGCTCATCCCAGCCGCTGCCGCTGCCGCCGTCTGTCTGCGTGCACTCTGCGTTTCGCATCGCCAGACCTATAAAATGTGTGTGTGTGTGTGTGGTGTGGTGTGTGTGTGGGTGTGCGTGTATATAATTATCCGCCTTTAATAATATTCAAATAGCCTCTAAATATAGCCAAAACGGAACTCGGTCAGCGCCTAGACCCAGATGCAATTGTACGATAGGCATTCAACCGCACACACGCAAACCCACACACACACACACACACAGACACACGCACGCACTGAGTGGCACCACTGAGCTGTTAGCCTGATATGTCTTATCAGTGATGAACCCGAAACAGTTTAGCCCAAAACTAAATCGTTTGCGAAAAAAAAATCAACTACTTTTGACTGGCCAGAAAAGGTTAATAAACCTCTGGCCTGAAGCTTGTGACCCCAGGTGGAAGGCCGCCAGTTCGTCAGGCCAAATAGCTGACGGTTTCACTGTTTTGCCGGGGCCAGAACCGCTAACAAAGCGCACAGGCTGGCAACAACCAGAAATTCTTATCATACCGCGCGGTAAAGAAACGCCGGCAGCAGCAGCAGCCGCCGCTGCGTTGCTGTCTTTTTTAGCCTTTGATGTCTTGCCGCCAAAACAGAGAGTGAGGCAGGAGAGAGAGAGAGAGCGAAAGAGAGAGATAGAGAGAGAGCCAACGAGGCGAAGCGTCGATGTTGAGGATGTCAACGCAGTACAACAACAGCAGCAGCAACAACAGCAGCAACTGTTGCTGCCCGAAATTATTTTATTTTATTTTTTTGTTGTTGTTGCTGCTGCTGCTGCAACTGAAAGTTTGCATTCCACTTGTTGTTAACAAAACGCCGAGAACGAGCGACCACAAAGGAAATTCTCACAATTCCCCGCAGCAGCAGCAACATTTGATTGGGATTTGAAGCTGCTGCAGCTGACTCGGCTCGCTAGCTGACTGAGTGAATGACAATGACATGACTTGGCCAGCTCTCCGGCTATGGAGGCTCTGCCTTTGGCTCTGACTGTGACTGTGACTGTGACTCGGCTTTGCCTTGGCTTCATCTGCCGCTCGCTTTGAATGAATGCTGGCTAAATAGCTTTGGACAGGCGTGAGTACATGCGCAGCAACAGCAGCCGTAGCAACTGAGCTGCAACAGGAATTGTGACACTGTCTGACGGTTTGTCATTGACTGCAAACTGCATTGCCCAAAACCCAATTCGTGTGCGTGAGCCACACAGAGAAACAGAAAGAGAGAGAGAGAGGCAGAGAGCGAGGCAGCTGTGGCAAGCTGCAAAATGTTGCCTTGGGGCATGTTTGCACGTTCCCAGTGCGCGGAAATGCAGGCGGCTCGCTGACTTTGTACTTGTCGCTGAAACTCTGCTGCTGGCGATGGCAGCATTTGAAAAATGTCACATAGTTCGGCAAAAGAACTGACCGGCTGCAGTTGCCAGGGGCTGCAGCGGCAGCAACTGTTGCAACTGCATCGCATGCCAGCGTCAATAATGACTTTGTTTTTGCCCGACTCGACTAAGTTCAAGTAACTTCTTGGCAGGGCGACGCGGCTAACAAATTGTTAGCACGCCAAAAAATCATGGTTAAGTACGGCAAGTGTTTTGCCAGCTGGCTCACTGACTGGCTTGCCTGCCACTCTTTGTCTTCACCCAATTAAATCGCATAATTAATTTATTAGCCGCTCGCAACAAGTCTGCAAAACACCAGCCGCTCGCAATTGTCGCGGTTTTGTTCTCAAATTGCCAGTCAATTAAATAACGCCGATAATGCTTATTAAAAATGCAAAATAGTTTCGCTCGTTCGCATTGGCAAGCAGAAAGCAACAAAAAAGCCGAATGAAAGCAAGAGTGAGAAACACACACAAAATGGCCGTTAAAAATGCTTTTATTTTTATTTTTATTTCTTATTTGTTTTGCTACAGTTTGCACTGCATTGCACTGCTTGCGACTGCTTCGCTTGGCGGCTGATTGTTCTGCTTGACAGGATATGCGGCAAGCAGTGCGTTGGTCTTACTGTAAGGTGACCATATTGTTAGCTGCAGCAATATAAATAAATTGCAGAATGAATAGACAAAATACAATAAATTATACAAAATATATAAATTATAAAAAAATATATGAAATTATATATTTACCTAAAAATTCCGAAAACTATTTATGACATTTTATTCTGATTCAGATACAGACAGATTTAGAAAATGAATATTAATATATATTATATACCAAGCAAGTTAAGACAAGCTTGGAGTGAAAGAAAGAAAAAGAAATTACTGTGAAAGAGTAAGAGGCAAAAATATAAAAGGAGAGAACCGATTCAATGCTCGCATATAATTCAGAGTAAGAATATCAGAGGAAATAAATAAAAATATAGACAAAAATATTAATATGCATAACACTTATAATTAGACTATTAAAAACTTAATGCGGCAAATCATAAATTCTAGCTAAATAAAGTGCTGCGTTTGGTTTAGGAAAATCTAAACGCAGTTTCGTTGCATATAAATCTACATGTAGCTTTACAGTGTACTTAAATATACTTTACATACATAGAAAAGGTAGCTACCTATCTATACATATATCAATCATATGTATATGCCATAGTTATTTATTAGTTATCATAATGGTAGAATCCTTTTAGGCAAATGTGGTCATTTTATGTTATGAATAGAACTGCAATATGCCCGGAACACATATCCCCCATATAGATTTTCCCATAATCAATTATATGTAAATTATTTGTACATACAATTCCAGGAATAAAGCAAAGAAATAACTAGCTTTTTTCCAGGAATCGAGTGAGGTCGGTGCACAGCTTGAAAGGACAAATCAAACAGTATAAATAATGTTATGCTAATTATAGATAGGCTCGCTGGCCAATTGGCTATGCAAATTGCCGTAATTGAAAGTCAATATTTGAGCAAAAATTTCGAATTATGAAAGCAGCTGTCCATCCAGCTAGGATGTATGCTATAGCTATAGCCATAGGTATGGGCAGGGCGGACCAGGAAGCAAATAGTAGGCACAATTGTTTGAATAATTCAAAGTAAATTGAATTCGAATTCGAATGCGAAAGGAACGCACGCATATTTCAAAGAAATCGCTGTCAGTTACGACTCTCTGACTTCTGTCCGAACCGAGGCTAAATAATTGACAAGGACACAAAAGTTTGCTGTTGTCCACAGAATAATTGGCAGTCGTTCGACTATGAATATGGCATATGGCACATGGCGTATGGCTTATGGCTTTTATGGCTTATGCATATGCAAGCGAGTCGAGGCCAATTTACTAAATCGCTGTCAGCGAAATTTGTTGACATTCTAATGAGTTGCAACCGAAAAAAGAAAAATCGAGTCAATAAAAGCTAAACAGATCCCTCAATGTGAAGACTTCTATCTGTGACAGTTGTACCGCAATAATTGCAGCAATTTCATGGACTTGCGTATGCTTAATACTGGAAACCATGAAATGATTGCGGCCATTGAACGATACCACTGAAGATCACAGTCAGAGACCACAAAACCACTTTACTCTTAGGCCACGGCACAAATACAAATCGCATTGCCCACTTAAGTGTAATCAGCTCGCGCGCGCACTCTCTCTCTCTCTCTCTCTCTCCATCTCTCTCTCTTTCAGTCAGAATCTGTGGCACACTCCAAAAGCGCAGCAATTGCAGCTCATTACGCTCGTCATCAGCATTATCATTATCATTGTATTTGGGCTCAGAACTGTTTTAAGCCATCATCAATTTGCGTTGGCAACACCCGTCAATGGTCAGCTTCAGTTTGGGCCATAGAAAATTACAGAAGAACAGCTCGAGCTCGGTGGAAGCGACACTTAAATTGGTTTTCACTTTCGTCTCAATTGGCAACAATTTCGAGTGTGTGTGTGCTTGACTTTTGCTTTTGCTTTTCGTTTTGGCCAGCAAGCGAGCAGTTGGTAATTTCCATAACAAATTGTTGCCTAATTGAGTCATTAGCCGGTGGTTAGCTTTTGCTACGCCTACACCAACAGACCAACTGAGCAGGTGTTGCTCCCGTATGACATACACACACACACACTCGCACACTCACACACACTCTCCCATAATGATCGTCAAGCAAATCAACACCTCATCCTATCATCCATTTCTCACATCAATTTCTCACGCACTAAGTGAGCCACTTAGCGCACATCAAAAATCAATAATCGATTAAATAATTAGAAAATTGTGAAAATTACTGTAATTTTCGAAATCAATTCGTTGCATGCGTTGCCGTTGTTGTTGTTGTTGTTGTTGTTGTTGTTGTTGGCGTTGCGAATTCATCTGCCCATCAGTGTCAAAAAGATGGGCCACAGCAACCAGATCCGCCAGCTTCCAGCATAAATAATCACATTATAATCAAAAGCGACCAACAACAAAAATCATAATCATATTCCCTGGCTGGACTATGTGTGTCTGGTGGCTGGCTGCGCCGTAGATTCAATTTAAATGGAAAACACTTTCCGAAAAGTAACTCCAATTAATATTCGCAGCGTGCCGCGATCGCCTCAACTTGATAAACAGCGTCTCATATATTTTGTCATAAATTTCAAACGCGCTCGACAGCTGCTCTGCTCATCAATCAGCCCGTCAGCATCGCGTCGCGACCATCCAGGCCATGGATGTATCCCAGAGCTGACCAGCAACCAGCGCAGATCGGCTCGGCCCATCCCACCGCCAGTTTTGAAGCGTGCGGACTTTGGCAAACACTCGATTAAAATCAACTTCAATTTGTAATAAATCAAAAGTCCTATCAAAATGCCCTCCTCGTGGGCGGGCGGTAGGCAAAACCCAAAGCATCCATCCGACTCCGTCGCGATCCAATGATGAAGAAATTTGCAATCTTCCAGCTCGAGCAGAGTCCGTGCTTGCGCCTAACTATATATACTTATGATATATGGTTATTGATTCGAGCGAATTGCGGTCGGCCTGCTGGCTGGTGTCTGAGACAGCGCAGTTTAGGGTCAACTGCAAGTACCCAACACCACACAGCTCGTGGCCAAGTGGCCAAACGCGAGCTGAGAGCGGAGCATGTGTACTAGGAGTTTGTAAATGGTTTATAAGAGATCTGGCTGGGGTTCTTTAAGGTTTATAATATTTAATAAATGAAGTTTGAAATATTTATATTTATAAAACTTTGCAGCATCTATATCTATTGTAACTCTTTGAACTGTAAGGAGGTGCTGAAGACCTTGCTGTTTGACCTTGCCCAACTCTACCCTTCCGTCTGTTCGTCTGCCCTTTGCCTGCTAATTTCGCAGTTTCATTATTTTCGACTTTATCTTAAGATTGCCAACTATAGCTTCATGCTGCATTGATTTTATATACAAAACAAAACAACAAAAAACTTCTACTCTAGTCTTTAGCTATTTTGATGGATCTCTCGCCATTGCTTGGGGGGCTTGACAGATAGCTAGAATTAACTGCAAAGCATAATACAGTGGAAAAACAAACGTGGCGTGATGTTTCAAGTCCATCAAACAGACACTCAATAAAAATGTCAGTAGTTGTTTTTTCTAATGCATACATGTATGGCAGATATATATATATATGCATACATATGTATATAGCTAGATACTAGATATACTCATATATGCGGCTGAGTGTTGGCGTTGATTTGCCGATTGACTTGGGGTCGTGCTAGTTGTTGTTCCAGTTGTTGTTGTTGCAGTTTTTGCCATGACTCATGTAGCTGGGGCTCGCTTGTCGAGATGTCGTGAGTTATTTTACATTTGCCAAAGGTGCTCTGGGCCCCACATGCATGTGGCAAAAAATACAAAAAATACAACAACAAAAATCAGCCGCAGTTGGTTATCGTTGGGTTATCTTGGCACGAAACACCGCTCAAGCTGTTGTTGTTGTCGATGCCAATTGCGCTGTGAAATGTGCTTACAAAATGCCGCGCGTCAATATGCAAAATACATGCCACCACCAGCACCACCAGCAGCAGCAGCAGCAACAACTGCAGCACCGCTGCAACCACAGAAATGGCGACGAAGCCGCCGCAATTGGAATGTGGCCGCGGGCCACTCCGATGGAAACGAGTCAAGTCAACCCAAGCCAAGCCAAGCCAAGCAAGACAATGAATTCTTAGCTGCAGTTGAAAGTGAAAAAAAAATAGTAGAAATCAAATTGAGAGAGAGAGAAAAATGGCAGAAACTGGCCACGATTCCGTGTGATTTCCTTAACTGCCAGCAGCGACGCCAACGCCGCATTCAAATCGCGCTGTTTCCATTTTTTTTTCTGTTTTTGGGCTGGCAAATTAACGTTTTTCCTTGAATTTTCCGACACCCGTGGATCATGATTTGCCGCTTTAGCGCAAATCACCAAATATCGGCAACACAAATCAAACTATATAATTAGCTCGATCTCGTATCGATGTCCAGCTGCAGTGGATTGGCCTGATCTGATCTGGTCTGCTCTGGCTTTGGCTTTGGCTCTGGCTTCGGACTGGCTTGGACTGGCTTGGACTGGCTTAGCCTGGTCGTGATGTGATTTACTTCGTGCCAGGCTTTAAATGGAGCCTGCAGACGCCGTCGCGTTCTGGCACTGCGCACGCAGCACAAAGCATTTCCATGTGCCTGCACGAAATTAAAGTGTCTGTGGCACAAACCGCAAAAGAGCTGCAAGAAAAAAAAAGAAGAAGAAAAACGATGTCCATCAAGCCTGGCGAAGGGCAGCCGAAAGCCAATAAAATTGTCATGCATTGACAAATAACATGGCCCAGGCTTAGAAAATAGACAGCAGAGCCAAAAAGAATGCCCAAGCTTCAAGTGTTTGGCACGCCAGACCCAACCGAGCCGAGCGTCGTCAAGCCAAGCCAAGCCAAGCCAAACCAAGTCAAGGGAAAAATGGCGTTTAAAGCAGCCAAAAAGGCAACAAAGGCACAGAAAGCCTGCATTAAAACGTGGCTTCGCTTGCTTCAGTGCCTCGCCGTCGCGTCGTCCGTCTGTCCGTCTGTCAGTGCCTGGGCTGCAATGCGGCTCCCACGCCTTCAAAATACAATATGTTAACAAACACGCTGCCAACTGGCTGACAGCTTGGCCAGCGGGCAACGGCGGGCACGGCGAGCGCAACGGCAACTGCAACTGACGCTCAAGATTTCTTGTGAAAAAAATATATAAAAAATACTATATATATATACATATATATTTTGCAGCCATGCTGGCAAGACCAAAGATAAGCCAAATGTCGAGATGGCGAAGAGCAAGACGCCAAAAAAAATAAACAGAAAAAAACGAAAAGCTTCAAGGGCCCCCAGCCAACCAAAGCGGCGTCGGCGTCGGAGTTCGCAAAACGTGCGCAGATTTCCAGCAGACGATAAAGCACAAGAGCAACAGCAGCAACAACAACAGCAACAGCAACGAGATGAAAAATAAGCAGGCCTGTGCATGGGTCTCTGGGCCTGGTCCATGGCTCTGGCAGCCATTTTGGCCACAACTGGCTGCAGCTGCAGCATAAAAAGAGAAGAAGAAACAAAAAATGAGACGAAGTCTTGGCAACAACAAATGGCTTGCATGCAAAGCGACAGCAGCCGCAGCCAATTTCAAATTTTCAAGAACATGCAGGCAGGCATACGTGTATGCTGTGTGTGTGTGTGTGTGTGTGCATAAAGTATCTGTCAGATACATTCGCTGCATCTGCATGTACGAATTCGATACTTTAGACTTCTTTGCCATTGACTGCCTGGCATCGATCAATGCTGTCTTCCAGTCACTGTTGTTGCTCAACTCGCAAATTTTGTTGGTTGTCTTTTGACTTTTGGCTCCACGGCTGACATTGAAAGACACCTTTCCGACTCGATGCGCTGAACTTTATCCGCTAAATTGCGCGGCTACTCAACGGCTGTTACCTTTTGGGGTTACAGCATAACTGCAAAGGCTGAACGAAAAAAGAAAACTATTATAAGTAGTTGTGGTTGTAGCTGTAAACTTGGCCTAAAGCTAGAACTCAAATTGATAATGCTAGAGCGCTAGATGCTACTAGCATATTGGGTTATTGAATTTGGTATATTCATATGTGATGTAATATGGAATCTATTAGTAACATATATCAGATAATTACTTATCAGTGATATATGTCACTCTGTGCTCAAGCTTGAACACTGTCGAAGATGTTTTATCAATATGGAACATCAGAATATTTCAACTTAGAGAAGAGTTTTAATATCTCAGACTTGCTTGGCGTAATTTCATGACAACAAACTTAGCACACCTCAGTTCTAAAGCCCGACGGTATTATATTTCATATATTCTTAGAAGTTAAAGGAAAAGCTCTTAGCTTTATTCAATACTTTTCTTTTCATCAAAACTTTCTTTCACTAACTCCAACTTAAGAGCCCGTCGGTACTACATATTTTAAGACAAGTTTTCTTTAACCAAAAAAATCTTAGAAAATGTCTATGATAGCGTTATATGCCTATAAAATTAGAATATATATAAAATGAAATAATTACAATTATTTGTAATTAAAAAAAATTAAAATCTATTGATAACAAATATTTATATTCTAAGGATACAAAACAAAGCATTAAAACTATCTTCAGAATATGACTTTATATGTATATTGTGAATAAATTTATATTTTGCATTAAAATATATTTTTCTAAATTTTCAATAAATATTAGCAACCTTTTCATTGCATATATTCATTTTGAATAAAAATATCTATCACTTCTATACAATATACATGCATATTGTAATCATAACTAAAACCCCCTTTACCTCTCACACTTTCATACCATCACACTATCATCTCATCTGCATCCATTATCTATCACACAATCATAAAATCTAAAACAACTTAAGATTTCATCAACAGCAACTTTCACAAGAATTCCACGCATATTCATAATTGCTGAAAGAGAGTAAAACGGAGTCCAATGCCCATTCAAAAAGAAAAAAAAAACTCGTGAATAGCTTTGGCTTAAGTGATTCAAAAGGCAGCAAAATGTGAAGGTAAATGGGGGGCGCTTACTTAATGATAATGTCCTCGCGGCGTTTACAGTTGCAGCTGCTTTGATAATGTCTTTTGGCTTTGATGCGCTGCCCGCGCTGCCTGCTGCCTGCTGCCTGCTGCCGCTGCCTGCTGCCAGTTGTGGCAACAGCAGCACGCCCTCTAAAGCTGCTGTAGCTGCAAGCACTCATATTAGGTGGACAACAACTATTACTTAATAGTCGAAGAGCACGTATCCTGTGCGCCGCATGTCTGCCAGGCAAATCGACACGGATTGTGGCATTGGGGGCACTCCTTGTGGCCGAATGCGAAATGCGTGTAATTAGCCGCAGCGTTTCAAATTGCAAACTGCCAACCTGACTGCGGCCGAGTGGCAGCAAAGTTGCAGCCATAAGATTGCATTAGGCCATGGCTATGTCTGTGTTTCGTGTAATTTCCGCTGCACATTTTTTTTTGTTTTTGTTTTTGTGGAGCAAAGCGCTGACTCTGACTTGCGTCTAATGATTAGTCTTTACCTCACTGTATGTGTGCGTGTGTGTGTGTGTGAGAGAGTTGCGTGTGTGTATTCAGAGTCTGGCAACTAGTTGCTGCTGACCGATACATCAATTAAATTTGCATTTTAATTTGACGTTTCGTTTTGTTTGGCGCACTTTGCGCCAGTGATTTATATGGGAGCGGAGCGCTATAAAGGAAAACGCAGCACACAAAAAAAGCGGTTGATCTTGTTGAGCTTAGCCAGCGCGCACTGTACAGATCTCGTTTTACTTGTGCTTATTGAGTCAATAGAGCAGCCGCCCCAATGCCATAAGCCATAAGCCATAAGCCATACGCCATACGCCATACAGGTAAGCCATAAGCCTGTCAACGTTTCCGTTTGGCGTTTGCGGCCGCCGTTGAGTGTGAACTGATGGCGCCACCACCGGCAGCAGCACCAGTAACACTACCCCCAGCACCACCCTGTGAGCCAGACCATGTGGCAGCGGTAGCAGTTGCATGCCAAAGCCAAGTTAGGGCCTGCAAAGCCATAAACATTTGCCGAAACAAGCAGGGCACAAAGTAACATAAAATAGTAGTAAATGTGTGGCAGACGAATATGCTCAGCTAGGAGATATCCTCTAATAGAGAAGCTGTTGTTGGAGTATATAAAGAACATAAGACTCTCTATTTCATAGACATTCTCACATCCAAGAGCTTATAGATACAGGCAGATATATAAATAAACATAGACAAATAACCATAGATAGACATACAGATAAGTAGACAAATGAAGAAGCAGATATATCATAGAATAATCATAGATTTGTCCAAACCAACTCAACTGGCTTTTGCTAGCATTAGACTCTAAACTATATCTTAGACACTATCTGAACTATCTGCTCATAAAATCATAATACCCTATTCAATCCATTCAAAAGGGGCCACAGGGTATACAAAGAGGGAGGCACACGTGCGCGCAAAGACGTTTACATAACGGTTTGCCAGTTAGTGCGGCCAGACAGCGCTAACCACCTACTCGCCACACACAAACCACAAACACACACACACACACCTACACCCACTCATTGAGCCACCCAGCCAGCCAGCCACCCAAGCCTGGCTGCAGCTCTGTCAAAATGCAAGGCGCGAATTGTAAATTTGCAAATGCCGGAAACGCAAATTTTACCAAACTTGTTACCCACCAACAGCAGCAGCAACAACAACAACAATAACAAACTTTTGGCCAAATATCTAGCCACAAAAAGTTAAACTGCAAATTGGCCGCAGGGCTGGAATTGCGTTGGCGTTGGCGTTGGCTTTAGCTTCAGCGTTGCCTTCGCCTGCCGGAATAGAACTTTTGCATTACAATTGGCTGCAATTTCTGCGGACTCTGTGATGGCCTCCAAACACGCAATGGCCGAACTTTTTGGGCCCTGCCGCCCAATGGCTGCCGTCGCAAGTTTTGGATGTGCCAAAAAAAAAAAAGAAAAAGTCAAAGAAAAAGGCGAAATATGTTTAAAGAGAGATTTAGACGTTTGGCCGGCGGATGCATAAATTTCATTTCGCCTGGCATCAATTAGCAACTGCAAGCAAATGTTGTATCTAAGCTAAGCATTTCACATCTGCGCTGACCTATCATTAGCGCCTCCAAATGATGCACTACATCCGCCAGAAGTTCAACAATAATTCTTAACCTCGCGCACACAGCTAACCAATCATTAGGCCAAACGCATGACGGGCCCTAAACCCTGGGAGAGATTCCCTACGAGAGACCTCAGAGCTGACGCAGACGCATATATCACATGTCCATGTCCGGTTCTCTTGTACTTTTTTTTTTGGGTTCGCGTTCCAGCACGTATCAATCTGGAAAAATGTTGAAGAATGCAGGCAGAGCTGGAGCCTTGGCTTATTTATTGGCAATTGGCCCTGTCGATGATCGGCCCCCACCCAGCTTGACCTGCGCCTTGTCCTTTTGCATATGGCTCATATTTATTGTGCTGTATCTGGCCATAATAGTCAGGGATAAGCCAGAGCCAGAGCCAGAGCCACAGCCACGCTCTGTGCATCTGTAGCTCTGCTGAACTTTAGGCTTATTTTCAGTCATAAATCAGTTAGTGTAGCGCCTGCGGCTGCCAACACACGCATGTGTGCATATTCATGAGTTTGATTGAAGTTATAAATCAGTTATACCAAAAAGAGAAGTATAAGATATATTTATATATATTCAATGGACGTAACTATCATAAGTATTGAGAAAGGGCTGAAAATAAAATAAATAAGGAATTGAATAATAACAAAAAAGTTGATTCATAATAAAAACTATAAGCATATGTATTCATAACAAAATAAACAAGGAAATTTATTTGTAATCTGTATTTAAAAGTAATCTGGCAAAGAATAAATTGCCTTACCTATTGTGGGAGATCCTGCAAAAAACAGAGTCTGTAGTGAAAAGAAAAGTTGACCTATGAGAGAATAAGAATATAATAACATGGAAGTCTTATATGTATCTAGCTAGCTGAATCTATGATATAGGACCTCACCCAGCTTTTCCTCAGAAGTTACTATATACAGGCACAATGAAGGCAATGCCTACATATCTTTAAAAGACAAAAGCAACTAATAGTTTAACTATTCTTAAAAGTTTTTAAAATGATTTGAATGAATTAGCATTAATTTAATTGGAAATATTAGAATATATATAAAATATTCAGTATAAATGCATCTACATATAGAAAAAAATGTAGTTCTATTTCAAATGATCGCTCTTAAAAATTTTACATTAACCGTTTGGTCCTTTGAGTTAAATTTTGTAAAACTACAGTCTGTTGTACCCCTTGCCCAGTCTGTAATATTAATTTTCAAGCCAAAACCCTATAGATATAATCATGCCTTAGCTAGCTGTATAAACACCTGTTAAAACACCTGCCAGTGCCGAGAAACCACTTTCTATGGCCAAGAGTCGACTTTGAGCTGGAGTTTGGAATTGAAGTTCGCCTTGCATCACATCCGCAACGGTTGTGCCAAAAACAAAAAACTTAATTAATATGACACATATCGAGAGCTGTTTGGGCCACCGATCGCGCGATTGCCTTTACACATACATACACCTATATATGTTTATATACATATTTTTCTGATATTTTTCAAATAAAGAAATGCGCTAATGAAGTGAGCTGAGAAATGTTGTTGTTTTTTTTTGGCTGTGGCTTTTCATAAGAGTCGCCAATACATTAATTAATCATGGAACATTCTTAGGGCTATGGCCAGAGTCTTGGAGCATCGTGTGATTAGAGTTCCGCTTTTTTCCTAGCAGTGTTAACTTTTTCTCGGCTTTTGCTTGGCCGGGTTAACTGAAACGAAAACGCAGTTAGCTGGAGCGCAAAAACAAAGGCAACAGCATAGTTATAGCTACGACTGATATTAACATATCATTATTATAGCCATTAGCACTTTTAATTGATGAGTTTTTGCTGCCGTCTCCGCGGCTTTTTTTTTCCTTTTTCCTTAGTCTGCCCGACACTGCAGCCGACTTGCCAATCCATTTGTCAATGGCAAAACATAAAAAAGAAATATATATATATATATATATATCTGAAAATGAAATAAGAACAAGCAACAGAACACAGAACCCGAGTGAAGAAACCGACGGAGCCAACCGTTGTAGATGGCCGCGGGTGTGTTCGGTATCATGAATATCTTGATAGACAGACTACGTCTTCAGCATAATCAGTGAATGGACAGCCAAATGAGAGAGTATCACAAAATAATCCATATTTACCAACAGCTCAATCATTTGATAGTGAAGGTTTAAGAGGAGCAAGTTGGAGAAGAATATGAAAATTGAGGAACTTATAGCTGAAAATAAAATAAAAATAAAATCATTTTCCCAAGCCAGCTTATGAGCTTTTGGAGAGACTTTATTTCAAAGAGAGGCTGACCCTTTATATATATATATATATATATATATATATATATATATATATATATATATATATATATATATATATATATATATATATATATATATATATATATATATATATATATATATATATAACTATGGTATGAAAAACTTCAGATACAAAGCCAAAGACGTTATAGTCCGAAACATTCCTTCCATCATTCCTTTCTTGGGCCAGACACATATGAATATCTTACTTTTCACTTCTATAGCCATGCATACAGCGACAGATGTTAAAGCTCAGTTGGAACTGAAGTTGCAAACCTTTGGCAGATGTTTTTGAATGTGTTGTGCCCCTTAGACGACCTTTGTATAATTAATTGAGTGTTTCTAACTGGACTCGTCGGCGCTGGGGGTCAAACTCGAACGACAGACCACGTCTCCCCCTCTCTCTTTCTATCTCTCTCTCTCGCTCTCTGTCTCTGTCTCCTGCTCTCGGCGTCTGTCCCGCTGTCTGTCTCTCAGCACGATTCATTGATGAATTTTGACAGTTTCTTAAATTTTGGGTTAATGATTGAAGCGGCTAAAGGCCAGCAGAACAAACATGTATCTATATAGATATGAATATATGTCTGTATATATACAGAATACATTGATCTTAGAGCGCTTTGGTTCCCGCAAATTCATTAGCGAAAATGCAATTAGGCAAGTTTTTGTTCTTTTCTTTACACCCTTTGCGTATAGGAAATGGTTTTTGTCGATGTTAGTTAACTCGTTTATACTTTGGACTTATCAAAATATTTTTGCTCGCGTGTTTTCTAATGATAACATAGCTGAGATAAAGATATATATTAACTTTATACATATAAAGACTTTGTATATCGCATGACGCATTTCGCATTCCTTTGAATTCCTTGGAAAACGTGCCCATATCTAACAACTGGCAATTAAACATGCCTCCATACACACACACAAGCACACTCATACTTAATACCGTTACGCGCCTAGGTGAGGCCCACTGTGCTTAGAGCGCATGTCCCTTGCTTTGAAGAAAAGGGCTTTGGGCTCTTTTAGGCAACTTGGCAATGTTCCGAAATGCAGGCCTTGGCGCATGTTAGACACAAGTCTTTCTCTGCGGGCCTGGGCTCAGCCACGCCCCCAGACGCCAATTATGTTTGGCGGGGCACAGCGAAGGATGCGCCGCGAGCACAGGATATGCTCGAAACGGCGGCGCGACAGGCCGCAAAAAAAAAAAAACAGAAAACTTTAGTTGAAAAAATTAACTCAAACTACACAAAAAAAAAACGAAAGTTTGCTTAACATTTGATTTTGTTGTTGATATCGAATTAATATCAAATGCCAGGCGTTGGCCAAGACGGGTTGGGCGACAACTGCCCGCCGGCCTTAACGGAAATGGAAATGATGCACGAGGCAGAGACAGAGGTAGAGGCAGTGGCAGGGGCTTGAGCTGGGGCAGAAGCCGAGGCACACACAGTGAAGCAATTAGGCAGCGCCCCATTGGACGTGGCATTAAATTGTGAGCTGAAAGTGGCAGATACATCAAAAGTGAACGCAATCCATCATCTTGCGAATCACGGCGTGATGAGTGCCGCCAACAGTTCAGCCAAAGCTCCATCCCCAGCCCCAACTCCAGCTCCAGCTTCAGCTCTATGTCCAGTTTCAACTCTTTTTTTTGCACGTCGGCATCCTTTCGACTTTTTTTGGGATTTTATGCTGATGATCGGCGCGACTGACGCGTTCGCCGCACGAGCTAAAAATCATAAAACATTTTCGGTGTATTTTCTGTGAGCTCTTCTTAAATACCGTTAGGCGAAGGCAGCTTAAAGAGATTTTAAGCTACAAGATACGAAAACTAGAGCTGCACGCCTTTTTTATATATATATATAAATGGTCAAGGTCACAATTAATTGCGGGTCTGGCGATGGCGACTTCCTATATAACCAGCTTGACTTAAAACTAATGCCGCCTGATCTACTTTCGGCCCGAGCGGGGCAATTAAAACAATTACCTTTTACCCCACTGCAACGCTAGTTGGCGACGCTTGCTTGTTTTTCTGTGTGTTAACTATTTGCTGTGGCTGTAGCTTGCCTAGTGGCTGTAGCTGTAGATATAGATGTATCTGAGTAGCTTTAGAATGAGCTGAAAGTGTATCTATGTGTCTGTGTATCGGAGTATCTTAGCTGAAACCGAGTACTTGAGTATCTTCACCTGTTGCTGAATCTATATACATATCTTTCAGTGTAGCTGATCTATGATTGATCTATCTATATAGGTATATATGTATATGTGTCCGTATCTAAAGATGTAACATGTATTGAGGTTGCCTATTAGCTAAAAGCTGTAGCAGCCTCGGCTTAGAATGTATCTATATCTGTAAGTACACAGCTATGGCGACGCAGTATATGTAGTCAATCTTCGGCAGTATCTCTACTCTGACTAGTATCTGTCTCTGTCTCGGAATCTGTATCTCAACAAGATGTTGTATCTAAATTTCTACATTAGCTATTATATGAAGCTTTATCCATATCTGCATCTTAGCTGGAAGCTATAACAATATCTGAATCTATTCGCTAGTATCTGCATCCGCATCTGTATCTCGGCTAGTCTCAGTGCCTGTATCTGTATCTATATCTGTATCTGTATCTGTATGCCTGTGGGTTGGCGATTGTTGCGCTTTTCCCTGGAATCGCTTGAATCGCAGCCACATCACGCCCATTAGCGACAATCAATCTCGGCCACGCTGCAAGAACCACAACAGCAACAACAATTCAGTGATAAAGTTTTAGTTTTCTTTCCTTTTTTTTTTTTGTATTCTTGCCGCCTTTTTTGCCGTTTGGCTTTTTTATTTACGAATGCGACTGCCAGATAACCCATAATTATGAAATTATTATTGAGCGCCAAGTTTGACTCCAAAGCCGCGCCATAAAAATGTATGTGAAATATACAGCAGAAAAAAAGTATTATAGATATGTCTATACCATATAGCTCTTGCCTTGCCGTCGGAAAAGCAAAGTTGTATTTTTTCTTTTCATTGAATTTCGTTTTGGCTTTTGATTTGTGTGTGCAACAGGAAATGCTGCCGGCGCAGGAAGTTGCATAAAATCAAAAAAATATATGTATAAAAGAAGAAGAAACTTTGCATAAATGAGTGAAGAGCATAAATAAAGTTAAGATTTTGATAAATATATATATAAATATTTAAATAAGATTAATTATTTGGAAGAACTTGACCTTTAGATATGAAAACAGCTATTATTAAGATCTTAATATAAATAATATATTATATAAATAATAATAAATAAATTAAAATTGTTAATAAAATATAAAATGTATAATAAATATAAATATTATGAAAGTTTATATTTACTTAAAAAACAGGTCCTGCATATATGAAGCTAACTTCACTCCTCTGCCAAGCAGCTCGTTTTCCCCTGTTTAAAAATGAAGAGCATAAAAAACAAATGAATTTATGCAACAAGCCCGCTAGGCAAATACACACACAAACAAAAAAAAAACAAACAAACTGTCGAAAAGCTAAAGAAGGCGTTCTAGGAATTTTGGGAAGGCAATGCCAAGATGCACAGGATGCGGCTTGTTATGTGTGTTTTTCGGGGCTGCTTTTGAATATTTATGTAAAATGCAAAACGGAAGGGTTGCAGGTCCTTGGACGTTGCACACTGCACGTTGCACATGCTAAATGCCGTTATGAGTTATTATGCCGGACCTGCCAAGAAGTCAATCACCTGGTGCGATTCCTGGCAGTTGCCAAATCAAATGACCATATATCGCTATCTGTGCTCTGTCACTGGCCGGGTCGCTGCAGCGAGGACAGCCTGTAATTTTCAAATCTGGCCCAACAAATGCACTGCATATGGAGCCGCAGAAATGGCGCGCCAGCGAAAGATACTTTGAATGCGAGCAGTAATAGCAGCAATGGGTGCAGGCGAGATGGCTAGAGCAAGCGAGAGTGAGAGCGAGAGCGAGAGAAGGATGTTCAACGGAACGCATGTTCTTTGAAAATTGCCCATAATTATGCGAACGAACTTCAAACTGATTGTTTCTACCGGCAGTGGCGGCGGCGGCGTCGGCCATGGCCATAGCCATAGCCATGGTCATGGCTGTCCAAAAACCGCGTCTGTGTGCTGCATGCAACATAGCCGAGTGGTCCACCTCAGCGGCAGACTCAACCCCAGCCGGGCTTTGAGATCGGGAATCGCTGCCCGTTTGCTGCAGTGAAAGAGAATGACTGTAATTACGCATCACTTTTTCTTAATTTTCATGCTGTGCATCTTCCTCGTCTGTTGCTGGTGGTGAGGCTGCTGGTGCTGGTGGTGGTGGTGGGGCCCACCATTTTGGCTTGGGAAGCTGCTGAGGATTTGGACACTGAACTTGACCCACAAGACAAGACAAGTATGTGGTTTGCTGGGCTTGGATGCTGTGCCGGGCTTTTTTTTGTTGTATTTTTTTTCTCTGTGAGAAACAACAAAAAATACGTCCCAGAGTTTTAGAAAATTACTCGTTGCGTGTTGCGTTTCCAAAAACATTTTGCGTGTCTTTTTGCTGTTTGTTGATTTCTTCTTTTTGTTCACTTCCTTCAAATCTAATTTAAAAGATACAAAATTTTAAATTATGGGGTTTTCTTTATTGCCAAAAATGTTTTCGTGATTTTTTTTCGTTGTTTTTTTATGATTGCGTCTACGTGCTGTGAAAAGGTTCGAATTGCGCGCCAGCAATTCAGATGCAGATGCCAACAGGGCGATACGCATGTCGGAAGTGCTGAATGTCAAAGTTTTTTGGGTCAAAAGTAACAATTGGAATGAAATAATGGATCATAAAGAAGCCTATACAAAGAGCTTAATCAAACTGATAAAAAAAAATAAATACAACTTATTTTAAAATAATTGACAAAGCTCTACAAATTATTATGAAATATTTCCACTCACATTTTGAATTGTAACGTTAAAATCGATTTGCTCTGCAAGCGCACTGCTTAGCTGCACTGCTTTACGTACTAGCAGCCTAATGAACTATCGTTTAGCCTCCACAGTTCTCGACAGTTTTGCAGCTCTGCAAGAACTTTTGTTATTGTTTTGGTTTAGTTGTTATTAAATGAATTCTTATGATGGAAACGGATGCGAATATTGCGGATATGACAGATGTTTCGTTTGCTGACTTCGAAACGAAAACTAACGATGGCAATGAAACTTTTGATAGCTACGGCCAATGCCAGTCTAAACATGATATGGCTATGACACTCGACTTGTCGCTGGGCCAAAAGTCCGAGCAGCTCTTTGCCACAGATCAAACGCCAACACCGACGCGTCTCATCAAGAACTGCGAGGAAGTAGGTCTGTTTGATGATCTGCAGCATGTGAATCCCTTCGACATTGGATTTCAGCGTGCAGCCGAGCAAAATGCGGTGGCTGGCAAAGCGCCAGAGACACCGAAACATACGGCTGAGCCCGCCACGGACGGTGACTCGCTGCACACGCCGCAGGTTTATCCTCTGGAGGCGACAACAATGACACCAGCTAATCAAACAGTCAGGCAGAATAGCAGCCCACTGGATGTGCCTGTTGCCCATGTGGAGGAGCTGCTGGCCACGCCTGCCATAGTACCCGAGCCAGCAACAGCTCCGGGTCCGCCTCCATTGCAGCTAATACAACCCCCTGTGATCACGTGGGTGCTGCCAGCACAAACGCTACCCATAACTACGATACCTGCAAACATAAGCAAACCAGTGCCTGCTAAGCAAACAGTACGACCCTTTATCCTACCCAAGCCCAGCATAGCTGGCCAAAGCAAAGCTCCAACTGGGATTGTAGTACACAATACAATGCCAGTCAATGAGCCGAGTAGTGCTAGTTTAACACCCACATCACAGCTGCCCATCAAGGAGCGCCTTAAAGCCATACTCAACAACAGCAACAATAGCAATCGAAAGCAAAGGAGCTTTGCATCGCCGCCCAAGGCGAAGGCGACGGTCAAACGCAACGAGGATTGCATGGAACGACGTCGAGCAGCTGCCTCACGCTATCGGGACAAGATGCGCAATGCACACAAGGACTTAAAGGAGCAAAACGCACAGCTGCTGCAGCAGATACGCAAGCTAAACGAACGCGTGGCAACACTAGAGCGCGAGCTGCAACAATGCAACAATAACCACAATAGCGCGAGTGGTAGGCAAATGCTTATATGGATAAACTTGATATTATAATTACATATTTCTCTATATTATTATTTCTATAGTCATCGGCAATCATCTACAAATACCGCCATCTAGCATACACCTGGTTATCAATGTGCCCAAGATGTTGGTACCGGGCCAGCGGCTGGATCAGAAGTAAGCTTGGATATGGCTGCTGCTTGTAAATTATTTAAAATATAGATAGATTCTTATGCATATAGAATATGTACAAATTTATATATACATATCTGACCAGTGACATTAGATAAGGCAATGTTTTCCAATTTTAAAAATATCTAGCCCAATTGTTTGTAGTACAAACTTTATATATTTATAAAACTTACCTTAAGCTAAAAATCTATTCCAACATCACGCTGCTCCACAATATTAACTTAACTTGTTGTATGCATGTTTTGTATATATATTTAAAAAATATATATATATTGTATATTTATTTCAAATTCTATAATATATACAAACGTTAATAGTTAAGCTCAACAGCTTAACAGTTCCGCGCTCAAAATTAGATTATATAATACAAATCTGTGGCATATGTCAATTTTATAGCGTCTTTATGCTTGGGTTTTCAACTCCCATACAGATATCATATATGCTATGATAAATGTTTCATAATTATTGTGTAAATTTATATATGAATATATAAATTGATATACAATTATATAAATCTACAACATATATAAAATTTGTTAGAGCAAATCTGTTAGTAAGATTATAAATATGTTAAATATTTTAAAAGTTATGTTTATAAATAATTGTGTTAGTTTATTTGTTAATAATGCACAATTTGGATGTATAATATATGATGTTAACTAATCAGTTCTTGCCTTTACTACGAAATATTTCGCAAATAGCATTTTAAGGAAATTGTTAAGCAAATTTAAACTAAATATTAATTTGTTACTATAAGATCAGTTCTTCTCTATGCAAATTGGCCCGATTATTGACTGCTGCTTTTGCTGTTTAGGAGAATCGTTAGTTCTTGCTGGATCTCGTGTATGGAATATTCTATAGCTTTCAACTGCGACGGAGTTTCATTTTCCGTGCAACTATGCACCTGCTCCATGGTCATCTGTAATAGAACGATATCGATTTATATATATATATATACATATATTTCACTGAGCACCGCTTACCTGTCGCAGATGTTGCTTGAGCTTATCACTTTCGCTTCGCATTTTCTCCACGTCCTTGTGATATTTGATGGTTAGAGGGGAGTCGAATACGCTACTGGTGTAGTGGTAGGCCATTAGCTCCATTTCCTGGTTGCGTATTTCATCCTCGGCGAAGAGTATCTCATGATTTTGGCGACGCCGGTCGCGCTCCACGCTGCGCATTAGGCCATCAATGTCCTTTTCCATTTCCAGGATCTTGCGACGCTGCTCCGACTGCTGCAGCTTTTCCAGCACCTGCGACTTGCGCTGACGCGCCTCCATTTGATAGGTGAGCAGCATTTTGCGATGGCAGGCAATGCGCTCCTCTTCGCGTTGAATGGTGTCCTGGTAGAGCTGTTCCATTTCTTTGATGCGACGTATGTGCTCCTCCTGCTTAAGGCCCTGCTGCAGACGTTCCTTCATCTTGATTTCCTCCAGTTCCAATTTGCGCAAGCGCGCGTCAATCTCCTGCTGTTGTTTAATCAGCTCGTCACTTTGTTGCTCCTGTTGCTCGATCCACTGCCTGGGATATTTCAGAAACTTCGGATAGACGCCCTTGGGTATGGGCGCAAGCGGTCCCATGAAACGATCTGGATGCACATCGGGTGCACAATTGCTCATCAGCTTATGGGCACGGCTCATCCATTTGCCGACATCAATGGGCATCTGCTCGTGAAAGAATTCAATCACGTTCGCCCTCTCTGGCAGATGCATAATGATCTCGCGTTGCATCGAACTGTAAGCAACAATTACGAAGACAAGAAAGGATGGAGGATTTGTCAAGATGTTGTCCCACAGTACCAGCCACTGCTGCTCTTCCAGGACTTCGGAAAAGCCACTGGTAATCAGCGACCAGGCATAGTCCTTCGGCTGCACATCCATTGTGGAATAGAACTTGGACAGTTGCTTATCGTACACCTGCAGCACATTCTCGCACATAGCCAGATAATTACTTGGCGGCACGGGGTGGAACTCAAAGCATAATCCCAAATGGTTGAGCAGCAGCGTCACTATCAGTTCAAATACGACCAAACTGTTCTTGCTCATGTGCTTGGCAAACGGATAGATTAGGTCTGGCATAAAGTCCGCATGACCAAACACCTTGCACCAGTGGGCCAAGCAGCTCCATACTCGCAGCGTAGCTCGTTTCTGAGCATCGTTCTTCAAGTTAAGTTTGCGTCCGCGGTGCTTGATCACTCGAGGCTGGCCACGCTTAAGCAGCTCTTGGTATTGAATGGCGTTGGAGGGCAGCTGCAGCAGCGCGCTCCATATAATGAAACGATATTTGGCTGGGTAACAACCGAACTCAGCGAGCATGGCTTCCAGCCGATCACGTTTCAGCAGCTTTCGCAGCTCCTGATTCATTGAGCCACTGATGAGGCAGGATAGCTTTGCCGTAGGCTGCTTCAGTGCTTCGCGCACCTGGGAAATGCACTTGCCCTGAGCATGCAGGGTGTTATATAGCCGGCAGGTGGACCAGATATTCACCTCACCACTCTTCGACAATATGCTCAGCAGCTTGCCATCGCAGCTAACAGATAAGCTAACAGCATTAGAACGTTGCACGATTAGCTTGTATTCCGTCTGTATGAGATCCAGCATGACGGCCATGCCAGTGGCAGTGATGGCGAATAGAATACGATTCTTTGGCTGTGCCAGCAGCATGATTTGATTCAGAATAAAATCGCGCAGCTTGAATATCTTTTCCATAGCCAGAGATGCTGTGTTGAGCATCAGCAAATATCCATCCACTGTGCTCAGCATCAGTTTGTTGCCATTTGGCGAGAAACTATAGGCAAGTATTTTGCCATCGGAAAAGTGTGGGTCGTCGTACTTGAAGGCCATCTCTTCCTCCAGCTCCTCCGCCTCATCGCATTCACCGCGCAAAACGATCTCCGGTATCTGTAATTTGCTACCTCGCATCAAACGCAGCTTGCGGTCGCGTTCTTTAATAGGTTGCGAGATGTGCAAGGTTTCGAAATTGCAGCTGGACCAGAGATGAATCGCGTCATTCGTGAAGCATGTGAAGAACTTATCCGATTTGGGCAAGAAACAGGCGAACTTCAACGTAAACCTTGACTGATCAAACTGAAGCTTATGCGTCAATGCCAAACTGGTGAAGTTGAATAGGACAGCCGCAGTACCTAAGCGTATGAGAGCATTGCGTGCACTGCAGCTCTGAATGCGACTTCCGAAGGAAATCTCATCAATGCCTGCATTGCCGATTCTAATGTGTTGCATAGTGGACTTCTCCACATTCACCGTATAGGCATGACCCAACTCAGTGCCCACAACGTATTGGCTATGATGCAGTGGCGAGGCAATCACCATTGTTACGTCTGGCACCCTGAAATCCAGACGCCAATAGCGCTTGCATACAAAGTCAAAGACGTAGATGTTGCCGCTGTGAATGTAAAAGGAACATTGTCAGATTTACCTATTAGACATAAGTAGTTAATCTTACCGCCTATCAATGACAACCAGCTTGTTACTCATCTCATTAAAGCAGCAAGCAGCAAAGCGAATCCTTAGCTCCTTCTTCACAGACTTAATCGTATTGTGCACGGTGAGTATGTTTCTAAGTGAAGGGAATTCAAAATACATTATATTTATCATCAGAAAAACTATTTAGTATTTACCCCTCTTCGTTTTGCTTTAACTTAAATGGATATTTATGCATGGGTATATCATTCAAGGCATCTTTGCCTGGCTGCGGCTCATCAAAGAACTCCTCTTCAAAGATGCTATAGCCGCTCTCCATGGAGATTTCATGGGCCATATCCGTTTCCAATTCGGATTCGCCAGTTGTATCGTATTCGTCATCTTCCAACTCAATTTCGGAAAGATTTTCTTTCGAATTGGGTCGAAAATAGTCTCCGTGAAATGAAGGTTTTTTGGCTGGATTTTCCATAGCTGCCGAACTTCAAAAAAAAAAAAAAAACAATTGACACTGTTTGGTTCACGAACAAACTGCCAGAGCGGAACCAATGCCTATCGATAACCGATATTTTGAGACTGCTTCAATCATTACATGAAATACGCGGAACAAGTTCATTTGATTTAATTGTATTTTATAAGTAAATATTTATAAACTATTAAAATTATATACTATTAGCAACATAAATGTGGAGTTTAAAAATAAGTAACTGAAATGAAACGATTCACCAAGGAATTTACAGAGTATATACACGTATGAACATGATCTCTGAAGCACTAGCCAAAAATTCATATAAAAAGATCTTTTGCTCACGGTTTATAACTATTATGTATATTATTTCAATTAAATAATTGTTATGTGAATATATTTATTAATGTGAGATTGACTGACGTCTGGGATGAAGCTAGCTGCATCCAAATTGCTACATCCAATAATCGTAGACGTTGGCTTAAAATTAAACTCGACTCCCGTTTAAAACATGCCTCCGTATGGCGCATCGAAGCCATCATCGCGCATGGCATAGCCAAACATGGTTGAGTAGTTTATAACGTTTCCTATCAGCGTCAGCGTGCACGCAGTCCAACTTATCTAGAGGATTAAACCGAGATTAGGCTATCATAAATAGTACTATTTCTTTTTTTGGAACTTACGACTGCCGAATGGGCCAAAACGATGGGCAAAGCAAAGGCGCTCAGCACCATACCAGCCGTTAGGAATAGAGCGAATTCAGATTTCGGATTGGTTTCGTTGTTCGGCGTAGTCCGTTTCGATATGAAGACGGGCAACACAGACAAAACATAAAACAGAAGCACAAAGAATGGATAGAATATCTTTGGAGTGGGCAGCGCACAGGCCAAGATTAGGAATGTCATTCCCAGGACCGTCATAAAGGCGCATATGATCAAACTGAAACGAAAAGTGCAAGTGTTATCAAGTGCTGGAAAACACACATACATAGAAAGATTTTATGTTGCGACTTACACTGTGGGTGTTAGTATTTTTGTTGTTGTTGGTTCCATGGCAAGCGGACGGCGGCAAAAGCGTTGAGTGGCACAAAGTAAACCATGTAAATGGATAATAGATAATTAGTCTATGTCGTTATCAACGTTATGGCGCAATTATTACCTTTCTCGGACCCCATTTTATTTGTTTATAGTTTTTCTTTGTGGCCTGGCTAAAAAATGATTCACGAATAACAATGATTAAGTATCGATAACATGTGTGTATAAAAAGCAGTATTTTGGTGATGTAATATTTTTTAGTACATTTTTGGTGAAAACGCGTTTTTTAGCGGGGTATTCTTTTAATTTGAGTATAAAAATATGTTAAAGGATTTAACAAAAAATTTATATAGTTGTGAATGTGTAATTGACAGTTAAAGCAATTAAATGTAGTTAGCGTTTAAATGGATATAAAAAGAGATCACATAAAATAATTAGACCTATCGAGATCGAATAGAAAATTAAACAAAGTTACCTATAGAAATCGATATTGTTATCGTATATCAAAGATCAAAAATATTTGAACGGCGTTTAAAAATAAATTGTTATGATTTTATTTAATTTTGCATTGCATACTAAAACTAATACTTCTGTTAACTCGTTACCTGGGCCTTTCTATATTAAGTGGAAAGTCAAAGATGCGCAGCATTTATACATTCCTGTGAATAGAAAGCTTTCGGGTTGAAAATTCATTGATAAAAATAAATTGCCCTATCCCAAACGGCAATTGTGGGGTTGCAAAAGTACATGTCAAACATCAAGTGTGTATAAGAGGGTGTGTGTGTGTGTGTGTTTGTTTGTGGGCATGACGACGTAGCGGCCACCTGCTAGCTGTTCAAGCAGTCGAATCTGGCTTCGGCTTTTTCATGAATGCATGAATGTTTATTCAAAGAATCCCTGCACACGCACACACACACGCACACAGACGCGCACTCCTCGGTCGGACGTGCCGAGCTTTTCTTGTGTAGTTGCCGAGCGCAGGCGCCGGGCTGCCTTCCGTGGACTTTGTTGTTGGCTTTGGCCACAAAAGCTGCCCGCAACATTTAACAGCGCGGGGGCGGACATAACATTTGCGTCACAGCTACCAATTGCTGCCTTTGGCTGCTTGCTTTTTGGGCTCATTCAGTATAACGGTATACGTCGGCGATTGAAGAACGCAAACCAGCGACGAGCGGCCAGAGCCCAACGTTCTCCCAGTAATTGGCAGTTTCAAGTCAAGTTTCCACAACTGAATTCCAACTGCAATCTGCGAGAAAAGTGCAACATTTGACATTTGTGGCAGCCGGTGCAGGTGAAGGTGCAGGTGCAGGTGTCGCAGCCATTCAAATATCCGCGAGCAAAGTGTCGAGCGTCCAATTCCAGTAGAGGAAATTGCCAAGAAGAAAGAAAATATTGCACGCCCACGCGAATTCTGTGACCAGCAGCTGCCTGCTAATTGTATGCGCGTGTGTTGGTCGCTCTCTCTCTCTCTCTCTCTCTCTTTCTCTCTGTGTATTGGTGTGAAAATCAATAAACTCTAAAGGCTGAAAGGGCAACAGCAGCTATGCACGGTCCATATTAACACCGGCCATATGGTAACCACTTGCCAAGTGTCTATAACAAAGTGTTAATTGAAAACAATCAAGAAAATAGAAAAAAAAAACAATTAAATTAGTAAAAACTAACATCAACTAAACGGCTATAAACAGTTAAGAGAGAGTAACAATATGGCCAAGCAAATGGAAATAAGCTGCGCACTGATTGCAATACTCATGTGCTGCATATTGGGTCACTGCGAGATGTCCGTTTACCCAGGTACATATGCCTAAAAATAGCACAAACCAACACACACATACACACCACTTACCGCCAGTTAGAGGTACGCTTGTGTGTGTGCGTGTGTATGTGTGTGTGTGCATGTCATTTAAACTTTTGCGTCGTGAATGGGGCTGAAGGGCGCAAGCAGCCGCTTGCCACTTCGTTTTGTGTATACTCTATACTAGATATGCATGAGCATAGTGTAGTTGTATGTGTATGTGTGTATATATCTAGCATCAAATATGCACGAATCAAACCAAAACACCCTAACACATACACTTGAAAAGCTGCAGCGCCAGCAGTTGCCGTCTATCTGTGTGCTAGTAAGTGTATGTGTGTGTGTGTGTGTATAGGTGCTTTAGCCACAGCCAGCCCATATGCCGCCCACACTATATATAGTCTATCGCCTGCTGCCTGCTGCTTGCTGGCTGCTTGAGTTCGAGTTAGTTGCAGTCCCTGCTTAACACGCTTTTTATAGCCTACTTTTCAGGGCAGCGCTGAAATTGTAATAAACTTTTTCCAAGCACGTCACGGCGCTGCTCGCTCTCTCTGTATGTATGTGTGCGCGTGCTTGGGTGTGTGCCAGTATGTGTGTGTGTGTGTGTAGTAATTGGTCTATTTTAAGCCATTGGCAATTAAATTGACTTTTTGTTTGTCTATTCCGGTAGCATATTTAGTTTTATTTGGGCGTGTTTGACGCGCGGGCTCTGGCCTTACCTCCTTCTTCCTTTTTACCATTCCCTTCGCTCGCTTTTGTTGCGTTTCTATTTTTGGTTCTGCTTTTATTTTTGAACAGCGACTGGCACGCAATGGCCGTCGTCTCATTAGCATTAGCTCGTTCTCGCACTCTCTGGCATTTTAGCATAATGAGAGTCCGTGTCCATGTCCACGCCCAGCTCCGTTCAATTAATCAATTGCATTTTCTCTCTCTCCCTTCAGGTCTTCGCCGTCGACCCATACAGCAGTCGCCTATGGAGCCGCAGCGCTACGAGCAGCTGATGGAGGATCACGCCAGGCGTCGACTGCAGCAGCAATTCGAGCAGCAGCTGGAGCTAATTAATCAGCAGCTGTTGCGTCAGCGGCAGTTGCTGAAGAACGAACAGTATCGTCGGCAGCAGGAGGAGGCCAAGGTGTTGGCCGAGATGAAGAACGATTACGACAGCAACAACAACAACTTGAATAACCAATACGATCAATACGACAACGTCGAGGGCGATGCAGCATATGGCAGCCCGCTCGACTCGGTGCCCGACGTGATGCGACCACCGCTGCCCAACTTCGACAGCCTGGACAACAACTACAATCGCATCATCCCTGGTCCGTCGCGTGGCCGCATCGCCTTTGCCGTCGGCCCCAATGATGCGCGCTTCTTCGATACGGCCAACGACTTATCGGGCGAGCTGGACTCGCGTGCCCTGGACGACTATGAGGAGTACGCGCCGGTGCCGGACGCCGGCCCTGAAGTGGTTACGGCTAAAAACAAGCCCCTCTCTGCTGTGCAGTCCGCACCGAAGCCGGTTGAGCCGCCTAAGCTGCTGGACACGGCCATCGCCAACTTCCATCGCATTAAGCCGCAATCGGCCGCGGCTGCCGCCGTTGCCGGCGTCAATCTGCCCCAGGCCAAGGACGCGCCGAATGAGATAAATGCGTTGATTGATAAGCTGCAAAAGCAAAGCAAATCCCCGCTTTCGGCCTACGCAGTCAACGCAGGCGATGGCAACGAGCAGCTCGTTCTACGTCAGCACCTGGGCATGAACAGCGAGATGGGCGTCTACCTGGTGGCACTCATTGCGGGTGTGAGTGCGGCGGTCACTGTGGGACTTCTGGCGCTGGGCGTTACTTGGTGAGTTCTAGAAATAGATTTCAATATTAAATGAAAACTGATGAAGATAGGAAGTAAGCGGAAGATTATAGATATATTTAATGCATGCCAGAAATTTAAATAATATATATTTATATAATAAATAATATATTATTCATAATGGAAACATACTTATATTACGTATACGACGCTTAAAATTGCGTACACATTACCCGCATGATTCTGGTCTAGCCTAGTCTAAATATATTTGAAATATTACGTATACGTCGCGGTGTCAGAAACAGCAGATGACGTGTGCGCATACGCTTAGGAAAGCAACAGAATTAATCAAGCATATTATCTTAAATATAGCTGAGGTATCGAACTTGCATTGCTTAAGAATTATTTTCAATTCAATATTTCTCTCACCAGAATATATACCAAAGTAAATTCAATAAGTGACCTATCCATTGCCCAACTAACCCCAGCTGTCACCCCTTTCTTTTCTCTCACAGGTTCCACAATCGCAGCAAGGCCGCTGCAGATGTCGATTATCCGGCCTATGGCGTCACCGGACCCAACAAGGATGTCTCGCCGTCGTGCGATCGCAAGCTGGCGCAGAGTGCTCAAATGTACCACTATCAGCACCAGAAGCAACAGATCATAGCCATGGAGAACTGTCAGGCGACCGATGGCAGCTGCGGCCTCTCCGACGTGGAGAGCGACGACGACAACGAGGAGGGCGATTACACCGTCTACGAGTGTCCCGGCCTGGCGCCCACTGGCGAAATGGAGGTCAAGAATCCGCTCTTCCTGGACGAGACGCCGGCCACACCAGCCACAAACGTCAACGCTAATGCCAATGCTAATGCCAACAATGCAAACAATGCCGCTCCCAATAACAACAACATTACGCAGGCCACGCCCCAGCAGCCGGCCACGCAGAAGAAGGGCACGGTCAAGCCGAATATGAATCTGTTGAATGCCGCGGCCAATGCAGCTGCCGCTGCTGCTGCCAAAGCCGCCGCCAGCGAGGAGAAGAAGGAGAAGCGCAAGAGCAAGAAGTAAATTGTGGGCGAAAGGGACAACAAACAGTCTCCATCTATCTCTATATCTCCTCCTCTTTGTATCTCTCTCTCGCTCTCTTGGCCTGGCTTGGTTAAGTAGAACTGATCCATTTTGTCAGCCAACGATTAAACATGAGACACACACACTCACACAAGTACGCGTATGTACATAACACACACACACACACATAGACACATACACAGATACGCGCGCGTTTGTATAGATTACGTATTCCTAAAGAAAGTCGCTGGAATGAAATTCCTCGAGTCAACAACTAGCTTGAACAGCACAAAGAAATCTCTCTTAACTTCCTTGGCCCCCACTTTTGAGTGTAAGTCCGTAACTTATTATGTATATGCATTATGCATCGTTATCGTATCGTATCATAATCGTGTATGGCGTAAGACATGCATATAATGTAAACTACCCCCCACTCCCTACACCCCTCTATCCCTCCTCAGCCCCTTTTGCAATTGTTACCTGCTGTGTGCATTGCAGTCGAGTCGCATCGAGTCGAGCTATTGCGCAGCATTACGTGCTGTGCGCCTGTCAATCAAATGCAGAAGAATATATTTATTATAATGGAAGAGTCTCCCTCCCAACCCACTACCCCCCTCCATATGCTACTGATTCAATTTAAATACAATCCGAACGATGTGTACTTATTTATATTGTATTGAATTTTAACATTTTATTGAACTTTATATCAACAAACACTAACAAGAATCAATTTACGAGAAAACAAAACTATTTTAAAGTCTGCATATTGGCATTGGAACAAGAAAAAAACACTAAACAAAACAAAAATATATAAATTAAAACGTAAATTATATTATAATTATATTATATACATACATGCATATGTATGTGATATATATATATACCTATTTGTGTAATTATTGTAACATACTTATATACAAAAGCCTAACGAAATTAATTACTTATGGTATTTACCCCCTTTCCCTTTCCCCCTTCCCACTACCCCTGTCCCCCTAAAAGAAAAACAAAATTGTTTTACTAATACTTTTTATCGTACTACGCTTTGTGATCTTCAATTATCTGTGTCAATTTAGAAATACAATTCTGGTAACCGAAAACAAAACAAACACACACACGCATACATACATCTGTATGTATATGTGTACACCTATATATGTATGTATGGACTTATCATATATATATGTATATGTATTGGAACTATTTGAAAGGCGTTGAATTATTTACAAGTATAACTTAACAATAATTTCCAGCACATTCATGTAAAGTAAATGAAAAACGACTGATAACACACGAAACAAAACAAAAACAAAAAACACGCGTCTATTGTACAAACAAAAATGGAAAGAAAAGAAAAGAAAACTAACGAAATTTATTTATTAATTAGCGACAAATTAAACGAAACGAAATTAAAGTAGCTGCTCCACGTTCCAAAAAGAAAAAAACAAGCGAAAAATAACTAAAAATATTAGCGCAACATTTTTTCTCAATTGCTGTAAATAAACATGAAACAAACAAATATATAATATATACATATATATATATTTAAACATAAGACACAAACAACAAAAACAACAACAACGTAAACATTTGCGGCCGAAACAATATATTAAAGACGCTAGAAGACAAACTCAAGAGTTTAAAAATATTGCAACTTACAAAGAAATACAATAATACGAATAATAAAAAACCAAAAAATAAAATAAAATATAACTATGGAAAGAAACGAAAATAAGGAGTCTTCAACTGCTAAGCAGCTTGAATTAAAGCATGGAAAAACTATTTTATATTGTTTTCAACAATACTAACAATTGGAATTGTACTTTGCTACAATAAAAAAAAAAAAACACACACACACACACACAAAGAACACAAAAACCAACTGCAAACGAAATGTTGAGTTTGAAATATATATTTTATGGTGTATTCCGATGAAGGTCAAGGCGGTAAACCAAGTATATATATATACATACATATATATTTAAATATATGATTGATATCTTGAATGAAATCCAAAAAATACATAACATATATTTATGCATAAAGAATATAATTTAATTTATTTATGTATTATATGATAACCATAATACCACAAATTATACAGTATGCATACAAAATAAACTAAACTAACCAAAATGTATGGCATTTTCATTAATTATACATACACACAAAATAAACTCCGCTATAGATCCACTCCCATTCAGGATTTCTTTCAAAATAAAGTTTGGCGCGCGTTGGTGTTTGGCGCGCATAGAGCTGCCATAGTTCACACACTAGCTGGTGCTGCCAACTCGCTTCAACTTGCTTACTGCAGCCCTGCGATACTAGTGATTTTTGTGCTTTTGTCGGACTGGTCACACTGCAAGAACAGAAGCCAATCAGTAATTGCGACAATAATAATTCAATGTGCGTACGCCGCGCGCGTTTTTATTTCATATTAATTAATTAAATACCATTTCAATTCTTGCGGACAACGAAATCGTGCGCGTAATCGGTGCTGCCGTCGCTTCATATTTTCATATATTGCTGTGCGTGTAGAGAACGAGGGTGAAACATAGTTTAAACATAGCTACAGCTGCATTGCCTGTCAATTATGCTTGGCTTCCCCAATACAGATGCTGCTGCTGTTGTCGCTGCTACCGCTGCTGCTGCCGTCGCCGTCGTCGCTGTTGTTGTTTAGGTAAGTTTTATTTTCCTTTTATTTTTGGGGCGTCCACAGACACAAACTATAAATAAGTGTCTCGAGATGCACTGTCTTCTGGTCGGTCTGGCGCGGCCCACAACTTTGTCGCATTCGCTATCAAGTGCAAATATTTTCCGTCGTTTCGTTTTATGTATTTGGGCGTACTTGCCGATTACGAAACTGGGCGGCAACTAGTGTGAGTGTGAGTGAGAGGAAGGCGCTTTGCATACGATGTGCTAAGCATTAACGACGGTGTATACGAAACTTGCGTGCGACCCGGGCCTCTGGGTAGGGGTATTCTTATTCATTGCTATCGATTTAGTTAGGGGTGTGTAGTTGTTGCTGCTGTTGTTGTTCTGTGGCTAATTTGCGTTATATTGCCGGTGAATGGGTAGAACGTGAACGTGATTCATCGCTTAGCCAAATCAATAAAGTAAAGTAAAAAAAAAAAGAACATTTAGCGTCGCTTCCTTGGTGATAAACTTGAGTGTTAGATCAGGTGATAAGCAAATGTTATCAGACACCCACGAAAAGTAGACATCGAATATATATGTATATATAAATGCATACACACACACAGCGCTTAGCAACGCCCCTGGGCATGAAATTTGAGTTTCACTTTGTTTTCCAGCTGTTGTTTTGCTTACTCGTTAAACAGGATGTGAAGACAAGCCAGGTTGCCTGGCCAGATGTTTTTGCCTGCCATTTCAAGGCTCCATGCGTGCGAGCATAGTTATTGCACAGCACTTGCTCTAGTCCCATCTCTCTCTCTCTCTCACTCTCTTTGTTGCCCTCCTGTGTGCAGGCACTCAAGAAGTACGCACACTTATATATTGGTTTCGTTTCTAGTTTTCTAGGCTTGACCCACTTTAGAGCGCGCGGATCACAGAAAGAGCAGAGAACAAGTGAGAACAATGCAAGCGGCTGTAGTCGACGGCGAAATACTGTACATAAAATAGAATAAAAAAGAAAGTAAAGAGAGCGAGAGAGAGATAAGAATATTCGTCCTGATGAGATAAGCCTCAAACTAATGAATAGAGATGGGGATTATAGTTCTGGTTTCTAGCTCGATCTCTGATGAAGGTTGTCACTAATCTAGCTGATAAGTTTTTTTCAGCTGATTCATGTTTATGTAGGTCAGACTGCGCACCTATATACCCCTCATACTCAGCTTGTGTGCAGTGTATATCTACAAAACGCAGCGCGTCGTCAGCAGAAAGCAAAACCCCAGAGCCAAGCTCATTATTCTATATCGCTTGGCCTTCCTTCGTCTCGGCTCAACTCGGGTTTTGTTTTGTTTCCAGTTGCAGTTTTTTTAAATTTTTTTTTATTGTAGTTTCTCTCGTCTATGATTACAAGTGCTTATTACCCACGCTCACACATGGGCACACATATATACATATATATATTATATATATATATGCTGATAGTAATGCTTTATATATTAAAAGACTTTATATATTTAAAGACTTTATGCTAAACTGCACTTGACTTGCCATTGCATGCGCTGAAATGCTGATAAGCGAGCGAAAGGGCCCCTCAGCTGCATTCAATTAAATGCTGAATGAAAAGCAGAAACTTTGCGTTTTGGCAGCTCAATGAATGCACTTGTTTTGTAGTACAGTGTGCATTGGCTTTGATTAATGAGGCATAATGAATGAAATAGTGGAGTTGTTAACTATAACTTTGCTAGTTGCAGAGTTGGAATATCTTCCTGTTAAGCAGATTGTAGTACAGTGAAGCTATAGCTATATTAATGGAAATACCTTTTAGATAGGAAATTCATATAGGCATTAGGAATTAAGCAGGATTATGCCTGCTCATAGAGTTTTCATTTTACATAAGAAACTTCTCATTTCTGATAAGTCATGAAGGGGAAACTGGGTTAATAAACCAAAAATCAGGACAGCGAGCTCATCCGACCGAAAGCAATAAGTAATTGAGTGCAAACTTAATGCAAGCAGCTATTAAAATGATATTCTAAGATTAAGTTAATATGAATTATGGCCACACTAGCCTTGGCAGGGGTTGCCTGTAGCCAAAGTTTACTTTACGTTTGTGTGCATGTGCATGCACTTTTCACAATCGCAATCGCATTGCCAGCGTTCGAAGGTTAATTCATGCACTGACACCTATAAATATTTATGTGTATATATTAAATATATATATATATACATTTATAACGGGGCATTTCCATTTTAAAATCAAATCTGTGTCGCGGTTATTGAACTTGACGCTGCCATCGCTGTCATCTCTGGCGACATCCACTGACCTTGTCCGCGCCGACAACCCAAATAAGAGAAGACAGAACTTAGTGTTGTAAACGTAGACGTAGCAGAAGCAGCATAATGATATAGAACTGTTGAATGATCTGGCCGAGGGTCAGTCAGTCAGGGGTCCACAGCCCAAGTGTGAGCCAGCGAAAGTTGAAAGGCGCATTCCACATGCCACTGGGCCCCCAGCATTTATCAGGGGCAATTAAAGACGCCAACACACATTCCACTGATAGGAGGGAGACATCCACACACGCACACACATACTCTACATATGCTTGAGTAATATATACTATATATATCGGAAAGCAGTTCATATATTATGAATATATGTAAATTTCAATAACAGCTGCAGCTGACTGGATCTGCGCATTATAGTGTGTTTAATGTGCGGCATTCCGTTTGAAGCTTTTCTTTTCTTTTTCTCTTTCTTTCCTTTCTGTATTTTATTTAAATACAGCTGCAGGCTGATAAACAAGCTATAGTCAACTTTGATTTCCGCGAACTTTGCAGCTGTTTTGTTTGTTTTCCTTCACGAAATTTATGTAAATACAATAAACATATTTATTGGGCTACACATATGACTCTATATATGCATGTGTGCGTGTGTGTGTAGGGTGTGTATGGGGTGGTTGGTGTAGCCGTTGGTGGGCGGTGGCCATAAACAAAAAGCGCCCAACAGTAGCGACGCCTCCACACATTCATGTTCCTGACCACAATATCATTTGTTATTATACAAATTATAATGCATATATATAAGTATGTAGAGATGTGTGTGTATAGGGGTACTTATGTCTAGGTCTAGGTACATATTGTGTCTATGGCCAGGCAGATCAAAGCCGCAGCAAAACAAATGCGAAATATATTTACATATTCGAGACCTGTTTATAGGAGCAAAACGTGGGAAATTTGTAAATCTAAATACAACAGCAGCAACAATTTAAAGGCTCGTAACTTAGGCAAAATAAGCTACACACACACACACACACACACACACATGGACACCTACTCACACCTACACACGCACACACGTGATGGCAGTTAATTTGCTTTAATTGCATTTGATATCTTTACAAATTGTTCTCCATGCCAAAAACAATGCTGAAATATTTATTCATTCACTCAATATCCATGTAGATATATATGTATATATCTTGCCTAGATGTATATCTCATGTATATATATATTTCATTCGGCAATAGTTCAAATAGTCAATAAAAATCCATTTGCTGAAAACTTGAGGCAGTCTGGAAAATAATTCATTTGCGCTTTTGTCTTGCCAGAAAATGTTTTATGCTTTACTTTTTTTTTGTTTTTCCTTTATCTGCACATTAAGAGCGAGTGTTTTTTCCTCTACTTGTTTCTTTTCCATAGAGCTGTAATGGAAAAAACATATTGAAATGTTTTCATTTCTTGTAAAGCTCGCAGAAAAAATGATTCCACGTACTTAAGTTTACATGTTTATTTGGTAATATATTAACGTATGTTTTCAATTAATTTTGCTTTGACTTTTCAATCAGCCTTTCGGTTTAAAATTTGTTGTTTTAGTATATATATTTAAAAGTGCTTAAAAAGCTGCATTTCTTCAGATAAAAAGTACTATAAACTGTCCTCATTTTGGTTAACTCTAGAGGGGGACCACAATCATTCAGCCTACTCAATATTGAGGCTATTTATTTGTTTATATGCAAGATTGATACAAATTGACGTTGCTTGTAGCTGAGTAGTTTATGAAAAGTTTCGATCAAACTGCTGACCATTTAGCATATATAAATATATGAACAGCAAACTAACTTGTTTACCCCGAAATTTCTTTGGAAGTTTGAACAAATAAACAAATTGTTTCTGTGGCTTTTAATCGATAAGAGTCACATGAGCTATATGCATGGCTAACTATCGACTCGCCATTTGCAAATTTGAATCATATTCCTATATATATATATCGTTCCTGGGCCCGGGCCACGCATACCAATCGAATCGAAACGTCATTGCATTCGCTGTGTGGAATGGAATGATTATGACTTAATTGAAATTAATTAGACGGGGTCGCCGTCAGACAGTCTTTGAGAAATGTGTGGCATCAGCACATAGATAGATATATCTATATGTATATAGACGCCATATAGCTTTCTATATATAAATAGATATAGATACGTGTACATACATAATTGCATGTGTCTTGTTATTAGAGCTCTCACAGCAATGTGTGCGCTATGGCGGAGCGTGTTTAATATCAAAACTGAAGGTTATTTAATGTGCGTATATAGAGTAAAGGATAGTAAAGGATAGATATAGCCACTGGGCAGCAAGCAGATCTTGATTTTTGTGTATATCTATCTGATGCAGGGTATCTGCAAGTCGTACACAGTAGCTGGCATCTACTTGCTTTATTGTCTATATATTATAGGAAAGTTTATTGTTTATATTCAGTAACAGAGAGCTCAAAGCTCTACACATCTGCTGCTGGGTATCTGCCTGTCGAGCACAGTGCTACACACATATCTACTTGTATTCTCTATATATATTATATATAATTTGGGGCATCCGTAGGGTTTCTCTTCGTTGCATTCTATGGCAGAGGTCGTTGACCGTTTTGGTGACTTGTTTTTATTTATCCACGAAAAACCTTTCCGCTGACTCTGTGCATATCATTAGCTGCGCATGCTGTTGTTGTTGTTGTTGTTGATGTTGTTGCATTGGCACCCCCCAAAATATGTGAAAAGCCAATCGACAGCTACAACAGTAGCCACTGCTGCCATAAAAGACCAGATCCAGGTCTCTCTTCGTGCCGCTTGCCGCGTGACTCAGTTTGTTCGCTGCTGTGGAAATCGAGCAGCGAAGCGTGCCACACGCCTCACCACCACCACCGCCACCAGTTGTTGCTGTTCCTGTTGTTGTTGTTATTATTGCAGTTGCTTTTGTTGTTGTTTCATTATGGTATCTTGTTATTGTTGTTCTGCATTGTGGCTTCGGCTGCAGCCGCAGCAGAAAATTGTGTTCAGTAAACATAAAGGCTGCCCACCGACCGCACGGTGCTAAAGCCAGAGCGTAGACTAAACTTAAAGCAGAAGTACTAGTATATACAGAGTTATAGCAATATCCGTAATAATATATGTATCAACTATTTACTTGCAGCTTAATAGACAAGTGGTTTATCAGAGGCTTTTGCCATGATGCGCTATTCGGAAATCTCGCGCGACCTCTCCACGGATAATTTGCGCTACACAGAGGTAAGTTTTCTCTTTCACTCTTGCACACAGCCCTTATTCACATATATCTTTAATATATACAGATCAGCAGAAAACCCTCGACGGACTATGTGAGCTATGGTGGGCAAACTTTTGTTGCCGCCTCACCCACACAGTCACGTTGCCAGGCGCAGGCATCGCCACAGCTGTTGAGGCAGTCCAAGCAGCGCAGCTCCTCCAATGGCAATGCGCACACCATGGCCTGTTTGCGTCAGGATAAAGGAGCCAAGGAACTGCAGGCAGAGCAGACGCAGGCACAGCAGCCAGTCAGCAAAACATTGAACATCAAGAGCACACGTCGCAAGAACTCCATCGGCTGTTTGACCAGCTTTAGCTCGTCGCCAGACTCGCCCGGTTGTTACTACAGCATAGCGTAAGTGTGCAAAGCTAATTGAATTAAATGCCATAAATATGTAGCTAAGTTAATGCAATTTCTCTTCTCGTTTGCAGTACAACCGCTGCGCCAGCGAACAAATCACAGAGTTTGCCAGCGCATGGCTCCATTAAGCAGCTGGATGCGGTCATCCTCAGTGCATTGCGCGTACCCGCCGATGTGCTGGCCAATCAGATAACGCTGCTTGACTTTCCCGTCTTTGCGCTCATACAGCCCGACGAGCTGAGCAGCTGTGCGTGGACCAAAAAGGACAAGCATGTGGTTACGCCCAATATTGTGGCGTTCACCAAGCGCTTCAATCACACCAGCTTCTGGACAGTGCAGGAGATACTCAATGGCGAACAGCCCAAGCAGCGTGCAGAGATCATGACACACTTCATTAAGGTGAAAACGACCTCTAATATATATCATAAATGAATTATATATATTAATGAGTTTATCTTACAGGTGGCCAAGAAGCTGCACGAACTGAACAATCTGCATTCGCTGTTCGCCATCATCTCGGCGATGCAAAGCGCCAGCATTTATCGTCTGAAAAAGACCTGGGCCTGCTTGTCCAAGAAGGATCGGCAGTCCTTCGAGCGCTTGAGCGATATATTCAGCGATCAGAATAACTGGGCTAATTTGCGCTCGTATTTGGAGAGTCTACGTCTGCCTTGCATACCCTATTTGGGTCTCTTTCTGACAGACTTGATTTACATCGATCTGGCGCATCCGCATAAGGGAGGCCTTGAGCCAGAGCAGCGTCGCAATAAGATGAACAATATATTGCGCGTCATCTCCAACTATCAGCAATCTAACTATCAGCACATCCAGCCGCATGAGTCCACGCAAAAATATCTCACCTCCATACGCTACATTGAAGAGCTGCAGAACATATTCGAGGAGGATCAGTACAAGTAAATGGGCACACTTTAAATAAGTAAATGTGAATGATAAACTAACTTTGTATATCAATTGAAACAGACGCTCGTTGAGCCTGGAACCCGCCTCGCCTTCTGGACCCAGTTCGTCATCTTGCAGTTCGAAGGAATCCTTCAATGTGGAATCGGTGACACCAGCTCTTGGTTGCTTAAATTTGAATCTGTCGCCTGCCAAGACCATCGGCTCCATGCGCATGGCCAGTGGCACAAAGTTCGTGCCGGGCCATCGCAAGTGCCGCAGCCTGGGCACCAAGTAAGTAACCAATTGCTTTCCATTGCTCCAAATTCAAATATCTTCGCGCGCATATTCTAACTGCCACTCAAACACTTCGTGTTTCGTCCCAAAAAAAAAAAAAACAAAATGAAATCAAAAATCAAACTTTCTATTTCGTTTACTTCAAACATCACTCGACACAAAACTCTCTTCACTGTGCAATTGGACTGACCGTTGGGGGTGCCAAACAAACGTTAACATTTTACTCTCTCAACATTTCTTTACTATTAATATTGTTATTATTATGTATATCAATTGATTGTCTCTTTGTACATGTCCACTTATGCTTTTTGCTTTTCGCTTTCGTTCTGTATCTTTGTATCTGTACCTTGTATATGTTTCTGTAACTGCAACTGCTACTGCAATTAGATTTCGCAGCAGCAGCCTGCCGCGCAACTTTGCACAAAGGTGTCAGTGCTGCATTGTAATGATTGCGCCGGGCATTGGCACAATCTCCAACAAGCGCTGCAGATGCCGCCGGTGAGTGCCTACGTAGGCCGTAGCCTATTGCCTGTAGCCCATATAGCTAGGATATGCATTTCAACATTTTCTATTCATTTTCTAATCCTTATTTTCATCAGTTTGTGTGCACGGACCCAACTTAAAATGCTTACATACAAACACCAAAGACAACATCATTAAAGAAACAACTGAAACTTCGGATTGCCGAAGATTATATGACTGCAGATATTTTTTTTTTATCAAAAATTTGTATAGTAATTTGCTACTATTTTAATGAGTTTAAGCTTCAAAAATTTGTAGATTAGATAAGTTTGATTAGCATAACGTGAAAGACACAAATTTTTGTTATACAAAAGCTATAAAAACTATTTTATCAGCTTGTTTTCATTAGACCTATATAGTCATTGGAATTTGTTAACATTTGGCTTATATTAAATAATGATAACTAAGCTTATATTGGATGAAAATAACTTGCATAGCAGAACAGAGAATTCAACTTAAAGCAACTGCTGTAATCGAATCTTATATATCTGATTTGTTCCAATATCTTATACACATTTCCTGCAACAAAAAGCTGACACGTCCTATCAAATAGCTCTGATACAGCTATAGACTATATACATTTATAAACTATATAGAATCGTATAAAAATGATCTCTGCAGGGGCAAAACAAAAACACAGAAGACACGCTCACACTCACTCATACACACGCTTCGCTTTGGGTTTAAATTAGCTGTATGAATTTAGCTAATTGATTTCTGTTTCATCAGCTCATCTTTGCCACACTTGAACATCGATCAGCCATACACAAACACGCCCACGCCCACTCTTTCACACACACACACACACATCCAGCCACAGACACACTCAAACGCGCTGTTAGTTGCTTTACATTGTGTTTAGTTTGAACCCATTTGATCGCTTGTCTGCATGACGCCCCCTGTGTGAATAAACACATTTAATGCTAAGGCGTGCCATTCCATCATCAACATCAACAAAAATCCAACTGATTTCCGTCTGTGCTTTCGCAGCATCTTTGGCAAAATAGCGCCGAACAACTACGATGGGCATCCGCATCACTTGCATCTGGAGCACGAACTGATTGGCAACGTGCTGCCGCGGCATCATCTGCTCGACGACTCTGTGCTGGAGCACAGCGATGCCCTGTCCAATGCCGATTTGACCTCTCTGGAGAGCGCCGAGGGCATCCTGTGCGACTTCACGGGCAGCAATTGCGATCTGATGTCGCCGGAGGCAGCCGCCGCCATGCAGGGCTGCCTGCGACGCAAGACGGTGCAGAAGGAGGGCCGCAAGCCCGCCGTCGCATCATGGCAGCGATATTGGGTGCAGATATGGGCCAATTCGCTCGTCTACTTTCCGCCCAAATCGTTCAAGGGCAGCGAACGCGGCGACTTCAAGCGCGAGCCGTGCAAAGTGTGTCCGCTGGAGGGCTGGAATGCGCACGTCATCGACAACACGAAGCATAAGAACTCATTCGAGCTATACCACCGCACCCTGGGCACCGTCTACAAGTTTCGCGCGGACAGTCCACAGATGACGCACCTGTGGACGAACGCCATATGCAAGCTGGCAACGACGCGTGTGCCAAAGCCACTGCCCGCCAATCTGATGTCCTTCGAGTGAGAGGATCAACGATATATATGATATAACTGATGTACTCAACGATTAGTTCTAATTAGCTGTTCATTTACTCACGATGTCAAACCTAACACACGACAAAACAACATAGAACATTCCTGCAGCTCTCTGCTTGTTAACCAAACAAAAACAACACAAGAAGCCAACAAACAATCACCAATAACAACGACAAAAACAACAACAAAACTAACGAACAAACTGTAACGATTTCAAATGGTATTTCAAAAGACTGACAGACTAGCAGAGAACAAGATAAACAAGATGAAGATAAAAATTGAAGATAAAGATGAAGCTAAAGCTGAAGCCGATGAAACACACTCAAACAAACAAACAAACACACACAGACAACGCAATTTACAAATGATATATAATATATATTTTGGCTAAGCCACAGCTGACTTTAACTATTGATTATATCTCGTCTCATTAGCCGATTTCTCAACATGTTACGAGCTGTGGCTGTGGCTACGGCCTGGACTATCTCGAATGCTTTTCAGTGTGACTTAAATGTTATTTCTTTATATCTTGTAATTAGCTGTAAATGAAACAAACAACAAAATTATCATCGTGTTTTTGTATGCGCGTAATTGTGCCATATTAATTTATAATTCACGAATAGTTTATAAAACACAATAGATATATACATATATATAGATCAATCAGAACAACATTTGTACCGCCTTCTAAATATATATTTATTGATTAATTAATTAATTGCTAAATAGTGCTTAGCTACTTTGTAACAAAGAATCAAAATGAAACTATTCAACGCATACTCGAAACGGTAAACATAGGCTTTAAATGGATTGTATCAAGATTTATCTGTCTATATGTGTACATACATATATACATATACCTATATATATATGTGTGTGTTGCATGTCTTAGATCTTAAGTTATGCCTAAGCTTAGCTATATAGTTTTATATGTTGCATGTTCTCTCTTGAGTCTAGACAATAGAGCTTCAATCGAAATTATGTTCACTATGGGTAACAGTTACTTTACGATACATCTGTTAGATATATACACACATACATACATACATATATACTTATTTAAGCTTTGTCACACACACCAATTTGATTTGCAAGTTTTACCTTAAGCATAAAAAGAAATGCAGCAAAAAAAGTCGATTAAACAGAAAAGAAACAAAACAACAAACTATCCACAACTAATGCTCTTATTATATAATCTCGTACGTTTTTTATAACAATTTTCACGCGCAACTCGTGTAAACTACGCGAATTTGCAATTCATTTAAAAGCGCGAGCGCGCGCGCTTCATGAATTTCAATGGGCCTTGCGAGCTATTTAACTTTAAGAGAAAAGTCTAAGAAAGTGTCAGTCGATTGCGAAACATGAATGGGTCCACAATGGCAGACAGCCGCGTGAACAGGCACAGGTGTCATACAGCTGACAGGATGATGGCGGCGACTACTACGACAACAGAGCAATGCAGAGGGAAGTGTGGGCGGATTTGTCTGTTTGTCATTCCGCTGCTCCTCGTCGTCCTCATGTCCATCGATTCCACAGTGGGCGGCAAGACGACGACCATGTAAGTGTGTGTGTGTGTGCGTGTTGAGAGGATGTTGTGCAACAGCTAGTCCCAAACGACTTTCACTCTACTGGTACACGCTTCCTGCTTGCCGATTGCAGTGTGCGCCATACGGACACAGTGGAGCCCCACTTGGACGGCTTCTGGACCAATAGGACCACTTGGAATGCGCGCTGGGTCAAGTACTGGCGCGCCAAGCGCATCTATGAGCCCGTGTGGAAGAAGGTCTGGACACCGACCATACTCAAGGAGTGGATTCCGCTGCCCAACGCACCAGCGCCCGATGCCTGGAAGGAGCAGAAAGACAAGCATGAGCTGGACTCCTACTCCTAGACTGACAAGACTGACCAACCAACCCCTAGGCATTAGGTTTATTTATTTATTTATTTACTTGTTAATTAAACGCTCGTTAAGTCTAAGACATAATTTAAGTGTACGCGCCAAAGCAAAAGTGGGCCTTACATGCTAACGACTGGTTTGCAACTATTTACAAGGAGCCTGGACTGGGCGGGTATTGTACATTTGTATGTACATATGTATAGATATAGATATGTGTATGTGTAGTCATATATTCATGGGCGCTCTACGCGCCTGGAAACTTGAATGACTGCGTGGTACCGGCAGCGGCTGCAGCAATTGGCGATTTGGCTGCCTCCAGCGTCTTGGCTTGAAAGTCGACGCTGGCCACTGGTTTCAGCTGCGTTGGCTTTCCGGCTGACGCATTGCTGTCGTCGCGTTTCCAGACCACTTTTTCCTTATCACTGCTGGCGGCTTTGTCCTTGCGATCCCAATCCCAGCCGGAGTCATGGTGGTGCTCGTGATGGTGATCGGGCGAGGGGAACCATTCGGAGATAACGACGGGCTTCCAGATTTTCTTCCAGCCAGGCACCCATATCTCCTTCCAGCCGGGCACCCAGATCTGCTTCCATGCCTCCTTCCACTCCAGCTTGTCGTTCCAGATTTGCTTCTTGCCAGGCTTCCAGTACTGCTTCCAGGCCTCCTTCCACTCTAGCTTCTTTTCTGGCACCCAAATTTGCTTCTTGGCTGGCTTCCAGATCTTCTTCCAGTGTGACTTCCACACGACCCGCTTCTTCCACAGATCGTGGCTGGTGTACTCCCAGCCCTCATGATCCTTGCCCAAGTATTTCTCGCCAGGAATGCCAACCTATAGAAATTATGGGATATCCTTTATAAAAATGTGGGGAATATATTAGGTATGAACTATACCTTGACTAGTTCCGGTGTCCAGTACTGCTTCCAGTCGGGAACCTGAATATCCTTCCATGCGGGCACCAAAATCTCCTTCCAATGCGGCACCCAAATTTGTTTCCAAGCGGGCACTTGAATCTCCTTCCAGCCGGGAACCTTCACCCAATGCGGCTTATAGATCTGCAAATTGAATTAGATTAGAGTTAGCTTTAAGAAGATCTTTGATCAGTGCCTTTACTTACCTTCTTCCACGATGGATTCCAGATTTGCTTCTTGGCTGGATTCCATATCTTCTTCCAGCCCTCCTTCCACGTGACTTTTTTCTTCCAATAGCCGGGATCGTGGTGTTCATGGTGCTCGTGGTGCTCGTGTATGTGCTCCTCGTGCACATCGTGCTCCCCGATGCCGAGGTCGAGGCCCAAGCCGAAGCCGTGGCCGATGCGCTGCTGGGCGACGCTCTTGCTGCTCGCTTGGGACTCGGCTGGCTGCTGATCGCCGACAGCTTTGGCATAGCCACCTCTGCTGGCAACAGAGAGCACGCCGAGCAAACCCAACTGTAAGTAAAACAAACAAATGTCATTAGTCACTGCTGTTAGTCAAGATACAACAAAAACAAAAGACTTAGGCAACGAACGCGAGCGTCTAGGGATCATAGCGAATTCGCAACGATTATGTTAATTAATTAAATATTCTTCATATAAAGCGTTTAGGCGCCGCAACAACTCGTTTTAACTGGGTCAGCGAGCTGCCGACTCCGTATCCGACTCTGACTCTGACTCAGTTTATCCCATTCTGTTTTATTTGCTGTTGCTCTTCGTCTGTTAATATTTTTCGCATTGTGTGCACCGAGAGTCCATTGACTGCGGCAAGTAAGAGTGAAATATTACGTCAGGTTTGTTTTTTTTTTTTTTTACATTTCTGCTGCCAGTTGGCGACGATAAAGTCTAACCTGGTTTCAGGTCAAAGCCACTGCCTGGCAAACTCTGTCTCTCTCTCGCTCTCTCTCTATCGTAATTTAGGGCTCTGCCTCTTTCTCTATAAGGCTTACACCTATTTATGTTTTCGGCTTTTTTTTGGCATTATGCAAATAATGGCCGCTTTTGGCGCTGTCTCCGTTTCGCTTGGCGTTGGCGTTGGCGTCGCCTCTGTTGCAAGTTGAAAGCTCTAAATTTGGAGCTGGGTTGCAGCTGCTGGCGAGGTCAAAGCATTTGCCGTCAATTTGTTGTCATCTTTGGCTTTGGGTATTTCACATAATCGACCAAATCACTCAAATTTTCTGTTCACATAATCCCAATCAATTTGCGCACGAATGTCAACTTTGATCCGATTATGAAATGTGAATTAGCGCCAGCAAAAAAATTATCTCATTGCTGGCACTAGGAGGGGTGCTAATTGCGGTCGCTGCTGCCGCGGCTGACTGCTGGCTGCTGGCTGCTGGGAGTGCGTCGCAGTTTCCGCAGTGAGCCAGTGAAAGTCATCCGCCATCTGCTGAGGGGGAGGGGCGACTGGTTTGGCCAGCCGCCATTGGATCATCGATCGTGAGGGAAAAGAGTCAGCCCGACGCCAAATGCATTTCATGGGCAAGCGCTAATGAAACTGTCTCGCGGCCAGCATATTTGAGCGCTTTTAATTGTTGACAATGCGATTGAAAGCCACCAAAAACAGTTGAAGATTAAGAGAGAGGGCGGAGGGGTAAAAAAGAGGCAAATGTCGTGCAATTGTCAGGTGACAATGGCTGAAGCAAGAAAAGAGAGCTGGAAAATGGCTAATGAAAATGAGCTAAACACGCTTTTCGCTGAATCAATGGAGATATTTGAGATATGGGAAAGAAGAGAGAGATAAATGATATAGCTTTGATCTTCCATTCACTTTAAATATATTTTATGGGAAGAAGTTATTCTTATAACTACTTAGATTGGGCCTAAAAACCTGTCTAAGAGTTATGCATAATATTTAATATGATTTCTTATCTAATCAGTCAAGATTATGATTGATCTATATATAATTTGGTATATATAATGTCTAGCAGCTTTCCACTTTCAGTTTTATTCCAAATTAATTAACTTTTAGCTATCTCAGCTGCATTTTCTACTCTGCCCATTCTTAATTCGTTTCAAATTGATCTATTATGGATTATATATTCATATATAATCCAGACACGCTCCAAGCAATACTCGACTTTGTTGATATGTGAAGCATATCTGACTTATAATTTCCTTTAAAGAAGTCTCTCTGACTGCTCCATAAACAAATTGTGCGCAATCAATTTGGGAAATTGCAGTAAGCTGACGAAATTATATTCCATTTGTGCCACTTGGCTGCCTAGCCCAAGATAACAACAACAGCAACAACACATGCAGTTCGCACTATCTCTGCCTCCATTGCTTTTTTTTTTGCACTCTGTTGACACATTTGGTAATTACCACAAAATGCCGCTGGATCCTCATGGCTCCCGCTTAACGCTGGCTGGGGGTACGTGGGGCCCTCGACCGAAAAGTTAACACTAATTCACTTGGGCACAAGAAATGAAGATTATGTGGGGCCGCCACTCGCTTTGGTGGGCAACGCGCGCAACTCTTTGGGCCACTTTCGTGGATCTGACTGTCGCACTGAAGATTGGGCAGCCAGGTTAAATAGACGACGCGCAGGTGCAGCCGGCGCCAAGCGCCAACGAAGCCGAAACCGAAAAGGAAAATTGAAACGAAAACGAAATGAGAGCGAGAGCAGTGAGAAACGAGAGCGCGCGGCGAAGACCTTGAATTCTGATAACGGTTTTGTGTGTAAACAATGACACAGCGAGCTTAAAGCTCAGCTTAGCTTGCCAGAGACTGAGAGTGAGAGTAAAAGAGAGAGAGAGAGAGAGAGAGAGAGAGAGTGCGCGCGCGCGTAGGCCGGCATTTTGCTCTTGTCTTTTGGGCTGCGCATTCGCATTTGTTTGTGCTGCGACGTGACGAACGGAGAGAGAGAGAGAGAGGGGGAGGGAGAGGGAGGGCGAGACAGACAGAGACAGAGACGTTGCTGCTCCAAATGTTGTAATCGCCAGGCCAGGCCAGGCTTATTGCAATAAATGTTATAAATCTTAATAAAAAACAAAAGCGAAAAATAACAACAACAATAGCAACAACAACAACAACATTGAGGCAATGCAAATTAATAGCACGAAATGGGAAATCAACGAAAACAAACTGTAAGGCAACGTTGCGTGTATCTCGGGTTAGTTTAGCTTGGGGTTTTTGTAATGCGTTTAATATTTGTTGTTGGCTTTTGGAAATTCTTCTTCAGTAATGACGACACGAAGGCCGTCACGTTCGCGAGGCGCACCTGGCGCTGGCGCTGGCGCTGGCACTGGAGCCCCAACCCCATCAGCCACGCAGAGGGCATCAATTAGTAGATTTTAATGTAATTTATAAGCCATACTTGGCGCTCTAACTCGGTTAAGGGCAGGCGCTGGCGCTGGTGCTGCGTGCCAAATGGCCAAAACAGATAACTAAACAAAATAGAAACAACAACAACAGCAACAACAATGAAAGCTATGTGCAATGTCCACAGTGTGTGCATTTTTGCATGTGCAGCAATGTGGCAATGCTTGGCAAAGAAATCGGAGAAAAATGCCGCTAGATGGCGCTGCTATTTCCTGCATCTTTTGCCTCGAACTCAAAAACATGCGGAATTCCATTTGAAAAGCTCGACGCTCTTTAAATGGTTCGCTACATTTCCAAAAGCCAAGTTAATTGCATGTTGATTCAGTTAACCAACAAAAACCAAAACAAAATAAAATAATATAAAGAGAGAAAAACAAAAAAAAAACACAATTCGCCTGGTTTCTGATGCATGGGCATAGGACTGCGTCCGAGTTCCACGCTTCGCATGCGTGTTTCCGCTGCTTAGTGGGCAGGCAGTCCGTGGTCCACAACTTAAATCAATACATTGCATAACAGGTGAGGTGCAAAGTAACGGACAGCAGTGGAACAATCAATCAAAACGCGCACAAAATAAATAATTAAAAGCCAAATAGTTTCCTACAGACAGCAGAAATTTGCAATTCATAAATGTGGCTCATATGTGTATGTGGCACAAGTAAAGCGCTGATTTAGTTTTAATCGTCGGGGAACTTTAAATCTTCGTTAGCCACATAAGGAAATGCTGCATCACACCAAATGCAGACTGAACTCGTATTAATATTCATTGGAGTTAGACAAATGCAGGGAGCTGCGCAGCATGCGTTCCAGGAAGTAGCCGAAAAGCCGCAGACAGCGCAACTGAAACTGGAACTGGAACTGGATCCCGGTGCAAATGAAATGCGTAATGCGACGGACAGATAGGGGCAGGCAGGAGAGATTGGGATTGAGATTGGGTTGCCCATGGCAATGCCAGAGTGAGGTTCGACTCATGGCTTCCTTGGCCATATTCATGGCTTCCTTTTGCGGCGTCAAAGTCAGCGTGAGCTGCTCGCCATCTGAGGTGTTATGGCAGGCAACGCATGTAACGTTGACGATGATGACGATAATAAAACGCGATGCCAGCAGCCAGCAGACAGCAGCCAGCCGTTGAGCCACTTTTACTTTTCGACTTCGAATTGGCGATTTGTGTTTAATTTGCTTTTTCTGCTGCTGTTATTGCTATTATTGTTGTAGTTTATTGTTATTGCTGCTATTATGATAGTATTCATATTTATTCAAGGCACTTGAATTTGCCAGGGGCTGGCTCTTATCGCAGCAGTAATCAGTCAATGTGTTAAGTGCTTAAGCGGGTGTGTCCGTGAGGTGTTCCGGCAGGGAAATTGGAGCAAGATTTGGTATGCACTTCCTGCACTCCGCCTGATTTGAATGACCAACAGATTGCAGATTGCAGAGATTGTCCAATTGCGGCGTGGGCGTTAGCCAAATAACTCAGGGCGACAGCTGAATGAAGGGAGTGGGCGAGAGTGGGGCGGGACGACTTCGATTAGCACATGTGCATGCCAATGAACCAGCTAAACATATTTGGCTCTGCCACCTTTGCCTGCACCTTAGACAGCCTTTTACTTCCGATTGACACATGGCTTCCTGCTTGGCCAGCTAAGTGAGCAAATGCTGATTTTTTGGACCGCCGAACCACTTTGTCGCCTGTTACGCTTGCACACACACAGTTGACAAGACGCACCAAAGGCGAACGCGATCTAGTTGTGGTCTGCCTCTGCACTTTTATGGCTGACCAGTTTACAGCTAGTTAATTGCTCACCCACCTTCCGCAACGATCGAAAGCTTGAACTTCCCTGAAAGGCCAATGAGATTGCATTGGATGCTGCGCAGGCAGCATATAGCTATGGCTGCAGCTGGCTCAAGGTCAGGCGAATGCAATTCCAATGCGACCCCAATCGCTGTGGCAATACAAGACTTTGGCCACAAACCTGCCGCCGCACACAATTCACCTGTCATAGAAATTTCAAATCACGTCTCATTCAATAACAAAAGCCAAACTGCATGAATTGTGTGCTTATGGCCACATTATGGGGACAATCCCCTTGGGGCATTTGCATAAAGCGCCTCACACCTAACTTGAAAAGACAACGAGACGCCCAGGCGCCTAACGGTAAACGGAAATGCACCTTTGACACAGCAGCGCCTATACAATAGCATGTGCTTTGTGGCATCGCTCAGTCGCAGCTGATCAAACTGGTTCTTTGCTGCGTTCGTTGACCGTTTGGCAATCGATTGCGCAATCTGTGTAGCCATGACGTTGTCTACTGCTGGCCAATGAGGAAACGGAATGCTCCAGACTTGGTCAGCTTCTTCTTGCCAGTCATGCGGGTTCTTCAAAGCATTCAAAGCAATAATTCATACAAATTTAATATGGCTTTGATTTTGAAGCATTTGCACACTCATTGGGGCGTTGGCAATTAAAAATAGAAACACACACACACACAACACACATCTTTAGTCGTATTCAGTTGGTCAGTCAGTCAGTCATTCAACTGCAGTCACGCTTGCCAATTGTCGGACACATGCAAATCGGCCAAAACCAATTGCATAATTGCAAAGCGCCTGCTAAAAGCAGTCGAAGAAAAAATGTGTGTTTCCGTTCAATTGAAGACACCAACACCAACGAAGTCATGTAATTTGCATGAAGACTATTAATACCCATATTTGTGATGGTCTGAACTCTCGGGTCAATTGGTAGCTAAATCAATGTCAATCGGTTGCTTTGACGTCTTGCATTCAAGTTTGCTGTTTAAGTCTTTCGTTGCGTGCTCAGCATTTAAATGAACTAAGCTACGGCATATTTTCGTAGTCTTCAGCTTTTAGTAGTGTAGCAAATATGCACTGGCATTCATATCATTTACATAGGTGGCTTAACAAATCGAACCCTGTTTCAAGGGTTTAGCGTGAGATTGGGCCACTGTGAATTCAGAATAAATACGCATTTGCAGAAAGATATTGTTTAAATGCTGCATACTCTTGGGCTGCACTTAATAAGGCTCATCATAAATTTCATTTAAATTTACTGCCATAGGTGGCGCAAAAATTACGGTTTGTGTCTCAGATATGTACTTATAAAAATAAAAATGTAGCATACTTTTACACCGATTTCAAAATACGGCTGAATTTTAAAAGTAGCATACTTTTAAGCTTATTATTAATCAATATTCTTCCTTTACAGATGAATTAAAAAGGACATTTATTTTGGAAATGGACATTCAGGAATTTTTAGCATTTAGTTTAATATTTGAACAATAAATGTAGTTGTTTCATAAAGTAACGTGCGTTTTTATTTGGCCTAGCTCTTTCAGTTCGTCTGATACTAAAACTCAATTTCTGTGAATTTCATAAACAAACGCGTGCCCCGCAGAGTATGCAACAAAATCTTGTTTTTGCAGATTTTAGTCGACATCCTTTTTTAGCCATAAGTCAGCCAAATCCTTACGCAGGACGAGCGGACATGGTGCGTTAGGCTCGTGAAGACCTTCCCCGTGGACACCCATCAAAATATTATGGTGTCGTCTAAGGATCAGGAACTTGTGTTTTCTCAGTTTCGCCCTGGCCGCCGGGAGGTAAGGAAATCGCCTAAAACACACAAAATCGCCAATATCTCGTAATCCACTGGGTCGATTTGGATGCATTTTGGCCAGTTGATAGTACTGGTGTCTCCAAACAGTTTGACGCCCAGTTTGCCAGGATACGTAAGGATACGGCCGAGATATAAGCACTTTTCTCTGCAGACAAAAAGCGCTATAACTCAGCTGTTTAAAGGACTTTCATCCTTCGGGTTGCTAACTTTTCATCAGAAGGATGAAGACTACATGTGGTGTAAAGAACATCCTGATAGTCCTTTAAACGGCCAAGATAATGTGCACATGGTCCAGTTTTCGACCATACCCCTTGCAAAAATTTGGGTTGAAAATTTCGGTGGAATCTTGGAAATGTTTGAATGCCAATCGATAGTCCTTCTTCTTCTAAGCTCAGAAACATATGTCCTTCCAGGATATTCGTCCTGGAATATCCTTTTTACGCAAAATAAATTTGCTTAATTTATGGTAAAACAGCTCTAACTTGGCCAATTCTTGACGGATTTTGGCAGGACTTGGTGGGTTAGGATCGTAATAGTCAACGCTATAAATATACATTAAAAAGTTATGGGGTTATCTAAGAATCAACTGGTCAGCGCTTGCAAAAATCGGCAATATCCTTGCATATCCTTGCGACTCTTCCTGCGCATAAAAAAGGATTGATTGCTTGATTGAGTGCTGCAAAAGGACACAGTTGACATACATCCTGCTTAATTCTTATGCAAAATTGATTGCTATAAATACCCGTATACCCTGTAAAATCATCATTCATTCGCAGCTGCAACTCGGCTCTTTCACTGGTCGATGTAAATTGTTATATATTCATTAGCAAATATATACATATATTTACTTCCAAGTTACATAAAACAAAAATAAAACTGGTCCACCGAATTTCTATGCGAAATTGGAGCAGCTGCTGTTTGCAGCCCGCCACGCCCATGCGCCTCCCCAGTTTCAGTTTCATTCATTAAATGCAAATTGAAATTCGTTGTCAATCATTGTTGTATCATTGTCTGGCCTCTTTATTTTTATGTCTCTATTCTCTCTCTGTCGATCTTCCCATCTGCCCATCTCGCTCTCTCCGCATGTTGCTCCAGCGACGCCAGAGGGCGGGCGGTCCGAGTGTATTTATTACAGCGCTTCAACGCAATTGCAGTTTGTTTACGACTTCCTCGAGCTGCACTATTATTAACCAGTTAGCAGTTGGCCGTCTCTCGGCTGATACGCTAAATGGCCAATATGTGACGCTAGCTTTGTCATGCACTGCTCCAGCTGCAGCCCACCCCTCGCCCTCCGCTGCTCCTCAGTGACTCCTACTCCACTGGCGAGTAGCCGGTTTGTCGTTTAAACGTTTGACTGAATTTTGTTATTGTTTTTCTTATATTTTCATTTATTTAGGTTTGTTGTTGTTGTTTCTTCAATACATTTGCATGTTGTAATCTGTGTTATGCAGCTCCTCAGCTGTGGGCTCTGTGGGCGAGACAATGTGCAATTGTCAGCCGGGCGACGCAATTATCCAGTTGGCTTTTTACACATTTTTTAGTAAGATAGTTAGCCATCATAATCTTAAGTGGCTTGCAACGAGCTGCCTGCGTGTGCGTGTGTGTGTGTGCTGCATCTACAATTAAAGTAATATTAATGATAGATAAATTCATAACTTGAGAGCTTTGACAAATTCGCATTTCGCAATCGGCCAAGCAGAGGCGTTTACTTAGGCCTGGCTAACATTCTGTTGCTGATTGCGAATGTAAATTTAGAATCTTTCAATATTTAATGTGAACTTCAGAGTGAGATTGAAACTGGCGTAGGCCAGTTGGCATTTGCTGTTTAGGAATTTCAAGGCATATGGCTAACACGAATGCTAACTATATAATAACTGTTAGCTGCTAACTGTTATTAATTGCCTTTTTCAGCTATGCTCGCCTTAATGCGTGCGCCAGCTGCCCATTGGCTGCCTCGCGACGCCTCAGCTTATCGCGTGACCGAAACAAGTTTGTTGCCTGAGTCTTTTGTTTTCGACTTCTTTTTTTTCGACTGCATGTCTATTAATAGCTGTCGCGATTTGTGGGCTGTACGGTTGACAACACAATTTCTGGCCGCCTTTTAATTAATATTTCGCTTGCCACACTCTCAGTGCGCCTCGGTCTGTGGGTCTTACGTGCTCTTGCCACATTTCTGCGCAAGCGTTGACAACTTACTGGCGACGACCTTGCGCGCTGCTCCACATCTGCAGCCAGGCTGACCCACATCAGGCAGAGATCAAGTCGGCGCGCTGGCAACGGTGGCATCAACTCTAGCTGATGCGTGCAACAACCTCAGTTTCACGCTTCGGCTGCAACTCACGTGCCGACGCCAACAGCCACTGCTGCTGTCAACATTGTTGTTGTTGCTCTTTTGTTGCTTTTTGTGTGTTTGTCTTGAACCTGAGCTGCAGCTAAACATAACAAAAAATATAAATAAATAAATAAATATTTCAGACTCTTTCCTTTTTTGCTGTTTATGGTGTGTGTAAACAAAAGATTTATTACAAAAAGCATTTCTGGCATTATTATAGCATATTATATAGATACACAGATACAGATATATATATATATATATATATATATATATATATATATATATATATATATATATATATATATATATATATATATATATATATATATATATAAATTTATATATATTTTTTCTCTCTTTCTTTGCCTTTTTTTGTGTTTATCAAATTTATTTTTATTACTTCTTTTCAATTTACGTTTGGAGCCCGTTTATTTGTTTTGTTTTCGTGCTGCCGCTGCCGCTTGAGGCTTGTGCAATGCAGCAGCCCGGCCTGGCCGCCGCTGCTGCAACAGTTAAAACAAAAGCAACAATGACAACAACAGTTGCCTGCCTGCGTCTTGCTTCACTTATGCGTAAAGTGTTGGCTTGTTGTTGTCGTGGCTGGTTTTCGTTTCGTTTATTGTTGTTGCTATTAAAAAACAAAAAACAGAAAAAAAAAAGAAAAATAAAATTCAAATTTCGCATGACACTTGCGCGCATTACATAAAAACAAAACGCCGCCACCGCTGCGTGCAATTTGCAATTTGTGGCTGATTGAAAAATGTTTGCGCATCATTCAAAAAAGAGGGAATTAAAAAATATTACGCATACGCCTCATGCGGCGCGTAGGCGATTCAAATGAGAGATTAGCCGCGCACTCGCAGTGATTACCGAGCCCAGCGGGCACTCGCATTAAGGCCTAAGCCAAACACTCAGCAAACAAGTTGATTGCGCTCAAGGTAGCAAATAGCCACAGCATCAATTAAAACCAAAACATTTACCAATTTGTAAGCGAGACAAAGACCAAGTAAGACAAACAACCTTTTTTTATTATTTTGCATAATGCAACTTTTCACAATGCAACTCGTTCGCTTTTCAGTTTTCAGTTGCGCGTTTTGACTTATGGAAATGGACTTTGAAAAACAGAGACAGAGAGTGGGGGAGATGGAGAGGGAGATGGAAATTGAAATATGTCATAGTTTTGTTGACATTGTCTTGATCTTGATGGGGTCTTAAAGCAGGCCTTGAGCAACAATTTTCATCAGCAACGCCATTGACTTAATTAAGACGTCAACAGTCAATTGTTCCCCAATAATTGATGATGAGTTGCTTCAAGTAATGAAAAGCTCGAGCTGAGCCAACACTCAACAATGGTAAATACTTGAATTAAATCTTATTTATAATAGCCAGCTGAGCTATAAATAATGCCCAGATAACATGACATCCAAATGGCAAATGTATCTGATAAGTATATTGCTAATAGATTTTTTATGTGAATAAACACAAAATAAATTTATGGTGCGAATGTGAGCTTCAAATGTGCTTTATCTATGAATAATAAAATAAATTATATGGAAAATAGATATATAAACTATATATATATATATATACCATATAATACATAGAATATACCATAAAATAAATTGTTGTTGGGCGTAATATAGAAACTATCAGGTTCATTTGAAGTTCAGATTCGTTTATACACGCTGATATACAGGCATATAGACTAGAACAACTGGCTAGTCATACTGATCTAGGTTTTGGGCAACACCTCTCTCTCTATCTCTCTCTCTCTCTCTGTCTCTATCTGCCTCTCTCTCGCTCTCTCTCCCTCGCTCTATCTCCCTCTCGTCTTTATATATTTTAGGTCAGAAGTTTCCTATTCAAGAAACTTCTTCAAAGCAACAGCCAAGTTCCCCAAGCTTCCTCCTCACTTCTCCCATCCTATATACATATGTATATCCCGCAACTCACTTAACAATTCTCACACTTTCATCATACATGTATATATATATAGATATATCAATAAATTTGAAGCCATAACTAATCCGCCCACTTATCCTGCACTTTTATCTAAACATGGGCGTGCCTTTTATGGGCAGCTGTAAATTTGTTAACAATCGAATTCATAATCTATAAGCAAAAACAACTCTCGTTCCTCTTAAATGTTTGCTTGAACTCGAACTTTTGGTTTAGTTGCAAATTGTTGTTGTTGTTGTTGTTGTTGTTGTTGTTGTAGAAAAGTTACCTAATCGTTGCAATTGTGGCAGCGTCTGGTATCCAGTTTTGGTAATAGCAACTGCCGCAAGTTGCTTCCTCGGCTGCTGCTATCTGTCTGGTGTCTGGCTGCCTGCAACTAGGTAAGTTGGGCAGGGGAGGGGGTGGCAGGTGTTAGAGGGGTGTCACGTGTACAACTTATGTCGGCAGCAGATCTTTGGCACACAAACACACAGAGCGCACAGTCAACGAGCGAGTCAATTAAAGCAACATGTTGCAACACCGACGACCGAGTGACTTGGACTTCAGCTGAAAAGTGCAACAAAGGCTGCAGCCGTAACCCTAAGCCAGCAGCCCGCAGCCAGCAGCCCGCAGCCCGTTGGCCGCAGCCACAACCGCATTCAACATTCAACTTGAACAGGAAGTGAGGCGTTATTGTTGCTGCTTATCTGGCCGATGATGAGATGCTTCCTTGAGATTTATTTGGCATCTGCATCGGATGCTGCCGCTGCCGCTGCCACCGCTGCAGTGGCATTTGCAATTGCAGGCGCTTTTGTGGCAAGTTCATATGCATTGGCTTTGGCTCTTGGCCTCTCGATTGCAACAATCGTGCAAAAGTCACAAAAAAATACAAAAAAAAAGTAGCTGAATAAAAAACTTGCCCATTTCAGTTATGGCGGGCGGCAAGATGAGCCGAGACGTGGCGAGGCTTATCTGAGCCCAACTTCCGCGTGTCATGAGGCCCGAAACTTTATGAGTTGCATCTTCCCCAGTTAATGAACTGCTAATGGCAATGTGACCGGAGATGGCGGAGCTCTTGCGCAATCGATGAGCCCAATGAAAGTAAAAGGAGGACTGGCTGCTGGCATAAGCGAGCCACTTGGGTGGTCTTCTCACAAGTACTTAACACAATTAAAGACGAATTCACAGCTAGCTTTGTTTTATGTATGTTTTTTTTTTTATTTTTTATAAATTTTTTTGTAAGTTTTTCGCTTTACATGGAATTTTGTACAATAGTTAACGATGTTCATAACAATATATATATATACGTTTATGGGTTTCGGTAAGGTACATATTTACAAACCTTCAACGATTTTTTGTGTATTTCTTTTTATTATAGTTTTATTTTTTGTTTTTTCTTTACAGTTTTTGAGCTTCATTCTTCATTGAAGTTGAATTTCAATGGCGAATCCAAAGAGCCAATTAATCAATTTTCATAACTTAGAGACAACAAACGCGCGCCTGACTAATTCGTACACTTAAGTTAAAAAGTGAAAGAGAGAGAGAGAGAGAAAGGAAATGGAATGAGAGGGCAAACGGAATGTGTCAACAGAAATGCAAACGATTCGGGATGAGGTGATGCCAATGCTAGACTTAAGTATTAACAATTTGCGGCAGCCGAAAGCAATAGAGAATAATTGCTTTTGGCTTTGGGGTAACCAGGATTGGGGCAGTTATCCGTTATGTATCAGTGCTGTCGCATAGATTTGCGATATGTGCAACAGAGCGGCTGTCGCTTAGTCCCAGCCGTGACCGTGGCCGTGGCTGATTGGCACCCAAACCTTTTCCCACACTGGCTTCCAGACCTTCTTCCATTCCTGCACTTTGACCTCCTTCCAGACGGGCACCTGCACCGATTGCCACTCATCCTTCCACGCCTGCTTCTTCTCGTTGGCCCAGACCTGCTTCTTTTCGGTGCGCCAGATTTGTACCTTCTCCTCGACCCATGTCTCGCGCTTCTCCTTGATCCAGATCTGCTTCTTGGAGTTCTTCCACACCTGCACCCATTCATCCTTCCATTCGAGTTTCTTGTCCTGCTTCCACTCTTGCACTTTCTCTGTCTTCCATTCCTGCACCTTTTCGGTGCGCCACTCCTGCTTCTTCTCTGTGCGCCATTCCTGTTTCTTTTCGGTGCGCCAGACCTTCTTCCACACTGGCTTCCAGACGAGCTTCTTGCGCCACAGATCGTGACTGGTGTACTCCCAGCCCTCGTGATCTTTGCCCAGGAACTTCTCCCCAGGTATGCCCATTTTCACCTGCGATAGTCGAGGTTTACGTTTTCTGGTTATTGTAATTGTTGAGCTTTTGGCTTACCCATTGTGGCTCGAACATCTGCTTCCAGTCTGCAACCTGTACTTCCTTCCACACGGGCACCTGGATTTCCTTCCAGAAGGGCACTTGGATCTCCTTCCAGACGGGCACTTGAATTTCCTTCCACACGGCCACCTTGGTGGGCACCCAAATGGGCTTCGTCACTTTCTTCCACTCGGGCACTTTGATGTCCTTCCATGCGGGCACTTCGCGCTCCTCAATCTTGGGCTTCTTTATGATCTTCCAGTCGGGCACCTTCTCCTCTTTCCAAACGGGCACCTATTGGGCATTTCGGCTATGCTTTAACTCTGATCCTTGAGTGCTGCTGGCCAGCGTTGAGCTTACCTGCACTTCCTTCCATATTGGCACCGAAACCTTCTTCCATTTCGTTTCCCAAGCCTCCTTTTTGATGGTCTTCCAGACCTGCACCCAATCCTCCTTCCACGTTAGCTTCTTCTTCCACACACCCTCGGGCGGATGTGCGTAGGCAAAGCTAAGGATAAGCGCGCAGCTGGCGCTGAGTAGCTGTGGGCGGCAGAGAAGCGCAGATAAACGATTAAATAACTTTTTCACATTTTTTCTTCACTTTTTGCATATTTTTAAAATTTATTTTTAATTTTTAAAATTTTCACTTCATTTAAATATATTTAAATGCTTTTTCACACAGCGATTCATTGGTTATTTTTAGGATATTTTCACACTTGTTTTATTTAAGTATATATTTTTTATATTTTGCATTTTGCAACACTAACCAACAGATTTAGGGATCTCATGCTTGGAATCCCTGTACCACCAACAGCGCGTCAAAACAAAAGAGCTGAAATGTGCCTCCGCTGAGGTCTTCTATGAACACTATTCGCATTTCCCTACATGCACATCTATTTATATTTTGAATGCGAAGCGCCAAAGAAACGCAGCGACGTCGACGGCGCAGCAGCGCAAAACAGCAACAATTTGCCCAAAATACCAACAACAACAACAATAAACGGCAAGCGGTCGCAGCAGCAGCGGCGCCAGCAGAGACTCTTTGGTCTTTTGCTGTGCCTATCATATGTATGTGTATGTATGTGTGTGTGTGGGGACACGGTCGAGCCGCCGCCGCCGCAGTCGCTGCTGCTGCTGCTGCAAAGCTCCCAGCCACAGTCACAGCTTCAGCTTGAGCTTTAGTCTCGGCTGAAAGCGTTCGCTTGTCGCCCAATGTGCAAAATGCACGCAACTGCTAACGACGCCAGCGTCGCTGCCAGCGTCAACGAAAGCGAAAGAGCCGAGAAGAGAGTGATAGTGAGAGTGAAGCTCAAAGAGAGCGCTTCATGTTTGTTTGTTTTGTCTTTCGTTGTGTGACGGACCCCAGCCGCCTGATGAATTGCTCTCGGCCTGGCGATGATGACTGCTCGGATTTTCCCAAGGTAAACCAATCGCCGCAGCAGCCGTCGTATATTCCAACTTTTGACCGCTCGGTCTTGGGGGCCTTTGAAGTGTGCGTTGGCTGATCTCAAGCGTAAATGTGATGGCTTGGGGCCGAAGGTAGAATGTGTCGACGCGTTCACAGACTACTAATTATGTTATTAATAATGATGTACAAGCTTTTAATTACCTGCTGACCGATACTCGATAAGGTCAACTGGGGCTGTGGGCGTTCGTCGGCTGCTACACTTAATGGCTAAATAGCTACGTGCGTGCACTTCATACGACGTGCTTAACTCGCTTAACTTCATGCCAGTGACAAACAATTAGCACGGTTCGGATTTGGCCTGCAATTCGCCAAAAAACAGACGTTTGTGTAAACAAAAAAGTAAAAAATATAACAGCAGCAACAACAACAACGAACTGACCTTCGCAACGGGACGCAGCATGAAGACGTAAAGCAATGACGAGGGCAATAACAGTAACACTAACAACGGACTTTTGTTGGTGCTAGTGCTCCGCTTCAGTGGCTCTGGGCTCTCGACTCTGGGGGCCATCTTTGTCTAGCACTAAATGGCATTTAACATTTTTTAGCATGGTAATAAGGTGCGCGTTTTATGGTAGACCCTCAAGCAAAACAACACACAAATGGCCACTATATAGTTTAATAAATGCACAATTACCACTTTTGGCTAAGAAGAATACACTCCCGATGTTGACACTTTTACTTTCAATATGGGGAAATTAGTTTTCACTTTTCAATTTGTATAATTGAATTCTAAGTGTGGTCGTATATCGCTAGAAGCTTTTCGTCAAATGCCAAGTGTTGCCAGATCGGGTGTGTCTAAGTGCACAGTGTGCATCTCCATGGAATTCGCATAAATTATAATTGTAATTGACAGTGTCCACAATAGCTGCAAAGTTTACAGTATATGCACAACAATCAACAGCAGCGGCAGCAGCAGCAGCTGTGGTTACATCACATGCGAAAAGCAGAGAAGGAGCAGCGGCAGGAGTTGGGGGAACTTGCATGAAATTGCAGTTGCGGCCTTCAATGCAAAAAATAAAGAAAAGAAGCGCAAAACAGACAAAACCAACAACACTGGCAACGCCGACTGCGACAGCGAGAAAAGAAACGGCGTAGAAAAAAACCGAAACTTGAAATTAGGTAAAAATACACGACACAAATCAAGGAAAATGAAACCGAAAATAATGAAGAATGTGCAACGTCAGCAACAATAAGACCCAAAGCGGCTCAAGCCAGGCCCAATCCGAGGAGACCCAGTCGCACAGTCCCGTTACCACTTGACTTAGTTTTGTTTCGGCTTCAGCTTCGGCTTCAGCTGCGAATTGCACTGCAACAAAAGAAATGAAACGAAATTGAAATTGAAATTCCTGTAACGTGCACAACAAAAGCAGGTAACAACAATGCAACGACGACTTGTGGAGCGGGTTTTGTTTATATTTAAGCTTTTGTTTTATTTCTGATTTTGATTTTTCGGTTACAGAGTCGTCTGAAGACTTTGGCGAAGATGTCGTGCACGCAGGCGCTGCAGGCGCCGAAAAACACCTTTCGCCGTCGCTGGAGTCCCTGCTGATTGCATAATTAATGACATCTTATTATTGATCTCGACGTTTATTTAGGTTATATGCATGGCCAAACATCGTAGCATCTTGGCATATCAAGTGGAACTAGTTTTATATATACATTTTTTTAATGAGCGCCTGAATCAACTGAAGGACTTTTATCGTCAAAAAATTGCCCATAAATGCATTAAAGCCGTTAAAGTCTGGGAAATTATTTGAATGTCTATATTAAAGTATGTATAGTTATTAAAACAGCTAGTTTGTAATTTTATTGGTCATAATTTTAGATGTTATTAGATATGTTCAATGCAATAATCCTGAAAGAGTCTCTGTGTGAGAACGAATTTGTGAAAAGTTAACATTTCAATAAGTAAATAATTTCCCGTTTCACAATCACTCTAATCAATTAATCCAATTGGAATTGCATTGAAGGACAAACAATGCAACTATTTAGACATGTCTAAACATTCATTGAGTTTGTTTTCACATATGGGGCTGGCCAACACATTCACCCGGAATGTTACAACATAAACAAATAAAAGCGGCACAAACACGCTTTGGCCTTCAATCAGTGCCCTTTAATAGCCCCTAATTCAAATTGGAAACCAATGTGAAACTCCACTCGGAGTCTCGTTAAAGCCTCTTCCTGCAACGTCATCGCCATCGTCATCGTCAATTGTAAGCGTCTTTGACATATTGCGCTTGTAATTGCTTTTATAGCTTGACGTGGCATGGCTCGAGGCACATTCGGTTGCTCCAATTCGTTACATGACCGCGCATCACCAAAAGCCAAAGCCGATGTCGACGTCGAAGCTGTCGATGAGGCAGGTGCGCGCCGCTTGAGTGTTGATGGTAATGTTATTGTTACCACTCGCGTGCAGTTGACCCACATATTGAGCGTAAATGAAATTACAGCCTCCAAAGCAGATCTCTCGCGACTGTTGCCCCGCTTGACCGGTTGCATCATCCCACTCCGAGCCGTAGCCAATTAGGTGCGTCGTTTTGTCAGCGCAATTTCAATTAAATGCAGCATTAATTGCGTGGCTACGCTGCAGATTTAGTTGCTAGCTGCAGGTGGTCAAGATACATGGCTTTTGGCCATTTACCACTTGATAAATGAAATCGTAATCCATAAGATTTGCGTATCTTCAGCAGAAGGTACGCCAAGGTTGATCACTGGAACAGGTTAGCACAGCGGATCAAGCAAGTCACATCCCCAGTTTTATCAGCATATTTATGGCAGTTTCTGTTGCAATCGCAGACGGCTGTAATCTCGGCCATAAACCAGAAGAAGACGACGTCGGTGCAGAACGAGCTTTGGCTTTTGTCCATCGAGGCGTTGTCCTGCCGCAGATGCCAACGAAAAACCGGCTCAGTGGCTCACTGGCTCAGAGCGGCTGCCCACCAGGCTCCAAATGGACGTTACGCAATGGGCCAAGCAAACGAAGCCAAGCCTCAGTCAGAGGTCTCACATTCCAATTTGCGTAGCGGCCGTCGTGCAGCTGCACATGCGCGAATTTCCTCATCTATAAGCCGCTTGCCATGCACTGAAGACACCTTAAGACAAGATACAAATATATTTTACGGCTGCCATTTGACAAATATTGCTAATTAAACAGCGTTTGATCGTTGGGCAATTTGATGCCCAGGCTCTGGTCTCACTTCAAGCGGAAGTGTGGGCGCCGTCTTCCTGCAGAAAGAGAGAGAGGGTGAGAGAGATAGAGAGCGTGAGAGGGAAAAGGCTGACGATTGGCCAATTGCGCAATCGGACGACTCCAGCACACGAACAACAGGTGGCGCTGCTTGAAGATGCAACCGCGTTACGTCAGGCCAAGACTTTCACATAGACCCACTCCGATTCGAAGCGCCAAGTGGCTGCTTGAATGCCATCCAATTGAATGCTGTCCAACCGTCCTAACTGCCTGCGAGGAAGCTTCAATGTAAATGAAGTTATTTTATGTGCGTGCGAATCTGTCGGCCTGGCCTGTGTGTGGCTTGGCTCATTAACACGTATGTTAATTCATTCAGTGTTTTTTCATGGCATTTATTTGTTGTTGTTGTTATTGTTGTTGTCTGTTGCTGCAACTGCAACATTTGAGTGCATTTTGTCGTGCGCCGCCTTTTTGTGATTTTTCTATTTTTTTATGCTTTCCAACTGCTGTTCCGCTTGTGGCAGCAGCTGCCAACAGCAGAAGTAACAAAAAATATATACGCGCTGCACAGTGGTTCGCATCACAGATACTTATCGGCTTGGAGGTCTCTCGCTGCTTTGATTTAACTTAGTTTTTCCACGCCAATTAGCTTACATTCCCATAAGATCTTTTATGTAATGCGTTAAGTGTGCCCTCCGTGATAAATGTGATTTTAAACGTTGCCAGACAGTTGCGCGCTGCTTAGTCAGTGATTTCAAATGACCAATAAAGGGAAATTTTGTATTTGACAAACTTATGGAGTTTTTGGTGAGCTGGTTGCTTTAACTTATGCTTCGAGAAAGCTAAGAAAATTAAATGTAAGTATATGTAAATTTAAATGCTAATTTTTTATATATTTATTTTTTCTTTAGATCACTGTTTGCTGTGCAAGCGCTAAAAAGTGCAAAAGAGGGATATTTTATAACAAAGGACATTTATGAACTTGTTGCAGTCTGGCAGCTCTGAATATTGCCTAATCAAAACAAACTGTCATGAAACTCAAATTGATCAAGCATAACATTATATTAAATATAATACAATACAAGAATTCGTCACATTTAAATCTGTTGAACATTCCTCATCTACCACTGTAGCTGCGTGACATCTTATTGTTGTTGTTACACACAAAAATTTGTATTTTGTGTTTTGTGTTTGCGCTTTGTTTGGCCAACTTTTTGTCAGCTTTGAGCCATTTGCCACACATTGACAGAAAGGAAATTTTTTGTTTCCAGTCCAACAAGGAAGTTGCGAGCGCATCTTCCACGCGCGTCCAATTATGACAAACGGCTACAGTGATCACCCACCGGCTTGGCTGTTACTCATGTTGCATGTCACGCCGCACGAAGAGGAACTGAGCAGCTTAGCTTTGAATTATTACTTACAACACCTTGCTGCCTTGCAGCAGCAGCACCAGCACCAGTACCAGCAATATAAACAACAACAGCAACTCCCATTGTCATTGTCGGTTGCCAAAGGCGGCAGCAGTTGCCAATTGAAACGGTTGAGGTTGTGCGAAATGTGTTTATGGCTCCCAACAATGTCTCTTGCTGCAATTCTCAGTTAATTTTATGGCGCTCTGATGTCTGCCGTTGACCCACTACTCATTGGCTCCTGAAGTCCATATCCAGCTGAAGGCCGCTTAATGCATGACATAATATACCAATTTGGCACACATCACACAAATTGACGCTAATACCGAGCATCGATTTAAGCACCTGATATAATTCGCCATCGCCTATTTGCAAATATATACCCTCAAAATGTTGAAAGTGTGTAAGTAGGGTATAATAATTGAAGTCGAAGTGGAGCTGATAGGCTTTTGGATTTACTTAAGCTCTTATTCGCTGTTCAAATGTATCGATGATTCGATATATCGTTTAAGAATTAGTGACTTGTAATTGTGCACGTAGCCAATCGATATCTAGCTTTTGTTATTTGCTGATGATCCAAGAAGTGAGATCACTAAGCTAAGCATAAATTTTATATACACATGTATGTTTATATAACTTTTCGAGTATCTCACGCCATTCTACGTAAAAGAAAGTTGCTAGCTCATATACACACGTCTGCCTGCAAGTCTATTTGATGCCAAATTTATTACTTGAAAATTAAGCTAGGTTTGTCGTGAGCGGCGTGCGTGCTTGTGCGTGTTCGTCTGCTTGTTTGTTTACATTGTATGTGTGCGTGTGTGTGTGATACCTGACGTAGGCTTACGTAAGCTAGAATACAGCCCAGCGCTTAGGGTATTTTCTAGTCGTTCACTTGCTACTCTCTGTACACTCTTTACTCGTTACGCTTTAATTTGATGTCTCTTTGGTTTATGTGGCACGAGTCGCACGTTTACGTGAGCTGCTTTATATTAAAGGGACACGCCCCCGCTGCTGTCGCAATTGAAAGATTGCAGCGTCATGGCAAAAAATCAAAAGAGAAATAATGAAACTGAAATAATTGTTAGACAATTGGGTCAACATCTGCGCAGCTGCTGGCTGTGGGTCCAAACAATCTAATAAAATCGTCTTCAGATGCCGCGCACTACATAATATTTCTGTTTTCGGCTGCTCTTCGATCGGTGATCGCTGATGAATTATGAAATGGGCGCTATTAATGAATGTTCGACCTTTTGGACGCTTCAAGTGCTGGCGCTAAGCGGTTTTACCTCTAAGCCCAAAAAACTCATCGCCAACAAAAGGTGTCGATTAATTAAGTCGGCATTGAACCACCACGAAATATACCCATTAGCTGGCTAATACATGGCGATTTGATAGATCTTCCGATATATGCTGCCATCGTGTTCCGCCGCCCGCCCGCTGTGCCTAAAACAGATAGAAAGAGAGAGACCGAGAGAGAGAGGGTGCTAAGTCGTTAAAACTGGAACATGCAAGGGTCAGCACGAGCAAGAGGCGTGCACCTGGCCAGTTAACCGTTACCACGAGAGCACTTCACATTATTGTTGCATAAGTCTCCACTGCCTCACTTTCGGTCTGTCGCACGCAAACGGAACGCACATACGAAATTTTCATATTTTGAGTTTTCTTTTTTTTCTGCTTCTAATAATTTTAATTTATTTATGCGTGTGAACCAAAGCAACTAGCTCATAAATCATCAGACCTCGTTTTATTCCCATTTTTATTTCCACAAAGAAAAGTGAAAACTGAAGTGACCATAAATAAATCGTAGTTGGCTCTGACAGTCATGCCAACTATTTTTGCTTTTGTTGTTGAGTCACCCAAAAGAAAAATGGCAATTGGTTAGATAATTTAAATGTCAACAGCTCAAGTTTGCAAATCATTTTGCAATGTAATTAAAAAAACAAACAGATTCAAAAAGCGCGCCAACCTTCAAGTATGTATTACACTTTTCTCTTCTTCAACACTGGCTTTAAGTGTGTTGTATAGCTATCACGTTTGCACTGCTGGCAGTGAGGCGACTAAGTTGGTGTATACAACACTAAGCGCTAAAGTGAGATGGCATGAGACCATTGAGGCGGCGCAGTTTGGGAAGCATTGTTAGTTTGGCGGCATATTTGAAATAATCTGAAATATAGGCTTAACATATTATTTAGTAAAATTTTCGACTAATTTTAAGTTTGAACTTTTTGAAAGCAATACGAATTAAAAATTTAAAAAAACGAATTTTCAGTTTGTCGTCTACATTAATAAATAATATAAAAAAAACAAAAATTTCTTCATAAATTAAAAAACCGTCAGGTAACTTATATTATTATATCTTTATTGATTTATATTTACATTCACACATTTTAAACTTAAGTACATCAGTGTGGTAAATACTAGTGCTCGTTTGTTTTAAAATTGACTTTCGACTAAACTCTCATAGAACTGTGTTTAGAACTAGGGACAGAGGAATAATTTAAAGTTTAAATTTAAGATTAAAATTAATGATTAGTGATCGTTAACATTGCATTTGTGTTATATGTATATATATGTGTGATGCATACATATATATATTTTGTAAACTAAGTCTTCTTGCTAATTGCACCAAAACGCGTCTCATCTGCAGTCACCGACTCTTTTGCGTTTCTCTTCATGCGGACTGCAGTGGAAAAGTGTTTTAGGCAGTTGGACCTACGCTAAACTACAACTAAATTGCATATTTACAGGTTTTTTTGTTGTTATTTATTGTTAAACTAGGGCGAGGAGCGGGGGTAGGGGCTTTACTTCATGTAGTAACTGCTGGGCGCACGGCCCGAGGTGTAGGTGCTCATGGGTATGCCCTGGGGGCCGGGTATGTGATTGTTGCCTGACGAGTGCGTCACAGACTGATTCTGCGAGCCATACAGATGATCGACGCTGGTGTTGCCAATGCCATTGCCCGAAGGCTCATAGTCCACATCGTAGTAGATGCCCGACTGGTTCTACGGCAAAGATAAAATACATTATTTAATGGGAGAGCTGACATGGGTACATGGGATGCTGTACACCTACCGCTATGCTGCCATTGCTGCGACTCTTTGGGCGTGGCACTTGGAAGTTGCGACCCAGCAGATCGGCGCGATCCTCCTCCTCACTGGAGCTGGAGTTCTCCAGTGCGCGCATCCCATTCGCACGCGCTCCCAGCCCGAGTCTTCTGGTTAAAATTCCAAAATTACAGTTAGCAATAAGTCAAGCTAAAATATGTATATATTTGGCTATATTCACCTGGGCAATGGCACTGGCGGCGCCAGGCTGGCGCTCGGATGCATTTGCATGGTGCTCTGCAGCGACATTCCACCGATGGTGCCCATGCCCATCGCGCCCAGATTCGGATACGCAAACATGGCCGACGACGGCCGTGTGGGTCCAATGGGTTCCGCCTGAGAAGCAAACATAGATTAGATTCATATACATCACATATTGGCGGCTTTCTAACTAACACTCACTCCGTAATGATTCGTCTGGGCCATCACGTCGGCTATCTGGGCCCAGCGCATGCGATCCTCTAGCGTCACTTGGTAGCCCGCCTGCGGCAAGCCCGCCGACTTCAGCGGCGCCGTATTCATGTAGCCAAACACCGGCGAGCCCATTGCGTTCTTCTGCTCGCGCTGCCAGCGTCGTGACCACATGATGAGGCAGACCAGCGTCAGCACTATGATGATCACAGCTGCCACAGAGGCGCCTATGGCCACGCCCAGCACCTCGCCGTCGATCTCGCACTGAGCGCCGTAATGACTGGAGTCGCAGGCGCACGTCTGGGCGCCTTCGTCGTTGTAGCTGCAGATGCCGTGATTATTGCAGTAGCCATCCGGACAGGCCTGGCAGTCGCGACCCGCACGCAGCGGCTGATCGGCCCAGGGATCGCGTAGACCTGCTGCACAGGCGCACTGGAAGCTGCCCCAGCTGTTGCTGCACGTCGCGCTCTCATGGCAATCGTTCAGCTCCGCCGACTGGCACTCGTCCACATCGTGCAGTGCCGAGACAGCGCCCTCCGGGGAGCTCACATACAGCACGGAGTTGCCAATGTTGTTGTTGCGCCGATGGAGCACGCCCAGCAGATGCTTCTGCACGTCGCTGCGCAGATTGGGCCGCAGCGTTTCCACGCTCTCATCCAGCTGGGATGGAAGAAGAGAAGGAGCAGCAGTTAGTAAGTAAAACTCTTATGATTTGCCTGGATTTTCACTCACTTTCAATGTCAGATTCACATAGACGCCACTGCCGCCCAGATTGGGATCGCCTCTATAGATATTATTGACCTTGGCCTCCATAAACTCATCCGAATAGGGTGTCATGGACATGGCAGAGTCCAGCTGTTGAAGGAGAGGTTATGGGTTTAGTCTAGAATTGATGGACATATATTTTGTGATACTCACAGCGCGCACAGATTCGTAGCTCAGCTGTCCGTAGGGTTCGCTGTTGAGATCGAGAAGTTTATTGTCCCAGACGATGCGATGCTCATAGATGCGATCCACGCGCATGCCCAGATGGAAGGATATAACGCGGCGACAGGGCTCACGATGCTTGCGACGGGAGTAGCCTGGAATTGGATTAAAGTTATGAATGGAACTATATAGAATCTTTCCTCCCTCTCATATGATATCCAGAGATAGCCTTGCCCAATCTCTCACAGTTCCCTCAGCTCACCTGGTCTGCAGTGACAGCTGGACACGCCGTTGTCTGTTTTGCAGCGCTCGTGCTGCGCCTGATCGCAGGTGGTATCGTCGCCCACGATGCAGGTGTCGATGCGCACGGGCGGCGGTGTGGGTCGCTGGCGGTAGTGTGGTCGCGTGGGTCCCGCATGAGTCGTCGATGCTGGTAGCTTGCTTGCCGTCTGTCCCGGTCCGCGTCCCGGACTCGTGCCGGATTGGGGCTGCAGCTCGACAATTTCCGTCTCGGGCACCACGTAGCCGTTGCTGCTCTGCGTCACCCCGTGATTGGGCATAGTTGCACCACCTGTCGAACCACCACCACCTGCTGTACCACTCGTTGCCGCGCCCGGCAGTTGGGGCAGACGCGTCGCCGGTGTTGTGGCGCCTGCGGGCGGATCTGTGGGATCACCAAATAGATTGATGTAAGTGCGCTTGCCATCGATAGAGACGAAGCCTTCGTCACCTGATGCTGACACTATGATGTCCGCCTGTGCGCCGCCTGCGCCAGCTGGCGCTACGCCATAGCCGCCGTAGGGCTTGATGTTGATCGTCTGCTGGGAGCCGCTGCCCTTGGGACCCGGTCCTTGGATGGCCGACAACGTCACGTCAAAGATCTCGCCGTAGCCAGGCGGCAGATGCTGCCTCGTCGGCTGTATGGGCTGCTGTGGAGCTGTGGGCCGTTGGGCGGGTGGGCGTGGCCGACCGCCGGGCTTGAATTCGGGATCGTCCAAGACAATGCCGGGTCGGGGATGATAGGGAGCGGCCGGAGCGGCAGGAGCGGCGGGAGCGGGCTTCGGGGCATTGACAATGGGCGCCTTTTCGGTGGTGGTTGAGGTGGTTGAGGTAGTCGAGGTGGTTGTGGTAGTAGTTGAGGTGGTGGTGGTGGAGCTAGTACTGGTGGTGGTGGTGGATGTTGAGGTGGTCATAGGTGTTTTGGTTGTCGGCGCAATGGCATCAGAGGCGACCAGCTCGCTGAGCGGCATTGTCTGAATGCTGCTCGTGGCGGATGAGGTGCTGGCCTCCAGTCCCGGCGTGCGATTGGCTGTCATGAAGATGACCTCCTCCGTGGAGGGATCAAGATCATGGCTAACACCCTCACCAGCATCCATGGACATGGGCACATAGCTGGAGGACACGCCCATCACAGTGTTCACCACGGAGCTGGTCTCGATGATGGTTGTGTACCCGTCGTGCTCCTCGTGCGGCTTCTTGATGGGCTTTGGCTTGTGCTTCTTCTTGACCACCTGCTCTTTGGTGGGCGTTGTGGGCGAGGGGTCAGGCGGTGGCACCAGCTCATCCTCGATCTCGCCGCCAGCCTCGGTGTCCTGGTCAGAGACCTCAATATACTGGGCGTTGGCATCCTCGTTGGAGAACTCCGAGTCGTAGGTGGTGTCTGTGGGCGGCACAGCATCGAGATGATCAACAGCTGGTTCCTGCTGCTGCTGCTGCTGCTTGACATCCTCCTGCTGATGCACTGGCTCCGGTTCAGCGGGACGTGCGGGCAACTGGTGAGGCATTGGCTGATATTGAGGCAGCGGCCGTCGACTGCCGTTGACGCTCGTGGTGATGGGTGGGCGTGGCTTGTTGCGATACCAGGGCGGGCGATTGCTGACGAAGCCCGGACGCACGGGCACAATCTGTTCCGGAATGGGCACGCCCGTAATAAACGGACGCTCGGGTCGATCAAACGGATACGGAGGAGGACGCATTGAGGTGCCTGGCTTCTGTGCCTCGTAGTCCAGGGGCAAAGGCTGCACATCGGATATGCGCGGCGGGCCACGGTTATTGATGCGACTGGCCGAGGGCCGACGCACACCTTGGGTGTTGGCATGCACATTGACATTGCCATTGAGCAGCTTCACAATGCCCGTGATGATGTCCTGGATGTCCGGATTGCCATTCTGGCGAGCATTATGTGGCGTTTGCGTCGCACTGGCTGTCGAGCTGGCAGTACTGCTCGGACTCGGGCTGATAGGGGACCCCGACGTAGGCTGTCGCAGCCCCCTTTGCGCTAAAAAAGGCTGCTCGGTGGAGCTGCTGCTGCTGCCAACGGAGCTGCTGCCCAGAGTCTTGCCTGTTCGAATGCGCTGCGTGCGCTCCGGCTGCTCCTCCAGCTGATCATACGTGCCCGTCGGCTTGATGTTGTAGTGGAAGTAGCGCCCGGCGGAGACGTCCTTCTCGCTGTCCTTGCCGTAGTTGATGTCATTCGGATGCTGCTGCTGCTGCTGTGGCTCATGGAGTATGGGTGAAGCGGAACGCTCCACACGCGCGCGCGTCTCACTCTCATTCAAAGGCTCGGAATGCAGGCTCTCCGCGATGCTGTTCGTGTCGGTCATGGTGCTCTCAATGCTCAGGCGCGCCGCAGAGTTCTGGCTGCTGGATTTGGGCGAGATTTGCGAGATGCCATCGTGCTGGCCAGCTGCAAGAGAGGGAGAGAGGAAGAGTTGAGAATTAGAGCTGGTGAAATTCTGGAGATGCCAAAGCTTCAATTTCACTAATTATTTATGGCAGCGAAAAGAATCTGGTGCAGCTGCAGCCGAGGCTGCTGCCAAAACAAAAGCGACAGCGGGTTTCACTTTTCAGGTACGCCCCGGCGGCAAACAACACCTGCCCTGTGCTTTGTCTTTGTCATTGCCATTGTGGATGGCTCTGTGATGCACATTTGCATTTCTTAGAAATTCGAAACCGACTTTGAGCGAGAGATTTCAGTTTCAGTTGCAGTCAGTCTCAGTCTTAGTCTCAGCCTCGGCTGGCAGGCATCATTTATTTTCGATGTCAAGTTTGTGTCTTCAGTCTTTTGTTCTCTTCTTTTCTTTTCACTCTCGCAGTGTAATTGTTTGTTGTTGCCACAGATACATATATATATATATGTATTTATGCATATCTAAATCACATATGGCTGGCAACATCTGAAATTACGGGTTTAGCTTTCGGCAAGCCAAGGCTGGGCAAAAACACATGCCTTGCCCAACTCAGACAGACGCTCATCTGTCACAGTTTGTGGCAGTCATATTACTTATTACCAAGCCGGCTGAACCCTTGTGGGCCACGCCCCCTGCCAGGCACAATTGCACTCGCTGGCAAGACGAGAATTTCACAAATTGCTACGTGAAGCGTTGAAAAGATGCCAACATATTCACGAGCTGGTAAGATATACTTGCTATAGGCGCTGGGCTACTTAGCCGATGAGCAGGCATATATATATATATATATATAGAGAGAGATATATCTCTGGGCGCTGTGCTTGTCTGCACACTAAATCAATGAAGAAATTTTGCAAAGTTGCTGAAGGTTAGCTTTACTGAAGTCAAATTTTACTTTTGACTAATTAGAACTGAAGATGGATGTAGATATCAGAACTAAAGGAACTGAGCTAGTGAGCAGCAAAGGTAGTTTGGAGAGCTAAGAGTTGATAGAACAAATTGTCTGTCTATATTAGCAACTTTCCATTTCTAGCAGCAGCTATCTGTCCTTTACTACTACTTAGTTGAGCTCTTAGTCACATCAACTAAAATTTCTTTTATGAAATTGACAGCGAAATGCGCGCAATTATTTTCATTAAAAATTATTTTTGAAAATAAATTTTAATCGCTGTCTATAACTAGTTTTTGAAGCTATAAAAACTTTAAACAAATTAATAAAAAAAAAATTATGATACAAATTTGTAGCTAATATAAACTCGAAACAGGTGAATTTCTATTCTTTTCATATTTTGCTGTGCTTTCTTTTCGGTGCGATTATAGGCCTAAACAAAAGTGTTTAGAAATTGACACCTGCTGAGCTTTGACTCGGACGAACGAACTCACTTGAACTCAATTCTAAAAGAATGTGTTGAGGAAAGAGAGATAGAGGGAGAGAGAGAGAAGAGTGAGTGCCTGTGTGTGTGGCTTTGAACACCACCCGCCAATCATTCAATATAGTGTTACAACAGTTTTCTCAATTTTTTTCAAGTCTTACAGAAGAGTCGTAGACTTTCTTTGCTTTGCCTTATGAGTTATGGCCCCAAGCACTGAGCAGGTGTCAAGTGCACGGCAGATAGAGAGACAGCGGCAAGTGCTTGTTGCTGCTGACATATTAGCGCGATGCAAGGTCTGCCCAAGTGGGTGCCCGTGTGCCCCGAAGCAACCAGTTTAATAATAATTTGGAGTTTATGACACAGCGCGCATAATTCACACGAGGCTGGAAATAAAACACGTTTAGTTATTGAGCTTAACCCAATTGCTAAGCGGTTTTCTGCTTTTTTACTTTTTATGTATTTCTCCTCCTTTTCGATCAGTTTTTGGCACAGTTTTTACTTTCACCGAAGCCAAGGCGCAGCGCAACAATGCGAAACACGCGCTGATTGATAACTGCGAAATATTATTTGTTTTACTTTCTATGAAATGCGGCTTTGATATAATTAGCGCTTCCTTTTTAAATGCCGAACAAACAAAGCCGCAAAAATGTCTTCAGCGCATTTTCACTTTCCTTTTGCAAAATTGTAATAAAAATCGAGTGATTTTCCCACCTGTTTTACAGCTTCACTTTTTTTTCCATTTTCCCATTTGATTTTTGCGCTATTATTGATACGAAAATTAAATTTGCAGCGGGGTAAAAGTGTCTGGCCAAAATGAAAATCTTGCCGCGGGCCATTAAGTTATTCGAGCAGAGACAACGGAACAAGGGGAACTGGCAACTGTAGCACAATTTACCAAATTGAATCTGTGGCATGCCACACACTTTCACGGACGAAAGAAAGTAAAAGCTCTAATTAACTAGCTTTTTGGGCAGCCAACTCCCAACTGGCTCTATATACTGTACGTATATCGTCTGACATGTCTTTGGAGAGTTCAATGCACCAAAGAGACAAGCGACACGACAACTACAACAACGTTGACAACTTCGACAAGACAAGAGAGTCATTAGTTCCAGCGCTTGCCTACATTAATTTAAACGCTACTTGAGCCCACGACTCACTGCTCACTGCAAGGCTAGAAGGCGGACAGCAGGGCAGACAGGACTGGTTTCTCAGTCTCGATCGAGTTGCAACCCACACACACACACACAGACACACACTTACACACTCACACAGATAGCACGACAAAGCAATTGGCAATTTCAGCGCCTCTAAATTGCTGACAACAGGCAGCAATCACTTTCTATTTCAGCTGGCAGACGAACAACAACAGCAAAACCATTTCACAACTTGGCCAAAAGACCATAGAAGCCAGTGGCTGGCACATATCTGCTTATACGCTCGAAAATTAAGGCTAGCGACAATAATTACATTTGCAGCGCTTATGAAATGCAACAATTTCATATTTCGATATTTAACGCACGTACGCAAGCATTACATTACGCATACGACATGTGCGCCAAGCTGAACCGAGCCAGACGAATTAAGCACTTTGGCAGTTGTTAGCCTGGCCAAAATAACATATGCATGTCATATTTCAGCTTATGTTTTTCAGCCATTATGTAACTAACGAATAATGGAGAAGGTGGCATAATGAACACGACAATTTGGCGCATTTAATATGCACGTTGATTGGCTGTTAAATATTTAATTAACATTTAAATCATATTTAATTTAAGCAGAGTTTTTTTAAATTAACATTAAAATAATATATAATTTAAGCAGAGTTTATAAATTATTAAATAGCAGCTCAGTTTGTAATGCAAATGTGAATATGAAAAGTAAATGAAATGTAGCTCTAAATTGGAGCTACAAGGAAGCTGTGACTGAGCTCTTGATTATAGAAATATATTATAGAAATAAAGCTTGAATAAAGCAAAGAAATCTAACCAAATCTAGCTAGTTTTGTGTATATAAGAAAGTTGTTTGGTATGACATCTAGTTAGCACAAAGGTAGTAACAGTCTCCAGTCTACTTCTTTTCGGCAGTGACCGACTGGTATATACCCAGCACATTGCGCTGATCTTCTTATTATGCTAAAGTCTCTAGAAATTAAGAGGGAATACAAATCTGAAATATCTGAATCACAAATCATAATCATATGAATCATAATCCACTTTTAGTGAATTCTAATTATAAAATTTATACAAAAGGAATCTGCAAGCCAGAAGTTGGCTTGAATCTCAACTATACAAAAGGCATCTCAAATCCAAAGCTTTGATAACAATTCTTAATATATTTTCCCTCCACACTAAGCCCGGCAAAGATAGTATTTTTTAGTATATATAAAAATTGAGTAGATACACAATTTTGTATATAAACAATTTTAGTATATTAACAAATCCCTCTCATACAATAGTAACTCCAAACTCACTTTATTTCATATTTCCCATCTATTTGAGTCAACTTTCCACTTGATTTAAGCCTTCACTTATGTTATTTATTATGCTTAATTTCTTTTATTAAATATGGCTTTTGTTTTACTTTCAAAACCTGCAGCATAACGGCATTGCCTTGACAATATCCAACAAACTCTTTTAATTGGAGAGTATTGATAGTATTTTGTTATCTAACAATTGCAGCATTCATATCTGAATATTGCTCTCAAGTCACTTTTCAAATTGGCCAAAGGCTTCGCCTTAGCATTTCATATTTTTTCAGCTGCCACAATTTAATCTTTCAAACGTCTCATAAAAGTCTTTTCTATATCAAAACAAAAACGAACTTGGCTTTCTGTAAGATTTCTATTTAAGATGCTAAGACCAGCTGAATCGCCGCCTCGCCCTGTGGCTGCAGTTGTCAGCTCACGTTCGTTCAACTTGGCTCGTCTCACACACACACACACACGCGCGCGCGTGGCCAGCCTAAGCCAAAGTCAAAGAACCTGTGGGCAACGCCTCAACAACGTTGGCTCAAGATATTAGCTGGGCTATCGCGGCACGTCGCTTACATTTGAAATATCGCCATAGTTTTTATAGACAGACGGACGGACGAGCTGCCGGGGCGTGTTGCAGCCCTCAACTCAAAGAGCTGGCAATAAAAATTGTTTGATTTAATGCTAATTGATTCGGACAAATGCTCGCCGCACAGACTCCGGTGGGCGTTGCTATAAAGACCACAGCAAACCCAAACAAATGTTGCTGTGTTTACGACCGCCGCAAAGAAAGTTTGTGTAATAAATATTTTGTATTTCTTATGCCCCTTCTATTTTTCTTCTCGTTTTTTGCAGCGAAGTCATGCTGGCAGAAGGCCTTGGACGTGCAGCGGCCCCAGTACCGGCACCGGCACCAGTCAAGTATTCATTAGCAGCCCAAACAAATTCTGTTTGGCAGCACTTGTGCAATCAAGCGTTATATTGCTCGTATACCCTGTACAGGTGTGATTTGAGGCGAGTATATTAGTTTTGAGAGAGTTTAGTTAGTTATTTATAGAAATTAGATCATTTATAATCTGGAGTAGCCGAAGAGTTGTTATAGATCACATGACTATGACAACTATTTAGCTACTCCAAATATAAACCACAGATCCTATATGTTATAAATATAAATATATAAATAAAATATATGCCGCAGATCTTATATGTTTTATGTGTTATATAGTATGAAGTGAAGTTGCCACCCTATCTTCTTCCTCATTCAAAGTTGTATATATATCACAATCTTCCTGAATCTATACACTTAAGATATGTGGTTCTGGCTCTTCTTTGTTATTTAGTAACTCAGAAAGTACACAAGTTCAAGGCGTTAAATTTCGTAAGTGCTTAGCTCTAGATATACATGTCGTATATACCATATATCTATCATATATCTGCTAGACCATTTAAGCTGCATAACTGATAAATATCAACGGCTTTTCTCCATATTTTCATATTTGTATGCCTATAAAATCCTCACCCATTCCAAAAAGCTCTTAACACCCTCATCCAGGGCATCTTCTTGTATCCCATCTATATCTTAACATTTTTTTCAGAACCCTTAACTGACGCCTGTTGTCGCGTTGTCAATGAAAATTTCAAACAAATTCGCTGCAATTAACAAGTGACGACAATGACGCGGCTCAGCAAACACACAGAGAAAGAGAGACAAAGAGATAGAGAGAGAGAGAGAGAGAGAGAGAGAGAGAGAGACAGACAGTGCTCTTTTTTCATCTCCAGTGAAATTGAGGAATTTCGCTGCAGTCATTTGACGCTGGCCATATATTTGAGGCACTCAGGCAGAGGACCACACCGTGACGTGTGTCAAACCAAATTGTTTTTCTCTTTTGGTTTATTTTTCTTCCTCTTATTTTATTTCAATTTTTCAGCATTTGCCGCGCGTGTCATGCAATTAGATATGTTAATTTTGCAGGCTGCCAGCAGCAAATGGAGTTCGAGCCAAAGGCAAAGGCAACGCGGCGGCCATTGTGTTAGCGCACAAGCGAATGACCTTAATCAAGGTCTGAGACGCCAACTCTGGCTACGACTGCGACTATGAGCCAAAGAGTGCAACATTCAGCTGCAGCTAAGCTTTGAGCCGGTTGCAATCGGGATTGCCAGTGGCTGCCAGCAACTGGGGCCTGTCTAAGCCAAAATAAATTTATTAGCCCTGGCTTTGCGCGCTCCGCTGGCTGCTCTGCCTTCCCTTTCGCTCCCTCTCTCTCTCTCTCTCTCTCTCTGTCTGGTTGCAGATCCGTAGCATTGACCGCTGCCTAAATAATAGATACTCTTAACAGCCTAATTGTCTGCTATTTATAATTAAAGCCCAGCAAAGACCGCGCTGCCGGCGAGCAACTATAACAGATTCCAGCATAAAACAAAGCATCCACTAATAAGCAGCAAATGCCAGCCCAGAAGGCAGCTAAGTGGCCCCAGCCAACAGCCAACAACCAGCAGCCAACAGGGTTTTGTGCTTGTAAATTGAACTAGCTGCAATTTAGTTGTAGATCGCTATCTCTCGGCCTTAGTCTCGACTCGGCAAATAGTTGCAATATTTGCTTTTCATAGGAACACGCAAGGCGCATAGCTGCCAGCATAGCAGCTAAGGGCGGCGACAGCAACCAAACTCCAGCCAGCTGGAGTTCACTAAACTGCAGGAGAATACACTACACTGCAAGAAAACTGTAGGCGCTTGCAAGCTCTTGCACAACAGTAAACAGTTGACTGCGCTCCATATACGCTTCACTAATTGAACAATTAAAGCTGATTAAATGTTGTTTACAAAAATGGGCCATAGAATGGGCACACACACACACACACAACTCAGCTCAGCCGCCCCTTTGGCCACAAGCAAATCCGCAACTTGTCCGCAAATTGTGTTGGCCAACATTAAAAGCCAACTCGAGTTGATTTGAGTTGTGTTAAATCAAGTCTTGTCGCAGCCAAGTTCAATGCTAAAAGAACGCAAAATTTATTGATTGAAAAGCGGCTTTTGCACGGCTCCCTCTCTCTCTCTCTCTCTCTCTCTCTCTCTCTCTCTGTCGCGCTCACTGTGGCTCTCTGTCTAGCTCTGCTCACTGCCAGCGAAACTGTGTCAACGTGCCCCAAGAAAAACGGAACAAGTTGCGTCCGATATGGACAAACGGGCAACTCTCAATGGCGTGTGACAAGTTCAAAAGCAATGTGTACATGTATGTGTGTGTGTGTGTGTGTGTGAGTTGGTTGTGCTATCATACGAAAAGCTGGAAAAGAATACGTTTACGTTTTACAAATGGCCCACAGAACCGGCCAGTGACAGAGGCAGTCAGTCAAGCAGCTTTTTATTAGGCTATTTCTAACTGCGCGCCAAATGCTGACTCTGTATCTGTGTGTGTGTGTGTGCGCGTATGTCTGGCCTAACGCATTTAACGGCATTCTATTTCAAGTTTTACAAACGCATTTTTATGTGTCAGCTACGCTGCCGAGCAGTCAACCAATTGGGCTAATTGTGGTCTGCGGGCCTTTGCGATTGCAGGCAATGGGCGCAGCAGGTGCCACGCCCACGCAACTTGCAGCTAAGAAAGTGTAAAGTCGAAGGCAATTTGTTGATTTATCGCAGCAAGTTCTTCTTCTTTTCGGACTACAGCCAGCTGCAAGTTCGTTGTCTAAGTCTTTTGTTTGCTCATCAAAGAATGCTGACTGAGTGGCAAGTTCGTTGCCTAAGTCTTTTGTTTATTTCTTCAAGAATGTTGGCAGCGAACGAGTTCTGCTGTTTATTTGTTTAAGTAGAGTAGCAGCGGCAAGTTTGTTGCCTAAGTCTTTTGTTTAACAAGCGCAAACTTCAATATTTCTCGTTTTGGGCTAAAGAAAGCCTTTTTTGTTTTGACCACAAATGCAAATGAAGTCCAAACCAATTGGCATCTTACAAAATAATCAAAGAGAGCGAAAAAACCGGTTCGCAGATCATTTTCAGACAGCGAAATGTATTCATTGATTAACATTCAATCGTCACACACACACGCACACACACTCGATCTACCTGTGCCGCAGCTTCATCAAGCGCAAAGGTGAACGTTGCACACGCCTCCTTCCCCCTTGGAAGCTTCTTCGATTGTCGCCGCCTTTGTGCAATTTTGCGTGCGCCTCAAATGTCGCCGAGCGCCGCGGGACAAATATTCATGGCATAGCCAGGGCCAAGAAGGAACTTGACCAAACGAAATCAAGATAAATTGTGGGTTCAGGCATGCTGCTATATGGGTGTGTGTGTGTCGGAGTGTGTGTGTTTATGGTTATGCGCGCCAACAACTTTCGTTGTGCCGAATTTCATTGTACAATTTCGGACAGACAGGGGAGTGAAGGGGCTGCTGCTGTCTCTGGCTGTCTCTGCTGTCTCTGCTGTCTCTGCTGTCTCCAGCGTGCATGGGAAAGGGAAAGTTGTAGTTGTATGCGCGCATGCAGTTATTGATACGATTCGGATTCGGATTCCAATTCCGATTCCGTTTGCACAGCCTCGACTCTAATTGAATGAAAAGGGTGGAGAAACGTTTAACTTAATTGGAGCTGTGTATGTGCGAGAGCGCATAAACAAAAACTCTCTCGCTTTTAAGCTGATATCATCATTGGCATGAAATTGAAATTTACATTAAAATTCAATCGAATGAGATACGGGCAGTTGGAAGAGCGACTTTAGTTGGTAAAGTGGAAATGAGTATTATGATAGGGCTAAGATTGAGAGAGACAAGAGAGAGATTAAGAGAGAGATACAGATAAAAAGGGAGGCAAAAAGAGAGACAGAGAATGAGAGACACAGAAAGAGATAGAGATATAGAGAGAGACAGAGAAAAAGAGAGATAGAGATAGAAAGGGAGGCAGAGAACGAAAGTGAGAGAAAGGGACATCGAGAAAGAAATAAAGAGAGAGAGATTCATAAAGAGTCACAAAGAGAGAGATAGAGAGAGAGAGAGAGAGAAAGAGGGAGAGAGAGCAAGTATAAAGATACATCCATAGCGGACAAGGAGCTTCATTTTAGTCCCCAAAGTAAAAGCTACTCAACTATGAATGCTATTCAAAGATATCAAACTCAAATTAGCTTTATTCAATCAATTTTCATTATCTACAATATATTTTTCATGTTGTTTAGATAATATTTTCTAAATTCAAATCAAATCTCTATCTGTCTTTACCTTAAACAAAATTACTTTTATTTTTAGTCAATTTGGAAATTTTTAATAATTATTTACCATGGCATGCCATCGCGTGTCTTTTCTCTTCGAGTTGGCGCACAAAGTGCTTTACAGCATTCAACGATATCCAGCTGCTATCGCCTATAGCCAGCTGTCATTAATCTTTATATTTCAGTTGCGAAGATAGCGCACCTGTTCGGCTCAAAAAACTTTAATTAATTGCGTCAACATGCCGTGCATCGTGATGGCCCACCAAGAATGCAGCAGCATCCGCAGCAGCGACCAGCGCAACAAATGAAACCTGCCGATTGACCCAATAAAAAGCAGCGCCATAAATTTGTGAAGCGTTGCGGCAGATTTGAAAATCGCGGCATCTTTACGCCTGTATATATATGTGTGTATATACAGGCCCTGGCTAAGTAACAACTCTCCTCTCTTTCTCTCTCTCTCCTCAGCTGTCTTTCACTTGCGGCCAAGTAGGCCATGTAACCGAAAAATGTGCCAAAAACAACGCAAAGTGAAGAGAAAAATGTGTGGAATAAGCGCAGCTAATCTGAAAACTTAAGCAGAGAGTGAGAGAGAGAGACAGAGAGAGGGAGAGAGGGACTGAGATTGAGCAAACACTTGAATAAAATATGTGTTAAATGCAACAGGTTATTGTTGCCAATGCGACTCTCATCAAGCGCATCAAATTGAAGCCCATGATGAATTGCACTCATCCAGCCGGCTAACTGTTTGATTTTCTTTGTAGATTTTTGGTACATACACCTGCACACACACACACACACACACACACACACAAATTCGAACTCATCACGCTTTCTAATGTCGTTACCTTGATGATGTTGCTCTTGTTGTTGTTGTTTTAGCTGTCGATTGCCTCGCTTCGTCGAACGACACTTTTCCAATGCACACACAAAACGAATTTCAATTCTTTGGCGCTTACCATTCGAAAGCCCCAAGTGCCGTTATTACCGTTGCCTAGCATTAACATCAGGCCCAAGCCATGGCCGCCACTCAAGAATCTCAATTGGCTGCTGCCAATGCTCGAAGAATATTATTTTTTCAGTTTTTTTTTTTTTTTTTTTTTTTTTTTAATTAAGCTGCTGTAAAATTATTTTCACTTCACCTAATTTAAGTTGTTGTTTTTTTCTGCGAGCCATGAAGAATGCAGCCTCAGTTTGAGCTTGAAAGTGGAATAGTTTGCCTTTAAGAATACCCTTTAAGAGAGTTGGGTAACAGAAGTTTTTAGTATGGTTTAAAGAAAGGTTTGTTTGGCTTTTAAACTGCATTTGTATACATTATTAAACTTTTAAAAATTATTTAATATTAAGATTAAAATTTTGAAATATTTTCAAAATAATTTTTATATATTTTTTAAATATTTTTAGAACTTTCTGATATATAAGATTTGTAAAATATATATTTTTTAAATATTAAAATTAAACTAAATTCTTGAAATATTTTCTAGGCTATACAAACATTTTTAGAATTTTCTGAAAAGTTTTCGAGCTAAAACAAAGCATAATTATTATGCTAGATTATTCTACTATATTATTATATAGTCTACTATATGCTTCTATGCCCAATTATAACTAGATAATTATCAAGCTAAGAGCATTAAATCTTCGTCAGAATGTAGCGGTTCATGCCATGTTTATGTAAATCTTTTGTGCTGCGCTGCGCACACCCGATGAATGGACTTCGGCTCTTATGTTAATGAAGCTTATTAGCTGCATGAAAGATTTGCTTTGAAAATGCCAACATATTTGATTTAAATGGCCCAGTAAACAGTAAAGCAGTTGGCTTTAATTGATTCAACTGGCAGGCAACCACCGAGACTCATGTGGCTGAGCATGTGGTGCAGCAGCGCCTTAACGGCGAGCGTGGATTTATAATTGGAAAGAGAAAGAGCAAAAACGTGGAATAGTGTTATTTTAATGCCCTTTCTATGAATATGCCTGGGAGCGTGCAACTAATTGTGAAGAGGTGCAGCCGCAGAACAAATTCCTTATTTCTCTTTAACCACGACGATTGCATAACTGCGCCTATTGTCTGCCATTTGATTTGCTTTGCTTTGCATACTAATCCACTATTATTTAATTACTTACAGCTATTGACGCACGTCAAACTGTATTGAAGGAAAGACTTGCATATTTAATAAAAGAAATAAGTCTTTAATTATGTCTGCGATTCACGCACGTCACGCACTCAGTCAGAGGTAAGGCCCAGTGCTACGAATCCGGCTTATTACACAATTGTTAAAGATATGTATATATACATATAGTGAGTCTATATAGTGAGTCATTAAGTGACACACTTGAAAACCATATATAAAATATCTTTATTTTTCAGTGTGTCACGCCTAGACAGGTGCCAAATCAGCTTCAACAAAAATGTCAGATCATCGTTTTTGGGTCAGGCCCGTATTTTATTTTCTTAAACCCAAATTAGCATAGCTTTCAGTTTGGCAAAGACAACAAAGACGACTACTGCGGGTGCCCAGTCAGTCAGTCAGTCAGCCAGGCAGCCAGTCAGGCTTCTACACCTGCGTGTTCAAGTTGCTCAAGTACTCTCGTCGCTCGCACCTGAATAGGTATGTGAGCATCTTGTTATCTACTTTATGAAGCTATTCATTCTTAGTAACGCCCAATAAATTATGCACCAAACATGAGCTTTCTAAAAAGAAAAGATACACACACTCCAATGTATGTGTGCGAGTGTGTCTGTGTGTGTAGGTTCGCAGCACGCGGCATTTGCTAGCGGCAAGCACTTGGCTAGGCTAATGGCATGGAATTTAATGCACTTTGTGAAGCATTGAAGAAAGTTACAAAAAATTCAATCTGACTTTAATTATGATAAAAAAATATTTTAGAAAATTGAAATTCCTAAAGAAAGTGCATGAAAAAATTGTAAAAGGCTTTAATCATGTTTAGAATAAACATGAAAAAGAAATACTAGAAATTTTAGATTAGCCTAAAAGGAAATGAAGCGAAAAGAGTTGCCATAAATGATATCTGAAAGTTGCATTTGCGTGGGTGATGTCTGATAGACTATAAAAGCTAGATCTGGAAATGTTTAAATACAAAATTTGGTATGTAGATAGACATTTTTGTATGGGTCGGAGATATTGGGATATCTTATCGATAGTTATATCAGTGCTAAAAACAGTGTTGTATAAGAAAATGAATTTGAATATGTAATTCCTATCAGCAATATACATATATATATGTATATAACAGACATTTCTCTCATATATATACACCATATATATTCGCCAACTTTTAACTGTTTATCTGGCAGTCTCACAACTACCTACTCTCAACTTTTCTCACCCAACAGCTTATTGACTGCAAAGAAGCCTCAGCCATTGTCTACGGCAAACATACAAAATTCGCATGTGAAATTCCTCTGAAGACACCCTTGTGGCGACTCTGAAAGACTTCTTGACTTACCCGCTGTGTGAACGTGGAAGAGCAACAGCAGCGACGACACCAGCAGTGAAATTGACAGCAGCTTAGCTGACAAGTGCCACATGTGTCGCTGCTCTCTTGGTATTCTCTGGTGCTTGCTCTTCTCCCTCTCCTTCTCCTTCCGCTTCTTCGTCTCGTTTTTGTATCTGCTCGCCTGTTCGGCTTGTGTTAAGTTCTGCGGCTTTCGTCGCATTTTTGCATAAATTGTTATTTTTTTGTCTGGCTTTTGCGGCAATAAAAGAAAGCCTCACTTTATTCTAAGCTCTTGTCTAGAATTCTTAATTTCGATATATATTTTTTTCTTCTTTATATTTTGTTTTTTTTGTCAGTTTCTAGTGTGAGGCTGGCTTGAGCTTTGGCGTGGCATCTTCCTTGTCTTGCCTTTCTGCTACTTCTTCTTTTTTTCGGTTGTAGATTTTACATATTCAGCGCTGCAAAGATAGAAAGAAAGAAGTTTTGTTAGCTTTGGGCAGTTGATAAAGATTTCGTAAAAAGCGTTTGTGGCTTAAGTCTTTTATGTGACACTCGCTGGGGAATCGTGAGAACAGGCCGCAAATACGACATCTGTGCCTCTAATGGGGAGCACTGTCCATTTAAGTGGCTCGCCAGAGGACGGAAAAAAGACATTACGTCAGACAGAGGCCAAAAAGGCCGCACAATTACGCTAATAAATCAGAGTATGGCGCATAATTGCCCAAGAGTGCTTGGCCCGCGGCTTTCTAAGCCACGTTTACATAAGCTCGTGTCAGCGATAGCAGGTGAACTGTTTATTACAACGCACTGATTGAAATGCTAATTTTGATTGATGTAAGAAAAAATAAAATAAAACCAAAATCAAAGAGCGAAAGTTTAAGCACAATTTTGTTCAAGAGGTGTCAAAAGGAAAAGTGAAACTCAAACTAAAAGTCGATAAATCACATACGAAATGTATTAGCAAATCAGAATGGTAACAAAGCTTAAGCGGGTATTACCCAATAAGTGTAACAACAACAATAACAATGAATACGTGACGCCCTACAATTGTCGATTAGCGTCTAATCAGAGGAAGCAAAGCAAACGATCGTTAAAACGACCACAAAAACCAAAAACAATTGCGAGCCAGCCTTAGCTGAAAGTGAAAGCACTCACACAGAAAGAGAGAGATAGAGAGAGAGCGAGGTGGAGACACTGCGCTTTGTAGAGTAAAGGTTGCTCTGTGAGTCGCGACGAAGACTTAAAACTCGATTACTCTTACAGCCAACAAAAGCGAAAGAAACAAAACACAAAAAACAGAAAAAAGCGTTTGAGTTCGACTTTTAACTGAACTCGGGACCCAAAATCAAAATAAATCAGAGTGTGTGTGTGTGTGTGTGTGTGTGTGTGTGTGTGTGTGGAAGTAACCGACTAAGGTATGCCCTGTATGTAGTGCAGTTTAACATCAATGTAATAATGATTACCAGCTTCTGTTAATTATGATCATTGATATTGATCGTCATTTATGTTCAGCATTGCCACTATCATCAGCAAAGCCAACATCAGCATAATGAGCATTTTATATTGATGATTAATGTAATTTTCACTATGTTATGTAATTTAAACTATAATTAAAATTTTGTATATAATGAATTTATTTTTTTAAATTAATTATTTGTGTTTTTTATAAATATAATTTATTTATTTTTTATTTTTATTTTTTTTTTGTTATTTGTTTATTATTTATTTATCATTATTTATTTTATTATTGTTTATTTTATTAATGTTTATTAATTTTTATTTTTATTTTTTATTATTTTCTTATTATTTTTATAATTATATAATTTTATATATATATATTTTTTTTTTTTTTGATAAATGTTCATTTCATTATTGTTTACATACTTTGTTATTATATCTTTATTTATTATAATTTATTTTATTATTATTTACAATTTAGTATTTTTATTTTTTTTTAATTCACTATTTATTCTTATATTGTTATTTATTTAATTATTCTTTATTTATTACAACTAAATACCTTTACTTCATCACGAAGTAAATGGGTATATTGGCTTTCCACATTACCCAGTAAGAATGTGCAATGGAAGACTAAGACTCAGGCATAAATTTCTAGTTCAATATTTAATTTTAACTATTTCATTATATATATTATATATGATTCTTCTTCTCATGTTACATATGTATATCTAACAACCAATATACCCCTTTTTACACACATGTAAAGGGTTTGGGCCATTAAAAGCCAAAGCTGTGGCAGCCGCCAAGTTGACTCATGGAAAATCAACGACTGCACATGCTCACTTTGTTGTTGTTGTTGTTGTTAACAGTTTTAGAGTGCAGGAAGTTGGTAAGGTTTTTCCATACGACGAACCTTGAAATTTTGGGCTGCTCCAAGTGAAATAGAAAGTTTTGCTTTTAATAACAACGAGAGCAGACAAGACACAAGCAACAATCAAAACAAACAATGACGACAGCAACGGCAAAGGCGTTGCTGTTGGCTGTTGTCTGTTGCTGTTGGCTGTCATTAAACGACTCCATTTTGTTTCCAATGAGCGATTGCTGCCCACGCGGGCGGGCGCCTGTCAACATGAGCCGCTCTTGTTTACCTTCTCCGTGAGCCGTTTACGCAGTTGGCTTCGATATGCGGCTTAAGTCTGCAACGGAAGTGTTGCATTGGAGTCATAATTAGTTGGCTGCCAGCCCAAGTTAAATGACTCATGCGATTTTTTGGACGCTGTTGCGTAAGTCTTGGGGAAGAAGAAGAAGAAGCAGCAGAAGAAGCAAAAGGCATAAAGACAATAAGCTGGAATTGCATAAGACTGAATATATTCCAGCGGGCAATACACCAATCAGATACCCTGTGGCCTTGGCTTACGCATGACCAACAAAAGAGATATGTTAACCTATATATATATATGCATATATATCTTTACTATATATATTTATACTTTCAACTTTCCATATTAGCCTTTGTTAGAGCTTACCTCAAGTATCAATCATTAGTCCAAATGCATTAGCAGTTTTTGTGTTTGATGGATATTGGATAATTTTTTTTTAGCTGTTTTCTTGTCTGTTGGACGTTATTTTCAATTACATTTCGCGCGCACAAAAAATTTCACCAAAAAACAACGCAAAAAATACTGCAAAAAGCCAAACAAATTGAAATTTCTATAAACATAATAGCAGAGAGAGAGAGAGAGAGAGAGAGAGAGGGAGAGCGAGAGAGAGAGAGGGAGAGGGAGGTGACACACGGACATGGCCAGCTAAGGCAAGTTTGACAGCCAGCGGCGGAGACGGATGCGATAAATGTGGTTTTGCGGCTGCTGCCAGGAATGCAGCAAAAGCTTTAAAAAAAATTATCGAAAACAAAAAATCTGAGATAGCCAAAGCGAGCGCGAGGGAGATGTAAATGTTAATGGGCAAAGCAGCTGCCAGTGTTGTAAAGCAACGAAAAGAAGAAGAAAAATTGGCACAGAAGCGCAGCGTCGCCAAAATGGCACAACTAACTGTACATAGAGCAGCTGGAATTGGAATTGGAATCGGTGCTGAGGCAATTTGGATCGCTCGATCCAGCGTGTGTGTGTAGGCCGTGTGGGCCAACCGGCATAAGCAGAGCCACACAGACAGGTTGCAGGCACTTTTGGAAGCGAACTGGAAGTTATTTCTGGCATCCGGCTAATTAGTCTCTTTGCCCTTGCAGTTAGCTTATTGTTTTTAATCAACGTTTTGTTTTGCTATGCAGCGGCATTTATTTTAATTAACAGTGAAAAGATGTGCACGAGAAAACAAATTAAAAATTTGCTTGCAACAAATTTCACAGCGCGATAACCACGTAATTTGCAACAACAACAACAACAATAATAATAATAATAACAACAACAAAGACGCAGTTTAAGATGGTGGCAAAAGGTAGCGCAAAAAAGAAAGTTTTGTTTTTTGTCTGCTTATTGTTGTTGTTGTTATTGCCGTATTTTTGCTTTTCTACACACATACAGAGAGGCACTCTCACACACACAGAGAGACACTCTCACATAGACAAACGCGGCGCTCAAATATCATTCATTCGAATTCCGTTTACATTTTGCCTTTTGCGGCTGCTGCTTCTTTCAATTTTTAATTTATATGGCAACGTCAACGGCAACGGCAAAAGCAGCTCGTTTTAGTTATTCACTTTTCTAAGATTAACGCACACATAGACACATGGGCACACACACACACGCACACACTTACACGAAGTGCTCGGTTTCTTTTGCTTTCGACCGTCAACAGGTGCTCTACGCACAGCGACTCAACGAATACTGACTGCCGTTTGTGCAGCGAGCACTGAGCCAGGCCTGTGGTGAGTTTCTTCCATTTCGTTGAGTGAGTTTCTTAAGCTGCTGTGGTGAGTTCGAGCGCCCACTGCCATTGACTCTCGCCGCAATTGAAAGTGCCAACTTATCGAATATATCCAACTGAGCGGCGGCTGCACTTGCGCGTGTTATTAGGCAGAAGGCAAACGGCAAAAGGCAGTACACTTCAATTGTAGGCAACTGCCAATAGATTGGCCTAAACAGCACATTAGCCACTAATCGTCGCAGTTGCAGATTACCATTGCCATTTTGCCAATTTCCATTTGCCCAAACGCCGCTAACAAGCCGCCGGCTTCAATTGCTCTATGTTCTCTACGCCCATCTGCCTGCCAGTTGAGCGAGTGTGGGAGAGAGGGTGTGGGGGAAATACTAGATAAATTCCAATCAGCAGCGTATCCAACAATTACCGCGCAAATTGCAAACGCACGAGATCAAGATTAGGCGTGCACAAAGACAAAGGCCGCTAAGCAATTGAAAATGAAAACTGGAAACAAGGAATTGCAAGAGGTTGAGCATAGGCGACGCCCTTGATGCCCTATGCGAGTAAAAACTATATTAATTATAGTTTATATAACTATGTATTAATTATGACTTTATTCGAGCCAAATAGGGCCATTTTATGTTTTTTTGGTTTAAACTATTTAACTAATCAGCATATTAAGATATTTTTACTTGTAAAACAAGATTGATTAATTATATTATATTTATAAGTTTTTTTCTTTCCTAAAAAAGAAGCGTTACTATTGTACGAAGACTTTATTTACATACTATATTTATGTTTTCGTTCAAACATTCATCCAATACGCTGCCAAATGCATGTGCTTTACCGGTGGCTTCGAGCCTTGCTTTTTTTCTTCTCTCTTGTCTTCATTTATCTGTATTTAATTGCTTTTAAATATATGTTTATAAAATCGATTATAAAGTAAAAATTCATTAAAATTATATAATTTTTAATCGCATAAAAATACACAAACACACATACAGTTATAATAGAGTAGTATTCATATACATTTTTGATTTCGTACAAAATTTGACGAACTTACAGCGTGTTTTGTGAAAATGTATCAGGCGTACGGTGACTTTAGTTGCTCAGTGTACGTAACGGCATTGTAAATGTATGCAGGCACAGCTGTACGTATTATTTATGCGTGTGTGTTTGTACTATGTGCATTTCGGCACTCCTTTGCTGTTTCGTTTGCTTGTCTCCCTTTTGTTTTTACTCATTCTACCCTTTCCAATGCATTTTTGTATGGAATGAAGGAAGTCACAAATTTGTCGAAAACCAGGCACACACATCTTAAATGATGCGTTATGTACTGAGCTGACAACTCTTCAGCGTTTGGACGAGCCAGCTCACATTGTCAAAAAAGCTAAACACATACATACATACATACATATATGAAAATTTAAGAAAAAAGGTTTTGCGAATAATTTCTTAGTTATATTGTTAAAAATAATACAAAACCTTTTATTTATACTAATACAAAGCCAATAGACATATGTAGCTACAATTCCCGCCAGGCGTTATTACACAATTTTTCGTGCTTGTCAAACGGCAGAGCTGGCGCGAAAAGAGCTAAATTGTCAACACTGCTGAGATGGTGCCAAAAGTTAGAACAAGAGAAATACGCAAATTTACGGTAAGAAAGACTACATGACACTTCTGATGACCTACTGTAAATAATATTAAGGAAAATGAAATATTTTAATTAATTACAGAAAATTTAATAATTATTTTATAAAAATAGTTATGAATATATTTATTCATTTCCTTCGACTTGCAAACAAGGCTAGCAAATTGTTAAGCCCTAAATACCCTACACTTGCTTGTATGGTCGAGCCCTGCAGCTCTTCGTTTTCCATTTCTATGGAGTCTTCGCCGCTGCTGCCCTCTGAGCAAACCGCTTTTATTACACGAGCTGCAATTGCGTTTGCGGCTTACCACGAGTATACGATTGCAATTGCACCCACCACAAAAGGAGTGGGAGGAGCAGCGGCAGCATCAGCAGCGGCTGCAGCTCCAACCTGAGCCGATCACGAATCTTGCTGGCGGTATTCCGTTTTTCATGTCACCTCATTTGGCAGCCAAGCAAAAAGAAAAATAAAAAAAATTGAAAAAAAAGAGAAAAAACAACAAGTGATAAGAAGAAGACAATCGAAATCGAAGACAGAAAACCCATTGGCCATGACCAGTGAAATTTCTGTGCACTTCGCAGTATTTACCTGTTTTTATATCATTTCATTTGATTTTTTATTATTGTTTGGCACCTGTTAACTGGGGAAACCCTCTCAACTGACCATAATTGAGCACGTTGGCGGCTTTAATAGTTCTTAGCCCCTTGGGTATTAATGTCAAATTGAAAGATGATAAAACGGTACTCGAGGGAACCATTGAGCGTTTGACTTCATTTTGCGGTCAGTGGGCCTGCCTCTTGTTAAATTGTTTATCTTCCCATATTTTATTTATTATATTATATTTTTGAGTACAAAGATTAGAAGCAGTAATGGAACAGAACACGGCAATAACCGACAAAAACAATAATCTTTAAGCTGATTGCAAAGTGAATAATTAACTTAAATTAAACAAAAACATAAAGTTGGGTTTGCCTAGTACTTGGGCAGCTCGGAGTAGCGCGGCGGCGTGGACCAGAGCACGCTGGAGTTACGCTTCAAGTGACTGGGATCAATGTTGGGGAAGATCTTCTGCAGATCCGGAGTTTGTGGTTCCACCGAGAAGAAGCTATCGATGATGTCCGTGGGGCAAAAGGTCTGCAGCACCATGCCAGCGCCGCGCACATGAGCTGCAAGAGATTAGGCAGATTAGTATATAGATTATGATAATGATATGCACATATTGACATGACTCACAGCGACTCCAGCTGGGCACCGGTGGCCGCTTGTAGGAGACTTTGCCCTCATCATCCGTGGAGTCATCCTCGTGCAGCATTTCGAATGTGTATTTGGACTTCGGTGGTGGCGGCATCATCTTCTTGTTCTGGGCCGCCTGCAGCTGCTGTTGCAGCTTCATTTGTTGCAGCATCTCGCGCTCCTGTTCCTTGGCCTTGGCCTTCTTCAGCCGCTCGGCTTCCTCCTGTTGACATAGCTTGCGTTGCAGTTCCTCCATTTCTTGGCGTTTGCGTTCCTCCAGCTTTTCCTTCTCCTGCTGTTTCTTGAGACGCTTCTCCTCGCGCTCCTTGGCCAGCTTAGCCATACGCTCGGCCCGCTCACGTTCCTTGGCCTCGCGCAGCTGCGCCGCCTGCAAGTGCTTCTGCTCCCGCTGCTTCTTACGCTCCTCGGCCAGCTGATGCAAGCCTTTGCGGAAATCCTCGCCGCTGTTCTCACGCGTCAATGTCTTGCTGGAGCCGGAATTGGCGGACTTCAGATTTGTGCCTGTCGCCGTCTTCAGAAGGGTCGTGGCCTTGCATGCGCTCATGGGCGCCTTCTTGGGCTGCGCTGAGTTCACAAGAACCGAGTTTGAGTTCTGTGTGGGCGTCAGGAAACGTCCGAGTGTCGGAGCCGGAAGCTTGCCAATGACGGGAGTTGTGCTCGAGCCGGCCAAACCCTGCTAAAGCAATAATAAAGGGTATTAGAGATGGGTGTATAGAGTAAGAGTGCGATAGTGAACGTACGGCATCCTTAACGCGCCTGGAGCGCAGACTACTCTGAGCTTGAGCTGCATTCTCAAAGGCCTCAACGCGCAGTTTCACGGGACTCTGCATCAAGGGACTGAAAGCAAGAGAATTATATATATATTAGTCACAGTCCAGTACAGTGATCACTGCCTGTAACTCACTTGAACAGCTCATGCGTGCGCGCCGGCAGCTTGATGCCCTTCAATGATTTGGGTATTGGCTGCTCCGGCATCTGTGGCTTGGCTGCCTCCTGCAGCGACTCGTCCTCGGTCATCAGGCTTGTATCCTGAGCCGCGTCGGGCGAGCTGTTATCCTCGCGCGCCGTCTTCATTGAATTCTCTTTTTCGGACTCCACCTGGAAGGTGGCGTTGCTAGCCATATTGTCGCTCGGACATGTGGGCATATTGATGTCGAATGTAGCATTGGGCAAGGTCACAGTTTCATTCATGACAACTGCATTCGTGGCAAGTGCTGCATTGGGCACATCCTCGACAGCATCTTCGTAGATGGAAGCTTGAGGGGGCGCCGCCGACTGCGACTCCTGGGAGTTGCGTGTGTTATTGCTGCCACGACGTGTGCGCGATGCGACGGGCAAATTCTTATCCAGATCGCTGAGCCGCTCCACCTTGATGGGCTTATGGGTTTCCTTCTTCTTGCGACTCTTCTTTATGGTTGTTGTACTGTTTGCTGTGGATGTTGTTGAGAGTATGGTCGTTTCGTTAGTGACAACTTTAGTCGACTCCAGTGTTGCTGTTGTTGTTGTCGTGCTGTCGTTACTCATCTTCTCGCGTTTGACCTTCACACGCAGATTCGTGGTGGACAAATCGCATTCCTTGGCTTTTGCGGCTGCTGTTGGCTTGGCGGCCACGGGTTCGACTGTGGTAACGTTTAGGGGTTTTAATGTATGCATTTGGGATGCACGCTGCTCATTCTCCAGCTTTATCTTGACCATGTCGTCGGAGCTGGGTCGACGGAGTTTCGAATTTAGCGGTTGCTCCTTGAGATTCTTCTCCGAGCGCAATTTGGCTGCGCGCTGCGGCCGTCCGCTGCTGATGCTGATCTCAGCTGGCGCTGTAGCAGGCGCTGGCGGTGGTGGCATCAGCGTGCCTGTTGTATTCACTACCTCATCCTCCTCCTCCTCTTCGGCTGCAGCCAGCAACTGGGCATTGCCCATGCGCGCGCTCTGCCGCTGTGAGACTTCGCTGTCCGCAATCGATGCCCCGTCTGCGGGAGCTATTTATAATATAAATTAGTAAGCAATCTTTCAGATTGGATTTCACAACTTACCATCGCCATCGTCCTCGGCCAAAGACGTCAAGCGCTTGGGTCGCTTCTTGGTCTGCTGCGGCGTAATGGAGCTGTTAATTTTGGGCACTGCTGCGAGCGCAGCTTCAGTGATTTTCGTCTCCGTTGTGCCAGCAACTGTGCCAAAGAACAACTGGTCCAGTTCCTCGAAATGGGTCTGGCGGGAAGAACGTATTAAAAGTCGCATCCAAAGGCAACTGTAAAAATCTCTTTGTATACCTTGCGCATGGCTTCCAATTCGATATGGAGTTTGGCCACAGTTTGCATTACGCCCAGTAAGTCATCCATTTTGTGCGCACACTTTTAACAGATAATTCAATAAATAATTTATTGTTACTATATTATTGCTTTCCGTTTAATTCAAATGGCGGCAATGAGAAGCGCGTCGCCCTTGCAACACAAGCTAGATATGACATGAAAAAGTATCGATATAAGACACCCAACTATCGATTGGGACAAAGTGGCAACTCCACGCTGCTATGACGATATTAACAAGCACTGTATCCAGCTGTTTTCCCGCGCAAATAAATATTTTTTTGTAATTTACTTAATATTTGTAGCTTATTCAATACTGAACTATTGCCTTCAATGCCAAATATTTGTTTTCATTTAATAAATTGACATATGGATGCCGGCAGTTTTGTTTGTAGCAAATGTGCTCGTTGCAGCTGCTCTTGTTTGCAGTGTTGCAGAACGACAAATGCTAGCGGATGCCATGGCTATTTTTCGAACTGCACGCAAGTCTAAACAACTAAGTGAAAAGAGTAAATAAGTTTACATTTCTGCATATTTTGCTAACTGCGCAATTTGGGTGATATTTTGGCATACGATGGGCATATATCGAGTATATCGAATAGCGTGCGCAGTGTTGTTAGCTAACTAGCGGGCATGCTGGCCGAACCGGTGCTGCAAAATACGTAAATACATTGTTAAAATTCGCCAGAAATTCGCAAGCCAGCGAAAATTTAGTAATAACAAGGGTAAACAAGCGGTTCGCGCGCGCTCGTTGCGTTAACAAACAAATAAGATGTATATATGAGAAACCGCACGCCGCACACAGACACCACTTGTCACCAGGAACAACACCAATACAAATACAACACGCAGCAGCAGCAGCAGCAGCGCAATGGGACTCGACTTTGATGTCGTGGAGTACTGCAAAGGTGTGAAATCAAAACAGTCCCAACCGCCGTTCGCCTGTCCGGTGCGCGACTGTGATCGGAGCTATAAAACATTGGTCGGCCTCCAGGGCCATCTCACCAACTACGACCACGACAATCCGCAGCCCCTGACGCCAATTCTCAAGCCCAATCGAAAAAGGGCGCGCTCTTCTCGCGCGCTCCACTCAACGCCCAAAGACAACGGCAGTGCGGGCGGCGGCGGAGGTGGTGGAAATTCGGAAGGCGAGAACGGTTGCGGAAATGGCCGAAGCACCACGAATCCGGAATCTCTCGTCTCGTACAATGAGCAGGAGGGCACGGTTACCTTCAATATCGATGGCAAGAGCGTGCGATTGGGCATCGATGAGCCGCTGCCCATGGTCGACGATGAGGAGTTTGCCGAGCTGGTCGAGCGCGGCTGCATCTTGAATGCCGACGCGCCGCCACTGGAGGAGAACGCAGCGTGGGCACAGGTGCAGGTGCCCGTTGCGAATGTCCGTGAGATCGATGACTACAATGTGCCTGATGCGCCGCCCCGGCCCTTGGCCTACTACCGCTTCATTGAGAAGTCGGCCGAGGAGCTGGACGGCGAGATAGAATACGATGTGGATGAGGAGGATTCCGCTTGGCTGGAGCATATGAACGATTTGCGCGCTAAGCAAAATCTGAATGCTGTTAGCATTAACACCATGGAGCTGCTAATGGATCGCCTCGAAAAGGAATCTCATTTCCAGGCAGCCGCCAACGGCACGCCCACTGGCGTTGAGGTGGATGACGATGCTGTGTGTTGCATTTGCTTGGACGGTGAGTGCCAGAACACTAACGTGATACTCTTCTGCGACATGTGCAACCTGGCTGTGCATCAGGATTGCTACGGCGTCCCCTACATACCCGAAGGCCAGTGGCTGTGCCGTCGTTGCCTTCAATCGCCCAGCAAGGCGGTCAACTGCGTGCTCTGCCCGAATGCGGGCGGTGCGTTCAAGCAGACGGATCACGGCCAGTGGGCGCACGTGGTATGTGCATTGTGGATACCCGAGGTGCGCTTCGCCAACACCGTGTTCCTGGAGCCAATTGGTAAGCTGCTCAAATATCTCCTCAAATTAAAATATTCAAATTTCTTTCCTTTTGCTCCTCCGGCAGATTCTATTGAGACCATACCGGCTGCTCGGTGGCGCCTCACCTGCTACGTGTGCAAGGAGAAGGGTCTGGGCGCTTGCATCCAGTGCCATCGGAACAGCTGCTACGCCGCCTTTCACGTCACCTGCGCCCAGCAGGCGGGCCTCTACATGACCATGGATACGGTCAAGGATGGCCACAACGACAGCTCGGTGCATGTGCAAAAGTTTGCCTACTGCCACGCCCACACGCCCGCTGATGCGAAGCTGAAGACCAATGTGCCGGACTTCGAGGATACGCGCCTGAAGATGCGGGAAGCGCGTAAGGCGCTCGCCAAGAAACGCTCAACGGCGCCTGTGGTGCTGATACCGACAATACCGCCGGATCGTGTTCACGAAATCGCTGGCATGGTGCACATGCAGAAGAAGAAGGAATTCCTGGATCGCATCATTGCCTATTGGACGCTGAAGCGCCACTATCGCAATGGTGTTCCGCTGCTGCGCCGGCTGCAGAGTCAGGGCAACAATCATGGAGTGATTCAGCGCAACGGCATCGAAGGTTCGCCGGACACGAAGGAACTGTACCGGCAGCTCAAGTACTGGCAGTGCCTGCGTCAGGATCTGGAGCGAGCGCGTCTGCTCTGCGAGCTGGTGCGCAAGCGTGAGAAGCTCAAAGTGGCGTTTGTGAAGATCTCCGAGGAGGTTGTGATGCTGCAACTGAATCCGCTTGAGTCGGCGCTGGGCAAGCTGCTCGATGCGCTGGAGACCCGCGACACCATGGAGATCTTCCGCGAGCCCGTGGACACCAGTGAGGTGCCCGACTACATGGACATAGTCAAGCAGCCCATGGATCTGGGCACCATGCGGACGAAGCTCAAGGATTGTCGCTACACAAAACTGGAGCAGCTGGAGGCCGACTTTGATCTGATGATACAGAACTGTCTGGCGTACAACAACAAGGATACCGTGTTCTATCGAGCTGGCATTAGGATGAGGGATCAGGCAGCGCCGCTTTTCGTGCAGCTGCGCAAGGAGATGCAGCGAGACGGTCTGCTGGAGCGTGGCCAGCGCATTCATGTGGATCATGTGGAGAGTGAGGTGGAGCAGGAGCTGCGACAGCTGCTGACGGCCTCGCCCAGCGAGGACGTGGTCCAAAAGCTGCTCATACTGGCCGACAAGTCGCAGGTGCTCAAGAATCCCAGCTACCGCACGAAGAAGATCAAGCAGATTCGCCTCGAAATCAATCGCATGCGCAAGTCGCTACAGAAGGCGCGCTTTGCAGCGGTAAGTATATAAGATTAGATAAACTGAAAGGATTATTTGATGTATTCCGAATTGCTTTTAGCGCTATTCCACGCACGCGAACTCGCAGAGTGACGACGACAACGAAGAGACGCGCGTGAAGCCCACAAAGAAACGCACGCGCAAGCGTCTCAATAGCAGCGCCATGGACTTGGATGAATCGCAGGATACGCAGCGCAGCCAGCAGCAGGACGATGATGAAGACGACGAGGACGACTCGGATGACGATTCGCTGGCGGACGATAATGCCAGCAAAGATACGGGGCACATGGTCCAAACGCCGCCCTGCAGTCCCGTCAAGAGTCTCAACAACAGCAGCTCACCAGTGGGCATTAATCGAAGGTGCGTTTGTGGGGAGAGTGAGGAGGAGATATGTCAGAGATGATATTGAGTGTGTTGGAGAGTGGAGAATGTGGAGAATGTTGAAGAGTCAAGCATAGTCTTATATAGTTAATCATTAGCAAATATCCATAATAGTCCTTTGACTATTCATTTTATAGTGTATACTATAGTTCGATATATCTCCTTTGATATTAGGCATGGAAGTAGCTGTTATTAATTTTAATTAGTATAGCAGAAGCTGAACTTGGACTTCCCAAAAAGTAAACTTTTTAGTATAGGGAAATTACCGCTAAGACTTGATGAGGTCGTTGAATAAGTGCAGTTCAGATAAATATACATATTTCGGTGCTTTTTGGGCTGTTCAAAGAGTGTGCGTCAGAAGCTGAAATTAGATGAATCATAGAGCTGCTTTCAAAAATGTATTAATGAGATAAACAAAGTAGAGAACATGGTAAATAGGTCAGAGTATAACTCAAAAGGGTACAAGTCAGGCATATGGTCAGGTCACAGTCAGTAAAATCTATTACTTAATATATATTTTATATATTATTATTTATATCTTATATCTTATTTTTTTATATCTATTCTGACCTATTCTGACTCTTTCTCATCCCATCAGAACGGCCATTTTATTGACGCGCAAGTCGCAGGCGGCGCTGAAGCGACCGTCGGAGCCACTGACGACGCCTGTTAAGGAGGAGCACCACAATTCTCAGTCATCGAGCACACAGTCGACGAGCGCCAGTTCGAGTTCGACGACAACCGCAGCCACCGCCGCCTCCAGCACGTTAAATGCGTCGCTGCACGCAGCGGCCTCTGTGACGCCCACGGTCTTGAGCAGTTTTGCCTTGACGACGCACAACAGCACAGCGGGGAGTGCTGCGGGCCTGGGCGTGGCAGGTGCTAGTCTCACCAGCGCCGCGCTGGCCATGAACAACAAGCTGAACCTGAGCCTGGGCACGGGCCTGGGCATGTCGAAGTCGCCCAAGCGGCCGGCGCGCTATCGACGTCTGCCATCGACGTCTCCAAAGAAGTCACCGAATCCGGGAGCAGCAGCAGTGGTAGCCACGACGATGACGACGCCGACAGCAGCTCAGTCCATACCTGCCTTAGCGTCGGCGGATCCAGCGCTGCCCTTTGAGCGCATTCCAGACAGCTTTCGCGTGTATCGAGCCAATAATCAGCGGGATGTTAGCGAGAGCGACGACGGTCCCTCTCAGTCGAGCAGTCCGTGCAGCAGTTGCTCGGACTTCAGCATGTCCGGCAGCTGTTCGGACTTCGACAGCGACGAGGCGAGCGACGGCGATGCGCACAGCGAGGATGGCGACTCGGATAGCACGAAGGCGCACGCGATGCGCGACGATTCGCAGGAGTGCACCACAGATGCCATGGACCTGCTGCATACGAGCCTGAACAATGCCCAAGGCAATGGCAACATGGCGATCAGCAGCAGCGACAGCAGCTCCGACAGCGACGACGAGGACGATGATGACGACGACGACGATGACGAGGAGGATGATGAGCAGCAGCAGCAGCAGCCGCTCCATCGGCTGGATGCCAAGAGTGCACGTGTCACGCGCAGCACACCTACGCCGCTGCAGGGGCGTGGCGGTGCCATGGCAGCTGCCCGTGGGCTTGGCAAGCGGCGCAACAATCTAAGTGAGTCGACGAGCTCGACGGCAACGCCGCCGCCGCTGCTGCGCAAGGCGGGCAAGCTGCGATCGGCGACGCCCAATGCGTCGCCTTTGGTGAACAGCATAAAAGCCCGCCGGAGCACCACCACCGCAACCGCCTTAACGAACAACAACAGAGCCAACAAGCTGCACCACGAGCTGGAGGAGACGGCAACCGAGGTGCACGTGCGGCACAATCACAGCAACCAGAAGGCAGCGCTGGAGCCACTGCAGCTGGTGTGGGCCAAGTGCCGTGGTTATCCCTGGTACCCAGCGCTCATCCTCGATCCTAAGACGCCGAAGGGGTTTGTCTACAATGGTGTGCCGCTGCCGGCGCCGCCCACGGACGTGCTGGCGCTGCGCAAGAATTGCCTCGACGATGTGGTCTTTCTGGTGCTCTTCTTCGACGTGAAGCGCACGTGGCAATGGCTGCCGGCCAACAAGCTGGACATCCTGGGCATCGACAAGCAGCTGGACCAGCAAAAGCTGGTCGAGTCCCGCAAGCCGGCCGAGCGCAAGGCCGTCAAGAAGGCGTACCAAGATGCCCTGCACTATCAGAGTCAGGTGTCCGATCTAGAGGGCCAGGGTCCGGATCCCATCATGTGAAAGCTGTTTGCCCAATTGCATTTGCTATGGTAAATGCGAGCACGTTCCCGCCTTATATGCTCCAATCACTGTATAGTCCAATAGATTTCTCGAAAATTGTTCAGGAAGTTCAGCCCGGGCGCTGCTGTTAAGGGAAAGGAAGAGAGTAGAGAAGAGAAGGCCCTCCATTAGAGTATTTTGTTCGATATTTTCTAAACTTTTTTTATTGCAACTTTTTCCAATTTTTTGTTTTTTTAATTGTTTTATTGAAGGAGAAGTAGGAGAAAAGAGATACGGTTCTTAGTTAAATTTCTTTGTAAATTATATTTCGAAATTTCAATCCTTTGGGACAGAAAGAAAATGGAATTTATAACCTCAAAACGTTTCACGAAAAATCAAATCAATGTTTAAGTTAAATAGTTTTAAGCATAAACAAAACAGAAAAAAAACATAAAAAAATAGTTAAGCTGCAAATTTCTAAACACTGTAAAAAGCAACAACAAACGAAATAACAGAACATTTACAAATAGCATTAAATTGTATGAGTGAGAGTGAGAGAGTGTGCGTATGTGTATGTATGTATGTATGTATGTATGTATGTATGTATGTATGTATGTGTATTTGTGTTAATTAAGAAGTGTGTTCCGTTTTAAATTTCCGTATGAACAAATATGCAAAAGTTTATTATTACGATCATCGACGATGATGATGATTATTATTATTATTATTCTTATTATTATTATTAAAATTATGATTATTATAATTACGGTGTGTAATTAATGCAAATTATTAGATTTAAGCGTCAAGCGTAGAGCATTAAGTATTTGTAGTAGTTGCCCATAACAAGATTGAATATTGTTTAAATTTAACGGTCAAGTAAATGCAGAAAATAAATGTTTTAAACAAAAATCGAAATCTAACTACATAAACTACCTATCATAACTGGACCTTCAGATGGGATATATTAATGAAACTTGGTGCAGACTCTTCTTTTGGTTTTACTTAGAGCATATGTTGAAATCAGCTGAAATGGATCATCACAACATATAGATGCCTATGAGAACTTGACTCTCAGCTGAGATATCTTAATGAAAATTGGTAAATACACTTCTTTTAGCCTTAAGTAGAGCATATGTCGAAATCAAGTCAAATAGACTACTATATCATATAGCATTCATAGGTATACAAAGCTGAAAGCTCTATTTTTAATATATTTCTTTCTTTAACTCCATTAAATATTTTAAGTATCTCATTCATAGATCACACTACTATGTATATCTCCTAGCCACACATGCAATCTATTACGTCTTATTCTTCCCATCGTCTCAAACTCCCCTTCAACCTCTCCACAGTTGTACAGTCATTGTCCCAGTTTGAGAGTCACACGCTGTTAGCGTCACAACAAATGAATTTAATCCAATTAAATTGTCAAATAACCGACAAAACGTAACAAAGAAACAGATTCCGAGTTATTGTAATAAGCGGCGAGCTGCGGCAGTTGACAGATTGGACAGGTGGCGCGAAAGGCGCAGTTAAAAGCGTAAATACACAAATGCGACACATAATAAACATGTTTAATCAGTCTTCCAAAATTGAGAAGAAACGCGTCATTATTTACGCGCTTAGGTGGATAAATAATTTTCGAGCTGCATTCGCTGGGGTGAGGTCGCGCGTCGTCTTGACGCGAGTCGAGTCGAGTGCGACTTTAAGCAGCTGATTGATGGAGCAACAGGTGAGCGTCTTCCCCCATAGACATAGACAACTCAATTCAATGCGAAACTCATAGAACGCCCCAAAATCCCAGCGCCACATGGCCTTAATTACTAATGCAAATTAATTTAGCGACTGTCTGCGATTGAAGTTTATTGATGTGGCCGTTAAGTGCACTGAGCGAAAACCGAGGGAAGTTGCAAAGTTTATAAAGGGAATTTAGTTAAAGAAAGTATTCAGCGCAAGCAATGAATATGACAATTTTATTTTGATTATCAGATTTTTTATCATTATCATAAATGTAAAATCGTATTCATAATCATTAGCAAATCCACACATCTTTCTCTCAGTGTACTTTAAAGCTGCACTTGAGAATTGCTCAGTGTTCGACGTCGTGTAGGTCACTGTGCGTTGGCGCTCTAATTGATGTATTTATTTAATAATTGCTTGTACGTCCGAACACGAAACGGAACTGCGTAGAGCAAAGCCCCTATGGCCAACGGCCACTAGCCAACAGCGAGCAACGAGCAGCGGCCAATAGCCAAGTCAAGCCGAACGAAGTGCGCGCAATTGGAGCACGCTTCAATGTTGTTTGTCTGGCGGAGGGAAGTTCCCCATGGGTCAGCGCGAAACTCGTTTTCTTGTCAAATTTCAACGGATTTCGTCTGAAATGACGTAAATGCTACCATGGCGGCAGCTCAGCACTAACAAAGCATTTTTATCGAAAGTTTATAAAAAGAATATTTTGTGCATGAAAATAAATGGCCTTGGCGCCGAAGCTTTGTTTTTAAAATAACGAAAAATGTTATTTATAAAATTGAAGCAGTGCAAAAACCAAAGCGTCAAATGTCCAAATGCCCAACATTCCACAGCACAGCAAACAAAAGGCCAAAACAATGATTAAGAGCGTAGGAAATGGGGTATAAAAGTGGCTAAAATGCCGTGGCCCCTCCCATTATTTAGGCGATTTTAGTTAAAGTAAAATCCTAACTAAGGCGCTTAGCGGAAAAAACAAATTGTTGGGTTTTTTGGCCAAGAAATTAATTTAAAAAAAAAAAAACATTTTTGCTGACTCTTTTTTTTTAACCATTCACAAAATTTCATTGAAGATGGTGGTTGAATTTAATAAATACCCTATAATAATTTGAAGGAGACTGGGAGTGGTTAATAAAGATGTGAAGTGAAGGGATAAGAAAGTAAAGACTGGAAGCTTGAGTTTGTTATGATATATAGGATATATAAAGACATATCTAGCTACCTCATAGGGCATTAGCATTAGCTTAACATCTATTATGCATACGCTCGATTTGATTGATTACATAAATAAAGCTCAAGCAGTATATATTGCTCTAACTCGCATATTTACTCAACCAATTACAGGGTATTTAGCGGTCAAGTACGCGCTAGCAATCAACGTTTATTTGCTTTCATTGAGTTCAACTTGTGGTTACTCAAAACGAGCGGGCGGGGGTCAGCGGGTATTAAATTTTTAAATTAATTTGCACGCAGCTGCAGTGCTGAAAGTTCCGCACTCTGACGTCTGCTGTCGGCTGTCTGCTAACTGGAACTTGGAACTGGGTCTGACTCTCAGAGCTCATTTGAGTCTGGGTTTTTTCTTCAATACATGCAAAATATATACATAAATTTATGCGTAATCGCTAATGCCATTTAAGCCAAGCTTTAAGCCGCGACGCACGTGAGGCGCCCGGCGTGGCTCGCTTTTGGGCTTTTCGGCATGGTTCAAGTGGGTTTATTGGCCATAAGCTTTTGCCTTGTGATGAAATTCGGCTGAAACAAAACAAAATTCAAATTTACATCAGTCGCTGGCTAAGACTTAAGGATTTCTTGTTGCTGTCAAGGAAATTCATTTTGTAGACTGAGCCAAAGTTGTGGCGTGGTTTCGTTTTGATGTATGTGTGTATGTATGCTGAGCAGACATCTTAATGAATGCTAATTTAAGGGTAATTAACACCGGTAGCCGTGCACACGTCGTATATCGCTCAAACATATACGTCCGTAGTCAGGCATTAGCCCGGCTAATCGAAGTTGTATATATTTCTGCCTGATAAGATAAGGCGCAACGTGCATGGCCCAGGGTGAGCGTTGCTCTAATTAAAATGAGACGTGCCTCCGTTTCCATTCTGGGATCCATTTAGGTTCGTTTGAAGCGCGTGGTCAACAAAAAAATTAAAATAAATTGCGCGAGCTGACGCAAGTAGCCAAAAAACACAAACACAAAAACAAAGAGAAAGATGAAAATATTAAATTGATAAACGTCTGTTCCAGGTCCGAAGATTCTCTGATCGAGCATGTGACGTTGACGCTGCCGTCGCTGTCAGCGTGACTGTGGTCAGTTCAAATGAAACCTATAGCTATAAATAAAATCTCTATACCATATGCGTAACGCCTAGCAACAAGCTCTGCACAAATCGTCTTACGAAATCTGCCCGCTGTGAAAGTTGCGTGAAAATCTTGAATAATTGCCTATATTCATAAAGAGTCATAGCCATATTGTGGAAGTATCACAATCAGGCTGCCTTGTGATCTGTTTCACTGCCAAGTGTTAAGATTGACAATACGTGATTAAAGCCATGTGTGGCGAGAATGCCGCTTGGCATGTGATGTGCCAGGTGAGCCTAGGCTTGATTCATACGACGGCTCATCACAGCTCAAGTGCTCCAGCTGTGAGCCTAGGTGTGGTCTGTAGATGTTGAACTGACCTATATATATTATTACTAGTATTTCGTAAGCTTTAAATTTGCTCTTTAGAAATTCATCTTGCCCTCTTTGACCTCTGCAGCAAAGAATTATTAGCTTTGGTAGGCAGCTGTTGTGCCATTTCTTGGTAGATGATGGAATGAATGGATAACAGAATTTAACAAAATATTTTTTATATATTTTAAGTTTTTGAATTTTTCAATTTTTATTTAATATTTTTAAAATATTTTTAATATTTTTATTCAAATATATTTGTATATTAATTTTGCTCTGTTTATAGCTATTTTTTATTATTTACTAACTGATAGTAGCATTGTTTTTTTTATATTTTATTTTTTTATTTAAATATTTATTAATATTTTTAATTTGCACTATTTAAATGCGTTTTGTTTGTTGATAAACTAATTTAATTTGCAAAGTCTCAGCAGACAATAATAAAAGCATATACAAATTTTTGTATATATATTATTAATATAATTTTAGAGTAAAAAATTGCTAAAAATTTTGTTTGTTTGTTAAATTCATACATTTATTTATAAAAAACGTTTTCGTATACTTACGTATACTTTTAAACGTTTACACAAACAATTTTATCAATGTCAGTTGAGCCTAAAATTCATTTTGTTGAATTCTATTTATAGAAATGCAAAATACAAATACAAATTTATACAAATAATATTATATAATATTTTATTTTTGCACATATTTAAAAAAAAATATTTTAAAATTAATTTTTTATAGTAAACTAGCTTATAAATATTTATATTCTATTTTTTGCCCAAAAAAATGTAGACCTCCATTGATAAATATATATAAATATATATTCTGTTAATAAAATGTTCAAACCAAAGCTAAGAAAGTCTCAAAGAAGTTGTATAACAAGAATTTAATTGATACATTAAGCTTGAATGAATGAAGAAACACATTTTAAACAGAAGCCACATACATATATACTTATATACATCCATAGCTAGTAGGTGTTTAAACTCGCACCTAAGACTCGTTCATCTATAACTCCAACACTACTGTAACTAAATATATATATTATATATCATATATACATATATGTATCTCGGACAATAATAAAGCGAGCCTCTTTTATTGTTAATAAAAAATGATTTATAATAATTATAATAATTATTGCACATACATATGTATTGCAGTTCACAGCTGCTGTCGACGCCAGTCGAATGTGAGCAAAAAATAAAAAAAACAAAATTTTACACACATCAAAAAACCACAAAAATTTCCAATTGATTTTCACATTCTTGATGCGCGGCGAATAATTTAATTTGCATAATTTATTTTATGGCACCCTTGGCGACTTTCCTTATACATATTTACCACATATATGTATATATGTATATCTGTTTTATTTACTCAACGTGGTATATAAGTCTGTGAATTGCCCATATAACGGCGCCGACTCGAATTTATTATTAAATGCCGCAACTGAGACGCTGCGAACCGGTTAAGCCCTGTCAATGTGCCCCCTTTAGATGGGGAGCGGGTCGTCTCGCAGGCGCGTCTTGCCGGCGACTGTACAACAGTTGCGTCTAAAAATAAGTGCACGCCATATTTGGGTCTCAACTGGGCAGCGTAGCGTCTTCCTATGCCGCCCATCAATTGATATCTTGACAAATGACAGACGCACTTAATAATAATGGCCGAAAGTCTACAAGGAGAGGCTGTACTGACCCGAGCTGTGGCTATTTGATAAATCGATCTGGTGGACCGGGAATGCAACTGTATCTGTCGCTGCAGCTGGCTGCCCTTTGCGGTGCTTAATTTATGCATTGGGCCATAACATGCAACACAGGCCTCGCTACTAAAAATATACACGAGCTGACCTTGGGGGCAGCTGCTGGTGAATGGAACGGGCCAGCATAACGGAAGAAGAACCAACAGGATTGCCACGACTTGGCTCAATTAACTGCTCGAGAATATACAGACAGGCAGACTGAGCGACTGAGATACTGGGATCAGGGACCTTAGACCGGGCAGATGCGATATCTGCGTGTCGATGCGCTGGACCTAGGGTAACAAAATATTTATTGGCACATCCTCATGCCAGCCGAACGGGTTGGCTCAAGGACAAGCCAGCGTGCGCCCTTGCGGTTCTTAGCCTTTGGACTATAAAAGGCAATGCTCGCGGCACCGAAAGCCAACAGTCTTCCAGCTCTCGTCGTCGAAGTTGTAGCGAAGTTTTGCGTTTCTTCTCAAGCTAAAGAAGCAAAAGTCCTACTAGTCGTAGACACTCGATATCAGTCGTCAACGAGGATCCACCAAGATGCGCCTGCTGCTGCTCAGCTTCTTGGCTTTGGGTGCGCATGCGCACACCATTGGCTACCGCAACAATCTGCTCGCCTATGCGCCGGCTCGCGGAGAGTTCCCCGTGCAGAGCGAACTCGTGCAGGGCTACACGCGTTATCTGGACAGCACTGGAGCGGAGCGTCTGATTGCCTTCAACTATCCGGAACCTCTGTACGGCATCCGCAGCGTGGCTCAGTCCGAGAATAATCTGGTGCGCAGCAGCGGCAGCTCGAACAAAGTGGAACCCCAGCAGCATTTGGCCCTCTTCCGAGCCTGGTGCGAGCAGCGCTATAATGCCCTGCGTGCGGAGCTGGAGCGCATGCGCGCCGAGGGCAAACAGCCAACGGCCAATATGCTCTCCCAATACGAGCCACTCGAGCAGATTATCAAGATGAATGCCTTCGAAGCCGTGCCCGGCCTGAGTCCCGAGCTGCAGCGTGTGCGCGATGAGCAGCTGCGCATCTGGAACGAGGCGCGCCTGAAGGTGATCAGCGCTGAGGCAGCGCTGCCGGCACAGTCGCAGCAGAAGCAAACCATCTTTGCCGCCCAGCCACAGCCTCAGCCACAGCCCATTGCGAAGATCGAGCAGCCGCTGCTTAAGCAGAATATCTTTACCGCGCAGCCACAGCCTCAGGCTCCTTTGGAGTCGCCCAAGCCAGTGCAGGAGACGGAGGAGGTGAAGCGCGCACGCGAGGAACATCTGAGGCGCTACAACGAGGCACTGCAGCAGCAGCCACAGGCACAGCCCGAGACTCAGCCCATTCAGCAGCAGCCGCTCGTAAAGACCACGTCCATTCAGCCCATTGAGCCGCAGCAGGTGCCGCAGGCCGTGGAAGATACGCCGGAAGTGCAACGCGCTCGCGAGGAGCATCTGAAGCTCTACAACGAAGCCATTCTCCGTCAAGCAGCCGAGACACAGGCACAGCCCCAGGGGCAGACCTATGCACCACTGCCCACATCAGCACCACAAATCGGCATCAAGAGCTACAATCCCAACAGCGCCGGACCATATGTGCCCGCCCAGACGCCCAAGGCACAGGCTCTGCAGCTCGATATCCTGAACAAAGCCAAGCTGAAGGCCGAGGACAAAGTCGCCGACATTACGGACAAGATCCGCTACGAGGAGCGCGAGCAGACCGCACAGCTGGCACTGGAGCAGGAGCGTCGCGAGGAGATACGTCTGCTGGAGCTGGAGCGTCAGCGTGAGGAGAAACGTCTGATTGAGGAGCGTCGCATGCTGGAGGCCGAACGCATTGCCCTGGAGCAGCAGGAGCTGCAGCGCATGAACGCCGAACGATTGGAGGAAACGCAACGCCAGCAGGCCGAGCAACAGGAGCTGCTGCAGCTGCAGCTGAAGGCAGCCACGGCCGAAGGCAACTACAAGTACGGCCCCAAACCCCAGGCAGCTGAGCCCGCCCAGCCCGCTCAGCCACAGACCATCGCGCAGCAGCAACAGGTGCAGAATGGCTTCTTCTTGCGCATTCAGTCTGGTCAGCCCGGTCAGATTATCTCCACCCAGCAGCCCAGCTCCGAAGCTTATATCCTGGCCGAGCATAATCCCTTCCTCGTGCGCTACACCCAGCAGCCCCAGAACGCGCAGCAGCTCGTGCAGACCATCAGCAGCGCCCCAGCAGCTACGACTAAGACTGCAGGCAGCAGCTCCACCTCCAGCGCCAGCGCCAGCACCAGCACCAGCTCCACGTCCAGCTCCATCTCTAGCTTCAATACCATCCCAGCCAGCTCCACCTACAGCTCCTCTGCCTTGAAGACCTCCACAGGCCTCAGCGAGTGGGAACAGGCGACGCGCGATCATTTCAAAGCCCACGAAATTGCCTTGGAGCAGCTGCGTCTGGCCAATCTAAAGGATGCCAATCAGCTGCCCTGCACTCATTGAATACGACACTAAACCACTCGCACACACACCCATACACGCACCCATACACGCACACCCACAACGACATCGACATCGACACGCTTTGATATTTGTTTTAGTTTTTTGCACAATTCATCAAAATTCAATTCCAATTTGTATGCATTCAAGTTACTTAGGCTTAAAATACTCGCACTCATTCACATTCACATTCACATTCATACATATATACTCATATATTCGTACTCATACTCGTTCACCTGTAGCGTTAAGCGATTCACATACACTCGTAAGTTTTTTTTAATGCATTCAGTTGAGAAACAACGCAAAAATCAAAGTAAATTCACATTTGTATTTTGAGTTGGTGTTTTCTTATTTCTTATTTATTTTTTTTGTTTACCTATATATGTATATGTTTTATTATATATATGGGTGTCGGGTCAGTTGACTGTCTGACTGAACTGGGCGAGAGATGGCTGGATATGAGTGAAACTTGGTTGGAGTTGAGGGTTTGAGTCTGTAGTTGAAGATATGTTGAGAGCGGCTGGTTGGGAGAGGTCTTAGGCTGGAATTTTGAGAGAGGTATAGGAAAATGTGGGATACCTAGCTTATATTATAGGGAAAGCAATCCAAAGCAGCTTTAATAATATTTTATTTAATATTTTTTATGCAAAATATTTTATTTTTTAAGATATGAAAAGGCATCAATCAATAGCTGGAATCATTTTATATATTTTGTATAGTATACATATCACATTATAATAATAAGAGCTCCTCTGGAATATAATCCCAAGCTCTGACTAAATATTTATAAATGTGCATATTCTGATATATAACATATAATATTATATATCTGAGCTCAAAACTTTGGATAAACATATGTGAGTTTTTGAAGTCAGGATTAATAGCTAAACGAGTGAAGCTGGGTAATATATAATTTATTATTAATATATATTTATATATGTATTATATACAACATTCAATTTAAATTATAAATTTCTTCCCCTCTCTTAAAACCCCTAAAGTTCCACTACTATTTCAATATCTGCTAGTGCATTGGAGCTTCGACAATTGGAATTTAGTTTACAAATTTTGTGAATTGTTTCCTCTTATCATATTTGGCCGCAGACAAAGGAAGTTGCCCCAATGAACAGTTATAGAACGTTCTGATGCAAATTGTGAGCTGCTGGAATTGTTTTGCAGTCGCCAGTTTGGCGGAGCGCACGAATCGCATTAAAAATGCGAATACGGCGGGGCCCGGGCCCAACTTGAGGCGTAACTGGAGCAGCCAGCAGATGTATCTCATATGCAATTGAGATGGGAAAGATCCGTTAGATGCGCGGCACTTGCCGTACTGTGCGGGGCAGGTAAGCTGACAGCCGTGAGGTGCATAAATTTCGTATGCTTATGCGACAACCACACGGCAACGGCAGCGGCAACGGCTCACAGAGTCGAACAGAGAGACAGAGGCAGCAGCAGCAACAGCGACACCTACAAAATCGTAGCAATTAGCATATAGACCAGACGAGCTGACAGCTTAGCTATTAACTGACCTAGCGTAACAACCGACGAAACGGTAAAAATAAAAAAAATAACCGTTCGCCTATCATCACATACTGGGCGCGATAGACATCTGTGCGATTACGTGGCGTATGAGTAATATACGTATGAGTAATGCGGGTAATTGTTAATTGTAGTCAGATGCCCCAATCGGTAGGCCATATATGGTCATAGATACATCTGACATGAAGCTGCAGCCACTGATAACAGCAGCAAGCAACTCTTATCAGACATTAGGAAATGCCCATTTCCTCTGATGAGACATCGAGACACGAGACACGACAGACGACAGACGACAGACGAGAGCAAAGTACACGCATGATTCACTCATTGAAATACAATTTTAAAATTTCAAATCACAATTTAAAGACGAACGCGCAGTATTTCAGCAGTTAAACAAACAGCTAATCGAATGGCAACCTAATTGCTAATCGCTAAACTCAATTGGCTGATGCAAGAGGGCACTGACTAAAGCGTTGTCTGCTGTCTGCCCTAAATTGGGTTTATGCCTGATAAGTTGGCCTTCGGCACATATTCCTAGTGTCTGTTTGTATTTAACCTTGGCTAATGCGCAGTTACAATTCAGCTGTAATGTAATTATGTAGATCATATATATAGTAACTCGCTTACAGTGATGGAAACTCAATATTGATTTGGGTATGAAATTATAAATTATACATTAATTGGTTAAGAAACATCAGACCTTGCTTTACTTAACTCAAATTGGAAAATAATATTTTAATATATTAATAAAATTTTGTTAAAAAATTTAAAAACTATCTTAGAGTACATAATTGATACTTTTAAATATTTGACCTACAAAAATTATTGTTCAGAGTCATTAATAAATATAAACAATAACAAAATAACATTAGGCTAATAATAAAAGCAATTTGAATGCACAAATAATTCAATTTTAATATTGTTATTACTGTTCACATTTCACTTATAATTGTTAAAGCCAAATCCCATACACGTAACCACATAATGACATAGAGTTTCAGACAGAGTTGAAAAATACATTGAAACAGCTCTCTCGGCTATTCCGTCAAAAAGTCATTAGTGAAAGTAAAGTAAATATTGGTGACAAACTGCTTTCTCTTATCGAATATCCAGGTGAGCAGCAGCAGGTAATCGCCGCCAGGCAACAGTAACTTCATGCCTGCAGGATCCCAGAACAAATCCCTTATGAGCTGCGTGCCCTGAAAGCAAGGATTATCAAAAAGACAAACTTAGAATATTCATTTGATATTTTCAAATATTAAGAGCTCACCACATAGGGACACGTGTGGTTGAGCGTGGTAAAGTCCTTGATAACGTTATATAATATTTTGATAACTGGATGATTGGGCTTACGCAAAAAGGCACAAAAGTCAACCGTATAGTTGCCCAGCCAGGTCTTATAGCCGTTTCCCCTTTTCTGCATTTGGAAATTGATGTCTGCATTATAGACGGGATGATGGATATTTATGTCCATATTGAGTACAGTCTTATTTCGATTGATTGCGCGAAGTCGACACTGCCCGAAGGTCACCCACGTCGTATTTATTGAATTGCAAACTGCATTCGTGAGCTTCACAGTGGCTGCCAACTGATGAAAGAGATGTGAGAAGTGAGTGGAGATGCTCCTCTACATGCTTTACCTGAGCAGTCCTTATGAGAAACACTTCCATTAATAGTATGCCGATTTCCAGCTTAAGAGCACGTCTCATTGTTGTGGCTGTCTAATTCGAACTAATGCTAATTGCTGCAAAAATACCATTTGCTCTACGATTCTTTGTTGCCATTAAAAATGCATTAAAAACTATTTTCATTAATTATGTACTTAATGTTTGTCTAGACATTTTCCACTGTTTACATTTTATATTATTTAATAACATTTAATATAAATATCTAAATATTAATCTTAAAATGTATATTGATTGAGCATAAGGTATATATTCAAATTAAATCATTTATTCTTTTATCATGGAGAAAATACAGGAAGAAGAGACTGAAAGAACTCTTTACTAATCAAAGCCAGAAGAATTTAAATTTGAGATGATGTATTATTCTTGAGATCAAAGTTGGCAAATTTGTCAATATCTCATCATTCAGATTCCCTTATTTGATCATTAAACATATATATTTAGAATTGATATTTGAGTAGGTAGCAAGCAACAGGTCATCTGCAGATAATTTCCTTATTGAATATCTTTTGAATTGATGACTATGGAAATCACTGTAATATATAACAATTGTATGCCAATATAATGTATTTTTATTTTCTATGACCGGATGTCAATTTTTTGATTGATTCTATAGAAAAGTGCCCAATTTTAGCCTCACACTCACATCGAAAATTTGTTAGATCATTCAATTGATATCAGATGAGCCCATTATTTATATACATATATAATTTTTTATTGACCGCAACCATTGAAAATTGAATTAGATAGATAAATATTAAGTTCTGCTGTCATTCTGTCATCAAGTCCTGGTGGAATGTAAAGGATATGTTGGTGTGCAAAGCTGTTACATTATGGTATAACCAAGTTAGAGCCAACATGTAATCTCCGCTGGGCAAGAGCAATGGCCAATTGCTTGCATCCCAGAACAGCTGCTTAACATATATCTTGCCCTGCAGACAGATAAATTAGATTAGAATTAGAGAGAGAGAGAGAGAGAGAGAGAGAGGGAAAAATGAACTATCACTTACGCTATAGGGACACGTATGGTTAAAGTTTGTAAAGGGTTTGATGATGTCATGGAAGAGTTTGATCACTGGATGATTGGGTTTCCGTAGAAAACGGCAGTAATCGACAACATATTTTCCCAGCCAGGGCTTATAGCCGTTCGTTCTGTACTTCACTTGCCAATCGAGTACTATATCATAGACTGGCTTCACCAAATCTATAGTGAGATTGAAAACGGTTTTGTTCCTGCTGATCGCTCGCAGTCGGCATTCTTCTATTGTGGCCAGCGCTGCATTTTTGGACGCGCATTTGGCATTTGTAAACTTCACAAATGCCTTCATCTGCAATTTAAGGATTATGGATCAACTGAGAGTACTATATTGACTTAAACCTTTATTACACCATAACTTTCATTCAGGCACAAATACAAAACAAAAATTGAAATGCTCCACTGTGGTCTCATTGCTTCGCAGTACTTTCTAAAACTGTCGAATTGCTGTTTGTGGAAAATATTTGAATGCTTAAATTACTCGGTTGTTGTTTGATATACTAAGTTTTTTTTTTAACCCTATCCATGGCAGATGCAATTTACGAATTTCCGTTTATGCATTCAACCGAACAAAATCAATAGACTTTAAATGCTTGAAATATACATTTGAAGCTGTACTTAGGAAAAGTTGATCATTTTTTTGCTATATCATTTACATTATGATTTGGTTGTAGTTTCCCATATAGTAATTCGACTGCCAAATAAAAATATTATAATCAAAAATATTTTAAGTTACTGTTAGTCCCCAAAAAGATCCTATTGAAAGTCAAAGTGAACATTCGTGGATAAAGCTGGTTCGTTATCGACTATCCAAGTTGGGAACGGTAATGTTTGGTTGTTGACATTCCTGGTCATATTACATCATATCATATCATATATTTACATTTTAATTTTGAAAATTTACATTTTATATTTGAAAATTCATAATTACATTTATATACATATATTGTAATACATTAAATACAATTATACCCAAATTAAAAATTGTTATATTGTTTGACTCTTCAATCCGAAAGGAGATCCTATCTAAAACTCAAATACACATTGGTGTACATGCGTGGCTTTTTGTCGCTTATCCACTCGAGAACCACCAAGTAGTCTCCACTTGGCATGGGCAATTTATAGTCGGTTAGGTCCCAGTACATGTCCTTAATGTATATCTTGCCCTGCATTATATTGATTGATCAGATATCAGTGATGAAAAGTGAAAGATATTTACTTTGACCGCTGGATTTTTGTTTTTACGTAAAAAGGCACAGAAATCGATTATGTATTCAGCCAGCCAGGGCTTGTAGCCATTTCCCCATATTTTCATTTGCCAATGAAGCTTTAGATTCTTAGCTAGCTCCAGAAAATCAAGCATTATGTTTAGAAGGGTTTTGCTTCGGCTGATCGCATAAAGGCGACACTGTTCGATGATGACTCGACTTTCATTATAAGTTCCGTACTTAATATTTGTAAACTTCACAGTGGGCTTCATCTGGAATTCAATTCTGCACTCAGAAAATCCATTTAAATTGGAAATATTTGGAAAATTCTAAAAATACTTTTTATATTTCAATATTTATTATTTAACAATTATCTTAATTGTTAAGCTTGCTAGATAATTGCATATTTTTGGAGTGCTTGCTCGTTATTCAGTTGCTGTTGTATGTTATTCATACACTGAAATATATATACACATTAAATGAACAAGAAGAACTGGATAATGAGCTGGCATGACAATAAAATATCTATATAGGTGAACCATTATCCAAATCTATAATATAACCTCATGCAGAACTCATTATATTCATCAACTTTTCAGCCAAATAATTATATAAATTTCCATCAAACAGGGGACAAATTGTTTGTAATACAAACACTTGTCTATAACTCGAGATAAACTGCATATAATACAAGCACTTCGATAATTTCACCAGTTTATTAAATACTTATTAAATGCTGCCCATATAAGGAGCTACCGTTCAGGTGGTTCCCCCCGTTTCGGCTCCAACTTTGCGCACTTGACTTTTTGTTTTTCTTCGGAACTGCGTCGTCTGATAAGGTCTCTAAGGTATACATACATATATAGATATAAGTCTAGTAATTTTATTGCTGATATAAAATTTTCTGCGATTTGTTATTGCTATTGCGTTGTTGTTTATTGTTTTTGCTATTTATGCAGAATTGGTCAACATTTGCTTTTTTGTGCCTTGAGCTAAATTTAGCTCTGCAGCAAAGCTATTTTCGTACCTCTTCAGTTTATTTTTGTACATTCCTTACAAGTATTTGCACACTTTGGGCGAAATTTACTTGTGTCACATGAAGGAAGTATGCGATTGCTGTCGCTCAAGACGGCGCTCGGGTTGCTAACCCCCCGTTCTGGGTAAACGGTGGAGATAAGCGAGCGTCAGTCAGAGAGAATGTGGGTCTTTGTGGCGCCTTGAACATGCTTTTCCCACCCAACTGGAGGCGTGAGACACTCTTTTAATAGCCCGCACAATATACATAGTATATGTGGCTGATAAGCTGATAAGATATTCGAAGAGAAACGGGGCAATAGTCGTGCCATGTCTGGCACTTTTCGCCGAATGTATTTTGTTATGACATTTAATTGCAGTCGGTTGTAAAATACTTAATCTTAATTAAAGCTGAATTGTTTGTAAAAATAGACTGACTCGATGGGGGCAACTGAAGGTATTATTGGCATGGTTTTCCAGTTACTGGAGTTACTCATGCTTATGGTCAAGTGTGTTGTTATTGTGTCTTAATTGAATGGGGTTCTTAAAGAGACTCGATTTTGCTTATTATTGCTGTTGTTTGTATTAGTATTTGTATAAGTATTATAATTAGTATAAGTATTATTTTTGGTATTTTTTTTAGCATTAATTTTGATTATTATTAATATTTTTATGCATATTATTTTTTTAAATATATTTTATTATTATTTATTTTGCTCTTTATATATATCAGAGTTCATCGACTACTTTGGCCATATTTACGCCAATAATTTATAACTGATTGGGTAGTGTCTGGTTATTATTATGGCCTATTCTGTGGTAAGCATAATTAATACGGTTGTTGCCACGCCACAGAAATAGAAATATTTTTTTTGCTGTGCCAAATACATCGGCGAAAAACGTGATCAGCTCGTTAGTCACATGTTGTTTATCACGTTTGCGATAAGCCACATTAATGACAATCGTTTATATGTCGAGGTACAGTTGCAGCCAATATTGAAAAGTACAATATGCATACTATATATCAGAATCAAGTTGGGTTTGTCAATGTGAATATATTTCATATAGCATGATATGCAAAATTGAAAGAAACAAGAGAAAGAGAGGTAGGGAGCTAGACAGATAAGATGATTAGAAGCCTGCCCTTTAGCCAGGTCCAAAGTATTTGGCACTTTTGTGTATTTATATAGATTCATATGAATATAAGCTAAATGAATCACTTGAACTGGCAACCCTAGCAGAAGCAGGCATTGATAATTTTCAAGACGATAAGCCTAACGCCAGTTGCTTGAGGTAGGTGTGACGGGTGCCAGGGGGCGCTGCTGAGCTATCGGCGGCAACAGTGCGTATGCTTGACATACATGTTTGAAAGTTTGTTTTCTATAGCAAACACATGGCTAATGCTTAAACATTATCTGTTGCTAGGGCATTCAAATTGAAGAAACATATATGTATACAGATATACATACAGATAATATTATTATTTTAATTATATAATGCAGCGAACTGTGGCATTCAATTTGGTAAATTTGCTGTGGAAATAATGTTTGATAATACAAATATAATAATTAAAAATATAATTAACAAATTTTATTAATGTAATTATATTTTTTATTTATTTTTATTTATTTTATTTATAATATTTTTTATATTATCTGAAAAGCTCAGAAATGAGTTGAAAATTGGTTAACAACATTTTTATGGTTTCTGCGAGCTATGCTGAATCGCTTTTGGCCAGCTCAACTTAGCCAGAATCAATGCACATATAACTTGGTTTATTTTGACCAAGTTAATTGGTTCATAAAAGAACTCTCGGAAAAGAGCGCATAAAAGTGCCATTTATTGTATTTATAGGCAACACATGTAGCATAAGCCCACAGCTTTTTGAATCGATTCTGAACAATTGTTCAAAGAAATTTATATTTGAAATAAAAAACAAACAATATATATATATATATATATATATATATATATATATATATATATATATATATATATATATATATATATATATATATAAATACATACATACATGTGGGTTGTTTGCTTCTTCTTTATTTATATAGCTCGAGATCTTGTTATGCTTGTTTGCAGATGTAGAGCTTTAACATGCCTGATATGCGCAATTTGACGTCACGAATTTGTTTTCGTCACGAGTTCCCATGTGACGTGATATATATACATACATACATACATATACGTATACACATCCCGTGCGGGTCTACATTGTTTAGGTTTGAAATTCAGAATATTTATAGACTGCGGATTGACACAATAACAAAACGGCTGCGTGTTGTGCTTCCCCGATGCGATTCTCGGAAAATGTAGGTGAAATCTTTCGTTTGTTCAGTGATTCTTTCGCTTTGGCATTTATTTATTGCACCCACATAAACCTTATACAGTTAGGTGTAAAAGTTGGCGTATAAGCTGAGCATGTTGACAGTTTCCCGACGCACTTCATTAAGGAATATCGGTATAGCTTCATTAAACAAGCGCTTAATGTGACATAAGCGTTAAAGTTTGGATTTAAATGCGGTCATTAAGTCGTATTAATACCGCCCATAACATCCAGTCGAAATCCGTTCTGCTTGTCGGGGGATAAGCAGAGCAGCTAAATTTGACTTACGTGAGAAAGTTTTATGACATTGACGCAAGTTGTGAGCGCTGGAAATTTCTTTTGTGGGTGGCTTTGGGTGGCTCAGCCGGGGCTAACGGTAAACACGGTCGCACGCTGCGTATGCGCAACGATTTGCGTAAGCAAACAGACAACAGCAACATGTGCACAATTCCTGCGATTGTTTTTCAAGAATTTTATAACGTTTCGTACGTCCAATAAAAAAACAGTCAAACGAAACGGAACGGAACTTTTACAGTTGCACATTGTTCGCTCGAAACGTGCTCAGACCTGTCGCAAAACAGGTGGAAGCCCCCACCCAGAACCTTGAGTTGAACAGCCCTTCCCACTCTATCTCGCAATATCGCTCTCGCTTTCCGTCTCTCTCACAGTCCCACTCTCTCTCTCTCTCTCTCTCTCTCTCTTTACAACTCTTATCAGCAAACAATTCAAAGTTTCTTTGCTGCCTGGCACGCGCTGTACGAGCAAGTCGAAACGAGTTGAGTTGAGTGGAGATAACGATGCTATCGAAAATCAACTGTGAACGCCCCGTCGCAGTTCTTGTGAAATTCAACGCATTTATGTTAACTGACGCCGTCTCTTCAAAAAGCGCTCACGGCGACCCCCAGAAGAGAAATCAATGGCAGCCCAATTAACTACGACTAGTTGAGAGAGCTTAAGTAGGGTGAGTGGGCTCAACAGGCAAATACCCTATAGATGGGGGTTTGGTGTAATGTATAAAGTTAAGAGTTAAGAGTTTGCTTGAAAACTTTGACAAAAATTTCTTAATAAGAAAAAATGTAAAAATAATAATATGTAATAATAATAATAGTAATATATGTAAATATTATGTATTTAAGCTTATGTATTTGTTGATAAGGAAAAGTCTTTAAATAGAAAAGTCTAGTTATGGCATATACGATCTATCTAACTATCTAACATTCTTTGAGCAGTTTCACTCATAATTATTCTTTTATAACAGAGTCTAAGTTAACAGCATAGCGAATTTCCATAGACTAGTTGTCATGCAAGCTGAGTTCACATAGTTGGGATAGATAAAACCACGAAGAAAATATTTGAACTTATTTAAAGTATGTTAGCCGATAATAGAAGAGAGCCTTTATATATCTTTCACTAGTACACTTTAGTCAATATACTCTTAGTAATTTCATATAAACTACAGGGTATCAAATATTAAATAATATAGCACGATCCAGACAGCAGACAAGCGAGTGTGATTATTATATGTGTGTAGACAAACACACGCATTTCGCAACTGTAAACGTGGTGTTAATTCAGCTTTGTTTGGGACTTAGGGCCATTTTTTTTTATCGATCGCGTTTACTTAGGTGCTTAATTCAAACTATTTAATCTGTTGCACAGGTGCAATTGCGCTTCAACCGAAAATCAAATATTAAATGAATCCACACGAAAAGTCTCTAAAATATTCATATTTAGTTTTATCATTGGCAGCTGCTGCCTTTATCTATCTGGCTCTGTCCCTATCGCTCGCCTTCTTGCTCTAGTCCAGCAATTATCTAGATGCGCAGTTCATGGTTAAAATTTTTCCGCAATGGTTTGCTCGGAATGTGGAAGATGATATCTAATGCAAATAGAATTCTGTTTCCAGGTCAGCTCGTCCGTGCGCGAGATGTACTTCAATTGTTTACATAATGAATTTCAACAGAATTCGGAATTCCATTTATATAGAGCACACAAGCCATAAAGCTAATTATGGTCAAATAGTTTGTGCTATATGTGGGAAATTTCATGCCTGACCTTGGACTTCTATTAGAATAGTGCTACAATCTCTCTTATCGCTTACTGCAAAGTCACAGTTACTTGGGTTTGTTTGTACCTTGATAAGGTCTTGATTTTCAGTCTGTTCACAGTGAAATCTTCAGACAACTGCATATATAACCATTTAATTGGCTGTGTGCATTGTGAAATGTGTTTCTCTTCCTATTGATTTTCTAGAGAAATTCATTTATATATCAGATGCCTGTCTATATCTGTGTTTACTTAGCACGCGCCTCGCATATTTTGTATTTCGTAAATATTTGAAAACTTTTGCTGGGATTTTTTTTTGTTTTTTTGGTAAATGTTTGTTTCTGGAAAGATTTGTATATTTCGGCTGATATATAGTGTTGGCCAAGGGACATACATTATTTGAATTTTACAATGCCTATATATGGTCTGATATCTGCTGTTTGTGTAAGCTGAGTAAAAGTGTGAGGTTTTGTTTTGAAATGTGCAAAGCTTATCAGTTGTTTTCATTAAATGAATTTGAATGAGATGCTTGGGTGAGCTTATTATTTAAATATATTATATTATATAGAGCTTATCAAATCTTTCCATGAATTTCGCGGAATTTACAGAGAATTTGGGAAGTTCACGGATTCTAAAGAACATCTTAAAGTAATAAAGTGCTGCAGGGTGAAAGTGTTATAAAGAGAGAGGCAGAAAGAGAGGAAGATAAAGGGAAGGCGAATGTGCGGGACTGATAAAGTAAGACAGAGAAAAAAGAGAGATAGGGAGACAGAGAGCAGCAATGGAAAGATAGACTCAAAGTCAGAGAGCTTTATAATATATAAAACAAAATTTATTTTTTAATAAATAAATCATATCAGTGCCTTCCAAGGAATTGAAGCATTCGTTAAAGAAGCACGTGATATAATAAATATACATACGTATATAGTTTTCTTATAAATATATAATACCCTTATAAATTTCATTGCACATTTCCGAAGTAAACCCCATAAAAAGTGAATGCACTTTCGTAGTAAAAGCCTTTGCTGGTTTTATTAGTATATTATTTATGGGAATCTCCGCTGCTTAGTTTTGTGCTCTAGACAGTAAATTATGTAATGTTTGTGTGTGTTTGTGTGACAAAACCGGTTATAAGTAGTATTCCATTCATCACAAACGATATTTTTTCCGCTCCCATGTCTCGTGCCCAGCGTCTCGTGTATATTGCGCAGCTTCGTGCCCGTGTAATCAATTGCTGGAGCGGCACAGTGGAAAGGTTCAGAGCGGTTCAATCAAATACAATTAACTAAATATATAATCGTAAACAAATCAGAAAAATATGCGTGCTAGCCAGTTGCTATATGTATATGATATATTGATATGGCATACTAAATGTTGGAAATTTTTGGGAGTTATCAGCGGAAGGCTGTGGCACAAACAGATCAATTAATACCCGACAGATAAAAAAGAGTCGAAAAAAACATGTGTATAAATAGGTTTTTTTTTATTTATGTATCTTATTTTCTTAAAAATAAATAGGTAAATATCCGTTTCTTGGTGACATTTCTAGTTAAGCTCAATGAGAAATGGAAAATGTGCTAAGTTTTTGTATTCTTGCTCTTTTTTGGCAACCCGGTGAATCCCAGTGCAGCGAAGTTGGCCCAATAAGCAAAACAAACGCTCTTATCTCAGAGAGTTTCCATAGAAATTCCCAGCGATAATTCACTTGCCATATAGTAAATCCATGTTTAAGCGAATATTGATAAGCTTTGCTCTCTTTTTATTGTGGCATTAGAGTATTTGTTTTTTTTTTTATAGTATTTGCTCTTATGTGGAACAGAGAATAGCGAGAAATATTCAGTTCATGCGAAGCTCATGTATTTTAAGTCAATTTAAATAATATTATTCAATTACAACTAAAAAACATGTTTGCGCGCGTAAATGGAAGTCCAAATCAAAATAAACAATAACAAAAAAAGTTTAAGCTGAACTGAAATCAAGTTTATTTAGTGGCTTTAAGTTTGAGCTATATTTGCTTTATAGTTCAGGTTTGCTTGCAGGGAGGGTAGCAGCTACCCCTCTCTCTCTCTCTCTGATTAGCAAGTTGCAAAGTTGAAAAGTTGTCGCTGAAACTGGTAGCGAAGTGCGTTGAGAGAGCTAACGGATATATGTAGTATTCGACTTGAGAATATGCTAATTTGCAGTTAGTTGGGGTTTAGCATGATTCGATATGAAGCATTATGAATCAATATGAATCATTGCCTTCGACGACATCTCCATTGTCTCTCATTAGACCCGGCGCACGTTACTATTAAAGCTAACGGATTATTTTTATATTTTGACTTGAAAATATGCTAATTTTGAACTGGTTGGGGTCAAGCAGTAGGCATCGATACTAATCGGTATTAATCGATATAAACTGCCTTCAACGACATCTCCAGTGTCGCTCATCATCTTTTCCGCCTGATGAATTATTCGCCTTGACAAGTGCTCCCAGCACTCGTTCGACTTTTTGTTTAACTCAGTCACGCCTCAGGTGGATTGTGAACTACCTAAGTAAACGTCTGCCCTCCCAAATGGTATTTGGCCTAGGATTTCCCCACTCACACAACACTATGAATGCTACTCATGACTTGGCAGAAAGTAAGCTGGCTCAGAGTTTGCCTCAGCTGTGTTCTTTGGAATTAACGTAGCAGGTGTAAAGTACGCTGATGATCTACCTGTTCGTGCATGTCTATATTGACTGGGCAAACTGAGGTGCCAGAGCAGCTGATTAACGGCCAATACATACAAATTACCGTCTCATTGTATAAGTGATCAACGAACTGCACTTGGTTAACTGTAAGACTTAATTAGCGCTAATTAGCTAAGTTTTTGCTTAAAGCTTGTCAGTTACTAATTAAAGGGCCAATGTTAAGATGTATATCAAATAATTGACAGCTGGTTTAATAGTGCGGCAAGCTGATACGATTGAGTGAAATAGAGCTCCTGTAATAATTGCTAATGCATATTTATTTCAATAATTCTATGAATTTTTAAAATCAATATTTCAGCGAAATTATTGATTAGATAATTAAAAATGATAAAAAATATTAGATAATATATGCTGTAAAATTGGAGTATATTAATTAATTTAAATTATATATAAAATAATTATAAATCTAATAAAATGAATGTAAAAGTAAAATTTAAGAGAAATCTAAAATAAATTATATAATAATTTTTTTTACAATACAAAAAAATCTATAAAATATGCCAAAAAACCTTATTTATTTATAAACAAATATGCATTTAAATACTATAATTTATATAAAAAAATTGTAATTAAATCTATAAAATGTCTAATATTTCTAACACAATTCTAAAATATAGCAACGTCATGAAATATAGCAAATCCATCCCTCAAGCATAAACGTTTTGAGTAAAATACCACAACTGCTGGTAATTGCTAATAATTTAAGAGCACAAGCTATGTCATCATTTATGATTATATATACACGCATCTGTCTGGGGCAAATTTATAGTCAATTATGACAATTTTTGTTTTGTTTTGTTTTTTTTTTTTCTAATTACAAATTGTCTCGAGTTTCAGTTTAGAGCTAACTGACCTATTCAAGTTAAGCCTGGCTCTTAGCAACTCCATCAAAGATGATAGACACATGTTGAAAATTGTTGTTTTTTCTCCAAGCTCTGCAAACAAATTTTTCCATGTATAATGGCACGAAGTCGCGCTGTCTGGATCTCTGGCATTGATTATATTAACATGTCTCTGGCTGGAACGTGCACGTAGAGTCCATATAAGGTGATCGCTTAATTGGCCACTTTATTGTTTTGAATCAGACTATATAAGTGCTATATACATATGGCTAGAAATATATACATATATACATACATATACATATATATGTATGTAAGTGTGGCATATGCATATAGCTTGATAAGAGCGATTCATTGGGGGAATACCGCTGATAAAGCGCTTTAAACATTGATTGATATTCCGCCGTGATTTTCTTCAGACTTAAGGGATTTCTATAATTTTGACGTCAAGAATTTGTCACTCGAATGCCAAATATGCTGAAACATCAAAAAGCTGAAAATATGCATAAATAAAAAGATTTTTCAGGTTTGTTTTTGTAAGTTTTTTTAATTTCAAAAATTCTTTTCTTTAATTTTGTGACTTAAAATTAAATAACATTTTTTTGTTAATTTTTTTTTGTTTTGTACAATTTCTACGCCATTTATATGAAAAGCTAACATAACAAAACTTTAACTTTAACATACAAATTACAATATTTTTGTTGTTTTTACTTTTTTTTTTGTGAGTTTATTACAATTTATTGCGTAAATCTGTTCAGAGCGAACGAAATATTCGCCATTATCAATAATCTCTCTCAGAAAAATAAAAAACCAGCAGCTGGTCACGCGCTGAAGCGAGTCCGCTTGTGTTGGTGTGTATGGTTGTATTGGTGCCAGATCAAAGAGAGTGGGAGACTGAGAGAGTGCCTGCACTTCCGCAGCAGCTGTGTTGTTGTTGTTGCTGCTGGTGCTGCTGCTGCTTGTTGTTTGTTTCTGCTGCATTCTCGCCTGTTGCTGAGCTGCTCCAACGAAGGTCGTTGCCGTCTCTCTCTCTCTCTCTCCCTCTCTAGCACAATATATATAATTGTCCAGCGGTTTTGCAGTTACTTTAGCTTTCGCTGCTAAACCTCCGCTTTCTCCATCTGCTCCTCCTCCTTCTATATACACTTATACATATGCATATATATATGATGTATTATATGTAATGGGAATATGACCCAACGTCGGTTTCCTCAGAACTCTCCAAACGTTCGGGTGCATTCACCTTGTCTTAACTGGTTGTTTGTTTGATTTAAACCCATGTTTTGCCCCACTGTGACGGGCTGTTCAACTTGTAGCTTCTGCCATCTCTCCATGCGCGCCTACACCGCCGGCAGCTGGACAATGGGATGTTGGGGGGCATCCCAATGTGCCTCGCAGTAGTCGACCAGTTGGTTCTCGGCCTTGTTCAGCTGCTCCTCGTTCTGCTCGCCGGCCCAGGTCTTTTGGATCAGGCAGCACGACTCGATGCTCTCCTGGCCCAGAATGCGGCTCAGCTTGGTGGCGTCGTCCACCTTGATGACATAGATGTCGTTCTCGTAGCAGAACGCCTCCAGGAGCACCTCGTGCATGTGTGTGGCCGAATCGCCATCCTTGGGCACGGCCATCAGGCAAAACAGTGAGCCCTCCGGTGACTTGGAAAGGGTATTGATCGCCGCCGAGAGGCCGACAATCACGCGAGCTTCCGACTGGGCGCGCAGCAGAGCCGTCTTCACGGTGCGTCCAATGGGCATGGCGCACTCGGTCAGCTCCAGGCTGTTGTTGTTGTTGTTGTGGTAGTGATGCATGTTGGCTGATTCCTCAACGACCATATTGGATTTGTTAATCTCTTCGGCTTTTGTCACTTGAGCTTGAGCTTGAGCTATTTTTGAAGCTTCTGTTAGCACTTGGAACACTTTGTCTTGGCTTGGCACTGCTCTGTTTTGCTTGCGGTTGCTAATGTTATTTAGCGTTAGTCAATTTGATTAGCTTTTGATTGTTTTTTATGGTTTGGCAATTTGCGCTGTATTAACTTTTGCTTATGAAATTCTTTTCACGTTGACGTTGTTTGCGCTTTGAAATCCGTTCAACCGTATCGCTTGCTGCTTGTTTCAATTTTGATTTGCAATTTCACAATGAATGCCAACCGCCAGCGAGCGAGCGCTTTTATAGCTGCGCTCTCGCAGCGTACGAATTTCATAAGAAGAGCGACGCGATTGAGACATGTGCTGACGCTTGCTCTCCGGGCTGAGCAGAGCTTTTTTTCGAAGCAGCCGGCGTAAAACCCACACGCTCTCACGCTCACGCTCACGCTCTCTCCCTCTCTCACTCTCAGATAGGTGTAGGTGTGTGCGTGTGCTTTATTCCGCGTAATTTTCGCTTGACACCTCCGTTCGCGCTCTAAATTTGCAAGCTTCAGCAAGTTTTTTTATGCCATTTTTGTTGCTGGCGTTTTGTTTGCTTGGATGCCAAAGATTTCCGTTAATTTTTTTTTGGGCAATTAGCAAAGTTTATTTCTTGCCTTGGCTGTGGCTTTTATTACGCACTGCAGTCACTTACCTTGCCCTTTCGGCACAAACAGAGTTCAGCTTAAGTGCATATCTATCGCACTCTCTCTCTCTCTCTCTGTCTGTCTGTGTGCATCTCACTTGATTGTTCGCTTGAACTTTTACTCTCACTGAATTGCCTTGATTTGAAGCGATCTTTTTTCGCAGAATTTCTTAATGTGTTTTGAATTTCCCTCAAAATTCATATTGTCACACATTATTTGGGTGAAAACTGAAAGCTGGTGTCAATTTATAGCCTATTTAATGGTAATCATAAATTTTCGGCACTCGCTTTTCACGCGAACTGAAGCTGATTGTTGGTCATGCAGTTGGCTATGCGCCAAAGTGGTCAACAGGTCGTGCCAAGTGACTCAAATGGCAGCATAATAATATTTATGCTTAACTCGACTTACATACGCAACCATAGGTATATGAAGAGCTGATGCCAAATTGGGCCCTCGGCGCACGCGGCGTATACTTGATGTCTGTGCCACAGTGTTTTGCTGTCTCATTGTTTAATTAATGAGCGCGCGACAAACACATAAAGTTGTGTTTGACATTGTTGTTGTTGCTGGTGTGTGTGTGTTTTTTTTCGCCTGAAATTTTAGTGAATGAATGCCAGTCCAGGGGGTAAAAACGTGCACTTGGGAAACGAGCCAAAAAAAAATTTTAAAAAATCCATAAAATATACTTAAATATATAAATTTTGTATGGTTTGTGATGATGCATTAGTTAAATTTATATAGACGCGTTTAATTCAGTTTCAGGAACTACTCTATAGTAAGCACAGCTGCCTCATCTCACAATTGGCATCAATTGAAGTCCCTCAACTGGAAGTTCATTTACCGTTTTCATGTTGGCGCTCGCATTTTTTTTTTTTTTTTGGGTCTTTTGCACTTTGTTTTTGTGTATGAATTATTTTGTTATTTTCGATTCGATTTTGTGGTGCGAGCATTTTTTGTATTTATGCTGAGCTTTGTTTTTGCTTAATAACATTTTTTTTTTTTACTTAGCCTGACCTGACCAAAGGCACGTACGTACACGTAAATATGATACATGTATATAGATATATATATATATATATATATATATATTCAATATGAAATATGCAAAAAACATGTGAAAATCAATTGATATAGGAATGTAGGTTGAATGTACGACAAGTTGTAAAGCATATTAAAAGAATTTTATGAAAGATATCGGAGAATTGATGGAGCTTACCTCGGACTAGCTATAACTACCCAGCTCATACCAACCCCGCACAACTGTATTATCCGCCTTCAGCAAATACCTCAAAAGAAGCCAAAATAAAGTTCCCACATTGACAACGCAAAGCAAGTCAAGTTTAATGAACTTCTTGGAAAAACAAAATTTGTAATTTGATGTGCAATATTTGAGTTGAACTCAATGAACCTACCGAAAAAAAAAGAAAAGAAAAATATATGCAGAGAGAAATAAGTTTAGTTGGCATTTTTGGGGCAAGCGGTTAATCACCCGATATCCATATCTTCTGATCTGCCCAAATCACTGACCTATCTGAAGACTAAATATAAATATTGTTAACTTGCTGCGCATAAACAATGAAAAACACGGCTTGCAAATTTTCGCCTAGCTCAGCTCAAAAATACAATTGAAGCGTAAACGACAATAATGAAAACAAAGAAAAGGAAAAAAAGCGAGAAAAAAGAAATGAGGAATACTATATTGATATACTTATTGTAGCTGGGATCAGGCCACAACATTTGCGCGCCAATTCTTTACTTGTTTCGTTGGCCAATGAACTTCGACCACGCCTCATTGTTGTTGACAAGCACCAAGAACGGAAAAGTGCAGTAAAATAACAATTACAGTGAAATCTACTTTAGCGTACAGCTAAATTAAGCACTTGCCTGAGAAACATGCCCCCAAAATTTTAAATATAATCTCTTAATATATTTTGAGCTCAAGATTCGGTTGTTATGTGCGCCTGAACTCTTATTTTAAGATATATTGTAATAAAATATATTTTTAATGTATTCTCTGAAATCTTAAAAAAAGCAGTACTTACATTTTTTTTTAGATCTTTCTATATTCTGAGAAACTTAATTATGCTCTGTTTATTATTTTATACTATTATATTATTTATTATTTTTTATATATTATTTTAGATGTGAAATGTATTTATTATAAATTAATTTCAAAAATATTTTAAAACTAGTTTTAGCATAATTAAAAATATATATAAAATAAAATAAATTATGTAATCTTTTTTTATACATAAATACATTTTTTTGTATATTTTTAGTTATTTCTATTTTTCCTTATACTAATTTTATTTATTTAAATTTAATCAAATTTATGAAATAATGTAAGAGTAAGATTCGCACATTTTACCATTATTTCTGAACATTCCAGATATAGAACAATTTTTGTTATGTATGTTTCATATTTACAATACGTAGTTTTTCTAGCAATATAAACATACAAATTATTGTTTACTTAAAAATTACATTGATTTCGATAGACTCATTCATGTTAAATCAGCTAACAGATCCCAGGTAAATATTTATAGAAAAAATATATGTATATCAAATATCACTTTAGCTGCGTTTCAGCTGCATGCGTATTGCACATGATGGCACAATGAACAATGGGAAAATAGGTCGGGGTTTCGTATAGCTTCTACCTGTTCGACTTGGCTTATTGGCTGCTACATGCCACACCGAAACAAGTGGTCGTCGCATGGCCGATGATGGAATTCTCGCATTAGCGCTGAGTCATGCCGCTCAACTAAAAATATGTTCGACATGACTCAAAAAACGAAATCTTGTCACTCAGCGATGGACTGGCCGGTGCATGGCTACCGCAGAACAGGTTTACTCGAATTCCCTTTAAAAAATACACACACACATACAGAGGCAAATGTTCAATGTACGCATTTTTATGGATCCACACCGATATGGAAGGCAAGTCCAAAGTTCGATTGCAATACCTGACGCGCTTTGCGTTCGCTTTGGCTGAGTCGCGTTTCCACTCACGTGCGCCCGTTTAAGACCAGTTAGGAGAGCCGCTGAGAGAGCTTAAAGCATGGTCAAGTCTTCGAGCTGCAATTATGTGTGTGCAAGATATGTGTTTCTGGGGGGAATTTCTTGATATTGGGTAATTCCCAGCGTAGAATGCGGTTGAATGCCTTATGAAAAGCCCCAATGCCGTGAGATGCAGCGCCAGAGATTTTTTTCTATCTACGCACAGCTTTTGTAATTTTTCGGAGCAAAAAACTTTTTTTTATCTCATGCATATGAGAAAAGTTCCCCAAATGATTGAAGTGCATGTTTATTTGCGTGGTCTTTCGCCTTATCGTAAATTACTAAAAATAAATTGCTCTAAATGGGAATACCAAAAGAAGGCGTACTTTGGCTTATGCTAATTTTAGTACATAGTTGAAAAAAAAAAAAATATCTCAAGTGAAAACTGGAACTTCTAAGAAATATTTTATATAAAATTTTTAAAGAATATTTCAATTAAAATTAACAAAAAAAAACTTTTTTATTTTTCCATGACAAATTCATTTATTTATTTATGTATTTATTTTTTTTTAAATTTTTATATCATCTGAATATTTCCTACATTTCATGTACAAAATTCCTAACAGCTGAATTTCTTTAACTAAAAAATTCCCTGTATTGAAGTTCAATAGGCAATGAAACTCGTATTTCTAACGGACATTTTTCGCTTCAAGCAAGTTGGCAGCACTTACCGCTCACAAAAGCTCACATCGAAAGCTTTTGCTTAGAGGTTTTGTTTTGCCGGCAAACGAACAAAGCTCTGCTGCTTCTTGTGCGTAAACAAACGCCGAGAACAGCTGACCTTATCAGTGTTGACTAAGAACCGAAGTACAGACGCTTTTTTGCACGTTGCGGAATTGTTTTTTTAATTTCAATAATTACTTTCATAATAGAGCAATTTAACGCATACTTGGTATTTGAATTTGAACTTTAGAATGTGGCACAGGGTGACTCAGTAGAACAGAAGCCACCTTGTCTGGTACGAAAAAAAGCTTTGTGATGTAACCGCAGCACGAAAAGAACTCGAGGAAAAAACAACCAAAAATCTATAAATATGACAAACAACAACAACGAGAACAATAACAACATCAACAACAGCAGCAGAACCGAAACAATAAACGAAGTTTCAGACCTTTTCTTTGTGCGAGCCACAAACTAATTGTTCAGCATGGGAATGGAAATACATATTCATATACATATATGTGTGGCACATATAAATACTCAAAGCGAAACCGGCTCGAGCATTCAGTTCGTCGCTGGCTGACGGAAGTGACGGAACCGCCGGAGCAGCGAAAACTTTTTCAAATAGAGCGCGGCCTTCAGAGATTGGAGAGGAGAAATTTGCATTGAATCGATTTTGAATACAATGGAGTACCTGCAATACGTCTATGAGAAAATCTTCGGAGCCGATGAGCCCGAAGATGCCACGCAAATTACTTATGATACGTGAGTGTTTGAGTGTTTTTCCCCTTTTCAAATTGACTAAGTTCAGTTATTCCCAATCTTCTGGGCAGACCCCGCAAAGTCGTCTGCTTCGGCAATGTGCTGCTGGACCGCACCGTGAAGCTTGAGGAGCCAGAGCTGCTGCAGCGTTATGAACTGAAGCTGGGCTCCAAGGGCGAAATGGATCTGGAGCAGCTGAACAAAATTGCCGCGGAGGCAGCTAATGGGTGAGTTATTCTCGAACAGTTGCTAATTGAAACAAGTATATATATATATATATATATTTATATACCTCTATATACTTTTAGCTCCAGCTGCTTGAGTAACCCAGGTGGCTCCGCTTTGAATACGGTGCGCATTCTCAAGCAGCTGGGCACCGATGCCCAGTTCTTCGGCTCGATTGGCAGTGACAAGCATGGAGAGGAGCTGCGCTCGCTACTGATGGAGCGTGGCATCGAGGCGCGACTGCAGGTGGTTGACGACGTGCACACGGGTCAGTGTGTGTGCCTCATGTATAACGATAATCCCACGCTCTACGCCAACATCGGCGCATCCGCCCACTTCTCGGTTCAAGAGCTGCAGCGCATCGCCATGCATGACACACAAACCTTTCTGCGTCCTATCGAGCGCAAGCAAGTTCTTTATGTGGAGGGCTTCTTTGTGCCGCAACGCAAGGAGGTCTGTGATTATATACTGGTGCACCTGGTGCGGGAGCGTCGTCATCTGGCGCTGAATCTCAGTGCTCCGTACATAGTGCGCGAGCACTCAGAACTGATGCTGCAGCTGGCGCAGCGTGCGATGTTCATTTTTGGCAATCGGCAGGAGTTCGAGGAGCTGGCCCAGGTGGCTGGCTGTGAGACAGTGGAGAAGCTGGCACGCCAGCTGCTGCAGTCGGACCAGCCCAAGATCCTGCTCATCACGAACGGCGATGCGGGCGTGCAGCTGGCCACCAACTATGTGGCTGAGCGTGCACCACCCGGCGAGCTGCGATTCGAGGACTTCAGAGCACAGCGACCCGAGCAGCTGGTGGATGCCACTGGCGCAGGAGATTCTTTTGCTGCCGGCTTTCTGCACGCCTGGCTGGAGAAACGTTCGCTGACCGAGTGCGTGCGCCTGGCCAGCAACGTCGCCTCCAAGGTGGTCACTCAGGTGGGCTGCAATCTGCCGTAGCTGGCCTAGGAATACCCCTTCACTCGAACAAAGAGAAACCCAGCAGGTGACACCAAAGTATGCCTTAATTGCACGAATATCATATAGTATGTATCAGAGTATATATGTCTTTGTGTACATATGCTTATGTACTTAGTTCCTTATGATGAGACAATGCACTCAGTGAGTAATCTATTTGCGCTCGGCTTGCAGCAAAATCAAGCAGAAAAAATATTTGCAAATCGAAAACAACAATAAATATTTCTATAAAATGAGGTGGCAAATGGAACATTTTTTCATTATGAGTAATTAGAACATAAAACTAATAATTTTTTAAGAAACCACATATGTTGGGTGAATAGGTATGCCCAGTCATAGAATCAAAATTAAATAATATATTATTTATATTCCTGAAAATAATGTAAAAAATTTTAAATTTAATTTCTCGTTTTATTTAATTTTATATAATGTATTTTTTTGTTATACTAAAGTTTTGTATCTTATCTGTGAAAGTAAACTTTCTCAAATTGCTCTACTTAGGCACTTAAGGCAATTAATTTATAACATGAGCGGGCACAGCAAAGAGCAAGTTTAGTGAGCTACAGATTAAATATATATAACACATATACTATATGTATATATCGTATATACTCAGACCCACTCGCAGAGTGATGCTGTTGCATTTGCTAGAAGCTTTAATCATTTTGTACTCCTAAAATATAATTTAATTTGTTTTTGTAATGTTATCAACACATTTTTACACTTAAATTATGCATACAATTTTAGTTTTGTATAGCATACCAATGGTCTATAATATTTTTTTTTATCAAGAAACAAATATTTTAAAAAATATAAATTTTTCTCCTTTAAAACATCTGCATTTAATTATTTATTATTAAGATTTGAAACCTCTTTAAAATGCAGAAACTTATATAAACAGTTATCAAATAATATACTCTATTATTTATTTAGATTATTTTTATTATATTTATTCCTTTTCATTTAATTATTATTTATTTATTTTCTAATATTTATTTATTATCTCTAGTTTCATCACAGTTTGGTCTACATCATGAAGGCAATAAGCTAATTGCAATGCTGTTTATTCCCCTAGGAGAAATGTATATACATATATACATCTCATTGTATTGGTTTATTCTGTGTAAACAATCACAGCGCATTATCTTATGCTGACTTACTCATGGCCGGCCCACATCCATAAGTCGGAGCGGGATATGACGGCATAGCTCCAAATCTAGCATGTCTAGATATCATCAAAGCGAATGTTTCATGTTGTTGTTTATCTGCGAATGGGGGGGATTGCTCGCAATCGCCTTTAGAATTGGAATTGAAGGCAGTTTGGGAGCCAGCCGGCATTGAGACTGCGGCTGCGAGTCACACGTGTTTGCAAATCGTTAACAAAACTAAGCCGTATTAGCCACGCTGCTTGACTCTCTCTGTTGTTAAAAAAGGGGGGCATAAACAGAGAGCATCTTGGAGCAGCTGATGCAAAAGGCAACTGAGAGCTAGGGATGGATTTTGCCAAAAATAAATGGATAAACATATATGAGTATGAGTAAGGAAAAGATAAGAGCGAAATACAATATGAGTAGGAAAAGTATATATATATTTAAATTATTGATATGCTAGATATATATACCAAATGTGATATGAATATAGCTTTAAAAAAATTGAAATATATGTATGTATGTACTGTAATACTATTTAATTAAAAAATGAAAGAAATATGTATGCATATTTTTATAGATAAAGAAAAGTAGATAGCAAGAGCTAGAGATGGACCTCAAATTTGATATGAGATTGAAAATATATAAATAAATATATTTTTCGTGATAGTGCAAAAAATTAAAAACTCTATTTTTATGAAATATAAAAAACATACTATGAAATATTTAAATTGTATAAAAAAATATAAGTAAATATTTAGTTAAATATTGTAAATGCAAACGAAAATTTATTCATATCAGTTTCTCGTATTCTACTCACTCGAGCTCACGGCATATGACCATCTCTAGCTGTTCGACTTACGCCTAACAATCAACAAATGCCAAATTGGAAGCTTAGCAAAACAATTTCAGTTTTCAAGGCAATTCTCTCATTATCTGCCTCTCTTGCTATCTATCCCCATCTCGCTCCCTATTTGCTCTTTCTCTTGCTCTCTGGCAAAAGTAAGCTACTGTGAGCTGCTTAATTGGCAAAAAGCTGCTTAGCTATCGCCCACTAGAATTGTGTTAAAGTCAATATTGACACGCCCACACAGTTAGAGGCGTCTATCGAGAGAGTTGCCTCCACAAACGACAGACGAATCGTTTAAATCACAACGGAATATGCTGTTAATTGCTTGATATTAATTTTATACAAGTTCAGCAGCAAATCGCAGCCCGGAGCCAAGAGTATACGTAATTAATGTCAGCCTGTGGTCTATAGGGTTAACAGTAGAAGGACTAAGCACGTGTGTGTGTGAGTGTGCGTTGTCCTTTGATGTGTGTGTCGAGTAGCTGCTGCTGCTGCTGCTGCTGCTGCAGAAAATGTGATAATTAAATGTCGTCCATTTGGCTGAGCTTAGCTTTTAATTTATAATAAATTCTGGCTGCTGTTTCGAAATGCATTTTTCGACCAGATACTTACGTCCTTTGGTTGTCCTTTGATTTATGTGCAGCGCCTCGCATGAGCAGCTGTAACTGACATTGCATATTGGCTGGCAACGCAGAGGGTCGGAGAGGGTCCTGCCCTGGCCTTTAGTAATGTTTGCACAAAATGTTGCGCATACGCCACAGACGCCCGCCCGTCCGCACACACGCACACACACACACATAGAGAGGGACTTTTTCGGCTTGAGCTTTTAGCTTTGTCCTTTGCCTTTTTGCGGCATAACGCGCGGTTAAGTGGCCATAATGTGTGCCTTTATGGGCTTGGTCTACCCAAGGTCCTGCTCCTGTTGCCAGCTCCTTTGCCCAGGTCTTATTTTAATTCCCCGCCGTATTTGCTGAGCTGGCATTGTTGTTGAATTATGTTATGCCAGTCGCTTGTTGATTTTTATATTGTTTTTTCTCTCCCTCTCTCTCTGCCTCTGTTGCTCTCGCTCTGTTTGTTTTCGTCTCTGGCCACTGTCCACGTGATAAGCGGGCGAGTCGTCCGGTTCCAAATATTTGGCTCCGGCATGTTTGCTCAGTTGTTTACGGATAATCCGCTTTTATTGTTTAATAAGTCATGTCTGCCCATGGCCGCACTGGCTGGCCCACTGCCTGATTGCTGCTGGCCACGTTATCGCCTCGTTAGCTTTTTGAAAGGACATTCGAACAGCCAAACAGCCGCCTGGCACATTTTTGTGCTGATGATGTCTTGTGTACGTGTGGAAAATCGATGCTTAAATTAAATAAGGATTTGCATATGCAGAGGACCATTTGTGATTTAATCCTTAATCTTTTTGATATCGGCTGGCATGTCAGCACATGAAATAAACGTGGCTTTTTCAAGGGAAAATTTAAGTTTAAATAGAGTTTAAATTTATACAATTTTTATTTTAATAATTTGAATATGATATATCATTCAGTTAGGACTGGAAAATATCCCTTTTTTATATCAATTATACCCATAATAGCCTTCACTGTCCTTGAACTGTCCTTGCATCTCAAGGTTCTTTCTTCCTTTACAAAATTGCAATTTACATTAGCTTAAATACCATAATCCAATATATATAATACTTACCCATTATCCAGTTATCTTCATTAAAATACACTTATATAGGAGATTATATATTCAAAGATCTGCCAGCTGCAATTACATTACGAATCGACTGGTTAACTGTCACAAAATGCAAATTTAGTCAAGGCTTTGGTCCTTCTTCCACTGCATTGTCAATTTGGCAAATTATAGGCTAAGGGCAACGCCTGCAAATGCCAAAGGACAATTGGTTAGACGCCTTGGGAGTGCGACAATAAAAGACATTTGCCAAGCACTCGGGCGCCACAGTATCGAGTGGTGCTCCACGCCGGAAGTTCTGCAAAGTGGTGTGGTAATGGCCGAGGATATTGCTTTGGTGGCCATCAATGTGGGCATTTGGCGTCGCCTGGCGGTTCTCTATCCCAGTCCGGCGACCAACTGGCGGAAGTACGCGTTTGTGTTGCCCGTTTGCCTGATGAATCTAATGCAGTTTATCTTTCTGCTGCGCATGTGGGGCGATCTGCCCGCCTTCATACTGAATCTCTTCTTCTTCTCGGCCATTTTCAATGCGCTGATGCGCACGACTTTCGTCATGACCAAGCGTTTGGCGTTCGAGCAATTTCTGGACCAATTGACGCATCTCTATCGCCAGATCGAGGCATCCGGCGATGAGTGCAGCCGCAATTTGCTGGCCCTGGCCGTGGCCGAGTCTCGTCGCCTGGCCATATTCAATTTGTCGGCCTCGTTTCTGGACATTTTGGGCGCACTAATCTTTGCTTTGTTTCAGGAGCAGCGTGGTAAGCGGATAATGTTTGATAGGCTTTCCAGCTTTACAGTAATGAATACCCTCCCTTTTCTATGGACAGCCCTTCCGTTTGGCATTGCCTTGCCGGGCGTGGATATGCAGCGCACGCCATTCTACCAGATATTCTATGTGCTGCAGTTGCCCACACCCGTGGTGCTCTCGATGATGTACATGCCTTTTGTCAGTCTATTTGCGGCCTTTGCACTCTTCGGCAAGGCCTTGCTGCAGATATTGGCCCACAAGTTGTCACGCATCGCCCAGCTGAAGGGGGAGGAGCAACGTTATCAAATGCTGATTAATTGCATACGATTGCATATTAGCATTGCCAGGTGCGTACTGTACCTGTTATTCGAGAAGCTCATTATAGCTTGAACCTATTGCAAATGGGTAGGCAGAAGTAAAGTTATTCAATAATTGAGTTTCCATAGTGAAACGGGGCGAGCCCTGATGCAGTTTAGCTGCACTAAGCTGCTCAGTAAGTAGAACGCAAGTTTATATTTGTAGGTGTGTATGTGTGTGCATATAAGTGTATGTATTTGAGTGGGTGTATGTGTGTTCATATGTTGTTAGATATGTATGTGTACAAGAGGCGTGGACTGAGTGCAATTGCTGTTGTACGCAGGGCTCCTGATATCTCCTAGTCAGGCATGCCCGCCGAGAATGCTTTTTCTTATAAGAAATTTCTATATAATATTTATACTGTTAGGAGTGTATTAAATTTTAAATATAAAATATATTACACAACAGCTGTTGATTGGGTTTAGATTATAATGAAACAAATTTATTTATAAGCTTATTTTAGGCTACATACACATATATTTATATAAAGTATACATAGAGTATATAGAGTATATAGTCTATAAATATATATTGCCATTCATACTGAGGTCTGCGATGAACAGATTCTACACCTTTTTCAATATATTATAAACTCATCTTCCCAATCTAACCGCAGGTCTTGTTCATTTCTTCTCCTTTATATATCTTTTCTCCTCCTCTACAATCTCTTTCTAACTATCCCTTCCAGCTACATACGCAACTTTTCAGCACTGGTCACCTATATAGTGGGCGCAGAGGCTCTGATCTTTGGCGGCATTATCTGCTCGCTGCTCTTCTGCTTGAATATAGTTGAGTTTGCTGTAACTTCAACTTTATCAGTTCTCTCTATACTACAAATCCCTTTACAGATCACCTCCTATACGCAGATGATCTCAATAGTCATGTATGTCCTGACTATGCTCTATGTGCTCTACACTTACTACAATCGGGCCAACGAGCTGGTTATTGAGGTAGCCTGAACCTAGATTTGAACAAAGCATCTACTCCTATTACATGCCACTAACGACGCCTATCTTTTGCAGAGCTTGTGCGTCTCGCAGGCTGTTTACAATGTGCCTTGGCTGGAGTGTGGAGTGGGCTTTCGGAAAACCCTTCTGATCTTTTTGATGCAAACGCAAAGGCCGCTGGTGGTGAGTGTCGTTTGTTTTGAGCGAGCTTCGCATGCATTTCATTTGGCTGATTCTAATCGTGGCTTTCATGCATGCGCTCCATTTCATTTCGAGTCTGGTTTTCGCTTTCAGATAAAGGCGGGCAACGTTTACCCCATGACTTTGGCCATGTTTCAGAGTCTGCTGAATGCATCCTATTCGTATTTTACCATGTTGCGTGGCGTGACCAACAAATGAGCTGGAAGCCAAAAACTTTTCGGGCCATCAGCCAGAGGGGAGGGGATTGTGGGGGGTCGTGCCAATCTGAGTAATGCAAAAAGTTCCTGTAGCTCGTTGTAGTCCGGGCATTTGCATATGCTACTCGTTTGCGTAGTTATTTTGAAAGGATTTAATCTGACTGTTTGTAGTCCGGACTACGTACGGTCCGCAGTGTTGGCATGTAGATGTAGTCGTAGTCAAGCATTTGTTGTTGTAGTTGCTGTAGCTAGAGCCAGGCATCTGTGCAAATAGTTTGCTGCAGTGCGTGCCATGGATGGGTGCGGGTGTCGACGTATTTCTGTTTACTTTAAATCTTTTGTATGCTTGGCAATGTTTCACTTAGTTGTTTCAAGCGCCGCTCATAGAATATCTAGTTGTAGTTAGCTGCCTGTGAGCTGGGCTATAAATGTTCCATCTAATTGCAAAGTGGTACGAAAGTAAATAGCTTAAAGCTAAGTTGGAAATTGAAATGAATTTTGGAATGCCTGAAAGTATGCAACACTTTTTGTTACAAAATTATTTATATAGAATTTTATGTGAACTTGATAAATAGAATATTACATATTACAATAAATACATACAATATAATCAATAATGTAATTTATTCAGAATATAAGCAGTTGTAGAACTAGCTGTGGAGTAAGCTTAAACGCTAACTTGACTTTGTGAGAGTCTCTTGGGTGTTAAAGTTCAGAGTGATGAGTTCAGCCTGCATTCTTGCTTGAATAAACAGTACAATATCGATATATATAAATATATATAAACAAAGAGCAGACTTAGCTGAAGACCTGCCTCAAGTTTATGAGAATTGCATAGAAGGGCAGCTGTTAAATGCTAACGTCGATTACCTTTCGGTCTGCCTCCCATTGAACATAGACAACTTGAATTTAAGAGATCTGCATGGAGAGGCGGCAGCAGTTAACTTCGATTGCCTAACATAATTTCAAACTGTAGTCGAGTGGAAGTTAGTTTGATGTTGTTTTCGCTTGCGCTTTTTAATTAAAAAGCCCCAAACACGCGCTGTCTGCTGCAGTTTAATTAACATTAGTCATGTTCTTTATTATGCAAATAAACAGCTTCCGCTATGGAAAAAACAGCAGCAACAACAGAAGCGTTTAATGCTGGCAACAATAACAACTTCATTTAAAATTCATTATAACTGACACCAACTAGTTAAACAATTGTCGAGGCCAGCCAACAACAAAGGACAATAACTAAAACAGCAGCGGCAGCTATGCAAACAACAGCAATAAACCAGCAACTGGGCGCGCTTGAATATTGAAATGAGCCTCGGTCGCACTTGAAATACGCAAATAAACTTCAAAGGCCCAGCGAGAGCTGAAGGACTGCACGCTGTGCGCGTCCTGTGTCTCCTACAGGCAGTCAGCCAGCCAGCCAGAGACCGCCTGGCGAGCGCATAAATAACGGACAGCCCAGGAGTCAGGCAGCGAAGCCGTGCAGTATCGTAGGAGGCTTGCCTGGCGTATACTTAATTTTATTATGAGGTGTCAAGTGGGCCAGTCGACTTCAGCGCTGCCTCTTGGCCTTTTGTTTGTGTTATTTATGTTGTTTCGCCATTCGGCAGCAGGTGAGAAGCGCCGTTAGCTGAATGGGGGCGCGTATCGTTAACCACCTGCGGTTGCAGAATGTAAACTTCCTTTAGGCATTTGCTTTTTAGTTCTAGTTGGCAGAAGCAGAAGCAAAAGCGGCGAAAAAAAATTGGAATATGCAAATGCCGCAGGAAGTGTAACTGCGACACACAGACAGGCCGTGTCCTGGCTGAGCTCCTGGCTCTCTGTGCGCTGCATAAAATTAACAAGTTTTGTCGCCCCCAAATGGCAGCAGCAAAAAATAAAGTAAACCGAAATGTTTCATTAGAGCCATAGCCATGAGCATGTTATTTACCAACAGCTGGCACAGCCAGCCGAACGAACCCCTTGTGACCCACCCCTCGCCACGGCTTTGTTGTGGCGTCGCGTCAAAGGTGGCGCTGTTTTATAATTGAATTCATATGCCTCAATGGAAGCGGCAGGCGCCAGCTACACAGCAACCACAACATTTGGCTGGGGGTTGCACAAACACACACACACACAAAGGACCTCTCTCTCTCTCTCACTGTGTGTGTGCCATTTGGTGGCATTTCATTTAAATGGATTTTCAATTGCGGTTTGAACATTTTGCATAAATTGCTGTAATGAGTTTATTTCGAGGCAGCAAGTGGCTTCGTTTGCTCGCCACGCCTCCAGTCTCGCTCCGTTTGTCTCATTTGCAATTGTCAACTGGCTGTCAGGGTCGACAGTTGTATTGACAGTTTGCTCTTGCTGTTAATATTAATTGTGGCAACATTCGCGACGCCATTCAAAATGGCAAATGACTCTTGCGACAATTGCCGCTAAGCGAGACAGTTCAATTATTGGCAAGAAAAGTTAATGAAAGATATGGCTGTAAATTGACATTAAGCTGACTGAACGACAGTTCTAATGACTTAATTAAGAGCGAGTGAGCAATAAAATACAAATTTAGATTGAGCCTTAATCGAATTGGATATTAACCATCGCCTTTCAAGCGTGTCAAAAAGTGGAACTCAAATTTCTATCGCTTCAGTTCAATTTCAACTGCACTCCACTGCAATGCTGATCCAATTGAAAGTTCTTGGACTATTGCTTACTCTGTTTTGGTGTTATGTGAGCACATTAGAAAAGCTACTCTATATGTTCTTTAATTAAAAATATAAATATATTTCTATACAGAATGCATCTATAATCAAGTTCACGAATGCAGTTTGTGAGAATTACAATAAGACGTTGATCGCCATAACCGAGTGCCGACTGAAGGCTGTGAGTCGCAATAAGACCACATATAACTTCAATTCAACTCTGCATTATCCCATCACTGAGGCCACCGTAGAGGCTCAGTTCTTCAAGAAGGCCAACGGCTATAAGCCCTGGCTATACAAGCTCAAATTTGATGGCTGCAAGTTCTTGAGAAGAGCCCAAAATCCTGTTGTGGTCTTAGTTTTTAAACTCTTCAAAGACTTTTCGAACTTAAATCATTCGTGTCCCTACACAGTGAGTATATTTATTTAGATTTTATTTAACATTATATTAAATTCTAATTCATCTTAGGGCACGGTGTATGTAAAGAATCTGCATATCCCGACGGAGGCACTGCCGCTCACGCTGCCGAGTGGAGAATATTTGTTATCAATGCGCTGGATCTTTCATAGGAAACTAGCAACAAGATTGGATGTATATTTTTCATTCATAGAAGACATTATACCGCAATGAGAGGATATAGATTGTTGGCCCATTGATAAAACTGCTTTGTCATAATTCGTGCACATAAAAATTAGAATTCATAAATTCAGTTTTGTGGTTTCAATCACTAATCGCTGAGTAGTATTTAAACGAATGTCAAATGGGAGCTAATTATCATTATAAATCAATATATAGTTTTTGTTTAGCTAAGTGAAACCGCACGCACGTGTGCGTTCACGGTCCAATAACCGCAAAGCTAATTATAAAATAGATATTTTGGTATTTATACAAAGTAATCCATCTAAAAATCTTTGAGTTCTTGGCTTCCCTTAGAGAAAATAATAATATATCTAATATTTTGGAACCTTGCAATTTGATATGGAGATTTTAAAGAAACTTAGGCATGTAAAATTCTATTCAGTCTTCATATTCCGTAAATAAAAACTATGATAATCCATATTAAGCAGTAACATGTAGTCATTTAATGAAATTCAAAGCAGGATCATTATCTTGGCAACAAAAACAAAACAATTTATTGTATATTAATGAAATTGCCGAAGCGCAAACAAAAAGTGATTTAATATTCATTTGAAACTAGTTGAAATCAATTTGCCACACAGTGCGATGGAGCCCAGGTGGATGGTAGTCCAACTTCTGGTATTATTTCTATGCTACAATGTGAGTATATATTTTAGTATATTTCTTTTTATATGTAACTAACTGAAATTCATTTTGAAGGACGCTGCGGTATTTAAGTTCACGAATGCGGTTTGTAAGTCCATGAACAACTCAACGGTTACCCTCAACGAGTGTCGACTGAAAGCCATCAATCGCAACAGGACAGTGTATAATTTTTTTGCTACACTGAATTTTCCTGTGAATGATTTGGTGGCCGAGTTTCACATGTTCAAGAAGGCAAATGGATATAAGCCTTGGCTATACAAGAGTAAAATCAATGCCTGCCAGTTCATGAAGAGACCCTATAGTCCAATGGTTATTCTCATCTTTAAGCTCATCAAGGACAACAGCAACTTTAACCACACGTGTCCTTTCGAGGTGAGTGTTGGCCTTGTATACCAAGCTCAACTTGAGTCTCATACTTAAATCTTACAGGGACCGATGGTCATTAAAGATCTTTGTATCTTTTCGGATAAGATTCCTCTGGTATTTCCCACTGGCGATTATTTAGTTGCGTCCAAGTGGTACGTCTATAAGAAACTAGCAATGATTGTGGATTTATATTTCTCATTTGTGGAGGATCTGATAAATCAATAAAAGTGAAATATATCTAACAATGATAGTGCTTTTTCAATTATATTTATGAACCAATTAACAGTAAATTAAGTCAATTATGAAAATACTGTATCTGATGATATGGATTATAATGAGCTTAAAAATTGCTGATAAAGAGATAAAACCAATATAGCATTCATATTATACAAATTGAGATCGATTTGGCTTTCAGTGCAATGGGGGCTGAGGTGGGTGATTGTTGTTCTGCTGTAATTTAGTGCTCTGCTATAATGTGAGTATGTGATGAAGCTCATCAATTAGCTTCATGTTACAATGAAAATTACTTTTAAAGGAAGCTGCAAAGTTAAAGTTCACATATGCGGCTTGTGAGTAATGGAATGAGTCCTCGATTACCATCAACAAATGCCGACTATCAATCGGAATAAAACAATATATAATTTTATGGCAACTATACATCATCGCATAAATGATACCAATGCGGATCTTCAGCTGTTTAAAAGGGCCAGCGTATATAAGCCGTTTCTATATATGATCGAGTTGAATGCTTCTCAGTTCTCAGTAAATCGGAAAAATTCAATGGAATTGATGTTCAGAGCAAGGCTTCGATATCTCTTATCAAATGCATTTCTAATATCATGAAGAATTATTACTATTATATCTATATGGTAAGTATATTTGAACATATATACTAAATATAATGCAGTTTTAATAATTTATGGTTAATATGCTTATAATTCATTTGAAATAAAAAAAATATGGAAAATTGAAAAATAATCGAGGATCACATTCGTTAGATAAACGTTTCCGTGTTTTCACCAACTTATTCAACCGAGTGAAGCTCAGAATATTTTTCTATAAATGAGAATTGATTTTTGCTAAGGATGATCAAGTTAAGTGCATTACTATGGGCAACAAGTTCGTTCGGATTGCAGTGCTGCTGTTAGTGCTGGCCTTTCGCTTGTGTTTAAATGTGAGTTAAATTATATATAAATCTACAGTAATTCAGTTGAAATCAGTTGAATCTCCTCTGCAAGGACGCGGCGATGTTTAAGTTTACAAATGTGGCTTGTGGCACCTTGAACAGCAGCTGGGTTACCTTTTCCGAGTGTCGATTGCGTGCTATCAATCGGAATAAGACTACTTTGACGGTTGTGGCGAACCTACGATATCCCGTCAATCATTGCTTGATTGATGGCCAGCTGTTGAAGAAGGCGAGTGGCTACAAGCCGTGGGTCTACAAAGGCAGATTCGACGGCTGTCAGTTTCAGAAGACGCAATCTGTACCCATTATTAAATTCATATTTAATATGATAAAGAATAATACCAACTTGGTGCACACCTGCCCCTATATGGTGAGTATATCTATAAATTATGCTATCTATATACATTTATATTAAATTGACAGGGTGAAGTATTTATCAGAGATCTGCATATTCAAATGCATTATTTTCCGCATACGATACCAACGGGCGACTATCTGATCAAATCTCTGTGGATTCTAAATAATCAACGCACAGCAACACTGGATATATATTTTGCGTTCACAGAGGATCTTATAGATCAATAAAATGTTTTGAGTTCTTATTACCACTGCATATAATGGATTTTTTTTCTGTTTTGAATATTAATTGAGGCTGACATGTGCTATTCTCACGTATAAATTGCTGAAATATACATTATTGATCCATTATATATAATGATAATTAAAAGGCAATTATGATTGCAAGATAGCGGTTTTGCTGTATCTATCGGGCCGAAAATGTCTGTATTAATAACAATTTTAACTCTTTTTTTACAGGCAATAGATGAATGCAATCAAACTAAGTCCAAACGGAATGGAGAACAGGTCGATTTTGGTTGGAATATTGCTGGCATATTTTGCTATAAACCTGAATGTGAGTGGGATTTATAGCCTATATAATATATTTTAATTCTCTTCCCCTTCACAGGAAGCTGTTCAATTTAAATTCACAAATTTTGTCTGCGAAGCTATCAATAAATCGTGGATTGATATTAAAGAATGCCGACTCCATGCTGTTAGCCGTAATGTGACGTATTTAAATTTTAATATGACCTTGCTACACACAGTTTACAAAGATGCAATGGTTGAGGGACAGATATTTAAACGTGAGAATGGCTACAAGCCATGGCTCTATAAGGCAACCATCGATGCTTGCCGCTTTGGAAAGAGAGTTTATAATCCCGTTGCAATAATTGTATACAAGATGTTTAAACCCTATTCAAACCTGAATCACACGTGTCCCTACGAGGTGAGTAGCAAATGCATTAGCTTTAGATTTTATCTCACAATAATTATGTTTTCAGGGTCTTGTATTAATTCACAAGCTCGTCTTGAAATTTGAAAACCTGCCACATGCTATACCAACGGGCGATTATCAACTGAAATTGGATTGGATATTCAGCCACAAATTGCAATTGAGTACGAGAATTTACTTTCAGTTCGTTGAGGACTTTTAAGGGGATTTGTTGAGCGAATTTTATATATTACAACACTTGCCTTTATTGAAAATAAATCAAGCAAACTTAATCGATCGAGTACCATTCAACAGAGAAGTCCAAAAATAAAACCAGCTATACATAATTGATCCACAAAACGTTGTGCTTCATTTGCAGAAGATATTGCTGATCAATAAATATTAATATATTCGGTATTTAAAGCACGTTTTTCATTTCAAAAGTTCATTTGGATCGGCATGTCTAGCGAGCTGTGAAATTACATTTAAGTGAGGCCTGGACCAATTAAGGTTGGAGCATTAAAGAACAGATTGAAAAAGGTTGATGTTTGTGCACTTGATAAGGATTCAATTGATAATTATATAGTATTATTATATAGGCGAACAAAGACAACCGAGCCATAACAGCAAAATGTACAAAGTCAAACAAATAGAAATCAATTGGAATACTTCGCTATGGGAATCAAGTTCTTTGTGATTGGAGCGCTGCTTCTATTGATGGCCTTACATCTCTGCTTAAATGTGAGTGAAAGATCAAATATATATTTATTCGATATTAATTGATTGTGTTTAGGAAGCAGTTATATTTAAATTTACGAATGCGGTCTGCACCAATCACAACGAAAGCTGGATTAAGCTGCACACGTGTCGATTGAGAGCTGTCAGCCGCAATAAAAATACTTTCAATTTGAACTTAACTTTGAAGCATCCTGTGTATCATGCATCTGTCAGTGGTCAAATGTTTCAGAAGGCCAATGGATATAAGCCTTGGCTCTTTGCGACCAGCATTGATGCCTGTCGCTTCCTGAAGAAAGCCTACAATCCCATTGCTATTATCGTGTTCAAGCTCTTCAAGGAGTTCTCAAACATGAATCATACGTGCCCCTATAATGTGAGTATTTACTGTTATTTTGACTATATAAAATTATAACATTTATCTATAGGGTCCGATTATCATCGACGGCTTCTATTTGCGCTTCGACAAAATACCAAATGCCATGCCAACTGGTGAATATCTGATCACAATGGAGTTTCTGTTCGATAATAAAACGCAGATATCAACAAAGGTTTATTTTGCCTTCATTGAGGATCTTATATCATCGTAAAATGGATGTACAGTCCTTTTTTTTTTAATTTTTCATTATGCAACAAATCTCAGAAATAATATAGTGAACTAGATTTGTTTAATCAAAGCTCTTACGTTTACGTTCAAGCTCCAATAAAGTAGAGTAGCGAATAATTCGATTTTAATTATTATTATATTTAGCCAAAAAAAGGGAAATTATTTAGAAATATGGCGAAATCGGATCAATATTTGACAGCGACGTCAAGCGCAACGAGCACGGCTTGATCAGTTTAAATATAAGTAATATTATTATATATAAAAATTATTATATAAAAATATAATGTATATGGTTTAAATATCCTCGAAAACTACTTTGATTTTTGATTTAGATGCAGCAGTTTACAAAATTTGATTGGTTACGAAATCTTGTTGGCTTGTGTAATTTCTGCCCATATATTATAGATAGCTGAAATATATTTCATTGAGCTATTATATACAATGATAATCTAGAATCATTTGAGCTTTTTTTCCCAATAATTTGTATTCGTTGACGTAGAGTTAACTTGGGTTCAAGGCAGTCGCATATTATATTACCTATATTCGATATATTTACATTATTATACGTTAAACCTGTGCTGAATGTAAAAAAAGAAAAATTTCTATGACTCAATTTGCGTTGCCAATAATTAAACGGAATTTTTGCAGCATCAACTGGCATAGTCCACCCAAAGAGACTAATTATTGGGTGTATTGGGCCGAAAAGTGTATTATTAAAAGCCTTTTAAGGCAATTGCTGAAGAGTAATAGTTGATGGAATCAAATCAAATCCAAACGCTATGGAGAACAGGTCGATTTTGGCTGGAATATTGCTAGCATTTTTAGCTCTAAGCTTGAATGTGAGTGAGATTTATAGTCTATATTATAAATTCTCTATATATTTAAATTCTCCCTCCTTTCGCAGGAAGCTGTTCAATTTAAATTCACAAATTTCGTCTGTGACAACATGAATAAATCGTGGATTAACGTAACTGAATGCCGACTGTATGCTGTCAGTCGTAATATGACGTATTTTAATCTGAATATGACTTTGCTGCATCCTGTTTACAAAGATGTCCTGATTGAGGGTCAGGTATTTAAGCGTGAAAATGGCTATAAGCCTTGGCTCTATAAGGCATCCATCGATGGTTGCCGGTTCGCAAAGAAACCCTATAATCCCATTGCAATAATTGTGTACAAGATGTTCAGGCCATATACAAACCTCAACCACACTTGTCCTTACCATGTGAGCTGCAAACGCATTAGTGTTTCTTTCAGAGTTTATCTTACAATATATTTGCAGGGCCTCGTATTAGTTCGAAAGCTCGTTTTGAAGTTTGATACCCTACCACATGCTATACCAACTGGCGATTATCAACTGAAATTGGATTGGTTAGTCAGTAAGAAATTGCTATTTAGTGCGAAGGCTTACTTCAAGTTTGTAGAGGACTTATAATATGTACATTATATTCTTCGCTTTAAATAAATTAACCAAATTACCATTGACTTCCGTTGAGGGAAGTACAGCTAAATATCTTTCAGCAATGCACCTGGTCTGCACATAGCAGACAAGTTTAATATGCCCACTCCACTCTCAGATTGCATAGCTCTCTGACCGTACTAAGTAGACCATTGCCATTGTCTTTGGGGCCATTCTTAAATCTCGCATAAGCAAAGCATTCATTTTCCAATTATTTATTGATAACTGTGTGTGTGTGTGTGCATACAAACTAGAGTCGAAATACCTACCCCTTGCCAGCAGCAATCACCTGCAATAAATCTTTTGGTCCTGGCCAGGACCCAGCTGCATGGGGAGCCACAGATGGCTGTGGTTCGTCTGGACTGGCTTTGGCTTGCAGTGCCCAAGGTGGCGAGGCAATGTCTGGCAGTTGTTGTCTGCAAAATATTTGCATTTTCACTTTTGATTTATTATTGTCATTGCCATGTGTAAATTGCCAAAGCAAAGGTGCCAACAAGCAGCAGCCACAATGTGAATGTGTGTGTCTATATATATGTGTGTGTGTGTGTGTGTGTGCTGCGTTGACAAGGACACATTATGTTGGCCAAATGAATGGTAATTGCGGCACTGAAACAAGTAATTGAAGTGCAATTCGTTCAAGCTTCTCAAATAGATACGTTGCCTGTTGTGGTTGGGCAACATACCCACACACATACACACACACACACCCAGAGGACCCACTCGACTCTGCCACTTGGCTGCTTGTTGTTGCAGCGTTGATTTAGTCGGCCACACTTCGATTAGTGAGCTTCTCTGTTGCACTTTCAAGTTAAAGTCGAGTTTGCTAATTACAAGTTCAAATTGGCCTGGCAAGCGTACAACTTTGCCCCACCCACCACGCTGCCATTGCCTATTACTTCCGCCTCTATGCAATTTCCGCCCGACGCTGCCTAAGCAGCTTGCCAGCAAAATGTCAACATTATATGGCCGCAAGACGAGGCAATAATGACAACAGCATGAAAGGACCGAGCACAACATAACCAGATAATTACACAGCAAGCTGTCCAGGCAGCGCTGCGCTGCCAGCCACAAAGTGGAAAATGACAAAATAAAAAACCACAAGCGGAAAATTAACAGGCAGGCAGCCATACATTTGGCCCAAACAGCATGTCTGGCCCTTAAAGCAGTCTTAGTTGCCTTCGAGTTAAAGACAAATGCCAACTCGTTGCTAGCTGCGGGCAGCTAGAACTTTATCAAGATGCCTATCGCCGGCAAATGCAAAATTCCTGTTTAACAAAATTCCAAACTTCGACATTTCGTACATTTTTGACTGTCTGCGAGCCCCACAAACCAATCTACCTTCATCTCATTCCCTCTTCCTCTCTCTCTCTCTCTCATCCTACACACACAGAGCCGGCAGCTACATTTAAATGTGCCGCCAAGTTTTGGCTGCGTGGCTCGCAACCACCTGAAAACCGCCCGCGTGGATGCTGCCACCGTCTGGCACTGATTTCATGCTTTGTAACCTTCGATATGCGAATGGCAAACAACGTTTAGCGCTTTGCCAGCCGACAAGTGTGGCTCCGCCGCTCGAGGGCTTCGCATCCAGCACGGGGCGTATACGCAATATTTACGACTCCACTCATACAAGAGTTTACTTTTTCCTTTTTTTTTTTGTCAGTTTGCCGTGAGGGTTGCAAGCGCTCGACATTTTTGGCATTTCCATACATCAAATATTTATGCCATATTTTAGCTATTGCGACAATGAGTTAAATCTGATGGAATTCCCAAGCTCCGTTTGCTGAGCCGCAGCGTCTGCGATAATAAAGTTTAAAGCTGATAAACGTTTTGCCAATCAAATTATGCGCATAACCAGATGAGGGAAAAGGTAACGAAATTGTTGAGAGGGTGTGTGTGAGAGGGAGGCGGAGAATGGGGAAGAGAGAGAGAGAGAGATAGGTAGTTGTGTGTGCAGTGAAATTTAGATAGCATTTTAGCTGAGGGCATGAACTAGAGACGGTTAAGGGTTCGCTTGAGCTGAGTTTGAGAAAGAGAGCCTTAAGATATATATGAAGCGTTTTAAGGACTTCTCAAAGTCTGTAGTCATAGCTCATATTCAATTTCAGTTTCACACTTCAACTCAAAGTAGTTCCACACAGATGCCTAAACTTCCATAGCCAAAACTCATTTGCATCATAATGAAGATTTCCAATTAATACTCTTAAGCAGGCAACACTATGCAACATTGCATGCATGTAGGCCTAACTAGTTGTATTGACCACAATTGAGGGCTTGGTAATCCGTATTCATTTGCATTTAATCTCTGTCCGACAGTGACAAATTTATGCATTTAGCTAAAGCCAAAAGACAAATTGAATTTGTGCAGCAAAGTGCAAGACGGCAGAGACTCAGCTTGTACTGCTCTGTGGCAGTCCCTTGCACATGATATTGTTATTTTTGGCGTAATTAAAAACCCATGAAAGCGACGACCAAACAACTAGCCACAATCGCATGAGCAGACAGACAGCTGGAGTGTGTGTGGCAAAGTAAACACGAGCGTATTGATGATGGGAGCAGCTCGTATGCCAGAAACTTTCATATCAATTTTAAGCCAAAGTAATGAAAAAGTGACGAAGAAGAGGAGCTGGCAAAAAAGGAAATACGGAAAGAAACGAAAAAGCAAACGGAACAGAGCGTATAGACAAAGCATATTTACACAAGCACAAGTAAACGCAGGACGAAGCAGGACAACGTTGACGATGACGATGACGATGACGACGACGACGATGATGATGATGATAATAATATTGCTGTTGCTGATGATATTGTTGTTGGCAGCGCACAAAGCAACGCTTATGACAAGCAGCTCCCAAAAAAAGGAAATATAAAAGAGAATGCCCACTGCCCAGATCTAAGGATACTGTTTACACACACACACAGGACCTCCCACTACGAACTGTGGGCGCGTCTGCAGGCGAACGAAATTAAAAACCAATAAAAAGCTGCACACGAAATTAAAAATTATGTTTTCCTTTTTACATTTTATTGCTGGCCAACAACAGCAGTAAAAAATTTGTAGAAACGCATTAAAAAAACGAAGAAAATAATACAAAAATTGTAAAACATAAAGCGCAAAAGTTTTCGCTTTAATACAGTTGGAAAATATGCTAAAAAATAACAGAACTTTTTGTTTGCGTGTGTGTAGGGTGCTTTGATTGGGTAATGGGATATGTAAGGGAAGACAAATATAGAAGAAGGGAGAGAAAGAATGTGAAGCAGATCGTGAGAGAGAGAGAGAGAGAGGTAATAGATATAGAGAGATATACATAGATAGAGACAGACAGATTGAGAGATTGAAAGAGAGATGGAGAGAGAAGGAAAGAAATAGAGTGAGAAAGACAGATAGAGGGATAGAGACAGAAAGAGAGAGGGAGAGAGACAAACAGAGACAGACTCTCAACTCTTTCACATATAGCCCATCAAATTGCCGCATCTCTCTCATACTTGTTACTATTACTTAGGGTATCTTGCTAGTCAACCAGCAACGACTATCCGTCCAACTTACATATTCAGCTTTGTTTTTGAATGTTGTAAACTTTTACAATTAAGCAAAGGAATAAAAGTTGCGCGCGCTCCTAAATTGTTGCTGTGCATTTCGATAATTGAATATTTGAGCTAAGCTGCAGACAGTTAAAAAAAAGAGGAGGAAAAAAAGTGTAGCATACATTTCAGCGCGAGGGCAACAGTTAATTGGCGCTGAAGCAATTGACGTGCTGCTGAGAAGGCCATGTCTATATGGCTATGCATATATTCCTAGTTTATCTGGCATTTGGCATGCATAGTGAAGTTTTCAGTTCGTTTGGCCGGCATTCACTGTGAGCAATTAAACAGCCAGTCGGGGCCGAGTCATTCATTTAATTTACTACCTGCGCTTCGACCTATAGCAGCGGCCATAGCTCCCCTTTTATAGCAGTTGCTACCAGCCAGGTCCACTGCACAGCCCTTGGCCATGAATAATTTAAGCAAATCGCTGGCTCTTTTTCGTCTGTACGTGTCGACTGTGCGGGATTAGACGGCATTTGCATATTTTAATTATTTAGATTGTTGTGTTGAGCTACTTACGCGCCTCGCACTGTCTCTGCCCGCGACTGTGCGTAGCGTCTAACGGATGTTCAAGCGGAACTGTCGGCGACGCCAGACAGCCCCAAAAACATGCCGAATAAAAAAGAAGAAAAACCAGTCGAAACTTAATTAAAAGCCGCCTGTCTACTCGGGAGCTGCAATCCTAAGCGTTAACTGGTGCTGGGCAAATGCGATATCAATAGGTTGAGGCATGCGGAAAACTGTTAGCCAAAGTTAATTTAAGAGATGTTAAAATCTTGGCTAGAATTTTTGGAGTAATTGCTGAGCTGCGATATAGCTTTGTTTTATTTTTTTAAATAATAATTTATTGTGGTGTGAGCATCTTGTCTCTTAAGCTATTCACTTAAAGTCTGATGATAGTTTTCATTCTAGCTGCTACTCAATACTCTTTAATATCTATCTATAATAAGTTGTGTTAATCTTCTTATTACAGAAGAAACCAAAAAATATAATACAACTCAAGGCAAACATGTCCTTAAAGCTAGTGTAGCTAGCAAATCTCTTAACCAAAAACTAACCAAAGCCAAATTCAAGTTAAGCCAATATTGCTACCAACGAAAAAACAGGAAAACATTCATAAGCATTTGTGGCTGGCTTTGGCCAATAAACACATTACAGTTGCCAGTTGCCAGTTGCCGGAGCCAATCATAAATTCATAATGAAATATGAGCGAGTGGCCGAAAGATACATTGGCCAAGCCAAGCCAAAAGCTAGCCAGCAATAGCAACTGTTAGACAACAATGTCTAGTAATAAATAGAGAGGGTGAGAGAGGGGAGGTGAGAGAGAGGGAGGTAGAGCAAGTTTCTATGTAGTTGCAGTTTTGGTATTTGGAAAAGTGTAGCCGTAAGACCAGGCGCTGCGACCGGCTGTGGCATTACTTTTATGATTATTTGTAGCGTCTATTGTTGTTGTTGTGGCTGTGGCTGACTTACAGTCAAAGTGACTTGAACAGCACATATGGCGACGCTAGCCAAGTCTAGTCTAGCCCGTGTCCGGGTCATCGCACAGCAGTGCGGCAGCTTTAATTAGATTTGCACATTAGACGACAAGCACGGCGCTGGGAGGAGTGGGAAAGTGGCTAATGATGCTCGCATCGCTTATGCGCTGCACGCAGCGAGCGGGCTGGTGGGGAATGTACTGTTTATGGCCCGGAGCTGGGAGACTTACTAAAGTGCAAAGATAGCAGGACCGAAGCAGCTTCCAGCTAGTTCCATCAATAAGGCTTAATTTAATTTCGTTGCTCGCTATCTCAAGGCAACAAAACTTGGCTGCCTCTCTCTGAGCAGACGCCTACACACGTGCGCTGGCACATGATTATTATTATTAGTTATGATGATATATCCTTTTTTTATATGTATGTGTGTGGGTGTGAGTGGGTGGGGCGTGTGTGTGGGCTTTGCGGTCAGGCCTGGCCAAATATTAATAATTGTTGCCTGTTTCTATATATTTTTTCTTTTTTTTTCTATTTGCAGCCGTCGACGACGTTGGCGAAACACGCTAAAAATTAATTAAACGTTCGGCAACGCAGTGGGCGTGGCAGACAGGCAGGGGGCAGCGTGGCAGGGTCTGCTGTGGGTAGGTGTAAATATTTTTGCTTGGCCATTTCGTGGTTATTTATGCGCTTGATGTTTTGGGCTGTTTTTACAGCCGAAGCCGCCCTTCGCCTGCGCTCATAAAGGCCAAACGGGTCTGCACTTGATTCATGTGCTTTGTTGTTGTTGTTGCTTGTTTATTGTTGTTGCTGTTGTGGAAACAGCACGCACTCCATATTGGCAATTTATATTTGTATTAATTAATGGGCCAGTAAACAATTGCTGCAGGCAGCGCCATTAGCACGCAGCAAGGGTTTGAGTAAATATACAGAGCGTAGCATAAATATGCAGGACTATGGATGCTATATGATGTATAGAGAAACAGAGAGAGAGAGAGAGAGAGAGAAAGAGAGAGGGAGAGAGGATGCAAAAGGATTCACTTTTTCTGCTACGAGTTAATAACATTTGTGCCATGCAATTGTGCAATATGGACTTTAGTTATTTCATCAATTTGCAGCAGACATCATAAATTTGTTTGCTTTTTTGAATTTTGTAAATATTTGCATATGAATTATGATTAAGCACGGCTAAGTGGGCTGAACTAAGTGGATCACAATATAATGCAGACTGAATGAGCTGCCTGCTAAATAAATGCAATTAAATTTGTTAAGGAGAGAGAGAGACAGAGAGAGAGAGAGAGAGAGAGAGAGTTGAGTGGGAAGCTGTGAGGGCGCAGGGAGAGCTGATCATAATTATAAATTTTGTTTTAATCATTGTAGGCATATGTTTAATATACATTATATTTACCCAAACTTTCAAATATTCTGGCCAATCTGACTCCAATCAAAAGAGCTCGTTCTTAATTTTCCTACACAATTTTTCTCTTCAAAATCAGCCACGATTTGGCTGAGTTAGAGCTGTTTTTTTTTTCTATAAAAAGGACTTTTCTTTGCATATCCACTGCTCAGCCATATCCTTGAGAATATCGACAGGACATGTCTTTTTTGAATTGACGACAAGTCAAACTCTCATTCGACATTCAAGGATTTTCCTCTATCAAGCATATACACTGGAATTATCATTGCAAAGTATTTCATTTTAGCTGCGTGGCACGTGCAACACATGCCACAAGAGTCAACAGCTTCAAGCCACAGCTGCAACAGTCATTGCCACTAAGCCTGGCAGCTTCAGCTGCTTGCAAATGTTTAAATAAGCATCAAATTAGCGCATTTCAAATTCAAATTTAACGTTCGTTTCCGCTTGGCCGTTGGCCGTTAAGTTTCAAATTCGAATTTGAATTTCCTGTTCGGTTTGGCAGTTGGCCGTTGCATTTCAAATTCAAATTTGAGTTTATCTGCCCCGCCTGCCCTCGCGCTTATGCAACGAAATTTTGTATTTTTGATTTTTTTGCTGCCTGCTGCGATTTCTGTTCGCCTGGTGCTTCAGCCGAGTTTTCGTTCAAATTTCGGCCACCAGCCGCCGCCAGTGGCCGCCCCTGATTGCTATGCAACGCAATTTCAATTTCTACCGATTTTTTATATTTTCTTTATTTTTTTTATTGGGTATGCAAAATTTTAAATTCCGCCAAATTCGCCGTCGCGTTTTGCCAACGTTGCCCCTTTGTGCTATGCAACAGTTTTTGGAATTCGCTAACTTAAGCCTGATTGGTTTTGTGGCTATATCTCGGCCAAATCCTTGCGCAGGACGAAGGGCTATGGTGCGTTCGAATCGCGGAGGCCTACTCCATCGATTCCCATCAAAATAATAGGGGGTCATCTAAGGATCCAGGACTTGTCATATCTCGTTTTCATAGCGGCTGCCGTCAGTTAGGGAAATCAGCCAAAACACACAAAATGTCCAATATCTCGGCAACCACAAGGACGATTTGAATGTGCTTTGGCCAGTAGGTAGCACTGGTGACCCCATTTACTGTGACACCATCCTCGCCAGGATACGTCAGGATAAAGGCGAGCTATAGGCATTTTTCCTTGTACACAAAAGTCCTTATTTCTCAGCTGTTTGCAGGACTTTTTTCATTCTGATTGCTAATTCTTTGGTAAGATAACTATGGCCTTGCTTGTTGCAAATAATGCCTCGATAGTCCTTCAAATGGCCAAGATAATGTGCGTCCTGGCCATTTTCCGACCAAACCCCTTGTAAAAATATGAGGTAAAACTTTTGCTGGAATCCTGAAAATCCTTGAATGCCAATCGACAGATACAGTGTCTGCGAGTTCAAAAATATATGTCCTTCCGATATCCTGCAGGATTTGGCTGAGATATGGCAAATGAAAATGTCCTTTTTTAGGAAAATTGGGCTAACTTGGCCAAATCTTGACGGATTTTGATAACACATGGCGCGCTGTAATCGTACGAGTCGCCTGCTTCGATTTGCATAAATATACTGTGCGGTTATCTAAAGATCAAGTGATATAAAATATGGAAGCAATCGCTGTAAATTGGCCGAAGTCCTTTATAGCCTCACAAGTCCTTAAGCAAGGAGTCTGTATTCAGTCATAATATCTATTGATTGACTATAGCCTTTCATACTGCGTATGATATCCAATCCAGTTATGGCTAAGAAGCGAGATTGAGGGTTCAACGTTTGATATACAAAGTTTGGCTAAAGCATTAGGCAAACAGAAGTTGCAACAAGCAGACAAAATCGTTGAAAATTCAAATTTCGCTGCTTCAATGGGAAACCACTGATTGCGGGCGGCATAGGAATATTTTTACCAAATTTTGGCTGAGAATCCAGGCTAATAGAAATCGCAGTAGGCAGCTCAAAATTAGCAACTTGCATAGCAGCACGTGCTAACAGCTGTTGAATAGCTGGACGGACGGCTGCATTTAAATGCAAATTTGAATAAAGCACCAGGCAAACAGGAATGGCAGCAACCAGATAAAAATGCTGAATCAAAAAATCCATTGCATAGCCGAAAGGGGAAAAAGACGCACGTTATATTTTGAAATGTTCGTATTTATTATTAAATAAAATTATTAAAAAAAGATAAGAATGCAAATATATAGTTGTTGAACAAGTAAGTTTCAAAATGGTTGCGTCAGAGCCGATCTCTCTCTCTATTGGCCTCCTTAAGGCAAATATGTCTCTAAGTCAGCCAGTTCTTCGGCAATTTTCAATGAGGTCATCAGGCATGCTAGATCAAGCGCTGTCTATCTGCAAGAATATAAAATAAACTTTTATTAATTTTTTTTAATTATTATTTTTTTTTAATAAATGAAGAAAAACTTTTATTTCTTGCCACAAATTACAATTTAAAGAAACTTTACTTTACCCTTGCCTTTCAGTTTGATATCCTGTGAGTCCTGGCTGCCTGAGAGCTTTCAGCTTTAAAATCCAGCTGAATGATTCATCATTTGGCATTGAGTAGCGGAAAGTGCACTCGAAATGCATTGGAAATAAACTCGAACGTAATTTCGTAATAAAAAAGAAGGTGCAAAGCGCATGGCAAATGCGCGCAACAATCGTTGGCTAAAAGCGCTGCCAAATGTCCTGCAGCCAGATACAATAAAAGAAGTGAACAGGATGAGAATGTGTGTGTGGCATTCCTGATGGTATGTGTGGAGGACTGTTTGTTTGTGTAGCACACACACACACATAATAACTGCAGCTGCACGTTTACAATTTGTACGTGAGACAAGGAGAGAGGGAAAGAGCGAGAGTGAGAGTGTGTGTGTGGCTTTGGTTTCGGTTTGGTTTGATAAAAATGAGCGTCGGAAATGCGAATATAAATTTTGCCATATCTGATGTACAACTATGTATATGGGTGCGTGTGTGTGTGTGTTTGTGCCAGGATAAACGTAATGGCGAGCAGTGGAGCCGGGATGCCAGGATGCCAGGCAGACAGCAGACTGGGCGTAGCAGACCAATCATCAGAAGTATGCAGCTCGGGCAGAGGAAACGGAAATGACATGCAATAAAACACAAAGGCGCACGCATTGCCGGTCGAACGTGCTGGGTGGTTTGGGCTGCTTGCGAGTGGTGCAGCTGTCAACCGTTGTGGATTATAAACGCAAAATGGCATCTAACAACAGAAATCTATCTGCCCAGAGAAACTTTTACAAAATTACAATTGCAAAAGTTCTGAGCAGGCCAGAGAGGGGGAGGGTGAGGGTGGGGGGAGGCAGCTGACCCGCAGCTGCTAGCCAGACGACAACATCAACAAACCACCCAAGCACCCAAGCACTCAGGCACGCAGCCACTCAGCCACTCAGCCACTCCAGCACTCCACGTCCCCACTTGACCAGACATTTGAGTGCGCCTTTGTGTGCGTTAACGCCAAGTCATTTGGCTTATCAATGCCAGACGCAGACAATTTTGCGCTTATCGCTCGAACGCATCGCGTTGCGTCTCATGCAGGTGCCGCAAACGGCAATCGATGCTCATTTACGGCGCCCATCCCCTGTGCGGCTGTGGCATGTATTATTAAGCGCCCATTAGCCAGAGCTCTTCTGGCGACAAACAGGCTGACACTAGTTCGGCCAAGGACTCGCTCTCTGTTGCACTGGGCGCCCATTGACATGTATGCAAACATTGCTCTAATGATGGTCAGCCCAAGTGCCCGCAAACAGGCTCCAGCCACGCCTCTCCCCACTCTCCTGCGCCCGATTCGGACTACAGTCACTTGACATGCAGTGGCTTGCTTTATTGGCTAATTACGCCCTGCAGCAAACTGCGGCTGCAGTTGCATGCCTGCATGTGATTGCCTCTCCCCAGCCTTGCTGCCATAATTTGTGGCCAAGTTATTAGCAGAGCCACAAAAGTGGCATCGTTTTATTTTCGATTTTAATTTCCATGTAGCTGCTGGCTCTGGCTCTGGCTCTGCTAGTTTTTTTTTTCTTTTTTCTGCTCGACATGCGCCTAATTTATATTCATTATCTGATGCATAATTATAGATAACCTGCCTGCCTGCCTGCCTGCCGGTGTGTGTGCAGCGCAACACTCTCCAATTGCCAGTTCTTCAACTCGTAGCTCGTATATCCCCCTCTCTCCCTCACTCTATGTTTATCCTTGAGCTCAAATGTTATTCGCGTTAACTCAATACTTGACTAGCGCATTGCCGAACAACCCCCTTGACAGCGCGCTGCTTAAGCTGGTTTAAGCTTACCTTTAGCTGCTGCTGTTGGCATAAATAATTGGCAAAGACCTGCAAGAGAACTTTGACTGAGAGGGAGTGTAGGGCTATAGGCTATATAAATATTTGTACAAAAATCAATTTCAAAGCGAATTGCTGAAAGCAAAAGTACAAAAAATTAAGGAACAAATTTGCTCAGGCTAAAGCTGTATGATTTCAGCCATGCTAAGCTTAAGCTAGCTGACTTAACAATTTTAAATTTTTTTTTTATTAATACAAAATTATACCATTTTTATAATTACCTCATAGATAGAAAAGGTGTCATCCTTCGGATCTCTCAACAAGACTTCTGTTTTAAACATTTTTTTAAAATATTTTAAATTATAAAAATCTTTGTTATTATTGTTGATATTGTTAATTTTGTTAATAGTTTTTAGTAATTTTATATATCAGCTATTCTTTCTTTTAATACTGTCTAATTAGATTAAGTTCCCACTAAAGGTAAAATAAAACTAGCTTAATAAAATATATAAATTAAAAAAAAAGTATAGTTTTCTCTTTGCTTTGAACTCTTTATTCTTATTTTTTATTTATTTTTTAAAATTTTATTTATATTTATTAAAAATTAGTTCTTAATCCAAAATTATTGTAGTTTTTGCTTTAGCCAAACCAACAGATTTCGCTGCTGTGTGTGTGTGTAAATAGTTACTTAAATTTGCAATAAATATATAAATTTGTTAAATATATAGTAGAATGTATATAAATATATATATTTAGATTATATATGTATCTATATTTATGTATATGTATATGTTATTATGTGTCTAGGTTATTTTCATAGTACTCTCTTGTCTTATAGCCTAGCTCTAGTTATACAATTTGTGTGTGCATTTGTTGTAAACAATAAACTTAGGATAGTTTGATTCACTTAATTAGGATGCACGATATTTGGAACAGTATTGAAGCGCCGCTCGAAGGGCTTCCTTAACGTATTTTCATATTTCATTCGAATGCTTTAATAACTAGACGCCTTAAATCTCAAGTTGAACTTTATTGCTTTGTAAAAGTGCGGGATATGAGTTCTCTCTGCTCTCTGTATATATGTATATATGTAGACTCCAAATATGTGTGTGTGTGTGGTGAATTGATGACCACCTGGTGGCAGCTGCCGCTGCTTCGTTAGCAATTCACGCTTGGGGCGCAGCTCATTTGTTAAGCGGCAGCGCGCGCGCAATCAGCGCTAATTAAAATGCCCTCCGGCTGGGATCACGAGATGATGCAGTTTTTGTCCTTGTCGCCAGCCAGCTCGGCGGGCTTGCGCTTGCGATCATAGGCGAGCGCATCGTTGGGCACATAGCTGACACGCACGCCGCCATAGTGTCGCCTCTGCGGCAGCTGGTACATCATCATGTAGTCCTCGGAGCTGGATGAACTGGACGAACAGGTGGAGCAGACATCCGACTCCTCGGACTCCTCCCTGTCGCGCTCGCGCTCCCGTTCGCGCTGCTGGCGCGGCGACTTGTGCGGCGCCTCGTGCTCGGGCTGCAGCTGCAGCACCGAGGGCGGACCCTGATAGGAGGAGGACAACGGCTGGGCCGGCGCATAGGTATCGGCGCGCGTGGTCGAGTGCGAGCGATGCCCGCTGCCGCTGCGATGGTGGCTCGAGGACTTGCGGCGACGACGACGCCGCGAGCCGTGCCCATGGCCATGCCCGTGTCCATGCTTACTGCCATCCCTATCCCTATCCCTATCTCTGTCCCTGTCCCGCTCTCCCGCTCCGCTTGTGCCCGCTCCGTTGCCCGAGTAGCTGCGCGAGCGAGGCAGCGTATCGGGTATGCCCTCGAAGCGCACGCCTTTCTTCTTGCCGGGCTCCCCGCTCATGGGCGAGGAGGAGCTGGCGCCGCTTAGGATCGAAACGGGATGCGTCGGCGGCTGCGTGGCCGACTGCGTGGACATGGGTGTCTGCAGCGACCGATCGCCCGCCGAGTGCGTGGGCGAGCCCATCAGCTCCGGCGGCAACGCCGTGGAGGCCACACTCAGATTCGGAGTCGGCAGCTCGGGCAGCTCACCCACTGGCGGTGGATGCATGATGTCCGCATACTCGTGCTGCGACGCATGGAACTGCTGAGCGGAGGCGTGCAGCGGCGGTGCGGGCAGCTGCTGAGCGAAGTGCTGCACCCTGTGTTGGGCTCCCGCCACGCCCAGCTCCGGCATGCTGGACGTGATGGAGTTGTCCATTTTGGTGACCTGCTGCAGCTGTCGCTGCAGCTGGTAGCTGTGCGTGGCGCCTATCGGTGGCTTGGCCGGCCAGGCGGCATCCAGGTTGGTGGCCATCTCGTTGAAGTTGTAGACCCCATCGCGCTGCAGCTCCATGGGCTTGGGCATCAGGTGCGGCTGGAAGTCGCCGGGCGACATGTTCTGCGAGCTGGCGAAGTCCGGGTAGTCCCGGTGGCCCTGCTCCAGGTCCTTGACCACGCCCGCATCCGAGTCGGAGGTGGGCATCTCATTGATGCTCACGCCGGCAGCGAGCTGCTGGCTCTGCAGCTGGTACATGGCCTGGTTGAAGCTGGCCTGGTGCTGCTGCTGCTGCTGCGGCGACATGGGCGGTGAGCTGGAGGCGTGGCTGCTGGGTATGCGCGTCTGCTGCGGCCGGATGCGCTGCGCCGGCGGCGTGGGCGTCGTGTACATGCCCGTGCCGGAGCTGTCCGACGGCGTCGGCGGCTCGCCCTTGCTGCAGGCAATCGAACAATAGATGGCGCCACGGCGCGGCAGGAACGCGCGGCCCAGCAGCGAGCAGCGGCAGGTGTTGCACGAGAAGCACTCGTCGGTCGCATGCCAGTGCTGGCCGTCGTGGCTCATCTGGCCCTGATCGACGCCAATCGCCTCGCCGCAGTAGTCACAGTACTCGGCGAACATCGCGTCGAAGCAGAGCAGACAGTAGGGCTTGCCCTCGCGCATGATATAGCGCTGGCCGCCCAGCTGCTTGTCGCACTCGTGGCAGGCGAAGTGATTCATGTGCCAGGCGCGTCCCTCGGCCTCGGTGCACTCATCCGCCAGGATAATCTGCGAAAAGTTTCGTTGCTGTTGAGCGAAAAGTTTTGCTTCCCCCGGTGAGGGGGAGACGGTGACTCACCTCGTCGCAGGCCGAGCAGCGCGGCTTCAGCGTCTCGGCGTGATGGCGGCCACAGTACATGCGGCCATCGCGATGGAAGTAGATGAGGTCCACGAGCAGCTCGCGGCAAATGCAGCACGTGAAGCAGCCCGGGTGCCAGCTGGCGTTGGGGCCGAGGCGCGTGGCAAAGACCGCGATGTCGCCAGTGGAAATCAGCTCGTCGCACTGCCAAATACAATTGGAATGAAAGTTTCGGCCCATGGGGCGGGGCTGGAGCTAGTGACTAGATACTTACGCCATCGCACGGACGTGCGCTCATCAGCTGTCGCACGTTGCCGCGTCCAAGTGCATCGCGTTTGCGCTGCGTGGAGAACAGACGCAGCTCCTTGCGCTCCTCATCCGTCAGTGAGTGACAGTAACGAACCTGCAATGACACAAGAACCGTTTCTTGAGACAGGCGGACAGAGCAAGAGAGAGAGACAGCCAAATCATATGTTCAAGTTGTTCTGTTGTTGTTGTTGTTGAAGCTGGCTGAAGCGATCTTTCCAAGAAGTGAACGACGCGGCGCAGATTGTTTGTCTGCCTGCTCCAGCTCAGCGTCGAGTGGCCTGTGGGCAGGGCAGACAACCGCAGACAGCGAACGGTAGCCAAGGCTGCCCATCAACTGGGCTGAGCATCTACTCTAACTCTGACTCCTTGCGGTCAGCGTCTCGTTTGTGTTGTATGCAAATTTTTTGTCGGGCTGCCTCTTTTTTGTTGCTGCTGCAGCAGCGCACAATTTGATTTGACTTTCGGCTTGGAATTTGGGCATTTGCCACACACAAACACACACATACAAACAAATACACACACAGGCAGGTAGCTACGCACAGTCAGTGCTGAAGTCTGGTCGGCCACTCGTTAACATGGCAACCCCTCAGTTAGTGGCAGTGGTTAAAAGTGGTAAATGCTAAAATGCTAAAATGGTAACTGATATGCCCCAGCTTACAGCGGTGGGAATCCGCTCAACCTAAGTTCTCTATACTCTAGAAAATAAAGAGTTCAACTATAAAAAGAGTGAGCCAAGCTATGAAAGGGAAGAAGAATATTCCTATGCATAGCTAAAAGAAAGATATATAAGGAATATCATTTGCCAGATTGCCAAATATTTTTTTAATCCGGCAATTTTATATATCAAGCATTGCAGATTTGTTTGCCATATTCCTGACTTCATTTTCTATAGCTAAATTTATCTGTGCTGATATTCAAAGCCTCTGTGATTCCTCATAGATTAGCCCTTAGATCTTATTGGTTTCTCCTGCCAGAAACCTTATTAGTATACCTCACCCATCATATTCACCGCAAGTGCTGAAAATTGATATACCATTTGAGCTAGAGTCAACAAACTTGTTTTCTATGAAACTTTGTTTTATTCTTCTTAAAATAAAACAAGATTGGGCTCTCTATCGTTTCAGAAAGTATATTTTAAATTTTTTTTAAAAGAAGCCCACATAAACGATTGCTAAAGTCGCGCCATCAGGCTAGCGCATTTTACTTCAGTATTTAATATCACTCGCATTTTATATACACATTGAAATATATTTTTCTATAGATGATTCCTTTGATTCCCTCCTTAAGTCATTCTCACCACTCTACACTCCACATATCTCATGTAGAGTATTCAGCTTTCAGTCTCAACTTCAATTTTTTTTTGCCTTCCGTTTTTGTTGATTTTTGTCGTAGTTTTGTGGTTTTTCGCCAGGGCCCTGTTCGGTTCAGTTAGTTGCACTTGTTTCCTTGATTAATTAAAAGGCACAGGAACGACAAAAACAACAACGACAATTTAGGGACTGGGAATGGGCATGTGTGGGAAAAATAGTTGGCACCGACTCCGATGGCTTTTCGGTCGTAATTCGAGCTGTCGCTGCGAGGACACGCGGCCATTCAATCACGATAAAATGCGCACACATTTGAATAAATACCACGAAATTGACAGTTTCACTAGCCAGAGTCTCTCACCCCAGGGACACACAGTGGGTAGCAGTGGTGCAGCGATATATAGTATAGACTCACCTCGTTATCATGCGGCGGCAGTTGATGCAGCAATTGTCGCACACGATACTGCTCGCCGGGACTGTTGACGTATGGCACTTTGTCGTCGGGTATTTGCGAGAAGTACAAGCGAACCTGAAACGAGAGAAAGAGAGAGAGAGAAAGAGGGAGAGAGAGTTAGGCAGAGATCACACACTAAACTCTAAGCTAAGTGCATGCAAAAAGGGTTTTCAGCTAAGCCTCAACAGTATTCAGCATTATCATCTTCATCCACATCATCATCATGAAGTTGGGAGGCCTGTCAAATGGCGCACAGCAGGTTGCTTGGCTGTGGCTAGAAGATTTTCTCCTTTTGATTTTATTACTTTGATTTGGCCATTTTGGCCAGGTTGAAAGGTGCGCAACGTGCTGCCACGGTCAACTTCTAAGCCTCAGTTGCAATCGGCTGTTCAGTTTATTGGCCACGTTTTCTTCTCTGTTGCTTTTCTCGCAGCCTTTAAGCATGCGATCTGCCGGCAAATGACCACAGGCTGAGCCAACGGCCCGCCAGGCAGCCGACTGCCTGGCCTGCGTGATAGACAGACAAACGGACGGAGGGAGAGGCGGAGCGGACGAGCGGATGAACGGACTGTCCGACTGACTGACTGACTGACTGACAGACACATGGCTTATGCCGCGTCAACGTAAATGGCTGTAAATAAATTTTCAATTCTGTTTGTAGCGTTTGCCAAAAATACAATATACCAATGGCAATGTCAGCGGTGTAAGCTAATATGATGGACTAAGAGATACCCTGTAGTTAGACCACAAATTTCTTGTTATAAGTTCAAGTTGTCAACTGCTATTACGGCAGTTTTAATCTGTAAGTTAGTTTACTACTGCTGATTCTAATAATCTTTTGCTGAGATATAGCCAAGACTTCTACATACTCAGTTTTCATTTTTGTTAGAGCTTTAGTAATATGAGGCTGACTTCCTTAGCCTTCAGATAACAGCTTTAGATGCCATTGGGTGTAGCATGAAGAAGCTCACATTCTTCACAGCTTAAATCTTTCAAATCTTTCATAGTAAAGGACTTTAACTTTAACTCTTTAAATTATATCATACTTTTAACTAGGAAATCACTTAAAGAGGAATAGAATTTCTTCCAATATAATCGCTCTCTCTTCTTCTAATAAGGTCGATCGATAGCTTAACTAATTTACTTCCAATATACTCTGCTTCAATCTACCTCCTGCTCTTCCATCCACCCTCCTGCACTCACTGCCCGCTTACAGGGTATTTAAACGTCTGCCTGCTCGACATGTGATAGGCGGTGTCAGTTTGAGCGGGATTAACGCGACTCTATGCATTCCGACTGGCAACTCAGTCGCCATCAGTATGTCAAAGTCTCTTGGGCAGGGTCTAGACCCTGGACCCAGCCAGCGCTATCTGTCACTGGTCTAGGTTGGCCCTAAAAAATGGTTAGTAGTGCGCTTCTGGGCGCCGCGCTCGCTGGCAAAGATTGCGCAAGATTTATTTGCCATTGGCGCATATTTTACGCAAATAATTTATGTGGCGTTAAAGCCAGCCCAAAAAAAGAAAAGAAAAACGAAGAAATAATTGAAAGAAAAAATCATTCAAATGCAATTTTTTCTACGTTTTTTGGCCATTGAATTGGCCATAAAAGTCGCTTTGAGAAATGGCTAACAAGTTGGAGCAGCTGCGAGTGGGCCGCAGCAGCAGTTGGAGTTTCATTAGCGCAATCTAATTTTCAATATGCAGCGACAGCTCGCTCGACTCGGCTCCGGCTGGCCCACACGCTGAGGGTTGCCAGAGAAATGTCAGCGTCGAGGCTGGAAGATGAGAGATGCGCGCTGCAATCCGCTATCGGCTCGTCGCCCGACTGATTTATGGCCAGCTGATGAACAGCTCAGGCTCCGCTATTTTAGTGACAAAATCACGCACAATAAGTCAAGGCATGGCTAGTCGAGTCTAGGCAAGCCGAGTCGAGTCACGCAGCTTATCTGCGGACACAAATCACTGATCTCACCTGATCCGGTCGCAGGCCGGGCGGCACCCAGGTGTACTCCTCCAGCGCACAGCCGCTGTCGTCGTCCGAGTGCGATTGCCGTTGCATGTCCTGCATGTGCGGACCGGCTAGGAAGGGCGCGTGCGCTGCCGCCGCCGCTGCGGCTGCCGACGAGGAGGAGGAGCTCGAGTTGACCGCCGAATGGTGCAGCAGCGAAGGCGGCGATGGCGTCGACAGCGCCGGCGACAGCTGATGATGTTGCTGCTGCTGTTGGTGTTGCTGTTGCTGTTGCTGCTGCTGGTGTGCATTCGTGTACTTGGTCTGGGCCACGGTTGGCGGCAGCATCGGCAGCTGTTGGTGATGCGGCGGCAAGTATTGCTGATGCCGCTGCAGCGGCAGCGGCGATGTGGGCAACATGCCCGCATTCTGCGCCGCGTACAAAGCGCTCGCCGAGGAGCTGCTGGGCAGGCCGACAAGTGTGCTCAGCGGCCCTGCCGCCTGGCTGGGCGAGAAGTGGCGCGGCAACGTGGGTATCTTCTGCAGATAGGAGATCTGCGTCAGCGGCGTGCGACTTATGGGCCTGCAAAGAGAGCGAGAGAGAGAGAGAGAGAGAGGGAGACTTTAGTTATTGGCATTCTTGTGGCGTGGCGAAATTCAAACTCAATTAAAATATTTTCACATCACATTACATGGCGGGTTAAAGGTTTCGCCTGTCCGCTGGGAAATTGTGGTAAATAAATTTAAAATTTAACAGCCAAAGCCAAATCATATTTTAAACGAATTATGAAACCGCAAAACAATGTGATTTCCTTTGTAATTCGCGGGTTTCTGTCTATATATGTACGCAGTATATATATATATATATATATATAATTTATATATTTTTTCAATTTATACAAGCTGTCAATTTTAGTTTGTTTTTTATGCGACGCCATAAAAAAAGGCCTCGGTTTTTTTGCAACAAAATGAAAGCACAAATACGCTTTGCAGCGCTTACACAATCAAATCGACGGCGCTGCTTGTTTTTTTACAGTTGTCGAATGGATATATATAAATATATATAGATATATATATGTATTTGTATGTTTTGCTGTTGTCTGGTTTCCGGGCCCTTGGGCTGTCGCTGTCGCTGTTTGTCATTTTGTTGTGCTGCTGACATTGTTATCCTAGCTGCGCCCCCAAAAAAATGCGCTGCATACAATCGTCGCGGGACTACTGACTGTCTGTATGCATGTGTGTATATAGCGTATAGCAGTATTGGTGAGCTTTAGAAAGCTTATAATGATCGGCAAAGCACATTGATCAAGCTACGTTTTGCAGCTTGGCTATGTGCCTGATTTGACTGATCTTTAGTTTCTATTAGGCCTAAAGCTGAAGAATATGATAACTATTATTATGAGAGGCTTATAGATAGGATCCAGCAGATAAATCAGCTCTATAAGATTTTATGGCATATTATTCTGACTTTATTTTAAATTTTATTTTAAATTTTATAATGACAAATGGAAATTCTGTGTCTCTCGATGAGCTTTCAACTTCTGAGATATACATGTTTTTATCAAGCTAAAATATACCATTATATGTTTTAGATTACATTAATATTCAAAGTGTAGAACAGAGACTTTTAGAATATAGTTCTCGTAATCTTAAGGAACAATATAAGGCCACTCCAGCATCAATCCAGGCCCAATCATTCAACATTCCTAAGAGCTTTGCTATTATTATCTAAGTAATAAAACTTGAACTGATCCGCACTTTAGTCAACAAAATTTTATATTATTTTTTTATGTTAAAAAATTATTTAATAATTATTTTTAAAATTTTTTTCAGTCCAGAAAACCTCTCTCTATATACCACAAAAATATCTCTCACTAAAAATACTAAATTCCTTCACAGTTAAAAGGATCTGCAGTATCTAATGTAGAGGACTCAAATGCTCGCCTTATATAAACCGCAGCACGCACCATTTTATGCCAATTGTTGTTGTTGTTGTTGTACCTATCAAAGGATAACTGTGCATTGTCTGCGCATATGTAACTGTAGCATTGACTTGCTGCTGGCCAAACGTTTGCCTGATGGGCGTAACCAACTGGGGATATATATATATGTATATATAGCCTGTGATAATGTGTGTGTGTGTGTGTGGCCATGCGGGCGTTTTATCAAAACAATGTGGCCGCCCTTTTGCTGTCTGTTTTTTTTTTGTGCTGTTGTGGGCCCGGATGATTTAACCAGGCGAATTCATTCTTTTTGTTTCAGCATCCGCATCCGCAGCCCCATCCGCATCCGCAGTCGCTTTAGCGATTGCAATTTCATTTCTAGTTCGCTGACTACGCGCGCAGTTGCTGATGTGTCAATATATTGTGGAAGGTGGGGCCAGTGGTGCGCCGTGCTCTGCTGTTGGGCCATTGCGGTTTTGCCCCGCAAATTAATTGCGCAGATTTTTCGACTTTGGCAGCCAGCAGCAAAAGCCAGCTAAAATGTAGTTTTGCCCCATTGTTTTATGGAGCGTCGACATTTGCATTTTAAAGCGCAAAACGCTGTCGAGAGCAGGAGAACGGCTGTAAAGAATGCGTTTGGATTGGATTGGCGTGGGATAGCCAAAAAGGGGAACCACTGCACGTGCAGTCAGCGTCGCAGTCAGCAGTCACAGCTGGAGACAGATGCCAACGGCGGGCAGACAAAAGTGTTGGCTGCTGTCAAATCAGCCGCATTCAAACTCAAATTACAAGCCAAACAAACGGGCTGGGGGTACCCAAGAGCCCAGGCACGGCCACTGGGAACCTGGCTGCGCCTGGCACCGCACTCGAAATACAAATGAAAAGCGAAGCGAATGCCAAAACTGTGCCTAAACAACAAATTTGTAGCTGCAGCCCGGGAAAATGAGAGGAGGCTGCAGCTGGCTGCCCAGGAGTCAGAGCTGGAGCTGGAGCTGGAGCTGGAAGTCTGTTGAATTTATTGTGCGGTCAGTTGGCAGTTGTGCCGTGGTGCAGTGGTGCTGTGGTGCTGTTGGCGACCTGCATTTCTTTTCATTTGCGCGCCACATTTTTGCAATTTGCAAATTTATTGTTGACTGTGCGGCGAATTGCGTAAAATTGGCCAAAAGCAATTGTGGCCAAGTTTCAATTTGTAGTCGTTCGCTGCTGGCTGTATTAAGCCATTAAAGCAGCCGCAGCCAGCAACTAGAAACTAGCAGCTAGCAACTAGCTAGTAGATGAAAATGGAAAGTGTCTTAGCGCATACGCATGAAATTTGCGTTGCTTGCAACATTGTTGCTGGCAACATGTTGCCCAACGGGCGCGATGGTTGCCGCAAAACGCAACTTTTTATTATGTTGCGAGCCCTTGGGCCACGCTTGTGTATAATAAATGCGGGCAGACTCTGGCCTGCGGGCAGCTGTTGCCAATATTTGTATTTGCATTGCCAAAGCATAAACTTGAGGAAGAAGCAGAAGAAGCAGCAGCAGCAACAGTTGAAAGGGTTCACTTTGGCAGTCGTTGAACCAAACACAAAAAAAAAAAGAGAAGAAGACCAAAAACTGGTTTTTCCCACTTGGCAGTGGTGCCTTCAGTGCTGCCTTAACTCTAGGCTCATGCTTTCGCGCCCTAAAACTAGTTCAAAGCGTTGCCATTGATAAACCGCACCACCTCCTCGCCACGCCTCTCCTCGCCTCTGCCATTGCCCATTGCCCATTGCAGCTGCACGACCATGTCAAGTGGTGGCAACATCAGCTTAAGCACTCGCCATCTCCATTATACACACATATATATACACCTAAATATATATGCATATATATATATTTATACGGTTTAAGTTTTGCGTCTGTACTATATTTAGCTGGGCCGCTTATCTGGCGGCTGGCATCTAAATGAATGATCATTATATACGCCACAGCGAACGCGTTGACAAATTGCAAAGACGGACGTCTCAATGGCTGCCCCCAGATCTGAGCCATGGCCAACAGTCGCAGCAGCAACAGCAGCAACAATTGGCTGTGCGGTTAGTTATGCCCACAAATTTGGGTTAATGCTGTTGGAGGCGAAAGTTTCCACACGCTAGTTTTCCATAGCTCAATTTTTCTACCCCTTCCCCACCGGACAGGTGGTCCCTTAAATGTCGTCTCTGGAATTTGACCAGTGAGACTTGTTTAGTAAGTTTTACGATGTCGACAACAACAACAACAGCAACAGCAACAATTATTGTCCAGGTTCCTTTGCGACTCCTGCGAGCACCAGCGTCTGCTGCGTTTTATTGTTTTACAGCTGCAGGCAAAGTTAAGCGGAAGTTTGCTGGGCGACTAGAGAAATACCCTGTTCTAAATGTGTATCTAGAAATGAATGATGAGAGTATAGAAAATTTGTAAAGGATAGGGAATATTAATATATTTTCCATTAAGTATGAGTTTTAGCTCAATAAATTTTAGAGATTGCCCAATTTAATATATATAAAACTTCTATGCTAATTGACAATTTATTATATTTGTTAAGCTAAATCTAATGCTTATTTTGCATAGAAAAAAATATATTTAATAACATTCAACAACAAATTAAATCCTCTATGATAAAGTATACGAGAATTCTCTACAAAAATACTATAAATAAATTATTACAACATTTATATATCATATATCATATCATATATCAGATATATAAATAAAATTTAAAAAAAGTTTGTATATTTACTAAAAAATATAGTTGAATTTATTTCTATAATATTCTATTTAATTAAAAAATATATATTATTTTATTAAAATGAAAATATATTGCAAATGAGACTGAGACAATCCAAGCCTGATGTAAAAGAGGTCGAAAATCAGTTTTATAAATCGAGTCTGAAGGCTTCAGAAATAATTAAGTTATACTTTGAGTTGTAGAAAACTAGTAATCCTCCATTAGTAGATTTTGCTGTCTAGAATTATACCTCATTATAATCACAAGTGTATACGACAAAGCACTCGCAAGAGCAGACTCGAACTAGGATATCCATACACACACTAACTAACTACAACAAGAACTAACTGCAATACGACGAGAGAGCTTTATTAAAACCCATGCAGTGCGCTCACAACTAGTGCGATTGTCATAAACGATTTTTGAATTGTCAATAAAAATGGTCGTAAAGTTTATGGCAAACATGGAAGGAACACACGTAGCACAGCTTCATCTAAGCCCCCGGTGAACCAGTCGCCGTCGTCTGTGCATTGTGTCTGGCTCCAACTACACACAGCCTCCCAGCTACAGTCGCTGTCAACATGACATTTGGCGTGTTGACATTTTTATTGACTTTGGCAGCGAGTCGTACCCAGACCCCGTACTCGTACCGCTCCATGGCTGGTAAAAATTCCAGCTCGTTGCTCAGTTTTTTTTTCTTTCTTTCTTTTCATTCTTCCTTTTTGTTGTTCTCTGCTGCAGCTAAAAGTTGATTAAGAATGTCTGCCGCAGTCAGCGTGAGCCCATGCTGTGGCCCATGCTTTGACTGCGTGTGGCCATTGCATTTATTGCGCATACGCCAAGTGGCACTAATTGCACAGAGACAGAGGGAGATGGCCAGAGTGGCAGAGTGGCAGAGCGGGAGAGAGAGAGAAATCAATTAAATGACTAACTGTAAACGAAAGGCAGCTGTTAATTTGTATGTTCAGTTTAGAAAGTCGCGCATAGGCAAAATAATTGCATAATTCTTGCGGATCACAACGCGAATTTTCACACCAGCAGCCATCGATGGGTATGCGGTGGGGCGTGGCGTGGCTGGCTCCCAGGCAAGCAGAGAACAAATTGTTTGCTTATCTTTCGGTAACAAAGCTGATGACCAATTAATGTTGCTGTTGCTGTTCTTGTTGTCGCCACAACATTTACAGCAGGCGGCAAAAATGTTGCTGCAACATTTCGCTTTGGCTTTTAGCTTTTCACTTTGGCTCTGGCTCTGGCTCTGCTTAGCTCTGCTCTGCTAACGGCAACGAAAATTGTTTTGTGAGCGTGCAAATTTTCACAGCTGCTGCAACAGCAACAACTATGCCAGCAATTTGTGTGCGTGTGTGTGTGATGTTGCGCGGCAAACATCGAAGCAAAGATGCCACAACACTTCAACAACGAACAACAACTGAAGCGATCTTCGTCTGCAGCCCAGTGAAGTGTTAGCTGGAAACAAAAGCAGGTTTCAGAACTCTCTGGCGGAAAATGCAGGGAAACGTTGCACTCAGAGCTGCACTTAGCTCAACTTGCAATCGCTGCTGTTGTTGCTGCTGAAAAATTGCATCATCAATGCAAATTTGGCGCGCTAAATGCTTGTCGAGAGAGAGAGAGAGGCACTGAGCCATTGCTGCTGACATAACGGCCAATAATGTTGACTATGGTAATTGATTGGACGCGTTGCTGCTGCTCTTGGCTAGCTTCTAATTAATTTTTAACTCGCTGTAAATTCATCACAAAATTGAAATGCATTTGTCTCGGGTCGCCCACTGATTGAATATGGCCAGAGTTCTGCCAGAGTCGCGCCAGCGGGCCCACGGCTAGGCAGCAACGATCGGCATTACCAATGGTCTATGAACTTGTTTTTTGTTTTCTTCTCAGCTCTCCCGCTCTCCCGCTCCCTTCCTCTCTCTCTCTCTCTTTCTCTCTGTCGTTGGTTTTAATTGAAGCCGTGTCTTTGCTTTTTATGCTTTTTGTTCAACTCGTGTTCCTCTTCATATCGTCTTCATATTTCTGCGTTTTTTCTTTGTGTTTGGGGCCATTATAAATTATGCGGCTGCTTCGATTTTCATTTTGATACATCCATGCTTCCTCAGTGCGTGGTGATTATGCTCAATTTTGTTTTCGACCATAATTACTGGCCGGCCAGCCATTCGGGCCATCCATTTGTGTATCCGTTAGCTTTTAACATTTCGTTGCGTCTCATCTTAGTTTTTTTCACCATTTTTTTTTTTGGGTTTTGTGTTTTTCGTGCTGTTTGCTAAACAAATTGGCATTGATTGATATTTGTTTCAGCTTTGCCACTCGACGCACTCGAGTTCAATTGAAAACATCAGCGTCGAGACAAGCACATAATGTTTAGGATAAATGTTGAACTTATCAGCGCATTGTGTGTGCAGACCTTGGCTGGAGGGCATCCTCTGCCGAGTGTTTTGATTGAATGTTGATTATGATGAGAAAATGGCCGCATGAAGGTCATGTGGAATGGGAAATTCTCGAGTAGTCGACAATCAAATATTGATATATTAAATATATATTAAAAGCAGACTGAGGTCGATCGATCACATTCCAACTGACTCCCATTTGAGCTGATTTGATTTCTTTAAGCTACTCTCTGGCTATCTGAATGGCATTCAAATTGCAACAGCTCCATTTAGATATGCATTTCAGGTATTGAAAGCTCTTTGGCTATTTCACACCTAAGACCCACATTTGAGCCACATAAATCATTTGATTAAAACCTTGGCACCTGTCCGAGCCGAGAGGCCATAAAGCCCCACCGCAATTATAAATGACATTTGCCGACGCTAAACATGTGGGGGGAGGGAGGGAGGGAGGGAGAGAGACAGAGAGAGGATTGAGGATGATTTATGTGCGAGGCTCCTTAACAAAACTGTTCACAAATTAACCGTAATATGATTTACAGAAAGCCGCTTGTGCTGCCGCGGTTTATTTCCCAGAGTGCAAGTTGCCGGGCTTTGATTTATGGGCAACTGCAATCGGAATCTAATTTCTTGGCCATTAACAAAACCAAAGCAGTGCAGGCAGTAGGAGAGCACTAAACACAGATATGGGAGCAGCAGGAGCTGCTGCTGCCGCTGCTGCCTACGCAGTCGGCGCAGCATGTTGGCTGCTGCGTCTTTTGAAATCGAACTCCAGCCGAGCTGCATCGTGTCTGCATTTGGATTTCCGACTAGTTCTTCTTCGGCTGCAGCTTGTTTCCCCAGTTGGCTACAACATGACGACAACTGGCTCAAAATTAAGCGACGAAACTTTTGGCAAATGTTGACAAAGTCAAACGGTAACTGCGCACAACAACTGAACTTGGCCCGGCTAACTGTGCTCTGGCATGTTGACAACCGCCAGCCAGGCCAAACATGACGCATAATTAGTCGCTAATTGCTTTCCATTATGACTGCATGACACTCAATAATCTAAGCTGATAAACGCACAGGACTGGCCAAGATAAGCAGTTGAAAACGAACAGAGGGAGCGCGCCTAATGGCCAGGTCATTACTGTTATGCAAAAACTGGCTAAGGTCTGTCATGCATAATTACTTTCCATATAGCTGTCCTGTTGACACTCTTTTTGCTCAGGAATCTATTCATGTCATGCAGGCAGAAGCTAGCCAGATGATTGAGAATAAAACTAACCATAGAGTTCATATATCTGTTATATTAATATTTATCCATTTCCTTATAACCTTATTTCTTTATTCCTTCCGTCTATCTTCGGATTTTGCTTCATCTACTTCTCTTCCCACATAAATTCTACTCAAAATAGATTTTATTTCTCTCTCTTCTCATTCGATATTTCCATTCGAGACAATCTTCTAGACTTCTTCAAGCACATAACAGTTTCGCTTCCTAATAGCCGCTGCCCATGTTCAGAAGGAAACATAAAAGCCAGATCGTAATAGCTTCTCTGGTCCATGCGTATTGAACTGGTCGCGTCGCGCTGTTCTCGATAAGGTCTACATAATATCAAATGCACACAAACAATGATAATGCGCAACGTGTCGTCGTGTTGCCGGCCCCAAAAACGCTTATCATGATTAGAAATGAACGCCGCTGGCTTGCCACTTGCTGTTGGCCACATTGCGAGTGGAAAACCAGAAAAGCCTGGCCACCAACTTGGGCTGGCAAGTTCAACAGCTAACGAGGCAGGAATGCAAAGAGTGTTAATGCAACAACCAGCTCCCTAGCTCGCCTCCATCCGTCTCCCTCGCACTGCACTGCGAGTGGCATGCAGGCAATTTAAATGCAAAGGCTCGCCAAAGTGAAGCTGTCAATGAAAATTACGCGCAGTTTCTTCTTCCTTTTTTTTTTTTTTTTTTGTATTTTTTTATACTCATTTTCATTGCCGCTCGCTACTGGCTCCGGTTATCGGGCAATAAATTTATGGGCTGCATGTTGTGCGTGTGTATGCGCTAAATGTTTAATTAATTAGCGAGAGAAATGCATTAAGTGATTTGTAGCCGCATGCCAGACTCTTAAACAGAGAGAGAGAGAGAGAGAGATAGAGAGAGAGAGAGGTAGAGGAGGAGAGATATGTGTACAATGAGATATTTGAGCGCGGCGCATGTCATTCAGCTGTCAACTTTTGGCAACAAAAGGCGGCCAAACAGATCTGCATAATGCCAAAATATACGCACTTCATCTCATAGTCTGCGAGAGTGTGTGTGTGTATATATATATATATATGGGTGTGTGTGTGTGTATATACAAAAAATATCCATGACCAATTGGCTAACGTGGGCGCAGACATGTTGAAGCTAAACAAAATGTATCATGAGTTGGCAGAATGGCAGGAATTCTGTGAGCTGTGGCTAGAGCTGAGAGCGTGACACGACAGGGCAGGAATGGGAATGGAAACGATATGTTTTCTTGGGGGAGAATAAATAAATAGGAATATGAGATGAGCTAGAGCAAGAGATTGAGTGATAAAGATGGGTACAGATATAGGGACAGGAGAATATATAATTTTTTAGAGTACTCAGAAGAGAGAGAGAGAGAGAAATAGTTCAATAGCTTCTCATGACTCTCATTTCAAAAGAACACTTTTCTAAAACATTTCTAATGTCTCATGTTCTCTCACGCACTCAGCCCTCAGACCGATTTCAATTTCTTTTGGAAGCCGCGGATATCTGGCAATCGGACATGGCCCAAGTGATTTGCGTTTGGACACTTTGACAGCTGCTTAAGCGCTTAAGAAATGCGCCGAAACGCGTGGAAGGGCAACTTAAGCTTATGGCCATTATCGCGGCTGAGAAATCACGCTTTAACCGAATACACAATTAATATGCGACGCAATTGTTGTGTAAGGTATAAAAGCACTCATATACATATATATATGTATACGGGCCCTGGCTTGCTGGGCCAAGTAATTAGCATGGCAAACATGTGCGCGAGAAGGAGATGGCAAGAGTTGAAGCGTTCATTTCTTGAAGGAACGACATGACTTTAATGGCCTGCCTTATTTTCACAGGGACAAAATCATATTTTATCGCTTTGCATAAATAAATCAAGAGGCGGCTCACTTGTTGTGCTGTGCTCTCTCTCTCTCTCTCGCCGTTGACTGGCGCCGTCTGCCACGGTCTGGCTCTCAGTCGGAGTCGGAGTCGGAGTTGGAGTCGAAGTCTCCACCTTTGCAAATGGCACTTGGCAGGCAACTGTTTGGCAAGCTGGCCAATTGTCTGGCTGGCGATGCCAGTTGCATGCACTCGCAAGATTTGTTGCATTTTGTTTTTGTAATTAAGTTGCATCTGCAGCACAGCAACACAGCAACGCAGCAACAGAGCAGCATAAATGCCTCAGTAACGCCCAAAACTCATTTGTCAGGCGCTTTTGGCTCAAATGGCAAATGTGCCAGTGGAGCTTGGCTTAAACAACAGTTGCTGCCACTCGCTCCTGCTCGCTGCTGTTGCCCAAGTGCCCTTAATGGCTTTCTTAATTAAAAACAAAATCAATATAAGCGTGTCTCGTGAAGTGTTTGCCCTGACAAATAGCCAACTCGCTCTTAACTATTGTTTATGCCCAGCATATCTACATCTTACAGATAAACCATTCACACTGGCAACGCCACAGATTTATGCTTGAATCATCTATCACAAAATGCCCACGACTACTATTTATAGAAATTGTTCTCTCGGCTTTCCTTTTGTGCTGCTCTAAGCGTTAGTTCATGCGGCCATAAATTCTGTTGTCTAAATGAACTGAATAAACAAATAGTTGGGCTCGAAGTGTGAATAGAACTGAGACATATGTCTGGGCTCTGAAGTAAGTTATAGATAGACAGCTTTGATTTTTAGCCAAGACATTGTCAGGTCTAGACAATGATAGTCACTTTTATATACTCGACTTGAACTTAAACCCGGATTCCTATTGTTTTTCATATTCATGCTGCCTTCTCCTCCCATCTGGCCATTAAGCAAATGCTTAAACACTTTACACATTGCCTTTTAGCTAATTATGCTGCCAGCAACAGAGAGAGAGAGAGAGAGAGAGAGAGACATTAGAATTGTCATTAGAACTAAGAAGGAAAAGACACGAGCAGCTGTCGTAAAAAGTCTGAGGAGTCATTTAGGCCCTGCTTAGCCAGCTATATAGCAGATAGTTTATGTGGCGAGAGAAGCTCGAGTCGAGTAAAGCTCGAGATTTATGCAACTGTCGATGGCAGTTAAGATTGAATTAAATGCTTAGACACGAGCTGAGCATGGCTCAACTGGACTGGACTGGACTGCTGGCAGATTCAGGTAAAACCTGCAGCTATTAAAGCGACGAGATGGCCAACTGGAGATGGCCATTCGGAGCTGGAGTTAGCGAGTTCAGCTTAAATGATTGCCGGGCAATTTTTTAATAACTTCATTAAGAGTCGTGAAAAGTTGCAATTAAAACGTGCAGTATATATCAGTGGGTGCATTAAGAGCGAGACAGACAGACAGACAGACAGAAAGAGAGAGAGAGAGAGAGACAAACTGGCTGCGGGGCTAATTCGCTTGACTCGCGTGTGGCAAATGGCAGCTACTGAATTCTCAATCTGAAATTCCTTTTTGTTTTTGTTTTGGTCTTTACAGTAATTTCTTTTTAGCTGATGGCTGCTGGCTGTCAGGCGGCATCCAAACGGCGTCTGTTATTATTATTAATTATGTTTTGCGAGTGCGTTCTAAGCTCAGTTCGTTTCCCTGGGCTGGCTGGCTGGCTGGCGGGCCTTTCCTGTTGTCAGCCCATTTGAAATGCATTGATTAGACCTCGAATGCAAAAGCGGCAGCTAATTGAGTTGTGTTTTTGCCGTCGTTGTTCTCGTTGTTGTTGTTGTTGTTGTCTGCTTTGCCACATTCCGTTTGGCTAAGCAAGTTCGTTGCCTAAGTCTTTTGTTTTGCGCATGCATTGTAAATCATAAGAAGCTGCTGCTGCTGCTGCTGCTGCGCTTCAATAGCACAACAATATATGCAATATATTCGACCGCTCGACGGCCAAAACTGGCAATGTCATGACACTGCAGAACAATTGCATTTGGGCCCACTCTAATGCCGGCGAGGGCAAGCCTTCCAGAGCAGCCAGCGCCCATATTTCATAAGCTGCGTGCTGCACAAACACAATAACTTAGGGCCGCAATATTTGCATGGCATTATGCACAATCATGACATGAGCCGCAGCCGCAGCCGCTGCAGCAGCAGCAGCAACTTTTGCTCATGTTTATGTAAAGCGAGCCGCGCCAGACAAAAGGCATTGGTAAATCACACTTTGGCAGTCGCTGTCGCTGTTGCTGTCGCTGTCGCTGTTGGCTGCCGGCAAATGCGGCGTATGCGTAACCCGAGCATGAGATGCCAATGCTGTTGTCGCTGTCGCTGTCGCTCAGTTGCTGTTGCTGTTGCTGTTGTTGAGTGAGTGATGCGCATGCGCACAGCAACAAGCGAAACCGGCCGGCCGCTCAGTCAGCCGAGCAAACAGCGCCCCAGTCAACAGCCAAGCGTCTCGCATTGGTTTCAATTTCAGCAGCAGCAACAGCAACAACACTGAGAACAAGTTGCTGCTGTTGTTGCTGTTGTGCGTTGCTGTTGCGTGCAGTTTTGCGGTTTGGCGCTGTGGAGAGCAAAGAACACGCAATGTGTGTTCATTGACTTCTGTTGCTGCCAACTTGCGCAACAAGTTGTTGGCTGACGCTGTTGCTGCCGGGTAATCAATCATTATTTGCACAGGGCACCACCAGCACCACCAGCACCACCAAAGCAAAGTTATTCATTTAAATTGTCAGCGATATTGCATCTGACAAATGATCGAAGAGGGGGGCTCAAAAGTTACTCACTCATTTGGCTCCTGCTGTGCTCCTGTTGCTCGTGATACTCCTGCTGCTGGTGCCGGTGGATCCGTTTCAGTTATGCCGACAACCACTTCCGGTGGCTGAGCGCCACTGCAGCTGGAGCTGTTGAGCTCATTGAAAGTGAAACTAATATCATGCGGATCCTTAAACGGCTTCATGCTGCGCGGCAAACTGCGCTGGCGCAGGCTCAGATTCAGAAACTTAAGATCGCTGGCGGTGAGCGGCTGCAACTCAGCAGCCTCTGCTGCTGCTGCGCTGGTGCGTGCGGGTGGCGGCGGTGCAGCGCGCTGCTGCTTCTGCTTGGGTGGCAGCGCCGGCTTGGGCTCCTCCAGCAGCTCCTCCTCGCTCTGCTCGATTATCTCCAGCACCTGAGCCGTGCTGCTCGACTCCAGCTGCTGCTCCAGCTGCATGCTGTAGTACTTGGCGATGTGCTCGCTGGTGTCCGTGCTGCTGTAGTGCTTGCCACGGATCAGATCGCCCAAGTGATCCGCGTCGATGCCGAACAAAAAGGGATCGTCCAGCACGGTCACCTTGGCGTTGCGCTTGGTGGGCTCCTCAGGCGGCAACTGTTGCTGCTGCTGCTGCTGCTGTTGCTGCTGTTGTTGGTCCTTGTGCTTGGGCTCGCCCTTGACATGTGCACGCAGCGAGCGCAGCAGCTTTTTGCTGCGCCGCGGCGTCGTTGTCGACGTTTCGCATTTGGCGGGAAACAGCGGTCGATTGCTCGTGGCTGTTGCTGTTGTGTTTCTGCTGCGCTGTTGTTGGTGGTTGCTGCTATCGCCCAGATCGATGCCATCGTCCGCATCTTCGCCGGCATCTAATTGCGCTGCGATAAAATCGCAATCGCCAGTGCCAAAGCCAACCGTATCGTACTCGTCGCTCCGCGCCCCCCTCAATTGGCAGTTATTGTTGTTGTTGCTGTTGCTGCTGGCATTGTCATTTTCATGATTAGCCTCGTTGGCGCTGTTGCCACTGGCCGCCAGTCGCTGGGCAGCCGCCTTGCTATAGAGCTGTCGATAATATTTCTGCTGGTCGCCATACAAGAAGCAGACGCGCCACCATTGTTTGCATGCCAGCAAATTGGCGGTACGTGGCACCACAGCCGGCTCCAGGCTGCCCGTCGCTGTGCCAGCACTCGATGTTGCTGCTGCTGTTGCAGTTGCTGCTGCTGTTGCTGCTGCTGCTGTTGCTGACAGGCTGCTCATGTTGCTGTTGCTGCTTATTATTATTGTTCTGGGCTTGTAATTATTTTCCGTAGTTCATTGGCTCTTTTTTTACCTGCCCACGGCTTGTTAGCATTGACATTTTTAGTTTTTTTTTTGGTTTTTTTTAAATAAATTTTTTCTTGTTGCACTGGAATTTATTTATATTTGAATATATATATAAATTTATTTTTATTTTTATTTTTATGGCTTTCTTTTTCGGTATTGTCTACATTGTCAGGCTGTACACTAATTGGTGGGAGCTGCACGATTGGCCACTTTCTCAGCCGAAAAGTAAAAATGAATTCAAAACTGATCGATCGACCTGGCGGCAACGGCTGCTGCATATAATTTTCCTCGACTTTCCAAATGCCTTATTTCGTATGCAGCAGCAGAACAGAGCAGAGAATACAACAACAAAAAAGTATCAAGAAAAATCTAACACTTTCGAGTCTGCGGCCAGATCGCATCTTGTGGCTACAACAGCTCACGGAAGCATTGGATCGATCGAGGCAGCAGCCGGGGCTGCAGTTGCAAGCTAATCAAATTTGCGGACGCCGCCGCCGTTTACACATCGAATAATGATGGCTGCTGTTGCTCAGCAAATAGCAAAGCGTACACATTTACCTCTAGACAAGGCTGCGGGCTGTGGGCTGGGAGGGCGGCTGTTAGTCACGCCTCTAATAAAGATAGCTGAGAGAAGAAGAACTCAGCGCTAAGTGCTCGCAGCCAGGCAGTCAGTCTGCCGTGCGCTGATGCCCTTGTCAGATAATAATAACTTCATCTTCATCTTCATCATCATCAGCTGCAGCCACTGCCACTGCCACTGCAACTGCCACCAACTGCAGCCCCATAAGTTGCACCGTGGCGGCCACTTTGAGTGTTGGCCAAAGCCTTGGCAGCAATTGCAGCTTAGCAACTGTCAGCCACGCTCGTTCGTGTGTGTATGTGTGTGTGTGTGTGTGCGTGCATTAAGCCGCTTTGCGCTTAGTGCTCTTAGCCAAAGCCGTCTCTTTCTAGCCTGCGCCGCGGAAGGCGTTGTTCATGCGGCTAATGGATCCAGCTTATATTATTGGCATTATCTGGAAGTTATGAATGCAGCAGCTGCTGCCCAAAGTGTGTGTAAGCTGCGCCTGAATGCGATACTAAAAAAGTTTGACATTCAGCTGTCCATCAATAAAGCTGAACCAAGAAATGCCATCGAAAAAATTCCATTGATCAGAACTTCAAAAAAATGTTGGGAATGCCATTCAATAAAATTATAAAAAAGATTTTAAACAATTCAATATTTTAAATTAAATTTAATTTTCAAGATATTGTTGATGAAAAAAAAACTTGAAAATTATAAATATATGAGCCAATAAAAATCAGAAAATTTATCAGATACTTGACATGAAAATATAAAATATCTCTAGAGTTTCAATAATCAAGATTGTATAGAATATTTAAAAATATTAAATATTCAGCTGATAAAAATTCTAAATTGCTTAAAAATTAATTATGAAAATTTGTATAATTTTTAAAAATTCAATTTAGAATTTTTTTAGAAATTTAAATAGAAATTTATAAGCATATTAATAAGTTCCTTTGATAAGAAATTAACTTTGGTCATTGACAAAGAACAGTTTGATTTGGCTTGCAAATTTTAAGCGTGATGTAAAGATTAACTAGTTAAGGAAGACATCAAAGTTGAGATAGTTTAGCTTCTTATGCATATGTATATCAGCTCTTTAGCATACAGCCTTAGCTTAGGCATTCCTTTCTTTACACTTCTCAGCTGCTCTAGTTTTTATGCCAATTTTGAAGAATAACATCTAAATGGGCATTCGTAATGCCATCGGCTACTTCAGCTTGCATCATAGTTAGGCAAGTCAAGTGCATGTGACTCAACAGCCGTGAAATGCACTTGGCATGGAGAGCAAACAGACACACCTGTACTTATTCACCTCTACCTGCGTCTCTAAGTGTACCTGACATACGTGCACATAATTGAATTATAAAGAACAACTAGAGGAAAGCAAATGCAATCATAACTGGTCGCCGCCTACATAAACAAACCAGATATCTAGCTAGCTAGCTGACTAGCTGCCATTTGGCTTCCGGTAAAAACTCTAAAGCTGAAGATGATTTCCAGCCAAACGACAACAACAACAACAACTGCTGCCACAACAATGTTTCGCTGCACAAACAACAACCAAAGAGAAAAACCGCAGCACGCGATGTGAATGTGGGCAGTGCGATTCGCAGTTAGAAGCCTCCAGAGCTGCAGCTTCAACTCCAGCTCCGACTCCAGCTGGAGCAGCAGCTGCGGGTGTGATTAGCTGCAGCAAACCCGTTCCAAGTGCCAAAGAAATGCCGCGCTCGGCCATCTTTCACATGTGCCACTAAAGCTTAGAGTCAGCTCCAACTCTCAACTCGGTTCAATTGCATGTGATTAAAACGCGATCACACAATAATCATAAAATGCAACAGCTCTGAGTGTAGGGCAGTGCACAGAACACAAATCAAAGCCGAAGCGCAGATACGCTTTGGCAAATAATTGAGTAACTGTGCGAAGGGGAAGAAGCTTTGGAATGGGAAGCTAGTGAGAAAGAAGAGGGGGAATTTGGTAAGTGGAATTTGAATACCAAACATAGGAATGGAGTCGGTAAGGAGGAGGGAGAGAGAGGCAAAAAGAGGGAGCAGGCGTGAGTCGGCTGAGTTATTGCAATTTAAATATTATATTAATGGGGCGATAGAAAGACAAGTGGAGAGAAGCTAATAAATCAGAGAGAAACGTCTTTAAGTGAATAAGTTTATGAATCAGAGAGAAATTTATTTAGATGACTGTAATTTGATGAAGTGGGGAGAGAGCACGATGAAGAGCTGGGTATAATCATTATGAATATGATATTAAGAGATAAATATAGATAAATTCAGTTTTGTGAGAAGTTCAGTATGAAGGATAGGAGAGAGAGAGAGAGAAATGGCACATAAAGTAGAAGGGTAAACGAAGAAGAAAGCCAACTCAAAGGAAACTTATCTATAGAGAGCATATATAGATAGATGCCTTCTCAGGATCAGCAGCTGAATGGATGTTGTTATTGCTCCAGTTGCAAGTTCTATTACTCTATGAGATCCTTTTCGATTGCTCCTTAACTCCACTACTCCATAAGATGCCTTCAGCTTCCCTTCATCTACCTATTGATGAATCTCCTTAACACTCTCTCGCCTAGCCCATAGCTCTACACACTTCCTTGTTAACCACTTAAATACAAATTAATTCTAAACAAACGATCGTGAACAATCGCCAACAGCTTCCCTTAGCCTCTCCCATTCTTTGTCTAAAAATAACAAAATTAATCAGTTCCGCCGCAGACATCAACCGCACTTCATTAGAGACAAAACCGATTTAGAAATGGTTAAACAAAAAAGCGCCAGCAGCTGAAATAATAATTAAATACAAAATAATACGAAATATGGGTTATCCGGTATGAAAGTTGAGTCTGAATGTGTTACCAATTTAATGATACAGTTGCTATAGCCTAACCGGGCCTGAGCAACTAAACTGGAGTCGAGAAGTGTTGCAACAACAACAGCAACAACAACGAGCAGCAGACAAACAAAACAACAACGAGAAAAAAAAGCCCAAGAGACTTGAGTATTTGCCGCACAGAGACTTCCGGCGATGCTGGCCGATGGGAAGCTGTGTGTGCGTTCGAGAGGCTTAAGACAGACAGAGAGATGGAGAGGGAGAGAGAGGTGGTAGAGGGGTCGAGATCTTACTGCAATTACCGTTAGTATTTATTGATACACAGGCACGGACATGTGTAAAGCGACGCCGATCGGTGTCGCGATAGTCAGCGCATAATTTATCAATAAAATACGATAGTTTATTGAATATCGACTTGACCCAATGGCCGAGACAAGAGCAACAGTAACAGCAACAGCAACATCAACGGCTAATTGATTGGAATCGCCGATGCTGCAGGCCAAGTTTCTACTGTGCGCTGTTCGACTCGAGCATTTGCATTCTGGCTTTGATTTTGACAGTCAGTCAGAGAGTCAGCCCTGCCAGCAGCAGCTGACACCAGTCTGGCTAAATTGGCAGCAACTGTTGCTGCTGCTGTTGCTGCCGGCGGCGCTGCCATCAATCAAGCTAGCTGCAATTGCCTTGTCTAGCTTTATGCTCTGCTCTTTTATTATGACTACTTTTATTATTATTATTTTATTTCTCTTTGCATTTTACGATTTTATTGCAGCGCAACATTTGTCAAGTTGCCAACTTTTCAATGCTGGCGGCACTCTTTTCACATTTTCTCTCTCCTCTTGCGTGAAAATTGCGTGGCAAATGACAGAGAGACCGTCAGAGAGAAAGACAGAGAGAGAGAGAGAGAGATAGTCTTGCAATTAATTTTATTGCTATTTATGCATATTCGCTGCAATGCGGGTTAAAGAGTCAATTGCTTTGTCTTGGTTTACTTTTTGTTGGCCACGTTTACAACTGTTAGCGCAGCAATTGTGAACTGCAATTGTAGAGGAGCTCAGCCAAGCAGCCAGTTAGCCGGAAATCTGATTTGCACTCGCTGCTATCTAGGACATCTCGGAGTACCTGCAGCAGTTGGCCCACGCCTGTTCACGACTTTGAACTAATAACGCCCTTTGTCACTGGCTCTTGTCTAGGACGCCCACATGCCACATGCGGCGGCCAACGCAAAGATACACAGAAGTCGTTCCAAAAAAAAAAATAAGATTGAAGCCGAAAAAGCTAACCGCAAACTCAAATTCTTGGTAAGCATGTGAAAGCCGCACTCAAGAGTTCTTTTTTCTTTCTTCATATTTCTTTTTTCCTCTTCTTTTTGAAAATTGTGTTATCAAAATCTCAGACAATGCCACAAGCCTTCAGGTTTAGTCATCGGCTTAGAAGCCGCTAGAAGAGAGACGGCTCATTTAGCTGGCGACCTCTGCGGATGAGTACCGTAAATAGTAAATATCATAATTTTCAGCGTGGATCAAAGTCAGATGATGGAGCTGCTGCTGGAGCGTCTGCTGCTGACACATATTCGATATTAGCATACGAATGGTTGGGAGTACAAAGCTAGAGATATGTGGTTAATAACAGGCGGCGCTACAATATACGATTTACCAGTTATAACTGTAAGCAACGAGCTGTTGCTGCTGCTTCAAGTGAAGAAGAAGAAGAAGAAGAAGCAGCAGCAGCAGTCGCAGCCGCAGTCGAGGCATCTGATGACCGCGCCCGCTAATGGATTAACTTGTTTGTATATTTTATGTGGCAGCCCGAACTATAATTTAGACAAAAACTCTCTCAGCTTAGGCCGACTGTGGAAATTCTAATAACACAGTTTAGCCAGGCCTAAACGTAGAGGATTTTAAGCAGCCAAAACTTGTTTTCGGGCCCAGCCAAGTCTTGGCCTATTCTAGGCGCTCTAATGAGCCATTGTCTGCTGCTGTCTCATATTTCATTGAAGTCGATAAACATCTAACGCCTCGGCTAATGGCTCTGGGGCTGCTCGATCATTAAGCTGTGCAAAATGTTTCTCATTTTTTTCTTCGTCTTGGCAAATTGATTGGCTTTTAAATGAAAAACTTAATTGCAGCCAAATGGCTAAAAGGGAAGCACAAATGCAAATGAAATGAATGGCAAGTAAGTAAGAGAGGCAGTGAGGGAGTGCAGTGGGCGCGTTTGGCTTGTTGCTGGCTGCGCTTTAATTAACAGCGAATCGTGTCTTATCTGCGAGTCAAGCTGTTACGTGTTGTTGTACGTCAAATGCAATCAAAATACAGCGTTCGCTCCATTTACAGATTCGAAGATCGAATTCGAATCGCCCAGAGCGACGGCTGTGAACCAGTTGTTTTTTATCTATTCCAAAGATGATTTGCACGCTAACGCAAGCGGACAGCTTGACAGTTACAATTGCAACGCATATCGATAATGATGATGATGCTGATGGTGATGATGATCGGACAGTCAGCCAGTCAGGCAGTCAGTCAGGCAACGGCAACTATTTCAGGCTGACTGCACTATCATTTATCATTAATCACAGCGCTTGCGCCCATTCTCAGCAGCGCAAAGCAGATCATCATTAGCGGCCGCAAACTTCCTCCTTTAAATAGTCGTAAAGTTGCCTAATTAATTTATGACCAGCTTTATTTTTTGGCTATTTTTTATGATTTATGAATACGCAACGAATCGTCATGTAAGAGAGACAACAACAGAAATAAAACAATAAAAAAGTCCCAACGACAAACAAAAGACGCAACAATATTTGGCTAATTGCTCGCCAGCAGAAAAAAAAGAAAAAAAAAAACTGCTCAATTAGCGACCAAAAAGGCATAAAAGCATTTTTGATATGGAAATGATTAATGCGCCAGACGAAGAAGACGAAAAACAATTTTAATATCAAATAAAGAATGCGCCGAAACGAAAGACTTAGGCAGCGAACTTGACTTGATGCTCGTCGGATGCTACTACAAGACGCGCTGCTGTTAAACGGTTGTTGACCCACACACACACACACATACACACACTCACGCACTTTGCTGCTGTTGTTATGCTAAATCTATAAATAACTGTAAACATCTTTGGCTGTTGTTTGTTTGTGTTTGAGAGGCGTTAGCTATAAATCGATGCACATTAAACGGACAGAGAGAAAAAAGACATTGTTTGCGCTCTGACAATTGCGTGAAACTAACAAATTAATACACTCCAGCAATTTGGCTAGAGAAAGTCTCGTGGCCGTAATTGGCTGTTAAGCATTTCTTGGCCATAAACAACAGCAGTTTTTTTTCCATTTTTTTTTTTTTTTGGCTACAGCCACCGGGCAGCATAATTAACGCCAAAGCGAAAAGAATTTTGTAGTTTAGTTAGCTGCGTAATCATAAAATATGGCCACGAAATTGCAGGCCTTGCTCTGCCCTGCCGCTTTCCAACACCAATGGCATCGGCCTGGCTAAATGGACACAATTAACCTGTATCTGGCTGCGGCTCTGGCCCCCTCGCGCCCGTTTCTCGTACCAGTTCCGCTTGTCAATCAAATAGACACCAAGAGCTGCTGCTACTGCTGCTGCTGGTGGTGCAACGGCTGCTGCGTCTAGTTTTAATTAAAAAGTTTTTTCTCTCCTTTTTTTTTTGTTGCAACGCAGAAAATGGTAGCATCCACAGTTGCCAGTTTTAATGAAGGCGTTACGCGGCCGGGCCGCCAAAAGCCACAGCGTCTGCATAGCCAATGAGTCCATTGCGGTTTACACTCTCGCTGCAGTTCGGCTTGTGGCATTTAACCCAATAAAGCCAATTGCCAATTGCCAATAGCCAATCCACATTAATTGGCATGTCAGGCAATTAGAAATCACAGATAACTTGGCCTAGCCAGCCAGCGCCCACACGGCGACACAAACTTACATTACACTGCCTGTCAATAAGGTGTACACACACCAGGTCTTAACATAACATGTTTCTCTCTATATATATCTTTTTTTCTGCTTCACTTTGCAAACGGCCCACACAGCGAGTGCAGATGCCAATGGTTGCTGGGCTAACAAGCCATTGTTGACACATTGCAGCCATGTTAGAGATCATGTCATTGTGGGAGTTTTTGGACGCACGTAATTGGATCAGAAGCTGCACAGAGAAAGCCGCAGCAGCCGCCGCAGCCACCGTCGCTGCCAATAATCAAATTATTTGCAACTATTTCAGCAGACTTTATATGGCTTGGCACAAGTGTTTTTTTTTATGTTTGTATGTGGCTGATAGTTTTTTTTATGGCGCTGCTTGGCTGGTCGGCTTATTTGGTTATGACTTCATTTGCAGCGCGTAGCGTGGTGAAAGTGCGCCGCAGACGCATCAGGCAAATGAATCAAATAGAGTGCGTTATGAATGGTCATTAAGTCGGCTGCAAGTTCGTTGCCTAAGTCATTCGTTTGCGACCATCAAATTTCATAATGATCGCTCGATTCTCGCCGCGCTGATAAAGACAAAAAATATTACAGAGCGACAGAGACATAAAGAGAGAGAGATAGAGAGAGAGAGAGACATAAAGTCGTTAAGCCAGCCGCAATGACGCCTGTGCTTCGCATTTCAAATCAGTTTCGAATTTCATTTCGGTCTTTTATCTTGTGAACCTTTTTATGTTTAATTTTTTATTTGGATATTTCGTGGCTGTTTTTGTTATTGTGTATCGCACTGTTGACAATGTAGACATCGTATCGACGCACCTCTTAACACTTTGCCGCTGAGCGGCTTATCCCACTCGAGCGCTGGGCTTAACTTTGCGCCAAGCCCTGCAATTCGCGTTTCGCAATTTGTTGCTTATCCTTTGACACTGCACTACAAACTTTGTTATTGATTTGCGGACAACTTTTTTTTTTTTGTGGCTGCTGCTGCCGGAGCTGCGCTCAGCTTTGGGCAACTCAAACTCGAGCAACGGTAAACGACAGATCTGGCGCACGACAAACTGGGAGCGTGCTCGACCCCGAGACCCGATCCGCAAAGACAAGCAAGCGAGTGTAATGCGCGCTGGCAACAGGTGCAAACCGTTCGCATGCGCTGTCGCTCTCAAACTGCGCACTCGCACATGCCACAAATGTTAAAGTGCGCCGCAGTCGACTCTCTGCTGGCTGTTAACATTTCCGTTGCCTGCTTTTAGGCTGCGTTGTAAAATCAACACACCTAATAAATACTTCCTTTAATAAGCTGGTTGGCTTTATATGAAATCTAAATTTATTTTAATTATTTAAAAATTATAATAAAAATTATATTCAAAATATATTTGAATATTTTATTTCATTTCTTTGAGTTGTAGATTATGTTAATGAGCTGTTAGCCAAAGCTATGCTATGTTATGTTCTCTGCTTCTCTCTCGGCTTAAGGCGTCTACGAACCATAGATGGCGCTGCTGTAATTTAAAAAGCGCCCACAAGATGCAATAGTTTTTGAGCCGGGTTTGTTTTGCTCTGTAAGATTCTGATTTATAAGTTTGTTAATGCTGAGGAAGAATAACAAAGCTTAACAAAAGAAAAACAAGTACATAAGATAAGTTTAAGAGAATATTTTATAAAATGTTTAAATATCTAATATTATTTATAAAAAACAAACCTAGCTCTGATTCTCAACAGTGGCACCTATAGAGAGCACATCTAATCTATACATAATTATATACAGCTACGTTAACTAGAGTAGAGTGAGATAAGTTCAAGGTCAAGATGCATTTCCAAGAGCACATATGGAGCATGAATGAATGCCAGTTAGTTGGTCAATATGCTGTGTGCGGCACAGGCAGTCGAGCGACGGTCATTAAGTCGGAGATACGACATTAACGCGCTCTGTTGATGTCTTGTCTGTTTGCGGTCTGTGGGTTAATTAGGGATCAAACAATGCGAGCGGAAATGTTTGCTCTTTTTTCCGTGCATTGACTTATGATTTATGGGCAGCCAGAGAAAGAGACACTAGAGAGCGCTGCAGCGTGTGAAGCCGGCGCCTGGGGGCCTGGGGGCCCTCTTAAAACTTACCCAGCATTGCATACGAAATCAATGGGAATGCGCTTGTTCGCTTACCTGCAAAATAGGAAAATGGAAATCAAATTAAATGCGTATTAAATGTGGGTCTAAGTGAGTATAAATATGTATATAGCTACGAGCCGTTCGCTATCACAAAATCAATTTGGCTAATTGCAAACATAATGGCCTCGTTTGTCGACACATTTCGACAGACACCAACGAGGCAGCCAACGAGGCTGGCAACTGACAACGCTTTGACACGCAATCGACGAGTCGACGAGCGATGTGGGAGCGTTTATTAGCCAAATAAAATAACCCCCAAAGTGTCATCAAATCAATGCAAAGTAGCACAAATCGAACAGAGAGAATGGAAAAACTTTGCCGGAGGGAGGGAGGACAGCATTTGCAACAGCCAAGAGCCATTAGAGCCTTGGCGCTGAGAGCCAGCCAAACGTAAATGGGCAATTCTTTTGGCCATAAAACGTCGTAATAATGGCAAAAGTTGGCCCCGCAGGCGGAATAGTAGGACACAGGTGTGTCCTTAAGCATGAAATAGTTTTACTCCCTCCTCCTTACATAGCCTCGCCAACTCAAGCAGAAATCAATAGCGGTGTGCTCTCAGGGGAGAGTTCGCCTCGATTCAATTTTCTGATGGCACCAGAAAATATCCAAGTTTCATTTATTGTTGCACAACTGGAAATTTGTCCGATCGACTACCAAAAGTATGCTGACGCCAGCTGAGCTGGAAAACAACAAAAGCTCGTTGCATACTTTGCCCTGTTACAGCCAACACTCGAGCGTATGCTACAGACTTAGCCACAAGTCGAGCCAACAACGATTCAGATGTACTGCGTGCTCTCTATGACTGAGACCACATTCTCAGCAATGTCGCAGAGCTGTGTGTAAGTCTGGATGTAGAGCGCGTCTCTGTAGTACTTCTTGCCCTTCATCATTCTGTACACATACAACGCGGGCTCCTCATTCTTGAGCTTAAGTAGGTAGGGCTTTATTTCTGCATCATCTTTTGAGTCCTTGTTGGCGTCGGCACAGAACATTTGAAGCTCAGATCTATAACAGCTCTCCTCGACGGTCATCATGAGGTCCTGCCACTCTTCGATGCCGTTGCCAATGCAGCCGCGCACATAGATGAAACACGACCTCTCGCGCTCGCTGTTGTGCTCGTAGTGCGTCAGGGACTGATCGCCGGTGCAGTGGAGCGCATCCTGTATGGAGAGCAGCAGGTGGAAATACGTCTCACGCTTGTCAGCCTTGGGCAGTCGCATGATGAACTTCCGGATGGTGTCCAGTCGCAGGTCCCATGGTGGCTCGCGCGGCTTCTTCACGTCGTTGTAGAGGGCACGAAGCGCTTCGATGTCGTCGAAGCGCTCACAGTGAAAGCCCATGTTTTGGATATTGAACTGCTCGCGCTCGTCGAATGCGCGGTCGTAGGGACAGAGCCGCTCGTTGGGGCCAAGAAGTGGCACCAGCTCGGCATGCAATTGGACCAGGCGGTCGGCGGTCTCCTTATTCGACTTATCAATCACCTGGTTCAGTTGCTTGTCGAGTTTGCGCACGTACTCAGGTGCTGCTCTGGCCTTGCCAACCAGCAGCACGATCAGGCTGCCGTAACGGCTGCAAAAGATATGCGGATAGATGAGCAGCTTCCAGGTTTGCTTCCTCAGCAGTACGCTGCGCGGCTGGAACATGACCTTGATGGTGTGAACTTCGCCCGGAAAGACGCGGAATTTGCAGGTCTCGAAGAAGAAGCACTGGCTAAACTTGCTAGTCATCGTGCCGCCTGCACTGCGCCTTTCGGGCATCATCCACTCACAAAACAGGATCTTCCGGCCGAGGTTCTCGATGCGCAGTATCACCTTAGACATCCGCTCGAAGGGCATGCACTCAAAGTAGTATTTATACTGAAGGGAGGAGATCAAGGGACCGTCGTCGTCAATGATGTACTTCTTGTCGTTGATCATGAGGCCCAAATTGATGACTTTCGGCTCCGACAGCTCCTCGACAGACGGCACTGCCTGCTCCTCATCCAATGTCGAGCGTGTCGTCGATTTGGTTGTGCAGCTTATGCTATATATTGAATTGCATTGCTCGAGATCGATATGCTCCTCATGCTCAGCTGTTAAGCTTTCCCCTACAATTTGCAGGGTGCGCATATCTGGATAGAATTCGAGCACTTTGTCAATGTCCTTCGAGTTCTTGACCATGCTATTTTCGAGCTCTTTCGAATTGATCCAGCTGGCCTTTCCCGCACTTCTTTTGTTCGACCCAAAGATCTCCTTGTTGGTCGCTCTGCTCAGGCCAGTGACTTCTAGTTCGGCAACGCCCAAGCGCTCCGGCCGCGGCACCGTCTGCTGCACCTCTGGCAGGCAGACGCACTCCTTCGCGGGCAAAACGCCGTACTGCTTCGTTCCGAGCTGGGTGGGATTCAGGCGAGTGGCGTAGTCCATGATACGGTTGATATTGCCCCTGTTGCGTTGGTCCAGCGTGCCGCTCAGATTCAGCAACATCTGCTCGGGCTGCCGCCCGGTGTGATGATTGATCTTGCGCTGCATTCGAGCACGATCCCGCAGCGTATCGTGCCACTGCTTGAGACGCTTGTCCATGTGCTCGCTGCCCTCGAATCCCGTTTCGATCGAGCATGTCGAGCTGGAGGCATTATTTACGGCCGCCTTTTTATCGAACATCGAATGGACAATGCTCTTGATGATATTCTTGCCATCTTGCAGAGTGACTTCCTTCAAGTCGCCAACATCCCGAATCATCACCAACGACCTCGACATGTTCGAAAATATGTTCGCCTTGCTGAGGTCCTCCTTGAGCTTACCCTGAGGCTCCAGCAGCGATTGCAATCGAATTTTCTGCATGATCTTAAACAAAGAATTGTGTGGTTTCTTTTTTTGATTTTGTAAGTATTTTTTTTAATGTTTTCTTATGTGTGTGCGTGTGTGGTGTGGGTGGAGTGGGATTGATTTGTTGTATGTTCATTGCTCGGAGTTACGTTTATTACTAGACATGCTCAGTGCTCTCGATAACGGACACAATGTTTTCGGCAATGAGGCACAGATCGTTGTAGGTGTATATGAAGATGGCGTCTCGGAGGGACTTCCTTTGCAGCCAGCTGCACTTCCGGCGCAGCTGCTGTGCCAGCATTGAGATCTTCTGCTCCCACAACTCGATGCCGTTGGAGATGATGCCGCGCACAAAGATCAACTTCGAGCACTGCCTCTGCTTCAGCTTGCTAACGGAATCAGTCAGCTTTAGCGGCGTTGTGCGGCCACGCAAAGGCGCCAGCAGCGACTGCAGCTGCTCAAAGAGGCTGATCCGGCGTTGAGTGTCCTGCTCGATGCAAACCAGCTCAATCAGCAGGCTCACACTGAAGTCCCATTCCAGGCCACAGTTCTCGGGGCACACCAGATAGAAAAACCTCCTCAGTTCCCTAATGTCGAGGTCGCGCTCGCAATGGAAGCCCACATTGCGCTGGTTGAAGGCCTCGCTCTCCTCCAGCTCCCTGCTGTACGGCAGTTGCATTGGCTGCGGCGAGAGTATTCCCAGTGGTCGTATTGCTTTGCCTGGCCTACGCAGGACATAAGTTGCCAGAGACGGCTGCTTCTGCTCTTGGAGCAGCTGCAGGTACTCCTGCGGCGGCGTGCACTTGCCATGCATGTTGAGGGTCAGAGCGTAGGGACAGCGGAAAAATATGCGCGGACACGTCATGAGCAGCCAGCGCTGCTTGACGATGCCCACCTTGCGGGGCCGGAATAGCACCGATACTTCGCGCACACCACCCGGTCGCAGATTGAACGGCTCCCGGTCGAAGACAAAGACTTCGTCCGGCTTGCTGAAGAGCGTTCCGTTGTAGGCGAAGAACTCGGCGGACCTCCACTTGAACTTGATCGTCTCGCGGCCATTGTTCTCGATGCGGATGATGGTGCGGTAGGAGTACTCGAACGGATTGCTCACGAACTTGCGCTCCACAATGGGCGAGAACTCCGGCCGATGGCGCCGATAGGTGGTGCCGTTGAAGTTCACAGCCAGCTCCGAGACGGCAGACTGCAGGATTCTGGTCTTCGAATTAGTTGACGCAAATCTCTCCGGCGGACTTTCGCATACGCTGGCTGGCGTAATGCTCGATATCGTATGGCCGGATGTTCGCTCACAGGGCTGCCTACGCCAAATATTCCGGCCGAACAGCATCAGATGATCGAGCTTGGGACAGAACTCGAGCACATTTTCAAGCAGATGCGACGCGCCCCACGAGTTTCTCCTACACTCCAGACAATCCATCTCCAGACTAATACGGGTAGATAATCCTACAAATTCCACAAATTCCTGAGCTTGAATTAAGTCCGAGCAACTGTCGCTTGCTCTGCCTATTATGTTGGGATTCTTGCGCGAGACTTGATCCATAATGCGTTTGATGGTCTGCTCCTCGCGGCTGTCTAGATTGAAGAGCAACTCTTCCGGCTGCCTGTCCGTGGCCAGGCACAGTCTCCGCTGAAGCGCGCGACGCTCACGCAGCATATTCTTCCAGTAGAGCAAACGCCGGTCCACATAGCTAATCGGCGTTCCTGGCACGAGCTTATGCTCGGGCTGCGATTCCGATTCGGCGTACTCCTGAAAGATGCCATCGACAATATCATAGACCAGAACCTTTTCTTCCTGTACTTCCGGGAGAGTTTTCTGATTTTCCATTGGGCATCAAAAGTTGAAGCTAGCTAGGACTATGAGTGATTTTGAACTGACAATAAAATCAAGTTGGAAATAGATATGAAAGATAGAAATAAAAATAAAATTATAATCAATTAAATTCGTGTTGAGCTGGGTAAGGTACATATCTCAGCTATATTGTGGTGCGCTTTATATAACTAGGAATTTGTGCCTGCATCAATTAAAAGACTATTAAACCGCTGAGCCTTGACCTCGGACCTCTAGGTCGGCACCAGCTCAGTGCTCTCGATGACCGAGACAATGTTCTCGGCTAGAGTGCACAGATGCGAGTAGGTCTGTATGTAGAGAGCGTCACGAAAGTATTTGGAGCGACGCAGCTTCCGCATCACCGAAGCGTTAACCTTTTCATCGAAGGCGAGTGCTGAGACTTCAATGTCTGCCATAACTTTGATTTTGGCACGTGTAACTACTTTGGGTGGGGCTGTTGGGTCCTCCTCGTTGTGGTCGCCCTCCTCCTCGCCGTCGTCCAAGAGGTGCACATAGTAGCGCTGCAGCTCGGGCTTGTAGAAGGACTCTTCGATGACGAAGACCAGATCCTCCCACTCCTCGATGCCGTTGCATATGGCGCCGCGTACGTAGATGTATCTGGTGCGCTGCTTCTGCTCATTCATGCGCGAGGCTTCCTCCAGGCTCGGCGCCACGCCCACCAGCGGCTCCACCAGCTCCAACAGATTTTGAAACATTTTCTCGCGCTCGGCGGTGCTCTCATGTCGCATGATTATCGTCTTCATGGTGTCCAGGCGCAGGTCCCAGGCCCTCTCTCGCGGCTTCTTCAGGACTCTGTGCATGCTCTTGAGCACCTCCAGATCATCGAAGCGCACACAGTTGTAGCCCGGATTCAAGGAGTTGAACAACTCCCGCTCATCGAGGGCGCGCTCATAGGGACAGCATGCGGGCGGCGGCTCCACCAGCGGCGCCAGGTCGCCCAGGTGATCCGTTAGGTCGTTCATCACGACCGTGTTGGCAAAGCAAATCGTTTTGCAGTGCAGCTCACGGAGCCGGGCTAGGTACTCCTTGGGCGCCGAGCAACGGCCGTGGAAGCGCAGCTGCATCGATTCGCGATGGCCGCAAAAGATGCGCGGATCCACCTGCAGGCGCCACAGCTCAACGGCCAGGCTCACCTTGCGGGGCTGGTACATGACAACCAGATTGTAGCTCTCGTTGGGCGTCAGCCGGAAGCTGTCCGTGTCGAAGAAGAACTCATTGTCCTTGGCCAGCAGCAGGGATCCGCGATTGTAGTAGTAGACGCCCTGGACCCAGCGGAACGACAGCGTCTGCTTGCCGATGTTCTGCAGCTTGAGCACGTGCTTGATGCGCCGCTGGTACGGTTCGCACGTGAATCTCGTCAAGAGCTCAAAGCACTCGGTGAAGGGTGTCTCGCACACAATGTACTCCCTGCCGTTCACTTTGAGCCCAATGTCCGGGGGCTCTGGCTCGGCATCGAATTCCGTTATGGCTGCCTCCGTCCAGAACTCATTTAGGATTTGTTGCTCGTCGTCAACGGACTTGTCGGTGCTGGTCGATACGGAGCAAATATGCTCCTCGCCGATCAGCTGAATTGCCGGCTGGGTTTGCAGCTTGGCTATGCTGATGCCCTCGACCTGCAGCTTGTCCAGGTCGGGAAAGAACTCCACCACATTGGCTATGTCCCCGAATTGATCGTCCATGCGTTCGTCAAGCACCGGGGAGTTCATCCAGTGCCAGCTCCGCAGCTGATACCTGGTGGCCTCCGAGCCTAACAGCTCCTCTTGCACCACCGTTGGCAGCCCGATGATCTCGACAGGCACGTCCGCCTGTGGCTTAGTTGCCGGTACGGCTGCAGTCAGCGTGCAGGTGCAGGGATCCTTACGCTCGGCTAGAGCACCAACTGGCTTGGCGTCCAGCTTAGCAGACTTGACACGCTCGGCGTAGTCCATCAGTCGCCGCACCGTCTCCCTGTTGCGATTGTCCAGCGTGGAGGAGCGATTGAAGAGCACCTGCTCCGGGCTCTTACCCGTCTCAATTTCGACGCGATTCTGCATTCTGCGACGTGTCTGGAGCATGTCATGCCAATACTGCAGCCGCTTGTCCACGTGCGAGACGGCATCTCTCGGCTTGAGCTTCTCGAGGTTGGCAATGTCACAGCTCGAGGATGTCTCCGTTAAATGCCCTCGTCGCTCCGCAAAAATGGCAGCCACGATGTCCTCGACAATGCGCTCACTGTACTGGGAGATGCTGGGACCAGCCTTCAGCTGCTGGTTGAGCACTCTGTCGCCAGAGGATTGCACTGAGGATCGCGTGTTCTGAATAAAATTGATCATGGTCGCATTTGGCTGAAACTTGGATTCCTGATCCCCAATCATCAGCTCAATCGGACCGGCTACAACGGAACTCTCCGGGTCGGCCATTGTTGGAGAAAAGTAATATATAAATACGATCGTAGCTGGTTGAAATATTTTAATGGTGTGTGGGTAAGAGAATGATTTCGATTTGGTCGAGTCTCTGGAAAAGTACAAAAATTCGAATTCGAATTCGAATCCGAAATGAAGTGAGCAACGAGGCGAGCCTAGACTTTTTTGGTGCTCTCAATGGCAGACACAATGTTCTCGGCAGCCTCGCAGAGCAGCGTGTAGGTTTGTATGTAGAGCGAGTCCTTGAAGTATTTGCTGCGCAGGACCTTTCGCGAGACCAGCCACTCCATGTACACCGAATCGACAGGCATCGCTTCGCCCTTCTCGCTCATTTCGTTGATATAAACCTGCAGCTCAGACTTGAAGAACTGCTGGCCCAGTCCCTCGCTCAGGGTCTCCCAGTTCTCGATGGTGCTGCTGACGATGCCGCGCACATAGAGATAGCAGGAGCGCTCCTGCTGCTGGCTCAAGTGCTGGTCCTCGTAGACTTGGCCCGTGTTGCAGCGCATGGGCGCCAGCAGCTCGACGAGGATTGCCTGCAGAGACTCGCGCTGCTGCACCTCGTGCTGATAGATGCACTCCCGCAGCGAGTGCAGGCAATAGTCCCATGGCGGCTGGCGCGGCTTCTTTACCAGAATGTAGAGCTCCTTCAGGGTCTCCAGATCCGCGTAGCGCTCGACTTTGAAGCCCGGATTCTGGGCCGTGAATATCTCGCGTTCGTCCAACAGACGCTCGTAGGGACACTTCAATTGGCAGTTCTCCACAATGGGCGCCAGCTCCGCCTGTGTGGTGGCCAGTCTCTCAGCGATATGACGCTGCTGCTTGTCGATGATCAAGCGCTGGTCCCGCTCGAGGCGCTCGCGATAGGCATCGGGCATGGAGCAGACGCCGTGGAAGCGCACGAACAGACGCCGCGTACCGCAGTGCGGAGTCCGCAGCATGAACAGGCACCAGCGCTGCTTCTTGATGCCCACGAACATGGGCTGGTACATGACGTCGATGCGACGCTGCATCCCGGGCAGCAGCATGAAGGGCTGCGTGTCGAACAGGAACTCGCTGTTCAGGACCAGGTGCTGCTGCAGCTCCTTCTTGTAGATGGAGCACGACTGCCAGCGTATCTGTATGATGCAGTTGCCTACGTTCTGCACCAGGACCAGAGTCTTGCGTATGCGCTGCAGCGGCCCGCATTCGAAAGTCATATTCAATTCGCTGCTGAGGATGCCATGGTCAACGCCGAAGCCGTAGACACGCCCATTGATCCTTATCTCGTTGATCACCTTAATTTGCTGTCTCACGACCTCCACTGGAGGCGGTGCTTTGGACTTGATTGTCAGCCTCGACGGTGTCACTGTTGGCTCAACGACACTCTCGGTCGACACGGTGTAGATGTCAGCTTCGCCCACTGTTTTGGTCTCCAGCAACTTCGGCTTGCAGCGCTTGGACGCCGACGCCACCTGCAGCTTGTCGAAGTCTGGGCAATATTGCAGAACACGCATAATATTCTCTTCCTGGTCCGCGATCCGCCTGCCCAGAATCTTGGAGCGCTGCCACTTGCTCTCGGGCGGATGGAAGGTGTCGGCCAGCTCGATTTGCGCCACCTCCGAGAAGCCCACAAACTCGAACACTGCTGCCTTCGGCTCGACCACTCTCAGCTCGGGCAGCAGGCGGCACTGCTCCACGTCCTGCCGCATCTTCAGCACCGGCTTCGGCTTCGTCGGCGGCACCGGTTCGCTGCGTTCGGCCGTATCGATCAGACGCAGCAGCATTCGCTTTGTCTGCGCATCGATGGTCGCGTGCCGATTGAAGAGGACGTCCTCGCTGCGCTTGCCCGTCTGCTGCTCGATCCGCCGCTGCAGTAGCTTTCGCTCGTGCAGCATTTTCTTCCAGCTCTTGAGGCGCGGATCCATGTCCTCGTCGTCGTCGTCATAGAGCACATCCTGACAGCTGTCATATCTCTTTTGCATTTTCGGCAGGACCTGGCAGTCGCTGCTGCTCCCTTCATACATTTCGCCCTTCTTGATCACGCCGCAGACTTCGCTCACCAGATCATGGGTCACACATGCTGGTACCTGCTTCGCCGAGAGACAAGCACGCTCAGCGGGCATTAAGTTCAGCTTGGTTGTATTAAAGAATTCTGAACTTTGGTTCGTCAGCTTCCCAGAGTGCCCCTCTCTAAACTCCAACAAACCTTTTGTTTTTTCTGCATGTGCTTCCATCTTGATTCACGTATTCAGAGTACTCTGTATGTCGAGTATGTATTGTAGCCAAATATATATATAAAACTGAATGACGAGCTCAGCATTCGATATGACTTTTAGCATTCTGCGATCAGCTTAGCTGGCATACAATTCGAATGAAAGTCATTTTGAATGAATCCAAAAGGATGGGAGCTACGAATTGAGAGATTCTCTCTCTCTCTCTGGAAGATAGTATTAGCCTGCCAAAGGCATAGGCTCAAACCCAATATACTCCTCTCAGTTTGGGAATAAGTATAAATATTCTATAGGAAACTTTAATCAATATGCATAGCTATAACCCCAAACAGCTGAAAAGTTGTTGGCCCCAGACATATATTTAGCAGTTCCTTGAGCAGTTGACGATAACTGTCAAAGTTGTTGGCCATAGCTTATGAATGAGCTTACGTGCTAGCCGCTGCTATATTACCAACAACTTGACACAGTTGCAATTTGTGCAGCCCGAAATAGCTTATTGGGAGAATTGTGCTAATTCGCTAACAATTCACAGAAGGCAAATGAAATTCACGAAGCTCGTGTGACAAGTCATCGTAATTTGTGGAGCAACATCAGCCGAGGGCACACAGCGCTCAGCACACACCTACCACCGTCTGCTCCTGCTCAACGGCAGACTCAGCGACATTGACGTGCCGCCTTCACACAATTCAAAATTGTTATAGTTTATTGTAGTTGTTGTTGTTGTTGTTGTTGCTGTTGCTGTGTCTGGCAGCAAAGTGAAAGGAGTTGACGTGGTGGCAAACAAATGAAACTTACCTGAAACGAAAGAAGGGCAAAAATGAGACTTGATTTATAGACAATGCATGAAAAGTTAGATATGCACACAGATATAACTAGATATATATATTTTATGATATAGTCAAAGTTCATTTATAATTTTCTGTTTCTCTTTTTTAAGGACTCCCGTCTGAGTGGTGCTGCAAGCAGTTGAAACTTTCTGCTTGGCCATTGTGCGGGGCACAACAATAGAAATTGCAGTTGACAGAAACAAAGCCATATCAATTACCGGAGGCAAGCCAACTAGCTGCCGCAGCAGGAGTCGGAGGCACAAATAAAGTAATTTAGTCCTGGGCAAAGCCAGCTAACCGCAAGCAGAGGAAGCATGCAACGCTGCCGCATTTCCGGCCGCTGGCTGCTGGCTGGCTGGCTGGCTTTTGTTGCCAATTTCAATATGCTCATTATTATGAGCTTGGGGAGCTGGGCTCTGTGTGCCTGGAGCATGTGGCTCATGTACGTGCCCCAAGCAAATGCAATCAACATATTGTAATTCTGAAATGCATATTGAGAACGTGCAACAGATACTTGCCACAACAGCAGCAGCAGCAGCGGCAGCGGCAGCATTCGCACAATGCGCATGCAATGCGAAACTTTGGGCTGCACTTAACGGGCCGTCAGACAAAAACAAAAAGCTGTGAGTGCAGAGAGAGGGGGGGAGGAAGCCAGAGAGTAGAGACTGCCTCATCTACATTCGACATCTGCGCTGGTGCACTTGATGCCACAGCAGCAGCAGCAGCAACAGCAGAAAAAATCTGGCAGTGTTTGCATTTTGATTTCCATTTCGCATGCACTCAAGTAATGCATTTATTATTTACCAGTCCATGCAACAGGCTGGGGGCAGGGGCAGGGGCAGGGGGCAGAACGTTGCCAACGTTAAGGCAACTCAATTCAATTCCGCAAACTCATGTTGCAGTTGTCAACGGCGCAGACGAAGACACTTGTGGACGAGCTGTTAAACCGAATGCAGTCCTCTCCTCTCTCTCTCTCTCCATTTCCCTCTCTCTCTCTGTCTCTTGTCTCTATCAGAGCAAATCTATAGCTGGCTGCTGCACATGTTGCATACCACTTGGTGCCTGTTGACAGGCAACGGCAGCAGCAGTTGGCAGCAATACTCAGACGGCAACTGTTGGCGCTTCTTGAGTGAAGGCAGACGCCCCAGACGGACACTCAGACAAATATGCTTATTTGCCAGCACTTGGGGCATATGCACTTTGCCATTGCGTTTGCAGCTCAAACAAAGCTTTTGGCCAGCTGTCACAAAAGATATTCATTTACTTAAGCAGTGTTGCACGAGTAACAAGCAAACAGTGTTGCAAGCTGTCATAAAGCCCAAACTTATCTTGACAGTGTTGTCAGAGAGTAAGACTCCTTAGCTGTACATAAGTGAGAGTCTCATATCTCATTTTGTAAAAGGAAAACTTTTAACTGTTTCTACTCAAATATATGAATTCCCTATTCCTAGTCCCCTCTCTTCCCTTACACATATATCTCTCTGCTCAGGGCTACTCTCTCCCACAGCAAAGTTTCTCAATTAGAGCATTTGTCGCTGCGACTCAAGTCGGAGCAAGTTTTCTGTTTTCCGTTTTGCATCTTGTTATTCCATAACAAATAGCGATTTATAGCCATGTACACATAATATTTGATTTGCATCCAGTTGCATTTTTCAACATTAGATGACGCTCGTAATAATCAAATTTTTATTGAATGAATTGCGAGCTGTTGAGTTGCAGCCTCTGACTCGAGGCCATATCCATTGAGCAGGCAATTGCAGTGACCAGTTGCCAATTGCATTTTGTGGCCATAAAAGTGCGTTACAAATAACTGCACTTTTATTGAGCGGTGCCGTTAGAGCGATAGCCGCCCATTGCCCGACGACGATCAGGGCGATCGGGTTTTTGCGTCGAGTTTGTATTTGGACTCGACGCGAGTTGATTTCGATTTAATTGCTGTGCAATTTGTGCAGCCAAGATTGGAATGTGCTGTCAAATTGTGGCACTTAATTAAAACATATTGAATGTGCACTTAAATTAACATTCAAATGGCATATGGATCGACTAAAAGATGCCCTGTTAAATGGTTTTTGTGCGCCTTAGATATACTTGGAGTGTTGGGGATTGGCATTTGTTGCAGTTAGATCAGGCACGTATATATTATTTCCGGACTTTGTCATATACACGATCTTCCATTATTCAGTGCTGAACTGCGCTATAATTAGTATGAACTCTGCTCCAGGTGGGAGCCAATTAGAAGCAATGATTTCGTTAGATTTTAGTTCTGTGTGATTTCCCATTTTTGAGAGATAAGAGCTGCTCAATTTAAGAGCGGGCTGAATAGACGCCACGTGAGGGCCTTTAGTAAGAAATCTACACAAAGAAGCTTGCTAAGTAGCGAATATAATAGATATGCATATATATAAATATATAATATTATATAACATAATGAATATTTTATTATATTTATTACTTTATACAAGTCTTCTTCCATTTTTAAAAATATTAATTAATATATATATATATATATTATATATATATATATATATATATATATATATATATATATATATATATATATATATATATATATATATATATATATATATATATATATATATATATAAATATATGTTGATTTATTCATATATATATATATATTAATGCTTCCAAATCTTTCTCTTAATATATTTATTTTGTATCATCAGGGATTATCAAGGAAGAGAGCAGGAAAGGGTTAATCTTTCTCTCTCACTTCCTCTCTTAGTCCCGCTCTGTCTCTCTGTGTTCTCCTCTGTGCCTCTCTGCAGTCTATCTTTCTATCACTGTCTCTCTCTATATATATATCTATCTCTCTATCTACTTATAGATGACCTTACTTTTATATCGATTATATTGTATACGATCAATTTACATAGTTATCGTCAGTAAAATCCATTAATTTATGAACATATTGCCGAATGGCAAATATCAAATTTATATAATGCTTTCAGCAACATCTGCCTCTCGCACTGATCGACATGTTTATCATCTGTGAATTCTCCTTCTTCATTTATCTCTCTTTTCGCCTATATACACATCCATGTATTTCTCTCTCCCTCGTATTGTATTGTAGATCATCATATTTATCAGCTGTGAAATGAACTCTTCAATTGTTTATAAACTAAATTCAAATTTAGTAAACAAAATCGCGCATTTTGGGCACAGCATGTTAATATCCAAAATACACAATCAATTAATTTTACAGGGTATACGAGCTGCCAAACACAGCGCATTCGATTGCAACAGCCAAGCGGCCAAGGCGTCCAGTTTTTGTTTCGAATGTTGCAGTTGCACTTGTGGTGCTCGTTGCCGTTTGCCGTTGTTGTTGCTGCTGTTGTTGTGGGTCATTTGAAAGTTCGTTGTTAGCTCTTATTTATTTACCTCACTTCAGCCGATTTGATGATCGCCTTGGGTGGCGCATCCCAATAGTTGGGCGCTGGCGGCACCCACTGGCGCAGCACTTGATAGTTGCCCTCGAGCAGCTCCATGCCCTCGATGACCTCCACATCGGAGTCGCCATCGTTGTTGGCCGCGGCGGCAGCAATGTTGCTGTTGCTATTATTGTTGTTGTTGCCGGTGGTGCTGCTGTTATCGGCATGCAAGTTATCAATAGAATCGCTCATTGTCAGCTGCAAAAAGCTGCGATTTTTTGGCGCCGCATTCAGCGTTCAGCGTTAGCTCAGCTCTAGGTAAACAAAGATGCGCATTGCCATTTGCGCTGAGTCACACAGTTACGCACACACACACACACGTACGTATATACACAGACACAAAGAACTACTGGCGCGAAGAGGAAGCAGCATCAAAACAATAACAACACAAAGACGAAGGCGAAGACGAAGACGCAACTCTTGAGCTTGAACCGGGAATTTTTTATTTGTTTTCCAATTTCTTGGGAATTTCGTTTGGGAATTTGAGCACAATTATTGCGTTTTGCTTATTCAATTAATTTTTGAAATATTTTGTATTTATTTGTTGTCTTATTATCAGCGCTTCGACAGCCGAACGCGCAGCGCTTCACGTTGCACTCACGAATTGTTTCCTTCTAATCGGCGAAAATGCTCGTTGCGTTTGTTTTGGCACGAAAAATTGACAGGCACGGCGAAAACACATCGCACAAAAGCAGAACGCAACAACAAACACACACCGGCAAGAACACACACACACACACACACACACACACACATGCCTAGAGCGGGGTTAATATCTGGCATTTGCGTTTGCATCCCTTGTGAAACGTAGAACTGAGACTCAGCGCGGTTCGATTCGACTCGACTCGACTCGAGTCGACTCGCCTCGAGAGTCGCCCCTTTGTTCTGCCATGTCCTTGGTCCTGGCCAGAGCTCGCTGTTTCAGTTTCATTTTCAGTTTCAGTTTTGTGTCTCGACTTTCCTGCGCCAGCTTTTATTCTTTTTTCGCTTTTTTCTTTTTTAGTGTGTAAAATAAGGGTTTGTAATTTAATGTTTTTATGTCTGATTTCGTTTTCGTGTGCATTTCAAAGAGGGGGACTGCGTTCGTGGGTGGTGGGTGGTTGGATCTGCGGTGCAGGGCACGGAAGGTGTCGCACTCAATGCACGCATATTGTTGAAATTATGTAGCCAAAGACACGGCCAGCCGGGGCGGCAGCCTGGCGGTGAGTGTTCACCTTTTAAGTACTTGAGCGCCGCTCGAAAGGGCCACAGTGGGTCAATGTTGGAGAAAATCAAATGAATTTCGAGAAGTGCAGGAGAAAGAAAGGATTTTGAGTTTGCTAGGGATGAAGTGGGTGGTGGTAGTAGGCGTAACATAGGTGTATTCTCTTCTTCTTATATATATTTTAATTTATCTATTCCATCATCTCTGAAAATGTAATTTATATCAAGTTTTTATAACATAATACTCAAATTAAAAGTATTTTTAATATATTTTTTTAAAGGTTTTTATGAAATTTATTATTATTATATTGATATTTTGTCAACTAATTAATATGCATGTAAATCGACTAGTGCTAAAGGGTATTGCTTGCCTCAACTCACCCTCTTCACATAATTTTTATCCCATAAAAATTGCTTGCGCACCACTGTGCATAGCCTTTCACACAAGTCTGAAGGCACGATCCCCGTGAACTTACTCACTCTCACGCTCACGCTCGCACGTACAAGGAGCGCAACCTTTTACGGCCACTCACTCATACTGCCGCTCACACACACACATACATACGCAAACATAGAAACCAATGCGAACCCCGAAAGACACAAAGCAATCTACACAAATAGCGCTAGGAAGGAAGGAAGTGAACGCTCGAACGTATGCTCATATTTTGCAACAAATATTTCGAGCAAGACAGAGAGGAAAGAGGTGGAAAGAGAGAGAGAGAGAGAGAAGGAGGGAGAGAGAGAGAGTGAGTTAAGAGCTGCAGAGAGCGGCACGTGTGCTCTCTCTCTCTCTCTCTCTCTGTATCTCTGCGGCTGCTGCTCTCTTTATTGCCCGGGTTTTTCCGTTTTTAATTCACTCACTCAATTTGAATTTGGTTTTTGTAGAATTCACCCCTAAGCGTCTTCACGGTAATTTGAACACGTGCCGCGAGCAGCTGAGCGCACAACTGTGCCACCTTGGGTGGTGGACAGCACCACCGAATAAGCCCACCGCCCAGGGGGTGGTTGCTGCCAGACGCAGCAGCGATCGTAAAATTTTATGATTTCATATGCTGCGCTGCTGCTGCTGCTGCTGCTGCTCCTGCTGTAGCTGAAGCTCACCTCTGAAGCTTTCGTCGGCAATTAGCGCACAAGTTTCTTGCGCTCGGACTGTACGCGGGGTGGGGACCACCCTTTGGGCGCCGCAAAGTATGCAATGCACTCGTAAAAACAATCAGCTTGGCAACACTTACGAGCCCCTAGGGCATAGGAAACACAGCCAGCGAAAGGGAAAGCGCTACGCCACTCTACTCCACTCCACTCAGCTATGCTGTGTGTGTGTGTGTGTGTGTGTGTGTGGACAGCGGGCAACGGGTAACGGTATTTAATGTGCAAACAGCTCATACTACCCGCCGACTACCCTGTGGAGCCAGCATGCCATGTGTTATTGTAGCTGTCGCTAGCAACAAATTGCGTCGTTTGCCAAATCAACCCTGCAGACGGCAGTTTCCCCCTTACTCCACCAGCTAGCTGTAACAACAACAAACAAATGTGCACAGCGACGACAAACATGAGGAAATGTTGGGGTAAGGGGAGCCTTAGAGTTGGGGCTAAATTCAACGACACTTCAATAGCCGCATCACAATATCCGTTACAGCCTTTGCTCGTTGGATTTTTAATTAAAATGCAGCTGGCAACATGCAGGCGAGTGCCAGCAACATGTTGCCAGCAACATTCGAGCTTAGCAACAATTGACTTTTGACATTCATAATTAAATTTATGCATTGCATTATGCATATAGTTAGCAGCTCAAATGGCTGAAAAGAGGCCCGACGAGCGTCTCTCAAATCTCCAGAGTGCTGCTATAGATATACACCCAACCACACACACACACACAGGCAGCCGCACGCCCACCTTGGCACACTCCAAGCCGTTATGGCATAAAAATAATTATATAAACTTGATGCCCGCTGCCGTCTGTCTGGCAATTCTTTGATTGTTAACCAAGCCAGACGACGACGACGACTGCCAGGCATTTGCAACCCCTGATAATGTCGACGCCCACATATAGCTGATATCTTCCACCCGATCCACCCATTAACCGCACAGTTTTCAAAACAGCCAAAACCAGAGAGCGATATAAACAGTTACGCCCGAACGTGGGTCCTTTCCTGCTCTCGCTTTGGGTCGGTTTTAACATGATTTGTTGGATTTGCCAAGATTTCCTAATTCCATTCGTTAGCCCTTGCCCAGAGGGTTGCCAGCTCAGCTGTTCGACCCGTCGCCGGTGGGTGTTTTGTAATTTGTTGGTTGTTTCGTTGGTTGTTTGCTCGTTACGGCACTGCATTTTCAAGTGTTGTCAAGTGGATTGCCCAAAAATGGGGATTACACAAAAGCTAATGCAGTCGAACATATGTACAGACATGCCGCAAGGAAAACTAAACAACTAGTTACAGATATCTATGATTTTAGGTACAGTCGGAAGCTGTGAATGAGAGATTGTAGCATAGACTGGCTTAGAGATATAAGAGTTAATAGAGAACTCTTCAATCTCTAAAGTCTTTCTTCTAGACATATAGAAATAGCTCAATATATCAGTTCTAATATAGAACTCTTCAAACCGAACCGCATCTCTTACATTGTTATGACCTATTAAGCTCCGTCGACATTTCAGCGGAAGTTCAGGTAGCCCTGCGTAATTTACAGTTAGCAATTTAAAAATATTTTTGCCAAGCCCCCTTATCTAGCAGCTGGAATCAGTTTTTCCCACCCATCATTTATTGCTTTTAGCTAGAAGTATGCGCATAAATTGATTGGCATTCAAGATCCGACTAATCTGGGCATTTCCGATGTCAATTCTCAGTTGCCTCCAGAGTTTCTCTGGCATTTCCGATATCAATTAGAAATTGTTAAAAGTTCATTTACCTTGAGCACTATTGCTGCCTTCAGTTAATTGCAAAGCATTATCAACAACTCTAAGATGGTATCTAGCGAGCAGAAGCAATGCGTTTAATGAGTTGGCTCTATTAGCCATGGCCAAAGTGTAGTCGCTATCTTGACATGCCACTTGGCATTTTCATTAGCCAGCCTCGCCCCGTCCCATCATATTGCTTTAGCACTTCATTATGGCCCGGCTATTAGCGGGCTTGCATGACTTTGATATGCTCATTGTTGTGTCGCCCGAGTCTGATGTGGGAAACATACGCTGCGTATGGGCCACACAAAAGTAGTTGAGTATGGCAAAAAAAAAAAATGGAAGAAAAATGAGTACTGGAAGTGAGCACTATTTGTTATGCTCTGTTAACGGAGTAGAAAGGGGTATATTAGTTACACATATCAATCAATAGAGTGGGGCATCGAGTGCTTGGAGACAATGAAGTTGACATCTAGTAGAGAGAGTGGAAGAGAAAGCAAGAGAGGGAGAGAGAGAGAGAAGTTTATCTAGCAGTACAGTCCAGTAAACTCTCTTTCACACCTTACGGAGTATCTATTAGTCCACTGCCAACTTTAAATTTATTTCTTTTGGGCCTTTTTTTGCCATTTTATGTCAGGGTTTGCTCTGGGTCGTTACACTCGCGGCTAAAACAGTTTTTGTGCCAAAAAAAAAAAAAGAGAAGAAAATGTAAAGAAATAGAAGCCATATGCAAATGCTCATACTTCTCATAGATGCTGCTCTGCCCTTGTTGTTGCTGCTGTTCGCTGCTGTTGTTTGGCAACTTCCTTTCCGGCTTTGTTGTTTATTTAAAGACTTTCTACGCGTCGTTAGGCATCGCAGCCACATGTTGATATTACCAAATCCCACAGCCACATCAAAGGCTAACCTCGCCCCCTCCAGCCCCCTTTGGCATGCCACGCCTCTACCTTGTTGTGCGTTTATTACGCCTTTTAGTACGCATTTAATTCGAAATCGCTTGCTTGAATTCCAGTTAAATGTTTGTGTTGGCCCGCAGCGTACAACTGAAGTCAAAGTCAAAGAATTTTAGGACTTAGGCCAAGAATATGGCCAGCGGCGCAGCATCAGCTAGTCAAACAAATGCTACACATTAAATGCCTATTTGTATTTATGTTTGTTTATTTATTATTAAAATCAGCTTGTTTGCACTCACTTCTATGTGTGTGTGTGTGTGTGTGTGTGTGTGGTTGGGTGGGTGTGCAGCTCATAAATATGCAAGTCATTAATAGAAATATGATTTACCCGAGGCCAGAGCCAGAGCCAAAGTCACATCAAAATCCACGTCAAAGTCAAAGCAAGCAACCCCCAATGGCTCTGTCTGTCATTGCTCAAGTGGATGAGGCAGAAGCAGCAGCGGGACGTGGGCGGCGACTGCCTCTGTCGATTGACAGCCTAAGCGCTCCATGGGGATTGGGGTTAGTAACGGTGTAACTGGCACTCAGGCTGCTCCTCTCACACTCGCCCACTGCTCGCCCGCCCCTCGCTTGCCTCATAAATTGAGTAAAAATTACGCTTCATTTGATTTAACACAATCGAATTGTTGTTGTCCTGCGCCTCGTTGTCGTTGCTCTGTCAAGGCATTTGGTATGTTGACTTCTAACATCGTTTGCCGGTCGCCAGTTACGGACTTCGCCTTTCAGCGACAATTGGATTAGGACATCATGGCCATGATGAGCAACCGGTTAACGGTTAACGGTTAAACGATCAATGGGGTAACATACAATTGAGCTGATTTTTGTGGAATTTCAGACGTGCTGGAGGCTGAAGATAATGCTCAGACTGAGAGGCTGTGGCAGGCAGGGAAGTGAGTCAAAGGCAACCCTATTCAGCACAAACAAAGCTGATTAGTCATAAATTATATATATATTCTCTATATGCCTTTACCATAATTTAAATTGAAAATTGAGCGAATTATGGCATAGGTTTTCAGCAGAAAGCACCATTTTAATAATGAATTAATCAAGGCTGAAAAGTTTTAAAATGAAGTGAGCCAGAGCAGAAATAATAATTTCAAATGCATAAACATAAACAGCTTGAGCTCAGCTGCCGCTACTATTTTAGGCATCTCTGAATCAGTTTCTATTCGCAGATAATGAAATAATTAAGGCACTCCACATGGCCAGTCATAATATTAGTTTTGGTCAATTAATAAAATGCTTTTTAATATTCGCAAATAGCGTGCAATCTGCGAAGCGCATCTCTCGCGCGCCTTTGCCTTGGCCACAAATGCAATAATAAACACATTGTCTGCATGGTTTCTAGCTCAGCTGCAGCTGCTGATCTGCTGCTCCTCCTCTTGTGGGTAGGTGTATATATTTTATGGACCTTCTTCTGCTATTGCAGTTAGCCGCAGCTCGGCAGTCAAGCAGAAGGCTAATATTTCCGCTATTGGCGGCGATTTCTTTCACTTGGCCGCGGGCCATTGCAACTTGCAACTTGCAACTGTTGCACATGTTGCGCCTGTGCTCGAGTTTAGTCTTTCTTTCATTTTCTTTTTCTTCTTTTTTTCTATTTCGCTTTATTTTATTGACAGGCAGCGTTCGGTTACATGGAACAGCCACGGAGTGCTGCTCCTGGACTGCGGCAACTGTTGTTGTCGGCAGCCAGCCAGCGGCAGTTGCAACATCCGCACATGTGGCACGGCCCGGCCAGGTCTTTCGCTAGCTACGACTCTGTGCATCTGGGCACTCTTTCCTGTTTTGTAGCCAGCGCGCATTGTTATTGTTTATTGATGCACTACTTTGCGCTATTTTCGTGTACCAGCCAGATGGTGGGCGTTCGTGAAGAGAACCAGAAAGCCAGCTAACAAAATGCCAGCAGCTCTGCTCTGCTCCGCTCTGGTCTTTGTTTTGCAGCTAAAAATACATAAATTGTCTTAAACTCTGCATCGTCGATCTGTCGATGGCTACCAAGTGCAGACGTAATGAGTCGCAGGCAGTGGGCGGGGCGGGTTCATGCAAATTTGTTGGCCAAGTGGAATTCAATTAGTTGCCAACTTTTTTGGGCCTAACTGTAAAGACAACAGCAGCAGCAACAACTGCAACTGCAACTGTTGACAGCTTTCGCCCATAAAACGCGCTGCTTCATTAGCTTGCCTCTCCTCCGTCTCTTTCTCCTTCTCCCCTCTCTCTCTCTCTCTCTGAAATTTGACAATGCCCCATCACATAAACACAACGGCATAATTAGGATAGTCCCAAACAACTTGCAACTGGCAACAGGCAACTGGCAGCTTTGCAACCTGAGCTGCCAACTAGCTGCAGCTCAGCTCAGCTCAACTGTCGCAGTTTTATTGAATTGTCAAGCGGCGCATGTGTATATATGGCCAAGAGTTCGACTAGGCTGCCTGCCAATTACAGCCCAGACTCTGTAGACTCAGTGGACTTTGCAGCCTTCGCTGCTGTTGCTTGGCTCAGTCTCTGCTGCTTCTTTTTTATTGTATCAACAATTACGTATGGGAGAGCCTGTCGCTGGAGTCGACTCCTTTCCTTTTGGCTTTTATGTCGCATGTAATTAGTCACGATGTTGGCAGACATACAGCAGGCCAGCTGAGCTGAGCTGAGCCGCGATTCTCTATCTGGCTGCCTGCTGGTGTCTTTCGCCTTTGTTGTTTGCCGTTAAGGCCAATCGCCGAAGGTACAAGCCAAGAGAGTCAAAGAAAATAAAACAAACTCTGATGCAGTCGCAGTCGCAGTTGAGGCTGCTGCAATTGCGGAAGTGTGAATTGCAGTTGCTGGCTGCAATTTATGGGCTGCTGCTGCCGCGTTTAGGCCGCAGCCATAATTAGGCCAATTAGCTCTGCAAACTGCTCATAAATAACTCGAATTTTAGCTTAAAGCCTTGCAGCAGCTGCCATCGATTGTTCTTTGTTGCATGCAGCCAGCATTTAACATATTCATTAGAAGTTTAACGCACACACACACACTCGCACACACACATATACACACTTAATTTATAGTCACATGCAGCGCTCAATAATAGTGTATTAATCAAAACACAGTTAATTTTAAATTGGATAAAAGTGCTTTAGCACAATGAGAACCGGTTCGGGCCAATGGAGTACTCTATACACTCTCATTACCTGCTCGGCTTCGCGCTGCTCGAGCTGCTGCGTTCCAAAACTGAAACACACAATTTCAGAGTTTCAAAGTTTTGTAAGCACTTGAAAAACTTGGAATTGCTGCGTAATGCTGACAACAACAGCAACAACAACAGCGGCCACAAAAGCTACAATATAAATGTGTATTAACAACATGAGAACCAGCAACAACATGAGTTTTTTTTTTTTTTGAGAAAATAAAGCAGCTAAAACAAGTTAAGTGTGCGTGCGGGGAATGCGAGACGAGCAGTTACCCTGTAGAGGGAACAGAGAAGTGCTGGATATACCTATAGAATACATATAGAATATATAGATATGGCATGATCAAAGGAATGCTCAATATACCTATCTTCCTCTCTCTCTCTCTCACACACACACACATGTCTTCCCTTCGTCTCATCCATATAATGTAGCCGTCTCTCCATCTTCCTGTTCGTCTCTTTCCTTCGCTCTCTCTCCCTCCTATCTCTATCTTTGCTCTACCTCTTTTCATTGTTCCCATCAGTATCTCTCTCGCTCTTTCTTTTCTTTTGTTTTTTATCTATATATCTTACTTACTATATATTATTTTGTCACTCACTCTTCCTACTCATACTCCTTTCACTTTTT